>CM057845.1:265578638-265607621 GCA_030068395.1 Apalone spinifera
CTCAATGACCTCTCAAGGTCCCTTCCAGTTCTAGTGTTCTATGATTCTATGTAAGTGGTAAGAATGCAAAGAAGTTCTATCATCATGTTGCCTAATCCTGCTCCAGCAGGATTCAAAGAGAAGATGGTAAAAATGTCTACACTGTTGTTTGCACCATTGCTGTGCTAGTGTGAGACCAGTGACGGAAAAAGTGGTAGTGTAGACAAAGCTTCTGACACAGGGGTTTTTTTTTCAATAGGAGCATTTTTCAGTTTAAAATCCCTCCTGTAATTGAAGATCCATTTGCAATGTACATTTTCCCAGGTGCATGTGGGAGATTACAATGGGATCTTCCTAACGACATAAGGTCCCTTTTTCAACCATTCCCAAGAATCTGGGTTTTCTGCAACAATATCATGCATCACGTGGAATAGATGTACAAAAGAAAAGTGGCTCTGTGGAATGCTCCCCTGGTGCAGGCTTTGGAAGCCTGTCGAAAGAGACAGTGTATGGTACATACTCTGCAAGGTGCAAAGGCACAAGCCAAAGACAGAGCTGGGTTGTCCACTTTCCAGGATATCTCCCTACTAATTTTTCCATTAAATAAGATTTGCTAATTCAGTTGGTATCATAAACCCTTCCCTTCATACATTGTGGTAGCATTGAAGGTATTCACTGGAAAGTCCTATTCAAGAACATAGCTCTTAAAGGAGTCACAGTGCGTAGGGTGAGAAGTGGATCTAGGACCCTCTTCTGAGGTACTGTACCTTGAAGGTGTTCAATATTGTGCATAATGGAACATCTCCCATTCCAGCAGGCAATGTGAAAGTTATGGCTTTAACAGAGTGATAGGGTTTTTTTTCCTTTGAATGGGGAAGGGTGTAAAGAAAGCAAACATTGCTTGTGGTTTCATAGTGTCAGAGGAGTTCACACCCTTAAAATGAAGTGATGTGCCAAACGTCCTCTTACTCCCAGTGTTTAATTTTTGTCCTCTAGAATAAATAACTTTTTCTTTTTCACAGTGGCAACTAAGCCCATCCCACATTGGTGTTCATGAGCCTACACCCAGAGAAAGTAAGTATTTGTAGTAACAGGTTGTGAGAAATTATATGCACTAAATGAACAGATTTTGAAAATAAACTAAATTCTGGCAAGGTTATAACTCATTTTTCAGATTCTGACAGAGACAACATACCTATTTAAACTTTCAACTAGATGATGATATCACAATTATGTGTTCATTTAAAAAAATACCAAACCTCGCACACCCTATACACCATAAATCTCCTGTAGTGCTTTATCCAGACATGTAAGTTATCCATAGTATCTTAGTTTTAGCACTGATGAATCCATCCTAGTGGAAGGGTTTTTGAAAAGCCTCCAAGTGGCTTGGAACACAAATTCTGGTGTGTTTCAATGAGATACGAGTTCTGAAGTCACTTAGATGCTTTCTAAAATTAAACCCACTGTCTACAGTTTCTAAATAAAAAAGGCACCAATAATTTTAATCACTTTTCTCTAGCAACTCCCATTTCCATTGCATTTAATGGCAATTACTCCCCAGATCACTGAATATGAGCTTCCCATTCCTTCAGCTCCAAGCAGGGGGATGTGCCAAGCAAGCTGTCACTTTCTGACGACAGGGATAAGGTCACAGTGTCGTTCTAAGGTCCTTTCTGCACTAGGGGAAATGACCCACTGTGACAAATTAACATCAACTGTAAGCCCTTGGAATGTCTCTGAATCAGGGCTGAAAATAGTATATACAGATCAAAATATTTGTAACGCCCAATGTAGAAATCATTCTAAATATTTTGTTTCAGTGAGTAAACTGGGAACACCTCAATGCAAAGTACTGAGTCTGCATAGTAGGAGTTCCACGGATTGTTTCTGGTCTGTGAGAGGTTACAGAGCACTGACTTACCTCCAACACTCAGTGAGCTCCATGTGAAATGTGGGGTCAGTTCTGAAGAGTACTCTCTTCTTTGATTCTATGGTCAGGAATTCTGAGGGTATTTCATCAGATAAAACATGGGTGTCCACTAACCACTGCGGAATGCTAATAACGCAACTGTTTTCAATCCGAGCAAAAGAAAGGTACATAAGGTCCCAGTGCTTGTCAACAGATCTTTTTCTAGATGGTTATTTCTTTAAAGTGGTGCCCTTGAGTTTTTAACCAGCCCCATTCTGGGTCACTCGGTATACTTACCTCATGATGGCTGTGCTTAAGTGGAGTATGTGTCTCCATCTGGGAAAAGGTGCTCCCTTTATTCTTGCTGCAATTGAATGTGCTACGTCTGTTTTTAACCCAAGGTATGAGAATCCTGAAGTTCTGTGCGCACACAACGCTGTGCCTGCTAGCAGTGTCTGTCCTAAAGTAGATTAAAGAGTTTAATTAATTGATTGCCGTTTTAAACCCACTGAAATCTGTGAACAAATATTCATAGCTGGGAATGTGGTGAAGGCATTGACCTGTGCCTTCCCAGGTGACCTGGAGTGCATATGAAAGAGGATCTGTTTAGGCCCTGGATTCAGAGTGAGACCCATGTGTTATAAGAAATAAAAAGGCAAGATTCCTATCACTGTGTGCTAATGACTATACAGGTGCGTTGCCAGCATTCTTTCCGTGTGCTAATAACTATACAACTTTCAGTTACCTGATACTTTATATAGGTATCTCTTAGGACATGAGTCTGCTTAGCTATCTTCAGAAACAAGGGGGTGAACTAATAACTTTTATTGGACCCACTTCATCATCTTGTCTCTTTAGTATACTAGGACCAACACAGCTGCAACACTAACTCACTCCTGATATGGTCACAAGATACATTTGAGTATTAAACATGTATTTAATATTCTCTTAAACCATCTTGTGTTTTAGATGGTGTACGGAAATCAAAGTCAATAGATGAACAGCAGCATCAGAACAAGAAACTCTGCCTTGGAAATCATTGAGCAACTAAGCACAAAACAAGAGAAGTCTCTGCAGATTCTCTATAGCACTTTTATAATCCAGCCTATTTGTGCTAGCAAATAAGAATGGATTTTATTTATTAATTGCTTGAAAGGAGATTTTTAGAGTAAGTTTATTTATGATATCTTAAATGTTTTGTAGCATTTTTATTTTAGATGTTTATGAAAGGAATTTCTGGAAAATGCTGCTGCTATTATATACAAAAGGAATTTGTGGGTCCCCACTAAGATTGCTTTGCTGGCTGGTCATTGTTAATAGAAATTCAGATCTGTGGACTGGAAAGTAGCTCAGTGCTCATAGGACAGAAGAATTTTTGGGAAGAAAAGCAAAATGGCATGTGGTTGGCTTGCAGGAATGGATTGCCATGCTTCCGGCAATCAAACAGCTCTGCAGAAACGATATGATCTTATTGTTCAAGTACTCTGTTTGTGGAAATTCCACAGCATACAAGGTTTGCAGACAGTAACTGTAATTATGTTACATTAAAGTAAATTTTATTTTTGCTTTTCAGTCCTCTGGTGTAAAGGATATAAAGACATCGAATGTCCTAGCTAGATAAATGCTTCTCAGATAAACCTTTAAGTGTTTTTGATAAATGTCTGCTTCATCTGCATGTCT
Organism: Apalone spinifera; assembly: GCA_030068395.1. Classification (NCBI taxonomy): domain Eukaryota; kingdom Metazoa; phylum Chordata; order Testudines; family Trionychidae; genus Apalone; species Apalone spinifera. The sequence goes on from CM057845.1 coordinate 265,582,210, forward strand.
GCCATCTACAATAGCAGCAGGAGTTGCTGTTCTATGATGGCATTTTCTTGCATTCACTTTATTTGTTATGGATGCTTTTAAAATATATCTCAGTTGGATACTCCTATATGGAGATCAGTTTCTCACTGTTTAAAAAATAGAGCTGGCTGACCTCATATGTGACAGTCTGCACCTTGTGTACAACATACTGGGATGCTCAGCTCTTAATCTACATATGAAAAATGGAGAGAGTATTTGAAACCAGATTGAACTTACAAACTCATTTCACTAATGGCTCTGAGGTGACACTAGGTACAGATACCAAGTGATAGGTGTTTGCACTCTGTCAAAATACAAAGACATCCCCAATTTTTTCTTGGTCCGAGGTTAACCCACCTTGCAGCCAAACTACATTTACTGGTTTTGAATATGACTTGACAGACAGCTGGTCTAGATGTCCTAGGAATTCCTCTTCTTTCTTTCCCCCTGACAAGCTCCCAAGTGTAAACTCCTAAAACTTCTTCCTCTTCTATTGCTAGCAGGGTATACAAGTGGTTTCCACCAAAAAGTAACAGTAATACACTATCTAGTGGTTCCCCTTCCTCCTTGTTCCCCTGCAAACCCAGCAGGAGGGATGTTTCCCAGGGTGGGGGAAATCCAGACTGGAGACTCTCTCTCCTGCACGATTGTGCTGATCATGACTAGACTCTAGGGGCAGCCAAGGCTTTTAGGAAAAATGTAACTTGCTACTGCTGTGAGAGAAAATTATCTAGTAACACTATGATCGCCACTCTAGCTACACACACTATATCCTATAAAAACCATGGTATGCTTTAAATAGCAATGAAACTTCAAAGTAAACCAATGCATGCCAGGGATTTCAAAACTACCTATATCTGCTCTTTTCTGTTCCTAGTTTCTAGCTGCCCTGGCAGTAGCATAGCGGGGAGGGAAGAGAAAGGGGGCAGTTGCTTCCCAGCGCCACACTGGGGGGGGGAGGGCGCCAATTTAGCTACCTAAAGTTATGTTGACAATTGGACAGAGGAAGGAAGGACAGTGCTAGGACCCTGTGGGTGCTGGCCGCTTCCACACCTGCAGGAAATCGAAGCTGAGCACGAAGTGCCCGCCGGGGGCGCGCACAGGGCAGGAGTTCAGGCTGAGCATGCGCAGAACACAGCTGGTGCACAGGCCCCATCTGTGACTACAACCCCTGCAATCCCCTTCGCCGCCAGTCAGTCCGAGGCACCACCCATTGGGCCGCAGCGTCCGGGTCCTCACCTGTAGCCTACCCCTCAGAGAAACTGCAGCTGCCGATTGGCCATGTCAGTCTGGCGGGCGCTGGAGGGAGCCTCACATGGTGGCGGGCCAGGAAGGAAGGAGGTCTGGCTAGGGGTGGTTCCTTTTTTTTTTTTTAATTTATGTTATTATTTTTGCTGATTTAGAAATAAATAACATATACGTACTAACAAATGATTGGGGGTGCAAATTTTGCCTTTGCCCCATGGCGCATAACACCCTTGTTACGCCACTGTGCCCTGGTGAACTGTAGAATATACAGGACTTTCAGCTTTCATTTTACCAACAGTGGTGTCAGTATATAGAATCATAAATTATTGGGTTTTTTAAAAAGTTAGCATGCTGGTAGACAAGGCTGACTGATCAGTAGATAGGTTACATGACGGCTGTTTTTCTAACTAATCCCCTATTGAGAGGCTTTTGTGTCATTGTTGGCAGAGGATTTCATGTTTTAATTTTCATTGTCTATGGGTAATGTCTGCAGGTCTGGTTCTAGATGTTCAGACTCCCTGCCTGTGAATCCCAAGGTGCAATAAGTTGCTGTGATTCCTTATGGACTTGCAGTGCCTGCTTACTTCTAAATGCCTGGGTGGACCTATGGTCTGGGTAGAGCAGAGCCTTTAGGAGAGCTATTATTCCCTTATCTGGATGTGTGATTTGAGCCACAATAGGACCTCAGTGGAATAGCGGGAGCTGCTTTTTCCCTTCAGCCTGTTGAAATTTATTTTTAAAAAAAATCTGGAAACAGTCTGATGCCAGATGATGTAAGTGCGTTTTGGGTGGAGAACATTCTACCACTAACATCTGTGTGTTGAGTAATGTCCATGTGATGCTGCAAATGTTAATGCCTTTCAGGGTTAAGCTGTTTACAGCCTCATTTCATCAGACCAGACTCTGCCAACCTTACTTGGTGAGTGATCCCATTGGAGCCAGCTTCACTATATATAATGGTGGCAGAATCTAGGTCTTAATGAGAACTTTCCAATCATGCTAAAGAACTAGTACAGCAGTTACTTAGAAGGAAACCCATGACCTGAAATAACTTGGGCTGTTATTGTGCCATTAACTGTATGCACTTCCATGCATTTACAGTAAACCAGAGTCTGTCCTCTTATACCTGGCTTTGCACATATGGATTTCTGTGCCCGTGTCTAGCCCCTTTTGGCTTCAGGGGGCTTGTACAGATCTAGTTCAGCATTGGAGCTAAGTGAGGGCAGCAAAATTTGACCCCTAATGAAAATGTACAATGCTGTACTAAAATATTCAAAGATCAGTAGCAGGCCAGTATTCCAGTGAAAACAGATTCTCTTTTAAACCACAGAAAGTTTATTTTAAATTAGACTTGGGACATTCTTTCCCCTTTTGACAATTTAAAATTAATCTTAAGTATTCTCGTGTGTTAAAGGGACACTGTCAATGTTAGTTAAAGTAAACAAAGAAATGTGAACTACCATTTTCCTTAATCAGTTAGCTAATTTCATGTATTTTTTTTTCCTGTAGCTAACAGTTTGATGTTCTTTTGGATTTTATACAGACTTCACATGTAGCTGAGGATTTGTTAGTAACCCTACAGTAATAAACTAGAATGTTCATGACATAACCCACATATTTTTCTAAGTGAACAAATTTTGTGTCTACCATTGAAGCAGCACTTATAAACTGCAAGGAACAAGGGTGCCCAAGTAGCATGATGTTTAGCACTAATAAACACAGAAAACACATTAAAAGATACATTTCTTTGGCAATTCTTTTAGAATAAAACTTCAAATGAAGACTTGTCTGAATCATGTCTAACTCATTGTGGAATTGTACTTTATCAGTTCTTTTAAACTTTAAACTTTTTTGTAAGAATTGTTCTTTTTTAAAAAGGGAATTATTTTTCAGTATTTACAAATTTTGTTGGGAAAAGGTTGATAGTGAAATTTTATAATTGCTTTTAACACAGTGCATGGAGGGCCTGTATTTCAATAGTTTCAGATTATTGCTACAGCTCTGACTCACGTTTTGAAGTTTTCAAATTTTTGAAGGGTCTGGTCTTGCACATGTAATACCATATTAAAGTTCTGCAGATAGGCCTGGCTCCTTATCTTGGCTTTACGCTACAGTATATCCCCAACTGCCTCTCAAATCATGGTCCATATAGATGCTATGTACTTTACTGAAAGATGCAACAAACACATTGATGTTCCTGCAGCATTTACTTGAGCATGTATGCTAAAAATGTTGTCATCCTATGTAAAGATATTTTGTTTAAATTAAAAATGTTATTTTACATTGTGACATTTCTATATATTGAGGTTTGGGGCTTTTTTGGTTCTTTCGGTTCACGTGAGATCAAGTCTATTGTAAATGTTAAATATCAGTAATGTCTCTATGCTGTGATGAAAATTACTGCCATTATCATTCTTGGTGTCTGTCTTATAGCAATACATGTGTTTTGCTAATAAAATATATACATTGAAGTGTTTTCAGATAGCCTTGGTTTATTAAGCACAGTATTAATGCTTCAAAATAACACACACTTCTTTATTTGATAACTATAAAGCTCCATTAGTGAACTACTGTTCATCCACAAAGCCTGGCTCTGTTGCCATCTTGTGGTTTGAGTAAGGCATTTATTGCATCAAATGATGGGTGCTGACACAACTTAGTGAGGGGGGGGTGTACATATTTTATAGACTGACACTTCCATCTCCTGAGATATTAAAAATCTCCATTTCATTCTAGACATCACACCAGATAGGATGGAACAGAGGAAAGCATTTTAAGCTTTCTGATCAAGTGAGGTGTCCTCCCTCATTCAGCATGTGCAGGCCACAGCTGTGATTAGATGAGCAAAATAATAGAAGCAGCATTGGCTTGATTGCCAAAGTGTGATTTAATCCATCCATTAGGAAATTTAAAATTTTAAAAATATATTTGTATAGCAAAACCCAGAAAGAACCAACCAAGAGACAAGTACCTGAGCCCTATATTTTTTATAGTTAAATCTTCTTTCAGAGTTTAAGAATTTTATTTATAAATGAATATATTGGTGTAGTCAGGAAGACTGTTGGTAAAAGGTGAATGCTCACATTAGGGCTTGTTTACACCACTGTGGCAACATAAAGTGGTCTTGAGGTGACTATACATGTAATGACACTGACTTTTACGCTACCAGAGTGGTTTAATGGGATGGTGTCCCTAGCCTCTGTTTGCCAGAAGCTGGGAATGAGCAACAGGTTCTGCACTGGCTACAGGCAGAAGACAGAACACTGGGCTAGATGGACCTTTGAGCTGACTCAGAATGACCATTACATTATTTTGTAAAAGAACTTAGCATCTGAGTCTCATTTACACTTTTTACCCTTCCTCCATCCTAACTCCCGCCCAGAATCCACTAGCATGGATGCTGGGTTCTAATACCATCGATCCAAAAAGAATGAGAAAAGGGAAGACCCCCTGAAATTCTAAGAGGTAAGTAACCCAGATGACTTTTTTTGGCTTATTGGCAATATTAATATACTCCTTTCATGACGTCTGTGTAGTCATATAACCGGGGGCAAACTTACTCGGCTGAGCATATTTTTCTCTGAAGCACTACTGGCTGACCAATTTAACTGAGCTTCTTGGGCATCATCTATTTTCCCAAACTTGCTGAAATCCATGTGTGTGCGTGCGTGGGTACATGCCAGAGGGTGGCATTAATGTCCAGCACATCAGCAAATTCTGTTCACCAAAAATTGTTTAACTGTCTTCTGTTTTAAAAGCGGGAAGGGGAAGAATCAGAGAGGAAGATAGAAGTCAGCAGCACAAAACCTACATGTGCTAAGCAAGACCATCCTGAAAAGTAAAAGGCCACAGTCTGACAATGTGGTTGCAAGCACAATTTATTTATTGATACTGGACTAGCTTCTAGCTGGCCAAAACTGAGAATCTTCCTGTAACCTTTTTTGACTAGCTGTGATGTGGTATAAACTAGCTCCCAGCTGCTTTAATATTTCTGTAGAAAGCAATAAAAGCACAGGTGGTGCTATGGATGGGTCAGACTTTACTGAGACAGCCACAAATAGCCATGTGACTGAAGTGCAAATGCCTGATTGCCCAGGAGTTGTTTGGTTTAGGTTGCAGGCGGTCACTGAGATTATCATCTAGGGGACAGTAGGACAATTAGGCTACATCTATTCTGCAGCGTCTATTTTGGGATACCGAAATAGCTATCCCATGTCTTCGCAGCAAGCCCATTATTTTGAACTATAATGGGCTCGCTATTCTAACAACCTTGTAAACCTCATTCAATGAGAAGTAAGGGAGTTTTTGGAATAGGGGATTATTTTGAAATTTGGTGCTGTGTAGACAGTGTCAAAGTATGAAATAAGGTATTTTGAAATAAGATACACGCAAATTGCGTATCTTATTTTGAGCTACAGTGCAGTGTCGATGCACCCCTAGAGATATAAGTCGAGCCCTGCGGAGAAACAAAATTAGTATCTGCATCTGCAAAAATGATCCACAGATAGCTGTGGATGCAGATACCTGGGGATATAGAGTGGATACCCATAGATTTGCAGGGCTCTATAAATAAATGCACACATTTGATACTGGACAAGGCGTGAGGGAGAGAGAGGGAGAGATGCATATTGCTGTGCTAGCTACATGGCTGGTTGAGCAAGTTGAAATCCTGCTGGAGAATCAACTCTAGGACTCTTCACCATGAACTGAGGCTTTCATGTGATAGCAGGCATAAAAGGAAGCTCATATTCATTAGCAGATTCAACAAAACCTGTGGCATGCAAAGCTGCATGCTGATACTTTGCACAGTCAAGAGGGGGCAGTGTTTCCAGATAATTAAGTTGCTGTTTGCTAAACTTCACTTAGTTGATTCACCACAAGCTAGTCTGGTGAAGAATTTTCCCTGGTCCCTATGGAGTTTGGCTTTTGGCCTTGCTTTCCCATGTGTGTTTTCTCTGCACCAGGAATGCACACACTGACCCTGTCTGTATTGCAGCAGCAGCAGCTGGGCTCTGGTAATATGGCAGCTATTCAGAAAATTCCACCACCGCAGACTGTGAAGGACAAAGCGATGTCTGATAAATGCCAGAACAGTTGAGCCAGCACAAAACTAATAAACATGGAGCGTAATGAATGATCCTTGACTGAATGTAATTTGGGGACAGGCACTGCTTGAATCCCAAAGCACAGCCAGAGCTGCGGCTGAGCTGAAAGCCAAGGCCTGCGGGAGAATACAGAGGCAATCAGCTAGTTGTGTTTTCTTTATTGGGTCTAGCTTAAACTCCATTTAATTTTGGCATACCCCTTGTCTTGCTGTCCCTGACCCTTTTTACATCTGATTAACTGCCTCTCTCACCTTTGCTGGCTAGTGCAGGGTGTGCTTCTACTTCAGCCTTTGGTGCTGAAAAGGCCGCGTTTTCTAGCAGTTCCCACTGAAGTTGGCTGAATCATTTAAGCACCATAATTTATGAGTTTTAAATAAGTTTCTGCACTGAATGGGGTGAATTAGCCAGATGAATAACTTAGAAGGAATTTGTTTAAGGCTGGGAGGAATTATGCCCAGCTTTTCCTTTTGAAGTTTAAAGGTGACCTGCAACATGTGACAACCGCCACCCCGACTCTTGCTCCATAAGAACCACTAAAAGAGGACTTGCTGTGCCTTTTGGGAGGGGGGGGGGCTCAAATATTAGAATTGGGGGAACTCAACATTTGCAATTTTAATTTAAAAATGGCTGGGGGGTCATTTTTCTCCAGTGTGTGAACCATGGGTCACCCTTTTCCTACCAACTCAATCAGGAGCCTAATGTCTAGTTTTGCTGGCAGGGCTCTGTCTGCTCTCTGGGCTGTGTGTTGAAAATGCTTCTATCAGCAGTGACGGCGTAGGGGCAGTTGAAGCCACCTGACTACATTTCCTTCTACCTCAGTGGCTTAGCTCACACCTGCCTCTTTGGAATAGGGCATGGGCAGTTTGCTCACTAGGTGCTTTGGGTGGGAACTGGCCTACAGCAGGGAGCACTGCTTAGGTTTTGGCTGAGGAGACACAAGTGTGGACCTGGCTCCTGCCAGAGAAATGGCCCATGACTGAGGCTACGTCTAGACTGCCGCTTTTTTTTCTGAAAAAGGTACACAAATTGCTTTCCGCAATTTGCATACCTTTTTCCAAATTTTTTTTTTTTTTGGAAGAGGCTTTTCCGAAATTTGGCCTGTCTACACTGGGTCAAATTTCAGAAAAAAACCTCCTCTTTTAGAAGAGCCCTTCTGCCTCGTGAAATGAGGAAGACGGCTTCCGAAAGTGCACGTCTGCTCTTCTGCAAAAAATGTTAGAAAAGATGTGTTCCATGGACATGGTGGAGTTTTTCCAGGATACCAAAACTCCATAGTGTAGACATATGCTCAGGTAGGGGAGGGAGAGGCACTAATCAGGAAGGCAGACTTGTGGCATTTCTGTAGCTCTGTGTGTGGTGTTTGGCCAGACCTAGTGACCTTGCTATGGACCAGAGTGGTTGGAGCAGCGCTGCTGTGGGCAAACCCATTGTCTCACCGCTGAATTGAATCTCAGTTCATCAAAACCATGGCACAAGCACAATAGGCAGATGCCCTTCCAATGCATGTTTGTTCAGCCTGTACTTGGTCTGGTGAGAGGCTGATAGATATTGGGCTGTGTGTTTCCTTTGTGGGCTACCCCGCTGGCATGGCAGACCTTGAGTGAATTGCCCAATGACCACAAGCTCAGCTAAGGAACGAAGGCAACAGGCCATCTTTAGTGTTGACAAAGCACAGTCATAGCACCTGGCAGTCTCTCTAAGGCTATGTCTACACTGCAGGCTTCTTGCGCAAGAACTTTTTGCACAAGAGTTCTTGTGCAAAAGTTCTTGCGCAAGAGTGCGTCCACACTGCCATGAGTTTTTGCGCAAGAGCGTCCATGTCAGCGTGGACGCTCTCTTGTGCAAGAAAGCTCTGATGGCCATTTTAGCCATAGGGGTTTCTTACACAAGAAACCCGTTCCCATCCACACTAGCTTTTTTGCTCAAGAGCTCTTGCACAAGAGGGCTTATTCCTCATGGGGCGAGGAATAACTCTTGTGCAAGAAGCCCTCTTCTCTGATGCTTTACTGTAAATTTACTTGCGCAAGAACACGCGTGCAGTGTAGATGCTCTGCAAGTTTTTGCAGTGTAGACATAGTCTAAGGCAGTGGTCCCCAATGCGGTGCCCGCAAGCGCCATGGCACCCGCCGAGTGATCGGGGCCAGCCCCGCCCCCCAGGCATGTGGCGCATGGGTGGTGCCGGCCTCTGGGTGCGCAGCATATGGGTGGCCCTGCCCCTGGACATGTGGCACAGGAGCGGCGCCGGCGCCAGGAGTGCAGCACATGGGTGGCGCCGGCACCAGGCATGCAGTGTATGGGTAGCCCTGCCCCCAGGCACATGCACAGCCCCGCCCCCGGGTGCCCAGAGCATGAGTAGCCCTGCCCCCCCCAGGCACCCCTCAAAGATTGGGGACCACTAGCCTAAGGGTACTAAGACAAGGGACACAGCTCATAATACATTTTTATACCCCAATACAAACAAGTTAGTACTGCCCCTTGGTGTCATCTTGTACACAGTGGTTTGATCAAAACCTTTTTGTTGTGCATTGTCATCCTGTCCTCATGGTCTGTGTGTTCCTGTTATCCTTAGGGGACATTTCTGTACCATCCTTGGAACTGGGCTGTTCTGGTACCACTTGCAATAAAGCTGTGTTTGCATGAGTACTCTGTGACTAGCACTTCCTAGGTATGTGTATTTTTGCAATATCAGCCCCGTTCTTGCCAGACTCCGTGAGCAGGTTCTGCCTTATACCAGGTGTCTGATACAAAAGCTCATGTTTCAGGCTCTTTTCCTACCGCACTTAGCACGATGAGAATGCAGCCCCTTTTGGTAACATGGGAATGTGCGGCAGCAGGGAAGAGAAGACTTAGGATAATGTGGACTGCTGAGCCTCAAACAGGTTGGTTGGATCATTCCAGTAGCTCCAAGCTATTCGTAGACTGCTTACCTGCTCATTTGCTTGCATTGCTCCTGGAGAAAGTTCTGGTGCTTTCATATTTGCTTTCAATGAACCTGCCAGGGTTTGTACGGGTCCCTCTCTCAACAGGGATTTGGTGTGTTCTTGGCTCTGAGGCAACTTACCCATCTTCCCATACATTTCCCTCTGCTCAGCTCTACATTGGGAAGTTGCTTCTGTCACTTGGAGGGAGGTGACTTGCACAAACGCCATTTTGCCTTTGCCATGCACACTTGCAGGCCTACACTTGTGCGTACAGGTGGCCACTTTGGCCGCCTGCCATATGCATCAGCAGAGGGCAGGCATGTCAGCCCTGAGTAGCCACATAGGGAAACGATGTGCAGCAATGCAGCTCTGTGCACCTCATGGTGAAAGGCTGGCTCCAAATAGTGCATGTTTACACAAAGCTTTGAATAAAAGCAAAGTGTCAGGGCCTGATAAGTATTTTTTTAAAGCAATTTCAAAGCCTGGTCAAGCCAGATCTTCTCAAGGTAAGTTCAAGGACGCTGTAGCGATTCTTAGAACGATATTAACACAGATAAGGTCCCACTAGTTTGGAAAGAATGGACCTTCGTCATAAACATGTAAAAAGGTCAGTTCCATGAAAATAGCAGAGGCTCCAGCAAGCAGATGTGCTGCTCTGTCTTCTTTCCTAGAAAGAAGCATCTATTGATTAACTAATTAGCCTCTCTCTTCCCCAGAGCATGGTTTTTTTAGTTACACAAAGCAGAGACAGCACAAGGAACCCACAACTGTGGGCATTGAACAGACAATGCTACACACAGGAGAATATTGAGCTGAAGGTTTTCTGTCTCCATCTGACATCAGCTTCAATAACTTAGGAGAGGTGAATTCCCAAGGAGTCAAACTAGCTTAACCAGTACCTTTCTGAGACAAATGTAATTGCTAGGGAGCAATCTCCAGGTGATCCTATAAGGAGACTACATTGCATCTTTAAAGTCTGTTACCTGGACAAAGGTGCCAACTTCAACTGTGTTCTTCAGCTGGAGCAGCATGGAGAAGATACAGTGGGTGCTTACAGCTGTTTGATGGTTCAGGGAGGGGCTTGGTGGAGAGAAGTGTGCAGGCAGGGGCCTCCGGCTGGGAGTGGAACAGAGGCAGGAAAAAGTGAGGGGGGGAAGGGCATGGGGCACAGCAAGGGTGGAGTACCCCAAGGGAAAACAAAGTCAGCTCCTGTGTACCTGGCTGACATGGACTGATCATGTGTGGTCTTGCTGTCCTCACTGCTGCTATGACTGCTCCTGTTCTGCTACCCATTGTTTCCAGCTGCTTAGTTTAAATCCATCCTAATGTCCAGAGGAAATTGTTCCCGCTTGCATCCCTGGCAGTAGCACAGCAGGGAGGAGGGGTGCATTAAGCACAGGTCTCCAGGTCAGATGGGTGTGACCATGGGACAGCTGCTTAGCATGACAAGAAGCACCCCAACTCATAACAATGCCTCCGGACGGTAACAGCAAGGCCTGTTGGGTAACACGGAGCATGGCTGCATAGCACAGGGGAGCAAGACTCCCTGTCCAGGGCTACAGGACACACTAGGACTCTCAAAATAGCTACGTAGGCAGCGCTTTTATGTTATGATGCCCACTGTTGCCTGGCTCTCATGCTCACCCCAGGACTGAAAGCCCAAGCACTGAGACGTACCATAAAAGCACTGTCTACACAGCTATGTAACAAGCCCTACTACATGCCCAGATAGGCTGGGGACCTGAACTGAGAGGCTCATTCCCTGATGCTTTGCAGACATTCCCCACATTCTTCCTGATGCTGTGGGCATAAGCCAGTCCTTGCTTTCAAGGGGAGCTGCTGCCTACATGAGCTACCTGTCACTGATAATGTGAGAAGAGCAAAGCGGAAAGTATGTAGCTTTCCTGATCATGGATAACTCTAAAGGAAAAAACCTTGGAAATGATACAGGACGTGTCAGTTGGGGGCACTGTAGCCAGTTCACACAAAAATCACTTAATTGTATATGTGGCACAAGAAACATGCTGCCCCTAGGAAAACAATACAGCACTTTGAAACTCCAGTAGAATCTTAAGAGTTATGAACCTCTCAGGAACAGAGGTTGTCTAACTCTGAAATGTTCATAACTCTGAACAAAATGTTATGATTGTTCTTTCAAATGCTTACAATGGAACGCTGATTTAATACAGCTTTGAAGTGTTACTGTGCAGAAGAAAAATGCTTTAAACTTAGTTTAAATTAAACAAGCACAGAGAGAGTTTCTTTACCTTGTTACATCTCTTTTTTTAAACTTTATTTTTCAGTGGTTCACATTTAACACAGCACTATACTTTATGTGGGGTTTTTTTGGGGAGGGGAGGGGGAAGAGGGTGTCTGGTGCTGGCCAAACCAGTTCTGATTCCAAGTGAGGTGTGTGGCTGACTGTTTCAAGTCATAACTCTGGGGTGCTGCTGTAATCAACTGTGGGTGTTCAAAGTCTGGTCACGCTGCCAGTGACCCCAGTAGCAAGCCCCTCACTGACTGCTTCTGAGCCAATGTACTGATGGAGGCTACCTTGCTCTTGATAAAGTACTAGATAAGATTAGGATACTGGTGATTCAGGCACCAACTTGCTGTCCTTTAGTTTGTGCTGAACTATATCCTTCTGCATGATTTGTGAAGTAGGAAGGATTAGTCTGGGGTGACTTACCCTTACCCCCTTTCAATCTCACAAGGAAAGCAGAGTTTAGAAACTCTGCCTCAGTAAAGTGTGTTCAGAGGTGTATGACAAGCATTGAGCCAGTAACATCCCCCAGAGCACACTAATCTTGTATACATAGTTTAAAAAAAGATACACAAGTTTAAGTCAGCAGCTTTTTGAAAAATTTCCCCTCCTCTCTACTCATTGACTGCAGGCTCATCTGGCTATGGGAATGGTACAGTGGCATGCAGAGCAGTCTTCCAAACTGGTTTGGGTTCAATTGCCTGAATATTTAGGAGGGGATACAGTCTAGCAGACAGGGCCCTTCACTGCAAGTCAGGGGCTCTAACTTCTAACCCAGGATTCCACTGATCTGCTGCGTGATGGTGAACAAGCCATTTCACCTTTCCTCTTCCATTTTGATCATCTTGTCTGTTCAAACTGTAAATCCACAGGGGCTGAATAAATCCTGCGACACTTTAGGGTGCATTTACACAGCACCCTAAACTCAAAAAAGATATGCAATTTGCACTATGCAAATTGCATATCTTATTTTGATACTATTTCAAAAATAGCTTATTTTGAAATCTGGGGTGTCTACATAGCGCCAAATTTCAAAACACACTATTTCGAGACATCCTATAACTCTCATGGAATGAAGATTACAGGGATGCCGAAATAGTTCACCGTTATTTCGAAATAACGGACAGCTTGTTAAGACGCAGGGTTGCTATTTCAGGATACCTCTGGTATCCTGAAATAGCCGTGAACTGTAGACGTACCCTTAGAGCAGGGGTGGGCAATAATTTTTTGCTGGGGGCCACTTCAAATGATTGGTCTGGGGGCGGGGGAGCTCGTTTGCCCCACCCGCATCCCACTAAGCACCCATGCCCCTGGTGGTGGGAAGAGACTTCCTGTGCTCCATCATCCCCAAGTCAATCATGGGCTGAGGATGGGGAAGCTGGAAGCATCCTGATCCCACCCCTTACATTTGAGGGTGCAGGGCAGAGGAAGCTGCACACCTTCCCCCCAGCCCCAGGCCCTGATAGCCCTGGGGGATGGGGAGCATGCAAAGCCTCCTCCTGCCCTGCCGGAAGTGCTCCTGGCAGGGCGAAGAAAACTTCTGCAGTTCCCCCTGCTCTCAGATACTAATTGGCCTGGGGGCAGGGGAGTGGCAGGGCCTCTGTGGGCTGGATCAACCTGCTTGGCAGGCCAGATCTGGACTGCAAAGGCCCTTTTGCCCAGCCCTGCCTTAGAGACTAAAATATATTATATATATATATATAGTATCATGAGCTTCCATGGATAAGACCCACTCAGTGGGTCTTATTTACAAAAGCTCACGATCTACTACATTTTGAAGAGTGTGTGTGTAGATTTGTTTGTGCAAAATAAAGTCATACTTCACCATTACCTACAGACATGCAAAATTTGATAAACAATCCTGCCACTTAAATTTGACTACTTTTTACTGGGATATGCTGGGTGAAAGGTTTAAATAATTATTTTTGTTTCCTTTCCTTTCCTTTGCAAAGGGGAGCTAGAATATTTTTTGTAATTTTTTTTGAGAATGTTACCATATGACTCAATTTTTTTTGAGAATGTTACCATAAGACTAAGGCCCTATGCTGCCAATGTGTTAATGCAGCCACTGACACGGGCCCCTCCTAGAAGGCCCTGAGCACATCTTGAGACACTGAATATCTCAATGGGTATTGATTTCAGCACTTTGCAGGAAACTCTCCACATTTCAGGGACTCAGACCCTTAAGTGAACAACTCTGATGCTTTTCCACACAAAAACCCTGCATTACTCTAGAGAAGTTCCCTTGCCAGCAGTGAAGCACAGCATGTCAGTGCCAGCCATGTGGCATGGCACTGAAGATCACAGGCACGCCTAGGCCCCTGCCAGCAAAGGCTGCAAATATGTTTTCAAAGCATACTGGCTCTGAAAAAAGTGATCATCTGTCCTCCTCCATCTGTGGTAGTTGTAGCTGGTGGAAGAGAGAGAGGGAGAATGTAAAGATTAAAAGATTCTACTTGAAAGTGCTGTGGGGGGGAGGGGGCTGATGGAAGGAAATAAATAGTAATTAAAAAGCATAATTAGTAACCATGCCTTTAATAACTTGTAAATATAGTTTTATAATTTCACACAGCTAGGATATACATTTTTCTCTATGTCTGGCATCTTAAAAGTAATCCACACGTTGATGACCTATTTGTTTGGTTTCACCCCTTTTCTAAAGCATACAAGTTAAATTCTCAATCACCTTAATATACAACAGTTTCAGGGACAAAAATCTCACCTGATTGCAATCCTTTCACTGAAGTATTTGCTATGCAATTATAGCTGGACAACTTAACGTGTTATATTCAACAAACAGTAAAACCCAAATTTAAGCTAATAGAAGAAATACTTCAAGATATTCTCTCCCCACTCTCAAACTCCTTCTCCAAACACAATATCCAGAATCACAATGCCGATTTCCTAGAAGAAGTAAAAATGGCAAGAATACTTCGGCAACTCTTTTTGGACCCAAGGCTTTATTTATCTTAAACATCACAGTGCAATGATTTCCCCTTCCGCAACTTTCAGCCTCTAGCAAAGAAACTGAATTCACATCTGAACTAATAAAATAGAACATGCTAACCACAATGGGTGACTCTGAGAGCCCAAAGTTACACTCCTAGAACTTCACTTAAGCGTCTAAAGCGGCAGCTTGTTTTTCAGAGGAGCTAAGCGTCTGCAGCTTCCACTGACTCAATGGGAGCAGGGGTTACTCAGCAGCTCCGAGTTAGGCCACTTCTAGTTAGTTGCCTAAATAAGAATGCAGAAGTCTGATTTAGGTCCCCCTGGTTTGAATGTTTTGGCCACAATGTTCCCTGCATAGGCAAATATGAAGGAACAGAAACTGAACCACCACAGAATCCACATCGTGAGTTCCAAGCCATGGCACAGCTATTGCAGCGGTAAAGTCACTGGTACTTTAGGGTTGTATCACTGATACTCTACCTGGGCTTCCCTTAAGGCTGGGCTTAGGGCTCATTCCTGAGAAGGGCTGGTGTGCCCCCCCCAAACACTGAAGCGAATGGGAGATGTCCAGAAGAAGTGCTGAATAAGGCCCAATTCTGTTTCCAATGAAGTCAATGATAAAATTCCCACTTATTTCAACGGAAGCAGGAGCAGGTCCTTAGTGATGCATCTCTCTGTTTAGCCCTGAGGAACTACCTAGCTTCCATTCAAAAGTGTATGATCTAATTCTCAATGGAGTTAGGGCTTCACCAGATCCGTCTTATTACAAGACTGGGGTTTGGAGCAGCGCAGGCTGCATTGTAGGGTTAGATCAGATAGAGAGGAATGAGAGGCAGTGGGCACAGGCTGCCCCACCCAAAGTCTAGCCTGCTTCCCAGGTACAGCTGGCTAAACGGATGGGAAACCTCTGAGCTTCAGTGAAATTAAAAAAAAAAGCCGCAAGACTGAAGGAATGAGTGACACTAAAGCTAATGTGAATAGGTGAGCCTTATTTTTTTAAACTCCATCTCCCACTTTAACTAACAAATCCACTACATAAGTACAGATAAGTCAGTCACCCAGCACCCTCTTTCACAGTCCTCCTGTACATGCAGAACAAAAACAAATTCACAAGTGCAAAGAAAAAGAGTTAAATCTTCAGAGCTCCTACTTTGTGAATTTACCAAGAGCTCAAGTTTGCTGATAAAAGCAAGAGTGAAGAGGTTCATTCTTCTTGAGCACACAAATGAAAATCTGCCTTACTAGCTTCTAATAGAGAGTGTGTCTAAACTGACATAAATAATCACAGACTTGATTAGAAAGAATATATTATTCTAGACTTTTTTTTTAAGTTTTCATGTAAGACCTTTATACTCTTGACATCTATGTGAACAATGAATCAAACTAAAACAGGCACTTCTCAAGCGCTATTGTGTTTTAAAATGACACATGGGAGAAACTGAACAAGTATGAATTAATGTCTACGATGGGAAATTAGGGAGCTCTTCATGGTGTTGGTTTTTTCAAGTCTCGGATCTGTTTAATCAAGTAGTTCTTCTCATCGTTGAACTGTTCATCATCCGTCCTCTCTTTCTGGAAATTGCTCAGAAACTCAATTAGCTTGGGTTGGTTTTTCAATAGAATCTCCACGATGGGTTGCGTTTTGTTTGGACTGGCCACAAATACCTAACATGCAAACAAAACCACACAGACGGACAGAAAGAGAGGGATGAACAATCAATCAGAGTCATGACACTGCCCTACATCATTCTCTGTTGAGTCAACTGAATGCTGGAGGCCAGATTCTCTGGTGCCTCCCATGCATCCACTGAATGTGGTACCCAGTGAGAGCGGAGAGGGAAGGGGAGGCTGCGTAATTATTGGTTGTAGCTACCCGATCCTGTGGCCAGTTCTACACTGAACTCAGACCCAACATACTTTATAATAGCCCCCAAGATCCTTTAGTCTAAAGCATGACAGCTGGTCACGGTTCCCAAGAGGCTGTCTGCAGCTGGAGATTACTGCACTTGCACTCTGACCATGACCCTTCCTTTTCTGAAAAGTACCTCTGCCTTCGGAGCTGAGAGGCAGGCCTAGGAACAGACTGTGCCAGCCACATAGTAGCTGAGGAGAGTCAACAGCTTTTGTCTCCCATTAGTGACACAAAGGGGCCAGCACTGGAAGGAAAATCTATCCCTCTCTCAAATACATGGTAAAGCTTTCTGTGATCTTGCTCATTAGCAGCTGGAAGTGAAATTACACTTGACCTTGTTATCCCTGTCCCTTAGTCTGTTGTTCTTATGACAAACGGTATGATTGTAATGCTAAATGTTGAAAGCTGGCTATAAATCCCCAATCACTTCCACACATACAGCCCTACAACCAGAAATGTCTTCAAATTACTGGGAGAATAGGCCAGGCTTGTGTTGGTGATACAGTTTCTATATAAAATTGAAATGACCTAAAATTAGACCAAGCAGTTTTGTTTTTGGTTGGGGGAGTACGTCATATCCTCCATTTCACCCTCCTTAGACCATTCTAGTGAGCAGGCTGGGAATGGAAATTCACAACAGCAAGACCCACCACATTTCAACCTGTTTGCTACACCCACAAGGACATAACAGTGAGGCAGAGCAGAAGGATAGTGCACCACACTTACACATGCAGCTCACTGCCAGCCCAGTGCCTTGGACTCGATGCTTGTGGATCACCCAGGTCAGAGGCTGGGATCCTTACTATGTAGCAATCCCTCACTTTGGAGGAACGCACCTCTTGCCCACCCTGTAACTTTTCTTGGGCTCCCTGTTAGTCTGGTTCTGAGGGCTTCTCTTGCTTACATCTGTACTATCCTTCAAAGGGAGAAGCTGCAGCTTTTACTGATGCCCAAGCAGCTGTACACCCAGCCTAGAACCCAGTCCCTGTGAAGATTCTCATGTCCCAGGAAGGACAAGCCCACCGTGCCACAAGGTACACATCTGCATCCACAAGAGGCCTCTCCAACAATCTGGCCCTTCGTTCTGAACCCTATTATACAAATTGCAAGCTGTTTCCCACAGTTTAGATAAATTTAAAAAATTGTTTTAGAGCACAATCCAAATCTACTTGCATTTTCTGAAGTATCTAGGCCCCTTTAAGAAGTCTCAAATAGGCCACCCAAAAAGTAAAATGCCCAAAATGATTAGTCAATTTGAACATTAGATTTCACTGTATCTGAAGTGTGAAAGGAACAGCCTGCAAACATTCTTGAAAGGATTTAATTTTAAAACTGACTCTAGACTAAAATACGTATTAGCATAGCAAATGATTACACGTGAGATGATAGCTAAAGAATTCAGCCTTCCTTTCTATTGCTTATAGGTTATAATGCTCCCTCTGCAAAACTGGCACAGAAGACAGAAAACTCAAATGTAAATGATCATCATCTTTTGACTGCCAGATCTACTAGAGGACTCAATTTCAACTCTCAAATACTTTTTTCAAACCCTGGAGACATAAAAGGATTATGAAACTGAATGACCAGCTCCTTCAACTCAATCAACCATAATACCACAATGTCACAGGATTGAAACAAAAAGATTACACATGTAGTATGTGATTTTATTTTTAAAGTCTCCTGCTAATGGTGCCCTATTGAATATATTATTATATCCCCAGAAACAACATCAGGATTACAGATAGCTGAAATATTTTGGAAAAAAAATATGTGGAGATTTCAACAAATTGGGAGGGCTTTTTTATTGAGAGTTCTCTGGCCATTTTGGAGGAGTTTGGACACAGCTCCACATTGTGAAAGTGTTTGAAAAGTTTTGTTTTCATTCCAACATGGAATGAAGACAAATGTCAAAACTCCAAAGTTGCCATAAAAAAACCAAAACAAAATATCCTGTTGTCCTCTAGCTGGACAGTAGTTAATCAGTATTTTCCATCAAAACTGATCAACTGTATATTCTGTATTCTTGCAAACCATTCCACAAAGTACTTGATCAGAGAGTTCTGAAATCTGATGTTGGCTCTCACAATTAGTGACAATGCATTGTTACCATCCCAAGGGAACACAATAGGGATGAAGAGACTAAAATAGTCTGATGCTTGATGCATCATCGTGTGGTCAACAATAATCTTTTGGACATGCCAAGGCTACTGAATGTGTCAGGCTCTTGATAAGAATAGTTCATTGCAACCTCTGACCTATTTAAAAATGGTTAGAGATTAGGGACAAAATCCAGCATGCAGAACTCTCTCTATACATCAACAGGACAATCAACCTATTGACCCCAGAGCTGAAACTGGTCCCATGACTTTCCTATATGCATTGCAGGAGGATTACCACCCAGCTGGAAGTACATGAAAGCTCACAGAGCTGAACCTGCAACATCCCCCACAGACCAAAAGAATGATCAGTTCTATAGCTCAGACATAACACAGTGGGTATTTAAACACAAACGTGGCTTCTGCCCTGCACTGAGTGGAAACTGTCAGTATTGTCAAAGTTATGCAGAACCCTTTGCAGAGCGAGCAGCAGGAGGTAGCTTTGTGACGTGCATGAAAAAGAATGGAAAAATAAAGCTAAGGTCAAACACACTGTGTAACTCATTCTATTTTTAGATTTAAATACTAAAACCTATTTCTGCTACATCTCTGCTTAAGAAAAATGTTATATTACACTAAACCACCAGTGGGGGATAAGTCCACAAAATAATCTAATACAATAGCCAAGAGAGGCTGCTATAGCTTATATTTGTATGTGTGTTCGTGCAACATAATGCAGAGTGCTTTAGTTTTGATTGCCTGCAAGAGAACAAGGAAACAAAAAGCACATACTAGGATGGACCAATAATGGTAGCAAATATATTTGTTAAAAGAAAACACATGAATATTCAGAAAGACCCTTTTATCGTTCAACCTTCGAACCAGATATTGAACCCTGATTGGAATGGAGAGGTAGAAAAGCTGTGTACAGAGGAAGGTTTTATTAACAGTTAAGATACTTGCTAATCCCCTTGTCTGTGTTACCTGACGAATACATATATTCCCAAGGCTTTTAGGTGGCCATGTGTGGGTGATGGATTGTGTGGTGTGGAAGCTAAGGCTTGGAGAGTTCTCATTTCGAACAAGTAAGCCTAAGAGTGGGAGCAGGGAAGATGTCATGCTGGGGGAACAGTTACATAGGAGGAAGTACTGAAAATGAGAACTCATTACTTATCTTCAGTATTTCTGGGCAGAACGCTCTGTATGAGTATGACTGTCCTCAGAGCTTGAAAAGTTAACTGCATTTTTAATTGCCATCCAACTGTATTGTAAAATAGTTAGAATTATAGATGCTCGTGGTTCTAGTTAAAATATTGCAGCTTCAAATCCTCAATAATCAAATACTGTACTGAGAGTCATGTGCCCTCTTCAGGGTCAGCTGGGACATAGGAGAACTGGAATTTGGATACTTACAAAACAAGCACTTTTTTCCATTTCAAATGTGCCTAGCTGCAAAAACATCTAAGTCAGGTAACTTAAACCCAAATCTTTTGGCAGCTCTCAGTAAGTAGCAAGTATCAGCCACTTGGCAAATATTTTATATCAAATCAGTATTGGCAGACTATAGTAATTGAAACCAGGACTAACTAGATAACTTAAAACTGTGCCTGAAGGTATGTGAAAATAAAGAGAGAGTCCAACTCCCCCCCCCCCCCCCCCCCCCCAGTTACAACAGCATAAAGCTAAAGTAACCAGAGGGAGAATAAGAGTACCTAGAATTTGCAGGATGTGCCGACGGAACCACAGTAGCACTTTGAATGCAGAGGGAGCGCACAACTCTCGCAGTCCATGTTGAGTGCAATAAGCACACACCTCACTTCATGTGCCCTTGTTTTAAGTGTGTGTCACTATAGTAATACTAGTAGGAAAGGAACTATGTAGATGGAAACCAGTGGAATCATTGACAACAGTAAACAAAATGTCTCATGGGCCACATGTGGCCCAGAGGCCTCATTTTGCTCACTACTGTTCTATATCCCAGAGCAACAAGGCACGTGATTGCCTTTCACCTGTCAGAGGGCATTGGGACAAGGCAGTAATTATTTTTCCACAAAGCATATGTTCTCTTTCATATTTAGAGATTTCCATCATCTGCACAGTTTTCCTTTTTTAATAAATTCTAAGGACAAAATGCTCTGCCCCTTTCTCCTACATATTCTATATTTGTTTTGCATATGTGGAACAGGAGTTCCACATACAAAGGAAGTCTATGTTGCCGACAGGAGAGGGAAATTTTGCTGTAAATGGGCTACATTCTGCAATTAGAAATGTGCAACTTCCACTGAATGAGATTCTGCTCTGAATTACATGGTACAACTTCCACAGAAAATTGTAAAATGGATACTATGCATATTAGACTCATCTAACTGCTGCCATCAAGTATTATTGTAAAAATAAAGAGTCCCATGGGAGTTGGATTCATGTAGCTGAGGGAAGAATTTGACCACTGACATCAATGAAGTTTGCATTATCCTTTACTATTTGTTTCACTATAATCCCAGTCAGAATCAGGGCCCCATTGTGTTAGGCACTGCACACAATATGTGGGTAGGCACAATCCCTGCACTGAAGAAATATGGAAATGGGATGTACTGACCATAAAAAAAACAAAAGAAAGATGGACACTGGGAGGAAGGATGAGGGTGACAGTAACAATATCACATAGTTAGACAGCTGCAGCTCAGCTGGATTATAACAGATCATTCCAGATCCTTCTATTTATATTTTAGCCAAAATAAAATCAACTATTCTCAACTGCCATGCCCTTATTCATCACTGTCTGATTTCTTGGAATAACCTACCAGAACTGAGTCTGGGTGCTTAAGACGAATCTGAAGCAACAGATGGTAGCAGCCTTATGGATTAATTCAGAGACTGCACTTTGTGCATAGTTCCATGCACAAAAATATTACCATCAGTAAATACAAAAAAGTAGCCAGCTGAGACCAATCCTCTCTCTTCTCTTCCCTCTCCTGACAATTGAGCTCTTAAAGATTCCAAGTATTTGGGATTTGCTCTCTCCAGTTTATCTTTGAGTTGCATACCTCCTGATAAGGGTTAAAAGCAGAAACTAGTCACACTAGTTTTATTGTCAAGAACAAGTGAATGAGAAAACAGTGTAAAGGTTTACACAAGTAATTAAATGCATCACTGAGGTTTATTATGCAGAAAGAGAAATACTGAAATATTTTGGGAATCCCTGTGATTACTATACATAGATGAAAGATTGCATGGAACAACCTTACCATCCTTCAAACCATATGTGGAGAGGTAAAAGCCTTCTGAAATATTCTTTTGCCCAATAGAAATGGCAGAATCAAAGAATTCAAAAAGCCTTTTTGAACATGATCAAGGTGAGGTAATTCCTGGAAAATACTTGCCATTTGGTGCAATGTGGTCTATTTTTTAAGCATCTTCCAGAAAAGGACATTCCCCCCACCCTTGTGTTTTATCCCTCTTCTCTGCAAATTATTCTGTTCAAACTATGGAAATATATCCATACATATTCATGAGTTAATTTTGCATTGTAGTCATTCTGCATAATAATAATTCTACTCATCTTCTCTCTCAGGGCAAAAGCCTTTCTTGATGGGTAAATAAAATTTTTAAAAATTAATCAGATCATGATGATAAAAGAAAGTATGTATCACGCTGAAAATATTTTATGACAATTTTGTAAGGCTGCATTAGAGATCAGTTTAAAACAGAGACAAAAAGGGGAGTAACTAAGCATATGCCAAATCTCAAACTTATTAAAAGCAAATCTGACATGACATAAAAATTCCACACTTGTTTCTCCACAAAGCCAACATTATCCATTTGTCATGACATGCTCTAAGGAGGTCAAAGAGCGCATCACTGACCTAAGTAAGTAGTTAGCCTGCATTTCTGTAACAAGGGCCCCCCTTAGATCATGAGGCCCACATCCAAATGATCCTGCCTTAAAACATCACCTAGAGAGGGCAAGTAAGTGAGAGAGACTGACTGTCAGGGAGAAATTTCCCATTAAAAACATTTTCAAATGTTTGAAATGTTCCTAAGACCCCACATTTTTCTGAGTTCTCCTCTCTCCCATCATGAAAGAGATTGGCCTCTCAGAAGGCCACACTGAGTTACCTTGAACACGTGGAATGCCTCAAACTGAATGTTAGGGCTTTTATCTCGCAGCAGGTTCATCATTAGCTTTAGGTTCTCTGGCTTGCTGATGTATTTTGTCATGATGGCAAAGTTGTGTCGGTCCAGAATCAGTTCACCCAGAAGCTACAGGAACATTTACAAAAACAAAGGCTTTGTGATTCACCACTGAATTTATGATTCAGATGAAAGCACCACATTTTTATCTTCACTCCCAGAGGTTTCATATATTCTTATAGCTTCAAAAATAGAGGGGCTTTAAAACAATTGAGGTGAATTTGCTGTTCATGTAAGGTAGGTAACTGTCCAACAGCACTGATTATCCAAATATTGCAGAGATGGAGACCACATTAATGCATATGGTAACAAATGGCTTAAGCCAGATAAAATAAAATCAAGTACAACCATACCACATTGTTCTGCTACTTCACGTCAATCCTTACATGCATCACACTTTCCTGTTCTAGTCATGAGGAGACTGCAGATTGTACCAAATTACTTGGTGCTACAGTGCTTTGGACAAATGGGGACTAAAACGCACC
This sequence comes from Apalone spinifera, assembly GCA_030068395.1. Taxonomy (NCBI): domain Eukaryota; kingdom Metazoa; phylum Chordata; order Testudines; family Trionychidae; genus Apalone; species Apalone spinifera. The sequence goes on from CM057845.1 coordinate 265,605,398, forward strand.
TACCAAACTCATTCTGTGCTCAGAACTAGGTTGTGAACTCAGGTTACACTGGGGGAGGACGGGGGGGAAAGGATAAACACCCTCATTTTGGAGAAATCACTCCTGGCACTGCCATATGAGTTCAGGAACTAGGACTTTTCAATGCTAAGCCCAACAGAGTGACATGAAGATATCTCCTGATTTTCACATGCACTAGATTAATTTAAAATAATTTATTTTGTAACAAAAGAGATATAAGGCCATTCTGTGGCAGTCAAGGTAATATTCTAAACAGGTTATGGCTATTAAAAGAAAGGTGTTCCAGAATTTTACATTACCTTTAAAGATTGTCTCTTTGTGACATAATTCTCAGAATGAAGCAATTTTTCATAGTCCTCAAAGATCTAAGGGAACAAGAAAAGAGCAATGTAGCCATATGCATTCTTCTGTCTCTCACTCCTCTGTATTGGTCCTTCCTGCTCTAGGTTTGAGATGGCAGTAGCAGCACAGTTCTCTACCACTTCTTTATGATAACATATCGGCCATTGACTAGCAACATTCAATGCATGTTTGCTTGCACTTGTGAATGCACCAAAGAGTCAGGAGGTTAGAGCTCTAGTGATTCTCGCCTTCTGCTATCTTACACAAGATTATGAATTTGCTTCCAAAATGGAACATATAAATATAACATTAGGACTACTTATTGTTTTTAAAGTTACAGACTAACAAGGCTACCTCGCTGAGAATTAATAACCAGAGGCTGTCTAAGTTGTTATGTCAACATAGGGTTATATAAGTAGAGTGCAATATTTGTCCCTGGAAAGACAGAGAAATATGGTAGAAGTGTGGCATTTTGAGCATGGCATTATTATTTTTACCATGTTTCTTGCCAATTTTCCATTTTGTTTCACTTCAGTTGTCCTCATTGTCATTACTATTTCCTATACCTCAGATGCTTAAAGATCAAAATGAAGGCACTGCAAACACACTGTAACTGAGATACAGAGAAATGTAGTAGAATCAGGCAATATTTATAGTGCTTCCTCTTGAGAGGTTATTACTGTTAACCAGACTTCAATAATGACAGTGACAATTTGATGATCACAATTTCCCCTTGGTCAGGGTGATCTCTCTCATGTTGAACTATCAAAAACAAAAGGAAAACTATGTAGCACTTAGACTAACAAGATGGTTTAAAGTCACTGTTTTTGCCTAGTTGGTATGGCTGCTTTGATCAATGAGAATATGCATGCAAATAAATTTTGTGTTTTGGGGCTAATTTTAGTCTGCAATTTAAAAAAAGAAAGAGAGGGCATTATCTGCTGTGTGAAAGGACCCAGTCCCTGCCCGTTCCATCACTCAGAGTGAACATGGAATGATACTGAACTCACACCTCATTACATGCTACTGCTGGGCATTTGTCAGCACTGCCACAAATTTCAGAGTCAAATCTGCCCTCAGATGCGTGTGCGTGCGTCGTGCAACACACCCTGATTTCAGTGGGAATTCATTTGCATCTCAGGCCACAATTTGTCCTTTATTGTTTGGATATAATGGGAATGTCTGTATAGCAAAGAAAACCGTGCAGCAGGGAGTCGCCGAGTCCAGGTCATCTGACTTGGTCTTGTGCCATATAGATATTCTGGCTTATGCTGGAGCCTGGCCTCTGAAACCTGGCAACGGTAGGAGCCAAGGCTCCATCACGGGGCAGAAGGGGGCAGGGAGGGGAGATAATTTTTGAGGGGGGCCACTCCAAGATTTTGGAAAGTGGTCAAGGGCCGCATTCTTCCATGATATTAATGGAGGAAGTGCAGGGTCTAGGATAGAAGCTTGGTGCACAAAGTTGCTTGGGGTAAGGGATTGGGGTGCAGGAGGGAGAGTGGGGTCTTGAAGGGAGTTTGGGTAAAGGAGGGGGTTGTGACCTGGGGCACTGGACTGGCCAGCTACTCATTAGATGATTTAAAGTTACTTTAATTCAGAGAAGTGGCTGAATGGACAAATAAGGGGCTGCAGGTTTCTGACCACAGAGCTCTTGCACATATGAAGGAGGGCTGCAGGACCATGCGCATGTGTAAATAACTGAGCTGGAGGGGGAGGCTCGTGTTGATTTATTATTCAAACAAACAGGCAACTCTCATTGGCTAATTTCTGGACAGAAACTAGCCAATGGGATTGTGCTGGGGCAGAGGTAGTGCCTAAAGCCTTCCCCCACTCCTCTCTGGGCTCTTTTTTTTTTTTTTTTTTT
>CM057845.1:265607721-265620154 GCA_030068395.1 Apalone spinifera
TGAAGGAAGGCTGAAAGAACTGGGTTTGTTTAGTTTAAAAAAGAGAAGATTGAGGGGGGGGGGACATGATAGCTGTTTTCAGATATCTAAAAGGGTGTCATAAGGAGGCGGAAGAAAACTTGTTCATCTTGGCCTCTAAGGCTAGAACAAGAAGCAATGGGCTTAAACTGCAGCAAGGGAGGTTTAGGTTGGACATTAGGAAAAAGTTCCTAACTGTCAGGGTGGTCAGACACTGGAATAAATTGCTCAGGGAGGTTGTGGAATCCCCATCTCTGGAGATATTTAAGAGTAGGTTAGATAAATGTATAACAGGGATGGTCTAGACAGTATTTGGTCCTGCCATGGGGGCAGGGGACTGGACTTGATGACCTCTCGAGGTCCCTTCCAGTCCTAGTATTCTATGATTCTATCAGTTGACCCAGGCTCTTGAGACTGACTGCTGCAAGGGTGCTTTTGTCTGCAATGTAGATAAGCCCAATGTCTCCATTTGTTGAAAAAAGTGAGTTCAATCCTGTGAGGTGGATATGAGTACCTCTTGTACAGTGGTGACTGCCCTCTACTTCATTGCCTTCAACGTGCCACACTGGCTAAAGCCCAAGAGGAAGTGATTATGCTTTGAGTCTCCAGGTCTCTTATTCAAAGAGGTACCAGTGATAGACTGCTACACGTTCAAAGGACTATCTATCCAATAGAGCAGATTTGTTTGTGGAGTGCAAGTCCTTTGAAGAACATTATTCTCCATTGCGTGTGCTTTGGGGACCAATACTACACAAACTCAGGGCAGACACTCATTTTAATAATCACAATGCTTTAGTAGAGATATATACAGAAGATATAAAAGTGAAGATATATAAATTGCCTGAATCAGAATGCATCTGTAACTCAGAAGCATACAAGCTTGAAGTTTTCATTTAGCCCTTTGAATAATTATGATGAAATACATCCTCTTTGGTGTCTCTTTTCTTTCATTTTAGCAATGAAATAAAGAACATCTAAAGTAACATAGCAACCTAACCTTCAGTCAAATTATACCTCTGATGTCAGCCTAATTTCAGTTGATTCCAACAGAATATTTCTGACCCACACTTGATTTTCAGGGAGTCTATAAACCAAAACCAAAACGGCAGTACATCCATAGACTAATTTACTTCAGATAGTAGGTATATTCACATGTGAATCTCTTGGGATTTACACAAATACAATTTCCAGCAACTCCAGTATCAATTCTAGTAGCTCATGTCTTCTACTCTGAAGTGTTACTGGGACATGAATGGCCACTCTCTAACACTGACTAGATGGCACCAAACTGTAGCAAAAGGTAAACATTTTAAAAATAATATCAGTCTAATATCTGAACACACGTATAGCTTGCATCAAAGTTAATATAGTTATGCTGTGTGCAATAAGGTAAGAACAAACTCCTTCCCTCCACTGTTCATCATCCCAAACAAAATTTGTTTTCGACATGAGTTGTACTAGAGATCTGGAGACATGGAACAGAATATAAGCATTATTTCTACTGATGGCTAAGGAGGATTCTCCCTTGATTAAACTAATTATTTTGGCTTAGAGGATGCAATTCTTGGTCCCAGGTAAAAGTTTTAAATGGGGCATGTAGCCCTTAGCTGCACATGCTTCAACTATCCAGATATCTATTGGGAAACTAACAGAGCAGAGCACAGATCATCCAGTAAGTTCTTCAACTGCACTGGAGACAATTTTTTATTTCAGATGGTTGAGAAAATTACTAGGGGGAAGCTGTTCTAGATTTGATTTTAACAAATAGGGAGGAATTAGTTGAAAATTTGAAAGTGAAAGGCAGCTTGGGTTAAAGTGATCATTAAATCACAGAGTTCATGATTCTAAGGAATGATAGAAGGGAGAACAGCAAAACAGAGACAATGGATTTCAGGAAGGTAGATTTTAGTGAACTCAAAGTGCTGGTAAGTAAGATCCCATGGGAAACAAGATTAAGAGGAAAAACAACTGAAGACAGTTGGCAGTTTTTCAAAGGGACATTATTAAGGGCCCAAAAGCAACTATTCCACTGCATAGGAAAGAAAGAAAGTATGTCAAGAGACCACCTTCGCTTAACCGGGAGATCTTACATGATCTAAAAGATCAAAAAGGAGTCACATAAAAAGTGGAAACTAGGTCAAATAACAAAGGATAAATATAAGCAAACACCACAAGTATGCAGGGTCAAGATTAGAAAGGCAAAGGCACAAAACAAGCTCAATCTAGCTAGAGACATAATGGAAAACAATACGGCATTCTACAAATATATTAGAAGCAAGAGAAAGACCAAGGACAGGGTAGTGCAACTGCTCAGTGAAGAGGGAGAAACAATAACAGGAAACGTGGAAATGGCAGAGGTTCTTAATGACTTCTTTGTTTTAATTTTCATCAAGAAGATTGATGGTAATAGGATGCCTAACATAGTGAGTGGTAGTGGAAATGGTGTAGGTTTAGAAGTTAAAATAAAAAAAGAACAAGTTAAAATTATTTAGAAAAGTTAGATGTCTTGACGTCATCAGAGCCTGATGAAACACATCTTAGAATACTCAAGGAGCTGACAGAGGAGGTATCTGAGCCTTTAGTTATCATCGTTGAAAAATCATGGAAATCGGGAGAGATTCCAGAAGACAGGAAAAGGGTAAATATAGTGCCCATCTATAAAAAGGGAAATAAGAACAATCCAGGAAACTACAGACCAGTCAGTTTAACTTGTGTACCAAGGAAGATAATGGAGCAAGTAATTAAGGAATTCATCTGCAAGACAAGGTGATAAGGAAATAAGAAGATACGGAAACAGGCAGCATGGATTTGTAAAGAATAAATCATGTCAAACAAATGTGATAGCTTTCTTTGATAAGATAACAAGTATTGTGGATAAGGGAGAAGCGGTGGACCTGGTATACCTAGACTTTAGTAAAGCATGTGATACGGTCTCACATGACCTTCTCAATAAACTAGGGAAATACAACCTAGATGGGGCTAATATAAGGTAGGTGCATAACTGGCTGGATAACCATTCTCAGAGAGTAGTTATTAATGGTTCACAGTCATGCTGGAAGGGCATAACAAGTGGGTTTCCACAGGGGTCTGTTTTGGGACCGGTTCTGTTCAATATCTTCATCAACAATTTAGATATTGGCATAGAGAGTATGCTTATTAAGTCTGCAGGTGATACCAAGCTGGAAGGGATTGCAAGTGCTTTGGAGGATAGGGTCATAATTCGAAATGATCTGGACAAACTGGAGAAATGGCCTGAGGTAAACCGTATGACGTTTAATACGGACAAATGCAAAGTACTCTACCTAGACAGTTGCTTCCCATTATGTATGTGAGAAACTGATTATTCCTTCCTAAGAAGGAGTACTGCAGAAAGGGATCTAGAGGTCATAGTGGACCACAAGCTAAATATGGATCAACAATGTGACACTATTGTAAGCAAACATGATTCTGGGATGCATTAATGGGAGTGTTGTGAGCAAGACATGACAATGCATTCTTCTGCTCTACTCTGCACTGATTAGGCCTCAGTTGGAGTATTGTGTCCAGTTCTGGGCACCACATTTCAAGAAAATGTGTGAAATTGGAGAAGGTCCAGAGAAGAGCAAAAAAAATTATCAAAGCTCTAGAAAATATGATATATGAGAAAAGCCTGAAAGAAGACTGGGCTCATTTAGTTTAGAAAAGAGAAGACTGAGAGGGGACATGATAGCAGTTTTCAAGTATCTAAAAGAGTGTTACAAATAGGGGAGGAGAAAAATTGATTTCCTTGGCCTCTGATGATAGGACAAGAAGCAATGGGTTTCAACTGCAGCAAGGGAGGTTTAGGTTGGACATTAGGAAAACCTTCCTGTCAGGATGGTTAAAAACTGGAATAAATTGCTTAGGGAGGCTGTGGTACCACCATCACTGAGGATATTTAAGAGAAGGTTGGATAGACATCTATCAGGGATGATGTACACCAGGGGTCAGCGACCTTTCAGAAGTTGTGTGACAAGATTTAACTTATTCATGGATCTGCGTGCTGGACGGAGGAAAGCAAGGGAGCAGGGGCAGGCTGGGTACAGTGACAATAGTTTCTGAACCAGCTGCTGCTAGGGAGAACGGTTTAATTTAAATTATTAAACAGATTAATTGTTTTAAACTCTCTCATGTTAGTTCACCAAACTTCATTTTAAATAAAGTAAAATATGTCAGACACAAAAGGTTTCAATGTTTTCTTTATTTATGGCAGGGATGGGGAACCTTTTTGGGTCCCGGGTTACTGACCCACAGAAAAATCATTGTGGGACCAAACAAGGGAGAAGCAAAAAAAAAAACTCCTCCAAAAAACCCAAATCCTCACCGAGGTAGCCCCCAAGAGAGACACCTCACTCCTCTGGTGCTCCAGCTTCATGGGGTAAGGGTAAGGGACAGGGAGGACTGAGGTTCAGGGTTTCCCCTAAGCCAGATTTACTTTTCTGGGACCCCAGATCCCCTTAGGCTCTGGGATAGGAACAAAAATGAGGGATTCAGTGTGTGAGACAGGCTGCAAGTGAGTGGGATAGGGATGGGGGTGCAGGATCTGGGAGGGAGCTGAGGTGCAGAAGAGGGAGAGATTGCAAGGTCTGAGTGGGCAGTAGAGTGCAGAAGCAGGCTGGGAGTAGTGTGTATCTGGCCAGGTGGACAGAGCAGGAGCAAGGGAGGATGCAGAAGCAATGGTGGATGCAGAAGCGGATGCAGAAGAGGGTATCTGGACAGGAGGGAGAGTGCAGGAACAAGGGAGGTTGTCAGAGTAAGCTGGGGAAGTGAGGCCTTGGTGGGGGGAGGGGAGTAAGTGAGGGGGATTGGGATGTGGGGGTCCAGGCATAAGGCAGGATGCTTACCTGGCTTCACGCCCTCTTACAGTAACTGCGATAGCCATGCAGTCCCAGGCTGGCCCCGGAGGCTGGAGTCACTGCTATCATGGCCATGCGGTCCCGGGCTGCTGCAGCCACGGGGTCTGAGGCTGGCCTTGAAGGCCAGAGACCCCACTGGCATGCTCACACAGTCCAGGGCCAGCTCTGGAGGCCCTGCTGCCTGGCTATATGGTCCAGGGCTGGCCCTGGAGACCCCACTGCTGCAGCCAGCCCTGAACTGTGTGGATGCGGCAGTGGTGCCTCTGGCCCCTGGAGCCAGCCTTGGACTGCATGGCTGCGGCACCTCTTGGGCCAGCCTCAAACCCTGTGGCCGCAGCACCTCTAGCCTCTGGGGCTGCGGCAGCGGCACCTTCGGCCTCTGGGATGGTGGGAAGCCGGAGGCAACGTTGCCGCGGTCACGCGGTCTCAGGCCAGACCCAGAAGTGCCACTGAGGAGCCTCAGCCCCAGTATTATCTCCTCCCACCGCAGCCTAACCTACTGCAAGGAAGAGGAAGGGCTCTCCAGTGGCTGTGTGGGAGAGGAGGGGCGAAGGGTTGCCAGGTGTCCAGTATTTGCGGCTTCTGTCCAGTATAAGAAACAGAAAATACCGGACATGTAAAATTTCTCTCTCTCGGATGGAAGGCCTTCGGTATTTTTTGTAAAACTATCTGAAAACCCTAGAGGGGCGAGGCTGAGCTCACACCACACATGCCTCTGGAAAAAAAAAAAAAAAATCAGCTCGCATGCCACTTATGGCACACATGCCATAGGTTGCCAATCCCTAATCTAGATGGGGGCTTGAGTCTCGAGAGGGCAGGGACTGGACTTGATGACCTTTCAAGATCCTTTCCAATTCTAGTATTCTATGATTCTATGCTCTTGTTATTTATGAACAGATTAGAAAGTGTGATTCAGCTGGCTTGAAGCACAGGCACCTTCCCTGAAGTTGGGCTGCTGCTGCTGCCCCAACTGGATCACTTGTCTGCGAAATGGATGAACTGCTGTTGAATGAACAGCTCCAACTGGCACAAAGAATCAAGAAGATCCACTTATTTTAAATGTTTCTTCCAAGTGTTACAGAAATGCCCCCACTAAAGGTCTCCAGTTCAGATCCAAGTGAGGCTGGATTCCTTGTAGTATTGTTTGCAGGAACATATATGAAACCATTGAGACTGGAAATTATTTGTACTTACTGTATCATAATTTTGTTCAAGGAAATCTGCTACTAACAATTTGTGTCTCGTTAGCAGGTCCTGGAAAAGAACAAACCAAGGAAAAATTAAATCACTCCATCTGAAGCATTCTGAAACTCAACCACCTTTAAAAAAAAACCCCACTAGTTTGATCATTCCTTTAATGTTCAATAGTAATGGCTTGGGGAACATTTTTAAGCAGCTCTTCTCCTTTACAGTAATTTCCAGCATTACCTCAATGAAAGACTAGAAAAAGAGTAACCGTGCACCATTTAATATCAGTTGCTGATTCATGTTTAGTAGTTCACTGAATAAAAACAAAACAAATACTACATTTAGAAAACACTCCAACACATATATTGATAGATTTTTGCACTCATTAGATGGTCTGTGGGCACACATCCATATATTCACTTTTAAAATGCCATCTTACAGTTGGCAGTTATTTTGCCTTTTTAGAAGCTACTTTTTCAGAATACAGTGTATATTACAGGGACACCCAGACTGTGGCCTGAAGTCCATAGGTGACCTATGAATCCCAAAATGTGCCCCAAAGCTGCTCAATCTCCTCTCTCTCTCTGTAGCTTCAAACTGATGACAAAGCTGATCAATTGCAAATTTGTATTCCTTATAGATGCAAATGGGCAATTTAAATTAATTGATCACAGTGGAAAAAGTTACCACTAAAAACTGGGCTGTGTACATTTATTTCTCAAGAAATTTCTATATGAAGTAAGAGTTTGAACCTGAGAGATTTTAAGTTGTACGATTCCTATTCGGAGTTAGGAGATAACCAGAATCATAGATTTCACTGAGGGTATGTCTACACAGCAAAGTTATTTCGAAATAACTTTCCTAGCATCTACACAGCCAAACCTCTATTTCAAATTTATTTCGAAATAGCGGAGCGCTTATTTTGAATTTGGTAAATCTCATTCTACAAGGAATAACGCCAAATTCGAAATAACTGCTGTGTAGACACTTATTTCGAAATAGAGGGCTTCCAGCCTTCCCAGGGAGCCCTGGTGGCCACTCCAGTTTCAACCAAGAAAACTCCTCTCCCTCCCCCCTTCCCTGGAGCCCTTAAAGGAGTAGACTATGGCCACAGTGCCTGTGCCAGCTCCAAGCCTGCCATCTCAGAGCCAGCAGTCACTGCCCCTGACCCAGTGGCCCCGAAACATGAGCCAGCAACCACTAGCAGCCAGCTCTCCACCGCTCCCCAGGAGAAGTCTGCCAGCTCCCAGGAGCCTGCCAGGGCCCAGAGAAGGCAGGCACCATCCTGGCCCAGGGTGGAGATCATGGATAGCTGCCAGCCTGGCCACCAAAGGCCACAAGTGAACCCAGGAGCAGGTTTGCATGACAATCAAGTTGGTCCAGCGAGACCCCCAACCCTGAGCTTCCCCTCCCCCTTCTTCCCCTTGCTTCCCCCTTCCAGCTCCCCCCTCCCAGGTTTCCCCCTCCCCTCTCCCACCCTCTCTTCTCCCCTCTCCCGCCTCCTTTCCCCAGTCTCACCAGAGTTTCATTCCCTCCCCTCCAGTTTTGTTAAATAAAGAGAGTTTGTGTTCATGAAAATACGTGTATTTTATTTGACATCAGGAAGGGGGATTAAGGAGGGGTAAGTGGAAGGACATGAGGGAGGAATGAGGCACAAGCCCTTAGGGGGGCAGACCAAGGAGGCTCTTAGTGCTCCTCAGGATGGAAGCTCTCTCGCAGGGCCTCCTGGATACTGACACTCCCTCCGCCCCGATGGACCTCTCGGATGGCAGCCTGCAGAAAGTGCAGCCAGGCTCGCAGCAATGCGTCCAAGAGAAGCACCAGTGTGCTCGGGGCAGCTCTGGCTCCACGTTGCAGTGCTGTGGTTTCCCAAGTGAGGGCAACCAGAGCACACAGAGACAAAATGCTTTACTGGCCCTCATCGAGGTAGGCAAGCAAGCAGGGAAACCTGAGAACTGGCTGTCCGAGGGGGGAAGGGGGGGGTAGTCCCTTTAAGCACAGACCTCAGATAGCCTCAGGCAGCAGCCCCAGACATTAAATCCTGACCTGGTGCCCTGCCAGAATTGGTTCCAGCCAGCCTTAAATGCGATTCAGAGTCCACTCAGTGTGGACGCGCTATTTCAAAATGCTATTTTGAAATGCATTGTGTGTGTAGATGCGTTATTTCGAAATAAGCTATTTTGAAATAACACTGTAGTGTAGACATACCCTGAGAGTTTATGCTGCTAAACAGATTTGTCTCAAGATGTAGGTGAGCTCTTTGGCTTCTGTCAAACGCTAACATAGCCCTTGGCATCACAGAGTCTAGGCCCTCCTTTCACGCAGTTTTTAATAGTGTAACTCCATTACCTTTGAAGTTTTTACTACCCAGAGGTGTACAATAGGAGAGAGAAGAGAATCAAACTCTTCATCTACTGAGTTGACCTAGGCACCCAAATTTGAAAATAAAATGGCTTAAAAGTTAGCTAAAGAAAAAATTAAATGTTCCAATTTCCATTCAGGCTGAGCACCCCCTTTTCCACTGAAGATGAGAGCTGCAAGTACTTTGCACCTCCGAAAATCAGGTCACTTATTTAGGTGTCAAAATACGTTTTTGTGAGATTAACCTGAGGCACCCAAATACTTTTTGTCTTACTGTTTTCTTCAATACACTGCACTAAAATGCAATAAAAACCTGGATCTAAAGCCCATTCAAGTCTAGAACAGAAAGAACTTTGAATCAGGCCCTGCATCTTTTTCTTTAAAAGATCTGGCTTTTACCAGCTTTGTTATTCATGGTCAGAAGCTTAAGCAAGTGCAACTGTCCTTACAATGACGTGTCCTCAATAGCTCCAGAAAGGATATATAATCTATAGTTCTTCAGTTTTTAATTTGATTTATAATGAATTATTTTGAAGTTATTCATATCTAAAGAATTTGTATTTATCAGCTATTTTGAAGGGGGAAGAAGGCGTCCTCATAAACAGTGGGCTGTGCCCATGAAAGCTCATGATACCATCTATATGTTTTGTTAGTCTATAAAGTGCTACCAGACCATTTGTTGTTGTTTTTATGGCTTCTTTAAAAACTAGTATGCTGTGTAGTTAATATAGTCTTTTATTCAACAGTGCTGTGATGAATTCAGGTTAATTAACTGAGTGGACTTCAGGCTGTTTCACATGCGGGGCACTTAGCAACCAAGCACAGCATTTTTCATTGTGTTCAACAAACTGCATATAGTCAAAAAATTAGTTTTGTTTTTATTCATAGAAAATCAGAGGGGCATGACAACATTTTACCAGCATTCTTCCCACCTCCCAGCTGCTCTTAGTACCTCCATAGCAGATTATGTCTCTAAATACGAGTCAACTTTGCCTGTTCCCCTTGCATTGCTCAGCTGCTCAATACCCGTCTGCCTAGCACCTGGCTGAATTTAATTAAAAAGTACATCTTAATATAATAAAAAATTCCAATATTTCCCTACTATAAATATCCTTAGATATTAATGCAAATTTAATTAAGTCCTTCTCTGGAGTCCGAGACAGATGAGGTTTTCTTCTCTGCACCAGACACCCATGTGATTACATTATATAACCTGACAAGGGGGTGGAAAACCCAGATCAACAGCTGCAATAATCCACTGAATGAAAAACTGTTATGCTTGTTTTTACAGTCTTAGACATCAAGACAATTGTTTTACAATTCCTGTGCTTTCACATCACTTATTACTATTCCAACATAACAGAGTGACACCAGGACCAGTGTTTATTTAGACTAGTGCCAGGTCTCTGACATTAGTCAATACCAGATACTTCAGAAGAAGGGGCCAAAAACAAAGCAAAACCATAAAGGACAATTATGGTTCACAGAGGAAAAGTTTCTCCTAGTAAATAGCTGACATACTCTGAGCCATGAAGGTTTATGTGCCTCATAATTTTTTCATCTATTTAGCATGTCTGTGGATGTTGCTATTCATACAAACATATTTTTAAATCCTGCCATCCTCTCAGCTGGTGGGTCCATGAGCTATATAGGTCCATTAATTATATATGACAGAGTCCAGCAGTCTGCAGTCCTTAATGCAGCTCCAAAGTGCTTTGTCCCATGGCCTGCCTTGTGGTTAACGGAAAAGGAGATTTACCACCCCACCCATATTTTTCCCCTGCCTAAAGCTTGATCACTCTAATACTGTGCAAAGAATGTGAATTTCTTCCACCAAATGTTAATGGCAGAGCTGGAAATAGAATCCAGGAAATCTTAATCCCATCCCCATGCCTGACCAAAAGACAACACCTTCTCTTTGACCACAAAGTAGGCCATTGGCCATTAAAAACTTGAGGCATGTGTATGCCTTTGTAAAATGATGTTGCTGTACCTATTTTCACTTGGAATTCTCCCTATATAATAGTTCCAGTATCATGATATTTAGCTGGAGATAAAGATGGATAGCAACTGCAAGTCTTCTTTATTGCTTATTAGGGCTGGTTTGTATTGGAAATCTGGCCTCACTGACCACTCAGGAACAAGAAGTTACTCCCATTAAGCCAATCTTTACTCCACTCAATATTTCAAGGAGGACAGTAAAAATTAACACCAGGTTTTGGGATGTGCCTTGCACTGGTGAGTTGAACTCTCTATTAGAGTTTCTTGTAATTATATCCAAGGCTTCTCTCATCATGTTTCTAATTAGCTTCTCAAGAGGAAAGAAATAACTTGTTTCTATGACAGCAAAAACCTACTGAGAGGAGAAGGAAAAACAGAACCATATCTATATTTAGAAGAATATCTCATTGCAAAGATTTTCCCCCAGCTTTTTTAGGCGATTTTTACAGAGAATAACCAAACTGTTCCTACGTCTTGAATTCAACAGACAAACACGTTTGTCTCAAGGACTACGCTGGCTATATTTGATCCACCTCAGCCACCCACCGCCTCTCATTAGAAGACGACTTAACAGGGGACATGGGGAGCAAATCCCAACAAGACTTCTTTTTGCTTTGGGAGACATGTAAATAAAAAAGTTGCAGTGCTTCAGTCAGTGCTGAAATGGTTTGATAACCTGTTGCTCTCTAATCTTTCCCCCTTGACCTACCTCTTCAATTTCTTAGTATTACTAGTCTCCAAATCTTAAAAAAACATGCCTCAGCCCCCCCCCCCCCCAATATTGTTATTTTCATTCCAAAATAATGAAATTAGCTTAAAAAGGTCAAGAAGTTTTCTAAAAATAATAGATTTAGGGTTGTTTTTAGAAGGCACCTTAAAGGCTCAAAAGACAAGTCATGATTTCAAACTTTTTCCAATAACCACAACGGCTAAATACTTAAAAAAAAATGCAGAAATGCACATAGGGTATGTCTACACTACAAAGTTAATTCGAACTAACAGCCATTAATTCGAATTAACTTTAATGGGGGCTACACATACAAACCGCTAGTTCGAATTTAAATCGAACTAGCGGAGCACTTAATTTGAACTAGGTAAACCTCATTCTACGAGGAGTAATGCCTAGTTTGAATTAAGTGCTGTGTAGCCACTTAATTTGAACTAGTTGGAGGCTAGCCATTCCCAGGTAGCCCTGGTGGCCGAACCAGGGAAACTCTTCTGCCCCATCCCGGCCCTGGAGCCCTTAAAGGGGCACGGTCTGGCTACAGTGCTTGTGCCAGTTGCAAGCCTGCCAGCACCCAGCCAGCAGACCCTGCACCTGGCACAGCATGAGCCAACCACCCGCTGCCACCCAGCCCTCCGCCTTTTCCCAGGACCAGGCTGACGGCTTGAAGGAGCCTGCCCGGGGCCGCAAGAGGCGGGCGGCCACCTGGTCTAGTGCGGAGATTGTGGACTTCATCGAGGTTTGGGGGGAGGCCTCCAATGTCCACGATCTCCAAACTAGGCACAGGAATGTGGCAGTTTAGGGCAGGATAACTGCCAGCCTGGCCACCAAAGGCCACATGCGAACCCAGAGGTTTGCATGAAAATCAAGTTGGTCCAATGAGACCCCCGATCCTGAGCTTAGAACATAAGAATGGCCATACTGGGTCAGACTAAAGGTCCATCTAGCTCAGTAGCCTGTCTGCCAACAGCGACCACCACCAGGTACCTCGGAAGGGATGGACCAAAGACAATGACCAAGTGATTTGTCTCGTGCCATCCATCTCCAGCCTTCCACAAACAGAGGCCCGGGACACCATTCCTACCCCCTGGCTAATAGCACTCCATGGACCCAACCTCCATGAATTTATCTAACCTCTTTTTAAACTCTGTTATAGTTCTACCCTTCACAGCCTCCTGTGGCAAGGAGTTCCAAAGGTAGACTATGTGCTGTGTGAAGAAGAACTTCCGCTTATTAGTTTTAAACCTGCTACCCATTAATTTCATTT
>CM057845.1:265620254-265645907 GCA_030068395.1 Apalone spinifera
GTGTGGGCACTCAGGGCCCTCCAAGACAGGACTGCTTTGCTGTCCCTCATTGAGTTAGACAAGCACAGCCCTCGGCTAGCCTGAGGCAGCAGCTCCACACTCTAAGTACTAACCTAATGCCCTGCCGGCACTGGTTCCGGCCAGCCTTAACTTCGGTTCAGGGTCCACTCAATGTGGACATCCTATTTCGAATTAGCAAAACGCTAATTCGAATTAGTTTTTAGGTCTAGATGCACTAATTCGAATTAGCTTATTTAGAATTAACTAATTCGAATTAAGTTAGTTTGAATTAGTGCTGTAGTGTAGACATACCCATACTTAACAAAAGTCAGGAGCTGGTGTAACCCACATACCTAGTGTGGTTCACTGTCCCATGCAGTGGCACTTAGCCCATGCTGTAGAGGTCTCTTAATCTTATCTGTTGCTGTGGTCTGAGAGCCAGCTGGCTTTTAGCTCAAAGGGTAGAGGATATATGAAGCTCCAGAGATCCCAGGTTCAAATCCGCCTGGTGGTGGTTACACTGGGACTTAAGGAAACCATCAATATCACAGGACTCTCAAGAATATTGTAAGTGTTAGCAACACTGATTTCTGGTTCGCACAGTAGTTGCTACAGCTAACCGTCATGCTGCCTCTCCAACTCCACATCACCCTTCCTCTGGCCTCTGAAAGCCATTACCAGCTCACCTTGCCTATTATTGCTCTTTTCCCGCATCCAGACTTACTGCCATTCCCTCCCCTCACATTTAAATCCAACCTAAAGACGCACTTCCCTACTAAGTTCATTTGCCAACTTGACCTTTATCCTAAAACCTTCAGATGTAAGATGCAGCACTATTCCCCATTTCCAGAAGGACAGGAAGATTTTTTTTGTACACTGTTACAGATTTGCATTGTGAAGTATCATTAACATTGAGGAAAACTGAAAAAAAAAACCCCACATGAAAGATAAAATGAGACTGAAGTGACACCTACAAATATATATGAATTCCTCGTCTTTACAACCCTCACCTAACATGCAAAGTACATATAGATGTCCATGGTAAGTACTGTGTAATCACAGAGCAACTTTTCACCAGCTTCTTTCTCTAGTTTAAACTAGTCTCATGATTTACAAATTTGCAGGGCCATTAGTTAAAATTTGCTGCATCTCTGTACTGCAGTCCTAGGACTGTGACCAGTACAGGTACATGTGGCATCTTTGTTCCAGTCAGGGTGTATTAGAAATGCTTTCAAGTTACATGTATCCGCTAGATATACTGGAGCAAAACAGTCTTCAGACCCTAATGCAACTCAAAAGTGCTCTTTGTTGCATTCCCTGGCACCAACTGCATGACCACATTGCATTACTGCAGTTTCCTGCCCCAGCAATTAGTCATACTTCTTTTTTTCAATGATTGTAACACTATTGAAGAGGAAGGAACAAAGGGAACCTTTTGTGAACAAAGCAGTGGAGGAAATGAGCGCATGAAACCCTCTATTTATGGGGAAGGGAGACATGTGCTTGAAGTTGGTGCCCTGCTTAGGGAGTTTTTTTATTATTTCTCTAAGAATGTATTAAATGGGCATTGCAAATTTATAGCCACATTCCTACATGGTATTGCCAGATCTAATTTTTTTTTTTAAAAGGATTGTTCTGACCCAAGTACTCTCTTGCACATTTGAAAAGTTGGGCAAGTTTTTCATCCTTTTGAGATGGTTACAGTCATAAGGACTAATCTCTCAATTACTTGCCAGCCAGGATTCTTACTGTGTACATTCACTATCAGGCTACACCTACACTGCACAGTTATTCTGGAATAAACTAATCCAGAATAGTTATTCAGAAATAGCTTATTTCAAAATAGACGTCTACACTGAAAAGAAGCCTTGAAATTAGTCCAAGACAGGCTTCCCTAATGTAGACGTGCTATCTCAATTTAGAGCCCCATGAGGAATAACTTAGAATGGCCCTGGTGAGGGGCTACTTCGATATAGCAGAAGGGGAGCATCTATAGCTATTTCGTAATAAGCGTTATTCTTCTTAGAATGAGGTTTAGAGAAGTCTGAATAAGATGTCCATTATTTTGAAATTGTTTCTGAATAACGGAATTGCTGTGTAGACGATCACATTGTTATTTTGGAACAGCAGCCATTATTCCGAAATAACTTTGCTATGTAGACACACCCTCAGCGAACAGTGCAAAACTAGGCCTGAAGAAGAGCTCTCTGTAGCTTGAAAACTTGTTGTTCTCACCAACAGAACTTGGTCCAATCAAAGATATTACCTGACCCACTTTGACACTCTAATATGAGAATATGCAGCATGGTAAAACAGCATTTTCTATTTCACCACCATTTCATACGCATGGTGGTACCAGATGTTATGCCTGTCAAAGCCAATGACAACCTTGTTTTGGAAGGCCCCAAAAATACCTGGGGGAGAAGGCATTACTTTCCAGTGAGTCTTCCCATTGCTGCTATCAGAGCTCACAACTGACACTTCAAAGCTAAGACAAGCTATGGGAGGCAACCCACAGAATTGCTTAGAAAAAAGACTTAGGCAAAGTCAGCGACACAAAATAGCTGACTGACTAAAATTTATTAATCCATGGTACTATAATAATCTGATGAAAGATGATATGAAGCCAAGTGACAGAAGTCAATCAGAGGAAAATTGTTTCAAGTCCTTTCTCTTGTTTGTCCTTATTCTCTACTTTTTAAAGTCGTTGGAGCATGAATCTTATTCCATTACTCATGTACCAATCTCTTAACACCTCTGTGGGGGTGGCATTAATAATCAACGTCAGACTATTATGCAGGATGGTCATGCAAAAGAAGAGTCCTGTTGTTTTTCTTTAATTATGTGTTTAGCCATGTAAATCACTTCAGGAATAGCATGAATGCATTTTGTTTGGGTAAAAGCTGGCACAATCTGCTTTATTATGTGACTGGTATTATTTTTCTGCACAAGCATCTGCTACCCTGTTGCAGCCACAGTGCCTAGACTGCAAGTGTCTAACAGTCATTCTTCCAGTCTGTTTTTATTGCTGTTTCAAATATGTGGTGATGTCTTTTCTACTGGTTAAGATTTATATTATTCATCTGAGCAGACGCATTAGTCCATAAGGATTTAGTGACGATAAACCTCCACATGTAATGTGAGCACTCAGTATGAACTAGATTGTGCCATTTATTTACAAAGCATACAATAAAAGGGGTATGGAGACCATTGGAAGATATTCTGCCTCCATCACACAGAATACCTCCTTGTACAATCCAGTACATAAAGGACTCAAAATCAGTACTACATCCCTTTAGAATGGTTTAATCTTTTCTTGTAGCTTGCCATCTTTTTCATCTGCATGTGTCAGGCCCACCCCATAGAAAGGTGCAGAAGAGGGGAACAGAGTCTGGATTCCACCTCCTTTTAACCTCCCTGCTCCTCCAAGAATATGGAAGCACTGCAGATAACAGCAGTTACTTCTGTCCCTTACGTGGGCCTGCCAATGTTGAGATGACCTTGGCCCCTTCTCGTTATTAACTAAAATTATTCAACAATGCTTTCATTCATTTTGTTGACTCTTGTTAGCTGACCATGCTGTTGCATTGTGACTGGTCACATTACTCAGATGATTTAAGCCTATTTTATGATAAGATCAATGCAACAACCAATTCGCAAAATATACTCCAAAAAGTATGCTGATGTTTTGGCTTTGTAATTATTTTAATTTTAGCAAAAAGGGTACCTAAAGCACAGATGGGAGTTATTTTAACATCTAGTACATAAACAAAATTTTGTGAACACTGCCAAAGGCGGTTCATTTAACTATTCACACAAATATTTGTGGAATTTATATATATATATATATATATACACACACACATACACACACACACACACACACACACACACACACACACACACATATATAAAAATAAATAAATTTGCCTAACTCTGCTTCTAAAAAATAAAAACCTAAAGTCTGCTGCAACCTCAGGCTCCTGAACTTTAAATAATTCATTCTCTTTTTGTTTTAAATTCTCTAAGAACAAGTCAGCTGAGTCTGTATAGCAATCACTTTTAGGCCATAACCCTGAAATGTATTGTGTGTTACAGAAGCTGCATCCATGCAAAGTCCTAGTGACTTCATTAGGGCTCCATGTGGGTGTAGTAGTAGCCTGTCTGCATTCAAGGAATTGCAGGGATCAAAATCCTTAAATCTGAATCTACTTGGTGCTCTGAATCCACAGATCTACTAATTATGGCTGAGCAGTAAGTAAGCTGTAACTCAGAGCAATAAGATGAAGTAAGGAACATCATGAGTAACTTTAAATGATTCATTCCATATATTTTTAAGGGATTTTATGTGATATAGTTAATTTTAGTTTTAAATGGTTATACAAAATGTCTTGAGAGGTCAGAATGAAGGACATGAAAGAAATAGAAATCTCAATTAAATTAAGGACGCTGGATTGACAGAATCCCAACTATAAATCCTGTCACAATCAGACTAGGGATGAATTTAGTCCTCTCTACCCAACAGTAAAGAAAGCTGTCTACTAGAAAGAAAAACCAAATCCCTGTGCATTCTACCACATCTAACAGTCTAAAGCCAGTGATGAAGAAGTGATGTTTTAAACACATTATAAAGTTCCCAAAGACATCAGACTATTTACCTTAAATGTAGCAAAAGCATCAGATGCGATGTCAAACGTTGACATTTCCACATACTTGAAAAAGTCTCTGAACTGTTCTGAGAAAAGAATGATTTTGGCAAGTGGCTCATGTCGGATACATTCTCTCAGCATAATTCCACAGCGTAAAGCATTATGTGGTGCTTCATACCTAGAGTAAAAAAAACAAAACAACACCATACAGCAGACTAAGAGGGTTATTTTAAGTATAAATGGAGATACCATATATAATATGTATCTACAAAGACATACCAGAAGGTCCTAAAACAGAACATTGGATACAGCCTTGATGGCTTGGACTCATACTTAAAAATGAGCTATATAATTAAAGTTGCTGATAGTTTTCATTCCAACCACTTGTTTTTATGTACTAAAATTTTTGAAACACTTACATTTTCACTGAAATGTTTAAGCTTGGCTTCTGCTGAAAGGTGATTTTGGGAGATGTTTGAAAATTTTTAAACAAAATTCCTTTACCATTTTGGAATCAGAGGGTACAAATAATATAGTATATCCCTCCTTTTTTTAAAAAAGATCTCCAAGACCCTTAACTTTTATTGGTAAAATATATTATCGTCTCATTGACCCTCTTTTCAGAGTGGAGAGGGATTTGGGAGGGGGGAAATTATTCCACTGGAATGCTAACTTCTAACAAGCCAGGGAGGAAGAGTTTATCCATGCAGGCTTTTTGGTGTCTGGATTTTTGTTGTTGTTTTGAAGTTCTGATTATCTTTTCTGCAGCTTGGGAGTTTGGGGAAATTTTGTTCATCCCAGTATCAGTGGAGAACCCCTGGGCTTTGTTCAGAAGACTATTATTTTACCCTCAGGTTGTAACCACCTTATGGCAAAGAGATACTATTGTACAGCAGCAAGCATACTTGTAAAATGGTAGGAAGTCTCCATCTATCTCCAATTCCTGTGGGACACATTGTACTTTGTCTTAAAGGTGATACATGCTTATTTTAGTATGTAAGCTTTCAAGAAAAAAAGGGAGGGATGTTATTTAGCCAACCAAAAAACCTCCTCCCCTCACAATATTTAAATTGCTGTATAATGAACATGCTTTAACACTGTTCATTTAGCTGAAAGTGACAGGCCCCAAACAGAGAGAGAAGAAACTCTTCCTTCATTGAGTTGACTGAAGCATATCAAAACTGCCCATTATCCAAAGCTTATTCACCTTATTGTTTCTCTGCACAATTAATTTCTACTGTCTGACTAAAAAAATAAGACAAAATAGATTGTCATGTGTCCTGAGAGCGAGTGGGCCTTCCAAATCTACTGCAAACTGCCAAAGGTAAAAAGAATCGTAGTGTTTCTAAAACATACTAAGGCTGCTTATTTCCATGTGATGATTACAATAGGTGGCCTAGTGAAAAATAAACCATTGATTCAAAGTTAAATGAAGCTTCTTTTGCCTCAAAGCTAAAATAAATCCTAAGCAGCTGATGACAATCAAGCAGCTCTCTCTGATTATGGGGGCCATTTTCACCCTAAACACATGATTCTTTATTTAATAAGCGTCCACAGATGTTTTCTGTTAAGAGTTTCCTCTTCTCTCCTGCATCAGGTCACATTAGTACAAATGCACATTTTCAAACAAAACAGTCAGTCACTTCTAGGAATGTGTCCAGGAAATATTTAATGGCTGGCCAATATTTTTGGTGGAATATAAATCAATTAGATTTTTCCAACACAATACACTTCCAAAACCAAAAGTGTCAATGTAAGTAAATGCAGTAAAACCTGTAAGTCAAACACTTCATTATCTAGGCTTTGGTTATGTCATAGGGCTACATAAGTAAGGCAAGTAGAAGATTACCAGCTGTCCAGCCATAATTAGCTCTTTGTCTACACTAGCAGTTCCGTTCAGAGCCACTGTAGAATTTAACAGAAAATCAGGAGGGAAAGTAATCCATTCCCAGATGCTAATACAGCATCGTGAGTGATGATTATTAGTTACTATTAATTGACAACATACTCAATGGTACAAAGACATAATATGAAGATCCTACCCATGTTGTAGAACTTACAACTTAAAAGTCAGCCACTGTGAACGTGGGATGCATTGGGAAACCCAGAAGATGAAGTCCTTTTTAAGTATTTACAACTTGTTTTTGTGGACACTGAAATCTCACTGATAGAGAACTGAATGAGAGCAGAGGTCACTTGATACAGTAGGGGGTGGATAGAAGAAGAATGCAGAGAGAGAACAGTAGAAGGACGATACAAGGAGGGGCACAAAAACAGACTTCTTGGCAAATTGCCACATCCCCCTCAGCTTCTCAGGCCTGATTCGATATCACTTAAGTCAATGGGAGTTTTGCTATTGACTTTACCTCCTCACTAAAGGCTTGATTCTGTGCTCATTAATGTACAGATTACCCTTATTCAGAAAGAAGCTAGCAATGGAGTACAGCACAGAAACACAACATGGCTATGCGACCTACAGAGATTTTGAATGCTGATTTCTTTCATGCACAGAACACCATCTTGGCACCTGAAGTGAAGTCTGCTGTAATCTTCTCTGATGCGGAGTTATACGTTATTTTATGTCCCAGGGACCTGAATTCATCCCTCAAACACCATTGAATGCCATGGATTCCAAAGGACATCAGTGATTAATCTGGCACAAGAACATTTGCTGCCTTATATACCAAAACAGATATTCATTTGAAGCCCTATTTGCACTCCATAAATAACACCGAGTCTCCCTAAAGGGAAAATACACAACCATGAAAGTTAGTCTCCCTTGGCAGTCGGTAGGTCATTGATCCTACTCTTTTTATATTATACACGCACACACACACTCACACACACTCACACCCCATTTGCTGAGTCTTTTTGTGAAGCTGACAATTTGGGAGGAATTAACTGAGAAGTAAAATGAGGACCAGAGGTAATAATAGTTATCTCAGGCTGGCAGTGCCACTGCAGTATTACACAGGAAATGCTGGGAGGGAGATCTTATTCAGGAATCTTCCCACTTAACAACAGAGCTCACATTATGCAGTGAAAAAAGTGACCTTTTGTTGTTGCTGCTGGGAACTGACTGTCAGGTGACAGCAGAAATTTTTCATCCAATATGATGCAAACAATGACTTTCCTTCATGATAGTTTTGTGCTTTTTTCCCTACAATCGTGTGTAAAACATAAATTTTATTTTTAAAATAAGTCAAATCAGGATGTATGCCAGAGATAGCATCCTATAATTTTAGAAGAAAGATGGCCAAATTCAGGGAAATAATGGGAGAGAATGTGTGTGGCATTACTTTGGCTTTGTTTCAGTTTTCCTTCCTTTTTTAAATTGATTGTGCAATTAAATATTACACTGTAGTAACCAAAAATTCATAACTGATAAACAAAAGTGATAAAAGAAAACACAAAGCTAAACTTTCAGATGTGGGAATCTAAAATAAACACATAACCCAACCTTGCAATGAGCACAAAAGACTGTTCACATGTAACAACTTGCAAGATTGGGACCCCGCATTAGCCACTTACTATAAATTGTGGGTTTTGGAACTTAACCTTGAAGTTAGATCCATGCAAATAAGTGCCCTTGCATTTGCTCAAATGCATTACAGGCTCAAGGCACCTTATTAAGATCCCCTGTATAAACAAATTCTATCAATCAAGAAAGAGCACAAATAATTCTAAAAGGGAACAGAAAACTGTTAGAGTCAAAGGTAGATGCACAACCTATCTTCATAGGAATTGAGCAAGGCTGCATTCTGTCACCATCTTTGTTCAATACGAGTACTGATTATCTACCAACTCGCAACCATTGATGGCACCAAACTGAATACCATTCTACTTCAAGATCTTGAATACACCAACAACATTGTCTTGTTGGCTCAGTGTGGTGAACTGCTGAAACTGATGACTGATCTAGCTGTGAAAGAAGTAGTATATGTTGATTTTCTGGTAATTCACCTGGATGAAACTAAGCTTCTGGCCATTTCCATCAAACAGCTCCTATGATCCAGATTACAACTAGCTCGGTTAAATAAAAATCTATTCAGGGAGCAACTGTTGAATATTTGGCAATTTTCAGACAGCACTGGAGAATGTTTAAAATATGTGGATGTTTGTATGCTCTTCAGCAGCCTTTGAGAGGACATTGTGCTGTCAAGTTTGCTATGAAGCTGGGATCTATGGAAGCACTGCTGTGTCAACTCCTTCATATGGAAGAGGTGTTGAGGAAGGCTGAAGAACATGACTGCCATTGTCGATCAGTTGTTCCATAGTAAGTGACAGGACAATATAAAAAAAAATAATGAGGATCTTCAAAGCTAACACACACAGCAACCACCTCCATCAGCAATGCTTCTGTTTCAGCAGCTTTCTTGGGATGGGCACATTATCAGAATGGAAGATCAATGAATCCCAAAGCATGAATACTAAGGATTTTCACGACATGGACAGTGATCACATAGGTGCCACAAAGTCTAGTAGTGCAAGAAGATTGCTAGTGATAAACATAAGCTGAATGTGCAGCTAGACAACATTAAGCACCTTGAGATAGATCAATTCAGGTGTTGCTTGGTCTACAAGGAGGCCACGTACCTCTGGGATTTGCCACAATGATGAAGAATATATAAAAGTTATAGCAGTCAACAACAAACCCCAAATACTGCTGTAATATTGTAAGAGAGAGAGTTTTGGACCAAGAACTCTTTAGTTCTTTCTTATAAAGTTCTCCAGGACTGGGATACATTAATATTTTGACACAGTTTACCACTGAATAGTACTATACTTGTTGAAGTTACACTATACATTATAAGCTTCCATATTATCTTAATTTTTTCTATTTATTTCCATAGTCTGAAAAGTACTTGGGATATGATCCAAAAATATTTTACAGAACTGCACCACATCATATAAAACCAGGTAATGTGCCAAAAGATATAAGAAGGGAAGAAGAATAGGAAAAACAACAACAAAGGGTGAAAAAAATTGTTAAAAAACCAAAACCCGACTTAAATGTTAGATATTTAGTTTTCACTTAATCAACAGAAAATGTTTTGAAATCTACATAAGCAGTAATTAAAGGAGCTATTATCACTGTCTTGTGACAAGGCAAAATGGTCACAAAGAGCTGCTTTGCTCTTACTTAGTGGTTCTCAAAGTATGGTAACGGTCTTATAGGTGGCCTGTGGGGTAGGGGCTCACCCCTACCTGCAGCAGGGAGCCTTTGCTGGCACTCCAGCCCCACTTCCCTCCACACAAGGCTGGTGCGTTAGATTCATGATGCGGGTGATCATCCTGGCAGGTCAGATCCAGCTTGAGGAGGAAAGAAGCGGCTCCATGTACTGCCGCTCCTCCTGCCCCCAGTTGGGGGAATGGCAGTGCAGTAAATCGCTCACCTGAAGGCTTTCCCCACTGATCACATTGGCTGGAATCATAGCCAATAGGAGCAGCAAGGGGTGGTGCTCAGGAGCGGCAAGAGGTACGGAGCCAGGTAAGCATCCCCACCCCCCTCACACACTCCTCACCTGCCAAAACCAAGCACCTTTCACCATGCTCCTGCATCCCTCCACCTAGACCTCCCCAACTCCCACCCCTGCTCCTGTACCCTCCCTCCCAGCCAGACTCCACACCTCCATGTTCTCCTGCACCCATTTGGTCAACATGAGTGGTTGGCTGGTGGTCTGCGGAAAAGTCTGCATTGAACAGGGTGGCTGTAGCAGGCCAAAAAGTCTGAGAATCTCTGCTCTAAATCTGAGCAAGGAACTTAATCAGAATGAGAAAAACATTATTTTGTAAGCCATTCTGCCTCTCTTTCTACTTCACTATCAAGCAGCTGGCTGGAACCTCTCTTAGCCCTACTACCTGGATTACTGCCAGAAATGTAAAGGAACAGTGCACATATCTTCATAACTATTTAAACTGGGGCTGCAAAACAGAAGATTGAAGAAATCTTTAGCCCCAGAAGCTGTTTTCAGACAGCCACTACTGATGCTGTGTCTACACTTAAACGCAGCTGCGGCTGTGTTTTCAACATTCACTATAGCAACAGGTGGGGTTCTCTAACTGTGGTGATTAATATATCTCCCTGAGAAGCGGCAGTTAGTTTGATGAAAGAATAATTCCATTAATCTAGAGCAGTGGACACAGTGTTTAGGCCAGCATATCTAGGTCTCCTGAGATGTACTTATGCCAATGTAACTTTTCAGTGTTAGACTAGCCTGAAGTATTTGGGAATGGGGAGCAGTAGAGATACCCTTTTCTGTAGGATTTGACTCTTATGGATCCACACTGAGCACAGATCACATTTGTAGAAGATGCTCACTTTTTCCTCCTATGTTCTCCTTATGAAAACCGGCCAGAAAAGTCACATTTACTGTCAGCAGAGAAAAAGAAATCCCTCACACACAATTCTGCAGAATAGTCTTAATGAAATAAAACTGTAGCTTGGCATTTGAACAATGTACTCCCAGGCAGGGTACTTCAGGATTTGACCATAAACATTAAATACACAGTACTTCAAATGTATCAAAATGAAGGAACTATGTAAGTAAGCCATAAAGTATTTTCAGTGAGAATTTTGCTGTACCTATTAACAACTCACTTCATAGTTGACACCCAAGCTCTGTGTGCATTTTTGCAGACCTTTTTTATATGCAATTAGTACAACTGGATATGAAAGTCACACAGCCACAAGTCAATTTTGGGGTCCACCTCATGATTTTTGAATGCCTGGGTTTAATAGTACTGCTATTACATGTTTAACAAGAGATCATACTGGTTATATTAACTGACCAATATAACATCTTATTTGTACATGGCAACTTTTACCTAAAACAATCCGAAAGTTCTTTATAAACAATGGCTCCTATTTACCCTCCCTTGGAAAAAAATGAAAGGGTGACCAGAAAATAGCAGCTTTCAAACCATTGAAAAGCTAAAATTCTCAACATATGGAATAGATTTGGGGCCAACCAGAGAAAATAGACACCTCAGAGAAGTTTGGTCACAAACTCATGCATTGCCATGCATCAATGCAGTTAACATCTTCCCCTTCCATGGCAACAGCTCAGCTTGGAGGCCAATGCACTAACTCCTTCTGTGAGACAGAAAGAGAGGGAGAACTAATGCTGAAAAGAGCAATGTTAATTTCTGTATTGATCTGCACTTAATCTGCTGGTGGTGGAGAGGAATATGTTCCCCAATTACATCCCCCTTTCTGATGTTTGTCCAAAACTCAGAACACCAATAATGCAAAGTTTGCTGACAGAAACTTCTGTGTGGTCAATGGGGTTTGTAGAGCATGCTTGACAGACACCACCATCTTTCTTATAATCTTTTGTTTTTCTACACAATAATCAAGAATTTAGCCAAATACCTATAGGAATCATTTCACTCACTACTGAAATGCAGCCATCTGTGAAGGGAACTCAGCAGCTGCTTAAGTCCATCCATCAATCCTATAAATCAGCTTAGGGCAGGAATGGAAGAGAGTTTCATATGGAAAACAGAGGGGAAAGCGGTCAGAATGTAATTACTCCAATATGGAGTTTGGCCAAGAAATCATGGCCAAATAAATAATGTAGGTACTGAAACGTGTACAAGTGTCCAGTTAAGTAGTAACAAGTCAACAGAAGCCAAGAAAACCGGAATTAAGGCTGAAATTTCATCTACTTAAAAAAAAAAAAACACAAAACAAAAAACCCAACATCATCATATAAGGTAGATCACATTCAATACAAACACGCTCCAAACAATTCTGCTTAACAGAAATTAAACAGATTAAAATGAAGACCTACCCTTTTAGAAGCATAAATAGGATATGTGGATGGGCACTAATGTATTCTACAGTAGGGCTTCGAGTACCAATTTGTCTTCTCAAGATGTTGTTAAATATCTGGGATACATCCTTTTTGCCCTGTTAAAGAAACAAAACATATTTGCAAGTGTGTAAAAATGAAAAAATTGATTATTCAACAGTGTCTTTATTTACAGTGGAAAAAGATACCAAGAACAGAGCAAGCCAACACTATTCTTGGATCTGGACTTCTTATACTCCAGTCATCTGAAGAAGTGGGTTTTGCCCACAAAAGCTCATGACACCATCTACATGTTTTGTTAGTCTTTAAGGTGCTACTAGACTATTTGTTGTTTAAGTTTTTCTAGTTACAGATTAACTCGGCTACCCCTCTGAAGTGGTTTTCTTTGCTGCTGATCCCAAACATTTTATTCATCAGAAGATGGGTGCATATTCAATGGCTCAACAGGATCCTTTAGCTCCCCATCTATTTGTTCTGGACAATACCAATTCCACCATTTGCATTTTTCTTTTGCCAAACATGCAAATACCAACTCCTTGGCTTACTCTGAAAACCAAATCTTTTGTTCTGTTAGTTGGCAAACACCTCTTCCCAGTGAATGATACACAACTGCTTCTTTACAATTTGGGGGCTAAGTCCTCACAGCACTACTCAAACCCAGCTCCCAGTGGGGCAGTGCAATGCATGGTTTTGACCTACTTGGTCAGACTTGGCCTTTTTCCCTTTATTGTTACAGGCATTTTGATTCTGATTAGCTACGTTTTTTTTTGTTTTTTTTTTTAAATCAGAGTCCTACTTTTAAATTTTAATGCCAACCCCTGATATACAGCAAAGTGCATGGTGTACTGAAGGACAGGACTAGCATTGCTCTTATACTTAAGCACTGTTAACCCAAGACCAATGCTATTGTCATCTGTGCTATGGGTTGTTTTTCTTGACTCTACTTTATCCCCCTCAAACTTGATGAAATTGGTCCATAACTTCCTTGAAGCCCGATGACCCCTCTGATTTTCTCCTGCTACTACTCCCCATGTATACATCTTCTGAATCTTGTGCTGCATTAGTCATCATCATTCCAGTTAACAAATTCTGGGAAGATACTTCTAAGCCAAATCACTTAGAGAGATTGCTGTTGCAAAAGTGGAGAGAGTCACATTAGAGGTCTGGTAGCTGAGAAGCAAGATAACTAATGGGTCATAATGGACAATGCAAGCCATATTTATAACATTACAAGACGACAAACACATTCCTTGGCTTGGAAATTAACGAAGGTCTCAAGGCAAAGAGCCGATTGTTTCACGTAGAGAAGAATGTTCCTAGCTTCACCCTTGCAAATAAATCACTGTTGAAAAGGACTGAGTATTTTGCCTTCCTAGTTGTTCCAGCCCAGCTGGCCTGGACAGTAAGAGACTAATAAGAAAGGAAACCAAATCAGCAGAAAGGCCTATCTGCTGTTTGAGATACTCTTGACACTTGGACCTTCTTGTAATTAAGCCAATTTGTTTTTTAAAACATGCCCTTTAAAACTGTAACACTCTACACATGAGCCTGGAGGCAACACGGGGCAGAAGTTAAAACGATCCTCGCTACATAAGCACAGGATTTGGGGAGAGATTTCTCAGACCCTTGGGGCTGCCTTTTGAGCATCAAGATTCCCAGTGACATCATGACAATGGGCACTTCAAGTGGCACAGATGTAAAAGGAACAGTGAATAAACCAGAGAAGACAACAGATACGGGACTTGTCCCAAAGACGACGGTCTTGATCCACACCAGTATCTAGATTACTGCTAAACAGAAACTATTTTGTTGTTGAATTAAAGTAAATGCATTACAATGAAATGTCAGACAGAAACCTGTGTGTACTGGTGGCAGTGCGGGAGGTCCCCTGAAAGAAAAACCTCATACTTGTAAGTTTCCCATTGTAAGCAAGTGCCAAAGCAAATAGGTCCTTTATAGAGTTCTGATCTCAGCACCAGTGAGACTCTGGAAGACTTAAAGTCCTGTCACTATCCAGTCTGAACTTTAGGAAAGTCAGCAGGACAGGCTGTTAATTCATAACTGTTTTAGTGTCAGAGTGGAGGTATAATCACACACGGTCCTCAGGCCTATATCAGTAAGGTCTTTACAAGTATCAGCCACGTAGTTCACCATACCCTTTTTAAATTTTGGAAGCATCACAACGTTTGGCCATGAAAATAGGAGCAGAGCCAAAAACATTATATTAAGCTTTAAACACTAGATGTACTACAATTATGTATTTTAAAATAGCACATATCATACATGTGGCAAGCACCCATCAAAAAAGTATGCAAGAATTAACTGATTTTGCAATGCTTCCTTCATATGGAATTTGCAATCTAAATTCTCTTTACAATGAAAAATGCAAGATACAATAGAAGCAGAACAGAGGAGGGACAAAACTGGAACCAAAGCACTGAGATTAGATATAAGCAAGGAACAAATTGCTATCCACATGAGGAATTTATTATCACATTCCTGTGCCATAAAATCTAAGCCAATGTGATATTTCGTAGGAATCAGACAAGAAAATGAATGTAGGATCTCTGTAACGTAGTGGTTTTATATTATCATTTATTCTGAGCTTGTGGCTATTTATCTTCTCCTTTATTAGCCAAAGTTTTTTGAGCTACTGGCCCAGTCAAAGTTCAGATCGGAATCCAAATTAGAACTTCCCAAGTTCAGTTGTGTTTCAGTTCATGATTCCTGCTTAGGGCTATCTTCACCAGTTTAAGAGTATCAAACCTCAAAAAAAGCCAGTTTTGAACATGATTTATAATTGTAGAAATGGGGATTAAATACAGAAAACACATTTGTATGCTGACAAGTAATAACTCATTGTCTGATCAATTCATATGTAGATAACTGAAAGACAGCAAAATAAGGCTGAAATGTGATCAAGAAAGTTGAAAATTTCAAAAAAGTATGGGAACTTGAAAACACAGTGGTCATATACTGTTAGTAAAACTCCTTTTCAATTACATTTTACTGATGCAGTATACATTTTATCCTCTTAATTTGTCTAACAATAACACCTGTGGCAAAGTGGAGAGCTTTGCTATGTGATTATATAATTTTATCATGGATCTAGTTAAGTTCACAAGTAAAATATTTAGAGTTTGTTCACAATAAAAATATCTATCTACACACAAACACGAAGAAGTTACTCACCTTGAGCAGTAACGATGGTTCTTCAAGGTGAGTGTCCCATGGGTGCTCCACTGTAGGTGTTGGGTTTGTCCCAGTGCCACAGATTGGAGATATTTTTCAGCGGTAATCCGCCGGACCGCGCATGCACAAACCGCTTCTCATGCCTTTTCATGCTGTTTGTGTGCGCACGGTCCGGTTCCCGCCAGTTCCTCCTGGTCTGAAAGACATAAGAAACAGACACTCCAAAAAGGGGAGGAGTGCGGGTCGTGGAGCACCTACGGGACATGCATCTGGAAGAACCATCGTTACTGCACAAGGTGAGTAACAACTACTTCTTCAAGCAGTGTCCCAGGGTTGCTCTACTGTAGGTGAATTTACAGCAGTAGCCCCTGTAAAGGAGAAGGGGTTCGGCGCTATCATGCTGTAGCCACGGAGGGGACTGCTGATGCCACTGCCGTATCTGGTAGAAGAAGGTTGGAGATGGCAGAGTGTTTGGCGAATGTGAAGTCCGAAGACCATGTAGCAGCCCTGCAAATGTGTCTCAATGAAACCCCTTTCAGGAAAGCGGTTGACGTAGCTATTGCTCGCGTTGAGTGAGCTCTCAGTGCGTGTGGTAGGGGTCTATTTTGTAAAGCAGAACATTTCTTTATGCAGGCGACAATTATTGATGAAATGCGTCGTGCAGATAAGGGATGGCCCATAGAGCACTCAGCTGTGGTTACTAGGAGCGTATGCGACTTCCGAAAGGATCTTGTTCTATCTATGTAGAATGCCAACGCTCGCCTGACATCTAAGGTATGGAGGCAATGCTTGCTCCATCGAAGAATAAGTTTTAGGGTAGAATGTGGGAAGGACTATTAATTCTTTTATGTGAAACTATGAATTTACTTTGGGGAGAAAAAGTAGGCTGGGGGCGTAATAAAGCTCTCTGAGAGGTGAATATTGTGTAGGATGGTGAAGCTAATAGGGAAGACAGTTCCCCAGCTCTCCTTGCAGAGGTTATTGCGAGCAGGAAAATGACTTTCATTGTGAGAGTGTGTAGGTCACATATTGCTAAAGGTTCAAAGGGATTCCATGTTAGAGAATGCAGGACTAGCTCCAAATCCCAGAGGTCTGCAGGGTGTTTATGGTGTGGAAAGAGATAGCCATCTCCTTCATAAATCTCTTCGTCATGGGATGTGAAAAGACTGAGTAGCCGTCTACTGAATGACGGCAAGCAGTAATAGCAGCTACGTGTACTTTAATACAAGCGCACGCAAGGCCGGAGTCTTTAAGATGTACAAGATAGTCCAGAATCTGGTGGATAGGCACAGAGTAGGGATCTAAATGGGTCTCGGACACGTTTTTTTTTTTATGGTGTTCTATTTATGAAGGTAAGTACTACGTGTGGTAGATTTTCTACTATGTAATAGAATGTGTTTGACAGCTTGCAAACGTATCAACTCTGTTTGTTGGAACCAACCAGGTACCAGGCTGTCAGCGCCAGGTGGTCAAGCTGCGGATGAATCGAGCGCCCGCAGTTCTGCATGAGCAGGTCGTGGCATCTGGGCAGAGGATATGGAGAGCGAAATGACATGCGAGACAGGTAAGGGAACCATGTTTGTCATGGCCAGAAGGGGGGTATCAGAATCACCATAGTTCTCTCGATAGCTATCTTTTCCAGGACTCTGGGAATTAAGGGCATGGGAGGGAAGGCGTATAGAAGACAGTGACTCCAACTGCATAAGAGTTCTATCCAATCCCGGTCCTTGAGCAGTATTGGGGGCATTGAGACGTATGGCGAAGAGGTCTACTGATAGGAACCCCCAATGATGGAATATGATGGAAACTACTTCTGGGTGTAGCTCCCACTCATGGAAAAATGTCTGCTTAGTGCATTGGCTGCTGCCCAAGGAGATACTCTGCGAGGAGGGAGATTTTGTGGCGGTTGCACCAGTTCCATAAACGTATCACTTTGGCGCAAAGCAATCGGGACAGAGCGCCTCCTTGTCTGTTTATGTAATATACAGTGGCTATGTTGTCAGTGAGGACTCGTATGACTTGACCATGGATAACTGGGAGGAAGTGTTAGCAGGTGTTGTAGACCACCCGTAATTCCAGGAGGTTGATGTCCATCAATGATTCTCTGGGGGACCATAGGCCCTGCACCTGTTTGCGTTGCAAGTGGGCACCCCAGCCAAGGAGTGATGGGTTGGTAGTAAGCTGCATCATCGTTTAGGAACATTGAAAGGGTATCCCAGTCATCAAATTGTCGGGGATGGTCCACCAAGTCAGCTATTTTTTGACATGGGCAGGGATTGCAACCCTCCTCTGGGCATCGTGGGTGTTTGGGGTATACATTGTGGCTATCCAGTGTTGAAGACACCAGAAGTGTAACCTCGCGTGTGCCACGACATACACTGTGGATGCCATATGTCCCATGAGCTGTAGACAGTGGAGTATAGATGTTTTGGGACTGGTAGAAAGTATTTGTATCAGGTCTTGGATTGTTTGAAACCTGATCATTGGTAAAAAGGCTCGAGCTTTGGTCGAGTCGAGGTGGGCACCCGATGAATTATATTGACTGCTGGGGTGTCATGGCTGACTTTGGAATATTGATAATCAGGCCTAACGCCTCAAAAACTGCTCTCGTGGTGTTTGTGGCATGAAGCGCTTCTGCTGATGAAGGTGCTCTGATTAGGCAGTCATCCAGATAAGGGAATATCATTATACAACGTAGGTATGCTGTAACCACTGCCAGAGTCTTGGAGAAAACCCTGGGAGCCAATGAGAGACCGAAGGACAGAACCTTGTTTTGGAAATGGTCTACACCCGTTTGGAAACAGAGGAACCTTCTGTGGGCCGGATGGATGGCCACATGAAAATACGCATCCTGCAGATTGAGGGACATGAACCGATCTCCTCTGTGTAGTGCCAGGGTGATGGTTAGCTACGATCTGGAAACATTGCTTTCAAAGATATCGATTTAAGCCTCGAACCTCCCAACTTTTTCTTGGTTAAGAAGTATCGGGAGTAAAAACCCCTGAACTCGTCTGGAACTTTCTCTATAGCTCCGATGGTGAGTAGACAAAGTACTTCTTGTTTTAGCAGAGGTTCATGAGATGGGCCCCTGAAGAGGGACAGGGTGGGAGGAGGGTGGAGGCAGTGATGTGAAGGGAATGGTGTAATGTAGTTCAATGGTTTGAAGGACCCATCTGTCAGTGGTGATATGGGCCCATTGTTGTTGAAAAGGCTTTAGACGATGGTGGAATAAAGTGTCTACGGCACAAGTGTGGTTGTTGAGTGGTATGGTTCTGAGTCCCTCGACCGAAGCGTCAAACCTGTTGTCTGGTGTTGTGCTGGCCAGACACTTTTGGTGGGGGTCATCTTCTCTGTTGACACTGTTGCGTTGCTGGTCATGTTGTCTATATGAGGTAATTTGAAGGGAGAATGGTCTTTGCTTTTGGTATGGTGTGTACCTCTTACGCCGGTAAGGTACATCCCCAGGGTTCTGAGTGTGGTTCTGGAGTATTTGCCTGAGTGGACGACTGGGTCTGTTTTCTCAAATGGAAGATCTTCAACTTTAGACAGGTGGTCTTTTGGGACAGTTGCCTGCTGCAGCCATGACGCTCTGCACATGACCACCGAGATGGGTGTGGTGCACACTGCAGTGCCTGCTGTGTACAGGGCTATATGCGGAGCTGTTCTGGAGGCTGCGTAGCCCTCTTGGACCACTGCCTTAACAATGTTGCGCTTAATATCACGTAAATGTTCCACGAGTGGGACCAACTTGACAATTATGCAAAGTTATAGTTGGCCAATAATGCTGCGTAATTGGCCACACGTAGGGTCAGCGTCGCCGAAGAATATATCTTTCAGCTGAACAGGTCTAGACGTTTTCTGTCCTTACCTGCACCGTTGGGTTTTTGTTGGGGAGCTGCATCCACAACCAGTGAATTTGGTTGTGGATGGGTGAAGAGGAACTCCCTGCCCTTCGCTGGAATAAAATATTTCTTGTCCGCTTTTTTGTTGGTAGTAGGAGTCAAGGCTGGCACCTGCCATATATCATCCGCTATTTCTAAGATGGCGTCATCTAGCAGTAGTGCAATTTTGACTTGATGTGATGGTTGAAGGTTCCTGAGCAAATGTTTTTGTTGTACTTCAACAAGCAGTATGCGCTGGCTGTCTGCTACCCTCTTGAACAGTTCTTGGAACTGACGAAGGTCATCTACTGGGGAAGTGTCACCTTGAAATACTGCATCTGATGATGATTGGTCAGTGGGTGACTGTCCTTGTAATTCTCCTTGTTCAGAAGGAGGTTGCTGGGTGCATGATATGGAGGGCATGGGAGGTGGAACATCAGTTGGAGTTGGTGGTCTTGTTGGGGGTGGTACAGACAAATGATCTTCGGCAGGTGAGGAATGTGAGCGGTGAGGAGATGAAGGCGATAACGTGTCCCGGCCAGATGAGTGGGAATGACAACTATAATAATGATAGCGGTTTGCCGAGTGGGTGGAAAGTGTTGGTGATCTGAGCGATTGCGATCTTCTCCTGGAGTGTGTGGGTGGAGCTGGTGAGCGTCAGTACTGGTAGTGAGGTGAGACTTGTGGGGAACAATCAGTTTGCCGTGTATGATGCCTCGGTGACTGCCTTGAATGCACTGGAGAAGGTGAGGGTGGCTCCAGGGAGACATGCATGTGGTCCAGGCTGGGGCAAGGAGTTGGCAGTTTCCGTGCTTTTTGGCAGCTGGTGGTATGAACAGAACAGGGAAATGTTCCAGTGAGGATGAGGCTGGAGTGAAGATTTCCCTGGGCATGGAGTGCTGTCTGTCATGTGTGGTCGGTTCCGCTGTTAGCGTGTCCTACGGTGCCTCGTATAACAGCGCTGTGTACGTACGCAGTGCCAATAAGGGATGGCGCACCGGGGCCTCAATGATAGGTGGTGCAGCAGTTGCCAAGATGGCGGTCGGTGCCAAGGTGGTGGCCGGTGCTGGCGAGTGGGTCGGTGCCTTGGATGGTGTCGGTGCCAGTGGAGCACTTGGTGCTGAATGTGGCACCAATGGTGCAGTCGGCGCCGTGGAGCCGGACAACGACAGATTCGGCACCGATGTACTGCGGGTCTGTTTGAGTTTATTGGGGCCGCGTGAAGCGGATGTGCCCGAGGTACCTGGCTTGTCTCTGACGCTGACTTGCATCGGGGGTTAAGACAGAGAGGGAGAAGGTCTTTTCTTCGTCTTCCTGGGAGACGGTGACTGCCGAGATGTGGGCCGTGAGGGCTCCACTGAGCGGGAAGTGTCTGTACCTTGCGGTTGTAATGCTCTTTCAAAAAGGAGCATTTTTAGATTCATCTCCCTGTCCCTCTTGGCTCATGCAGTGAGTTTGGAGCAATGGGGACATTTTTGCAGAATGTGCCCCTCTCCGAGGCACCTTATACAAAGGGAGTGTCCATCAGAGGCGGGCATTGCTTCTCGGCATGCACCGCACTTTTTGAAGCCGGGTGATCCGGGCATGGGCGTCCCTTTTTGTCTGAGGCGACTATACTAACTAAGCTAACTATTTACAAGGAATCTTTTTTTAAACAATATAACTAACTAACTACAGGAACGGAGACGACGACTAAAATGAGCAAGTAACTAACTAAGAAATTCTCTCTCTCTCAATCCTGACAGGAATCTAAGGAGAGGGGGTGCACTCCGTCCACGGCCGAGGACGGTCAAGAGGAACTGGCGGGAGCCAGTCCGCACGTGCACACAAATAGCATGAAAAGGCACGAGACGCACTTTGTGCATGAGCGGTCCAGCGGACTATGGCTGAAAAAGAGCTCCAATCTGCGGTGCTGGAACGAGCCCGACACCTACAGCGGAGCACCCACGGGACATTGCTCGAAGAACACCACATTGTATAATGTGACAACTGTGCACCAGAAACTGAGTCCTGGCGTGGGAGACTGTCCTCTGGAGAAATAAGCCAAGGAATATTTCCCATCTGATGTAATCTAGATAGAATGCCTTGCTCCTAAATCAGTAGATATCCCATGTTTTGAGAAGCCGTATGATGATGGTACCTTTTATTTTTTACAGTTTGCAAATTACTAACTTATTTTTCTGATTTTAATGAAAACATGGAGAGACTAATACATTTAGCGATTGCAAGAGAAAACACATCAAAAATAAATGAAGATATTCTATGATCAAAAAACCTCTCCATTCAAGAAGAGAGGGGAGAGGAGGCAACTTATATTGACAATGATATTTTTAGATTAAAAACTAAATGAAAATAATCTATCCCTACAACAGAAACCTTCCAAGGCTATGTCATTTAATACTGCAAAATGAACATTAAATCTCCCTGAAATGCTGTAAAAGGTAGCCTATTTTTCATATTTTCCAATGAAATATGTTTTTTCTTATAGCATTTCACTGAAAGCTACCATTAAACCTAAGTCCTCTAGAGTTATAAACAGAGGAAAATATTCCTTCTCTTGTTTTATTTTCAAAGCATGTGGAGAACAACAGTACAACATAAATAGTTCTTTCCTATGGGAAAACGTACTCCATTTAATGGAAAGAACTCATGCAATAAGTGACTACAATAGGATTGCAGAATCAAGACTTCCCAGGGAAACAAAATAAAAGGATGATGCTCCCTAGAACCTGGTTTTAATGCCCCTACTTCAAACTGTGTCTAACAGGAGGCACTGTGTGAGCATCCTGCAGAATGAGAAGTATGGAATTCATGAGTTCTGACTCTGCACCAACATCCTAAATTTATTTTTAATAATTTCTAATGTAAATATTGATATTGTCATTGTCCACAGGAATGATTAATCCTTGTCTGAATTACTCTGAGTTCTTCTTGGCTTAAAGTTACACTATGGCAATGAATTCCCAGGGCTAATCAGGTTTTGAGTATTCCATTATTTTACTACATTCAGTTTGCTGCCTTGCCCTTTTATTTAATGTCCCCTTATTCTTTTACTCTGTGAAATGAAAACAGGCTTGATACATTCTATCAAGCCATTCATTATTTTGTATTCATTATTTTGTATACCTCTATGAACAAGCTGTCTCAATCCATTTCATCTCTCTCCATAAAGAGATTCTTCTCTGGCTCTAGTCATTTTCTGTCTCCAAAACCCCTGTGTCTTTTCAGAGATAGCATGACCAGAATGTAACATGCTCAGGGTGAGGACGCACCAGAAGTATAGAATAGCATTATGTTTTCAGTTGTACTTTGCATCTTGTTGCCTTATGTATCTGAACCAGGGGTGTGCAAAAGGGCCTCCATTGGCCACATCCCGCCTGCCAAGCAAGTTGATCCAATCTGTGGAGGCCTTGCCACTCTCCCCACCCCCAGGCCAATCAGGGTTTGGGGGCAGGAGAGCGCATGAAGTCTCCTCCCACCCTGCAAGGGGCTCAGCACTTAAGTCAACTGCCAGCTGCTGCTCAGCTGGTGGCTGACTAAGCATGGTGCTCCCTTGAAGTCTCTCACTCCCTGCCCCCGCCCTGCATGTGCTCCCCTCCCCAGACTCTGATTGACCTGGTGGCAGAAGGGGGGAGCATGTGAAGTCTCCTCCCATTGCCAGGGGCATGGGTACCTAGAGGGAACCACCAGCTGTTCCGAACAGCCAGCGGTTCTCTCGGGGAGGGGGAGAGGCAAAGACCTTGCACGCTCCCCCACTCCCAGACTAATCAGGGTCTGTAGGTGGGGAAGCATGGAAGTGTCCTGGCCCCGCACCTTCCAGGGTGGCCCGGGACCACTTCAAAAATTTCTGAAGTGGCCCCCAGTCAAAAATTATTGCCCACCTTTGATCTGAACAGTCCATCATTTGGTCATTCTGACACTCTACAGAGTTAAGCCAGCAAACAATCTAGTGCATCATGTGTCAGAGAGGGCATGGGCACCTGTGTACCAGCATATTGATCATTATACAACAGAGGAATGCTCTATTGAAAAAAAAAAAAACTAATTTCAGAATATCTAAAAGTTTATAATGAAAGTGAGCATTTGGGAATGTCTAGCTACACAAAACAGTTAAACTTTAGGAAACTAAAACTAAACTAAGTGGCAATACCAAGACCAAACAGATGGAATTCCTGTATTTTCAGAGATCTAATATTGACCTACCTCAAAATCTATCAGCTGCAAGTTGGCTATAAGTGTCACTAGCAGGCCACTGTTGTATAATTCTTGAGCCAATTGAGCCACTGTTTCCGTAGGTGGCTCCTTGTCACTAGTACCACACAGAATTTCCTTCATTGCTTGCAGTGATTTTGACACTTCTTCTGATGCCTGGTAATCAAATGGTACATTAATAGTTAAAGAACAAACACACCTCAGTGTAAAAGAACTGGTAATAAAGAAAAACTGTTCAAACAAAGCTTCAGTACAAAAAATGGTTAATGATATTAGTCATCTATATTTTTACATACGCTTGGGCTGAAACATTCACTCTAGATCCTGCAGCCCTTATGCAGGAAAAAAAACCCCACACATTAATTCAGTTGTAGGTGTACTTGAATGTATAGAATGCTGCATTTATCTGTAATACACATAAAATGGGGTCAGATTCTTGATTAAAGATGTACATTATACCTCCTTGTATTGACAAGGCCCTTTTATGTTTCATGAGGCATTCGCTCCAAGTGAAGGCAGGCAATGTTTCAGCTGCTACCTCCCGCATGTTTCCACAAGTGGAAACTGTTGAGGAACACAATGAATCAACACACTCCCTACCAACCCTGGATATATACTTTTTCTGTCCAAAGCCCCCCATTTTGGGGGCTGCACTTGCCCCATTAACATTTGACCAAGTAATTCCTTACAGACACAGTCAGATTTGCACCATGGCAACCTATTCTTCCCATGACAGTGTTTTTGCCACTCAAGCCCTAAACCAACCAGCCATTACTTTTAACTAGGAATTTATGGATGAAATGTACAGAACACCTAGATTGTAGGTTAGAATAGACTATCTAACCTGATTCCACTAAAACATAACAATTTTCACTATGAAAAACCAAAGCCAAATATCTTTATCCTCCATTACTTTACAGTTTACTTTAAAACACTTTTGATGAGTCCAACTTTTCAGATGCATCATCCGTGGAGTGCAAGATACAGAATCTGTGTGTTGTTTCAGGTCCACTCCTAAACTAGAAGGTACTTGAATTCAGGGCTTTGGTTTAGTCAAGACAACAGACAGGACCCATTTGTAAAGTTTAATTCAAAACCAGGTTAAGATTTGATCACAAATTTTGGTGGATATTCATAGAATTCAAGGCCAGAAGGATCCATGGTAATCATCTAGGCTGACTTCCTATATAATAGGCCACAGAACTGCCCCCAAAATAATTCCTAGAGCATAACTTTTAGAAGAACAACTATGATGGACAGGAGTCCTAGCCAGAATTCAGTGACTAAAGGATTAAACTCAGGTAGCATGGGGTGTTGGCAGGGAGCCAGGAGAGCCAATGGGAAAAGGTGGTGAAATTTGAATTGGAAGTTATACCTGCCTGCTGTTTTTCTTTGTGGGAGCTTTAAGCCGGGAGTTGGGGCAGAACTACCATGCCTACAAGGGCATGAAAATGGACTGGACCTTGAAGCACCAATCTGTAAGTAGCTAGGGAATGAAATATCTACTTAAACAC
Source organism: Apalone spinifera (assembly GCA_030068395.1). Lineage (NCBI taxonomy): Eukaryota > Metazoa > Chordata > Testudines > Trionychidae > Apalone > Apalone spinifera. The sequence continues at coordinate 265,645,520 of CM057845.1, forward strand.
AATCAGATTTTTTTTTTGTTTTGTTGTTTGGTTAAACTTCTCTGTTTAAGTCCATCCGCCTCTTCCCTTCTCCGCCCCATACACTGTATTACCCTGAATCCCAGAGATACAATTCTCGGTGTTTTAATCTGTTCCCCTCTCAGTTGCTTTATAACACCTAGTATGCTTTACCAAGTTTTGTTAATAAAAAAAGAAAAAAAATCACCTTTTTAAGGCTATGATTTGATTCGTGTGTCCTGGAAGGTATAGGAGATCTGCATATGCATGCCTAAGACTGAGGTCAGCTATCAGAGACTGCAGATTGTTTTCTCTTCTTTTTTCCCCAGGCACTCTTGGGCTACCTCCAGACTGCATCCCTCTGTCGGCAGAGGGATGCAAATCAAGCACT
>CM057845.1:265652515-265663683 GCA_030068395.1 Apalone spinifera
CTATTCCCAAGCGGTCCTGTAAAGGTTATTTCCTGGACCTGATCCTGCGCTCCATACATGACATGAATGACAAGAGCACATGGCCCAGTACTATACAGTAGTGGTTTCAGTTGTTCCTCTCCAGCAGAACTGTGCTGTTTGGGTAACTGCTCCTCCTTTTCAAAGGTCCTCATGTGTCAGGTCCCACAGGAATGAGGAAGTTACTCACCTTGTGCAGCAATGATGGTTCTTTGAGATATGTGCTCAAAGAACCACACCACAGATCAGAGCACCACAGATCAGAGTTTTCCCAGCACCACAGATCAGAGTTTTCCCTATCAGTAGCTGGCCAGACCACACATGCACGTCAGGAACCTTGTGCCATTCGCACCTTTTTCCTTGCAAGGATGGTCCAGCTCCCATCAGTTCCTCATGTCCCTCTTGAACAGCATGCATTGGTGCCAGTGAAGGAGGCGCTGGTGCCAATAAAGATGGTGCTGGGGAGAAGGTGATTGGTTCTGGACTTGGAGACCTAGCTGTCTCCTTTTTAGTCTTTGAGCAGGCCTGGGACGGTGCCAGTGGTTTACTCGGTACCAATGGTGCCATAGTAGAAGGCTGTGACTCCAGCTCCTGCGGTCTTGTTGAGGCTGGTGCTGTTGTCGTGCTAGTGGCTGGCACCAGTGGTGCTCTGTATCATTGTTTCACTTGTGAGGAGTCCTTAGAATGGAAGGAGCTGGTGCTGGATGTTCCCAGCTTATTTTCGGTGCTGGTGTGGATGGATGGATTAGGCGGCAGAGATCTCCCTGGTGAGGCCCTTTTCTTAGCTGAAGAGCCCAGGCCCGAGGAAGTGGCTCTGTGTTCCTCGGCTCTGAAAGTCTGAACAAGATGTAGAAGGCACTGGCTCTGATGGTGTGCCTTATCGAAGAGGAACACGTGGAGCCGCATCTCCTTGTCTTGCCACACTCTAGTGGTCCGTTTTGAGCAGTGGGGGCACTTCTGGGGTATATGTACTTCCCCAAGGCACCCGATGCATGAAGAATGCCCGTCTGAGGCAGGCATGGGCTTGTGACAAGTGTCGCACTTTTTAAACTCAGGCAGGGCTGGCATGCTGTTTGTGACAGTTTTCTGTTGTCCTGTTGGTGAATTATAAGGTCTTGCCTTCTTTCCTCCCCCTTTTTTTTTTTGTGGCTACGGCCTTTATAACAGTTGACGGGGCATTTTGGTTTGTTTTTTAAACTCAAACAAGAATGAGCAAAAACTACTTAACAGTCTAACTACTAACTATAAAATAACTAACAGGCTAATTCATAAACTAAAAATTTTCTCTCTCTCTCTCTCTAGATTCTCCAAGGAGAGGAGCTCGGTCCATCTGTGACTAAAGGCAGCAATGAAAGAACTAGCAGGAGCTGGACCGCACATGTGAGGAGAAAGGCGCGAATGGCATGAGGCGCCTGACATGCATGCGCAGTCTGGCCAGCTACTGCTAGGGAAAACTCCGATCTGCGATGCCAGGACAACCCAACACTAACTGGTGGAGTACCCGCAGGGACATCACTCAAAGAGCCACCATACTATAACTACTTTTCTTCAATACCTCGATGGGACACCCAGGAGAGACAGCAAGCTGCCATAAGGTATGCAGTCAACTGTACACCTTTAACACTCATCTCATTCTCTACTGATGCAACCACCATCATGTCAGAATATTTACAGGAAATTACCTGGTAAAGAGCAGCTGGTTCATGCTAAATCCAAGTCAGGCTGAAATGGCACTGATCAGAAAGGGGAAACTTTTTGAAAAGATGGACAAGTTGTTGTTTTCAGCTTCCATTAAAGGGCAGAGAGCCACCCTTTGTGAAAGTTGTGAAAAGTCTCCGGGTCCTGTTTGACCCATTTCCAAGCTTGGATGACAAGACAGAATCAGTTTTCAACAATGCTTTCTTTCACGTATAGCTTATTTGGAAACTTTGTCCTTCCCTCCAGGACAACTTGGACATAGTAATCCCTGTATTTGTCATCACCTAGGCTGGATTACTATTACTCATTGTATCTGATGTTGAATGTGAAAATGAGGCACAGGCTGTAGTTAGTACAGAATGTGGCTGCCCAATTTCACACTGGCTGTGGCTGCAACAAAGCACATCCAACCCGTGTTCACATCAGACCAATGGATGCTGCCAATATAAGGTCTTGGTCCTAATTTGCAAAGCAATTGTTTTCAAAGCAAAACCAGAGACTCCAGGAAGTCCACTATGGACTTTGCTATTACTGTTGATATTATGAGCAATATGACCTGATACCATGGTGCTGGGTGATAGTATAAAACTGAAAGTGAGAGAGAACTTCACCACCACTACAGTAAAAAAATAGCAGCACAAAATAGGTCAACATATTTAATTGTCCCTGCCACCTATACAGTTTCCTCAAACATAATTCTTTCTTTTTCAGGGTTATTTGGCCATCCTCATTTCCAGTTTAATTCCATTATGAATAACGAAGTCACACCTTGAATGAATGTGTCTCACTATATTTACAAGAGGATGAGGGTAAATGCAATAATTGCATTTACCCAAAATCCTAAAAAGATCAGCATAATATATAAGGCCATTTTGACCCAAAGCAATATGAAGAAGAGAGTTTTTTCCATGGACAAGCAGTACACTGTTCATTTAATTTAAAAAATAATGAATGAGAATTTATCAGTCTAAGGGGGAAGAGAGTAACTCTATGATTGGGAAATATACACTGTTTTTCAGTTCTCCTAGTTTCGCTTTATTATGCTTAGAAGTGGCTTGGAATGCTTATGACCTTGTTTGCTAAAAGAAGTGGGGCAGAGTTTTAAAAATAGTCTCCTTTGGTTCTGATAACCAGTTATTTGAAGAAAGCTTTGCTGAAATGCCTCAGGATTTAGTCCTAGCCTTGCCTCCGACACACATAGGAACACATTTATAATTACAAGCCTGGCTGCTGGGATTCAAAGGCCCTATCCATTTTATAGATTTTTTGACAGTGTTTAAGCAAGCTTTTTAAAGTATATCAGCACTCCTACTGTGTTCTAAATACTGTTTAGTCATGCCTGTGGCATGAGACACTGCTACATCAAATTCTTACAAGTGATGCTCAAGACCTGAGTATTCTGTCCAGACTAGAGCATGAGAATATAGCTTGGCTCTGTCCCTAGAGACAACAAAAAGATGTGCCTTCACGCTGTTGGGGCACTCATCAGGCATTATGAACACATCTACACTTAAAATCAGTGATTACTCATGCCTGCTGATAGTGGGCAGCACCATGTAAAGGGGAGCACATGACTACTACCCCAGGTATTGCCTCTAGGAGGAACCTTCCAGCCCCACCTCTTGGGCCAGGGCAGCCAATTCTGCCAGCTCATGGGGTGCTACAGACACAGGAATGAGCAGCATATGCCTCTGGGCCAGTATAGGACAATTCACAGACCAGTGTCTCCCCAAAGCTCCTGCACTCTCACGAACATCTCAGTGGGGGAAGGGGGATGAGCACTGCCCCTACTTCTAGCTGAGCAGAGGGACCCTGCTCCCAACTCTTTCCCCAGCAATCTCCTCCCTTCTCCCCCCCCCCCATCCCACCACACACTCCCTTAGTTGGCTCAGCTGCTGTTCCCAAAAGAGTGTGGGACAGAGACACTTTTCATCTCAGCTGAGGGTCGCTGCTCTGAGTTGCTGCCTCTGGGCAGTACAGCAGCTGCCTAAGAGAGCCCAGCAGTTCACCCCCTGCACTCCTCATCTGGGCCTGGTGGCTAGGGATAGGAGCTAAGAGCTGCAAGTGCTGAGGGAGAGGTGCAGAAGGACAAAGCCCCCTTTCCATGCCACCAGGCCAAGCAGAGAAAGCCCTTCAAGGGCAGCTTGACACTTGCAGAAATTGGGGGGGGGCATCTCACCCCCACATGTTCCCCTATATATTACCTTTGTTTAAAATGCTGCAGCAGCACAGCTGCACCACTAAAGCACAAACATTACTTATGACAAACTAAGCTTCTCCTAGTGGGGTAGATTAACTATCTAACACCTCTCAGGGAGATAGATTAAAAAAACAATTCTTCTGTTGATCTGGTGTTGTCAACACCAGGAATCAGACTGGCATAGCAGGATCTATTAGGGATGTTAGATATTGGGTAGTTGAATAGTCGAGTAACCATATGAATTCTTATTGGCTACTTGAATATTCTATAGCCCCGGGGGAGGGGGACAGCAGCCAATGCGCTCCCAGCTCCACTCCCGGGGAGACCCCCGCCATGCCGCACTGCTGCCTATCAGAGGCAACGGCGTGGGGTGGCAGCAGCCCCTGTCCACAAGGGATCCGAGCTCTCAATGGACCGAGACTCCTGGAGTAGGGGGAGGGTGGGAAGAGGAGCTGCAAAGCAGCCTCTGTCCACAATGGCCCAGGCTGGCTGCAGACAGAGGCTGGTCAAGCAGCAGTCCCTGTCCATGGGGGTCTGAGCTCCCTGAAAACAGAGGCTGCTCTAGCCTCTATTCGGAAGGAGTTTGGACCCCCCGCAGACAGAGGCTGCGCAGCCTCTATCCATGGGGAGCTCTCATCCCTCCGCAGACAGAGGCTGCTCTATGGAGAGCAGCTTTTGTCCATGATGATGAGCTTGAGCCTGCTATGGGCAAAGGCTGCTTCACATCAGTCTCCCCTTTCCCCTCCCTCTGCTGCTGCCTCTGATAGAGGCAGCAGCACTGGGAGAGGCAAGTAGCACCGCCCAGCACCGGCTCTGCGAAAAACCAGCTTTTAAGCTGTCTCCCCTGAGCACTGGCTCCTGCTTTCCCCCCCTCCTTTGGTGCCTCTGATACAGAGGCAACAAGGGAGTGGTGGGAAATATGAATAGTCAACAAGATTAACCAATAAGCCTAGGCTTATCAATTAATCGTCTAGTTGACGACTCGTTTACATACATAATATCTATCAGATGTGTGGATTTTTCACATGCTTGAAAGATGTAACTATGCTGGTGTAAATTCTTAGCACAGACCAGGCTGATTACTCTATGAAGAAATGCTGCCCTTTTTCAAACAAACAACCAACTCTATAGACATGGCCAAAATCAGGTTATTTTTACATCTTGTTGGCCTTTGGGCCAAGATCAGTTTACTTAGAAGGGACTGTACTCTACACTCACAGGGAAAATTAACTCATTGATCCAACAGGTCCTTTGATTGCTAATTACTGTGATCCTATGATCTAAATTTAAGGGAAGTTTCCTGTTCATGTGAATATGTTCTAACTTCACATGGAGATATTTCAGCAAGTAACATGTAAAAGGTTAAAATGATACTCCATCTAATCTGTTGTTCACTCGGATGTTTGATTTTTTTTTCCATGAATACATGAGATACACTTTTGTACACCCCCAGAAGCCAAGGTCTACCTCCTCTGCAACATCACCTGACTGTCTGTGGTAGGGAAAAAACCCACAACAGGAATAGCCCTTCTAATTCAGAAACATAGCCCAATACTAGATGGCTTTTGCAGAGCCCCATGGAATATCAGTGATGTGTTCATTACAACCAGTGAAGTGGTGCAAACTGAGTTCCTGGCTTTAGCAACCTTATGCTAATTTCACAGTGATCCTTATGTACAATCTCAGATAGCAAGGACAATGCCCCATCACCACTCTCATGCTGCTGATAGTATATACAAGTAAATAGATCTTCATTACTACAGATGCATCTGGATTTTTCCTTTTGATGTTAATATTAATCAAAATACAAAATCATTAGGATAAAATGTCAAGTCTGATGAACTTCTAGACCTAATCTTCAACTTTCTTAGCTCTTCAATGAGTTGATTCCAGTTTATCTGTGTCCCAGCTGACAGTATGGGTATGTCTAGACTACATCCCTCTGTTGCTAGAGGGATGTAAATTAGACATACCGACATTGCAAATGAAGCAGGGATTTAAATCTCCTGCACTTCATTTGAATAAAAATGGCCACCGCATTTTGCTGAGTCAGCTGTTTGTTGGCAAAAAGCGGCTGTCAAGACGGGAATCGGGCAACAAAGAAAGCCTTTGTCGGCTGATCCCTTATGCCTCATAAAATAAGGTTTACAGGATCGGCCGACAAAGGCTTTCTTTGTCACCCGATCCCCGTCTTGACAGCCGCTTTTTGCTGACAAACTGCGGCCATTTTTATTCAAATGAAGTGCGGGAGATTTAAATCCCCGCTTCATTTGCAATGTTGGTATGTCTAATTTACATTTCTCTGTCACCAGAGGGATGTAGTCTAGACATACCCTATGGCTAGCAGGAAGGCCTAACACTATACTTTAAGTTGGGAGGACCTGCTCTCATTCTTATTACAGGGTGTCCCCACCGTAAGTCACCCCGGTATACACCTGTTCTGCACTAAAGTCATTGATGTTTGTAGGAACTGATACGTTGTAAGTCCTCCCATTCCCCGCTTTTAAGTCACGCAAAAAACCAACCCCAATATGCGCAAATGGAAGTCAGCTGCGGGAAAAAAAATTCCTACTTTAAGTTTTGCTATAAGTCCAAGTTTTTTGGAAAGTATCTTGGACTTATAGAGAGGACGGCCCGTACTCCCTAGCAAACCACAGGAGATGCTAAAGTGCCAGCTGGTGAGGAACTGAAGCTAGAATCTATTTCCTCACCATCTACTTGTGTAGATAACCCTCATGCATCTACTTGTGTTGCAAGCAGTAGCGGTGGCACAGGCTATTGTGCTGACTACAATGAAGGGACAGATCTCAATCTCAGCTCCTGTTGAGTCTTCCCTCAGGCCTGCCAGGAGCCACCACGGAGCACGCTCAAGCACCAAATCATTGTATTGTCAGCTCCATCCCCCAGTCTTCACCACAGCTGGATAGGAGGCAACAGCAGTGCATACGTTGGAGCAGGCCAGCACTGAGGCTGATACCACGTGGTCACACTCCTGCCCCAGGATTGAACTGGCCTGCCACCTCCATTCTCTTCTTTGGAATGGGACCAGCTCACTAATCTCTCATAAGCATTCACAGCCTCATGGTACTGGATTAAAGTCTTTATTTCAAGATCTATCCAGGGCATTACACACAGAAAACTACATATTCTCAACTTTGCACAACAATCTGGAGAAGAAGATTTGACAGCCAGTTTCAGTCTGAATCTCTGGAATATTTCCAGTAAGATCTATGCAAATATTTTTAAATTATTGCTTCACAACCTTGAAACCTACTCATTGCTTGACACAAGCTATTGAAATGTGTCCAGTGACCAAAATATGGAACACTGGAATTTGTTGCTCATCATGGCAGAATTTATGGTGATTTAAATATAAAGCCTATTTTTAAGGGCATTCTTTCACTGAAGGAATTAAATAAATCAATGTTTTCCAAGAAGAAAACTGGAAAGACATATTCAAACATGCAGTCAGAAGGACATCCACAAGCCACCAGAAATGTCTGAACACAGGATTTTCAAAACCTTAGCACAGACTGTTCTAGCAAAGGAGTATGTGAACCAATCCCTGGTCTGGGATGTGATATGTAACACACTGGCAGAGTGTGTTACATAACTCTGTTAGACTGTAGCAGAATGTTTAAAATCAGGATTTATGAGTTCTATCCCTGGCTCTGGGAGAAGAATGTGACCTAGCTCTTAGAGCAGTGGTTAATGACAGACACTGGCAACGCGTGAGGCGGCGCAAATGTGCCACATGCCCCTCGCCAATGTCATGGGTACACAGAGCAAGGGGCCAGAGTCTCTGGTCAGCCTACAAGACTAGCAAGGTGGGCCTGGCACCTGGAGCAGGGGTTGGATCCCTTGCACTCACCAGCAGCAGGGGCAGGTGGAGAAACAGGGCAACACAGCTCTGCTTCTTGGCTGCCATTCACATCACCTGAGGGAGGGATGGAACAGACGCCACACTCACTGGTGGGAAGCAGAGCAATGTAGGTAGCAGCTGGGGAGGAGAGGGTTGGCCAATTCCTGCTGGCTGTGCCAAGCCCCCTGGGATGTATTGCTCTGGAGAAGAGGCAGGGCAGAGCAGGAGTGGGGCAGAGCAAATATTGTCCCCCAATGGCATGGGGAGGAGTCATGTGGGGAGGGCAGTCACATGGCCAGTGCCCTCTCCCCACCCCCAGTCTTTCCTCACAAATCACCCCTGGTAACAGGATAACCAAGCCCATGGATTTGGACCATTATAAAAGGGAGCAAGACGAAGGCTTGGTCTATAATACCAGAGGCCATCAATCTAAGTTATGCATCTTCAGCAACATGAATAACAGTGTCTTTACTACAGTGAGTCAGTGGCAGATGCTTTCCTGTTGACTCTGCCACAACACACACACACACACACACACACACACACACAAGAGGGGAAGACTATACCTCCTGGTCTGCTAACTTACAACTCAGTTACCACTCCTTTACATTAAAAGATACTTCAAGTCTCATTCACCTCCAGAGCAACTCACTGTCTCACTTGGAACTGAAGCAGAACAGGGAGACTGAAATGTGAAACTTTCCAGTACACCTGAGAGCTTTGTGCAGCTGCAGGCCTGAGAAGGGGCCAAGTCCTTACCTTACTCACACAGGACCAGATTCTACACCACTGAAGTCAAAGGGAATTTTGCAATGCAGTTGAACGGTTGTAGGATCATGCCCACAGGCAGTCCTATTAGAGTCAATGATAATCTCTTAATGATTCCAATATGCAAGTGTACATTCAAATCTTTTCATATTGCTCATCTTATTTACACAAGGCATCCCTCTGATTTTATTAGAGCCAGATGCAAGAGTGAGGATTTAGGCATTGTCTCTTTAGTGCTGGATAAAAGAACAGATGTAGCTCGGTGGTTTAGTCAGTCATTAGGCTTAATGGCCTGGACCTCTGAATCTAATCTTTTTATCAGTTCAGGGTATGAGAGCCCCCTAAAAATGGTGATATAGCTGGACTAGCTTCTTTGCTGGTAACCTCTTGATCTAGTACAGCACAGAGAGGTGAAATGTGAAGATATGTCACACTGACCTCCTACATGAATTTGCCTAAGTAGATGAGTTTAAACAAAGGAAAAGGACAAAGAAAAAAAAAAAAGGGTTCAAATGAATTTTTACCTAGTTGATAGTGTGTTTTTGTATAGTGAATGGATCCCTGGGGGAAAAACAAAAATAAGGGTGAGCTTACTCTAACCTCAAGGTTGTTTCACTGGCTAGCGAACCATAACTATGATAAGTGGTTTTATTACTAAGTTACAACTTGCCCGATTCCATATTCCATTACAAATCTAAGACTTTGGTCAATTTTGCCAAGTTTTGCACTTCTAGCACCTCCAAGCCAAATGCAGAGGTATATGCATTTTACACATATTTGTTGTGGTTTGTCAGCCTACAAAAACCGGTAAACTCTAGAGTACTTTTTCAATGGTGTCATATTTATTATTTTGTTACACGCTTGAGTAATTAAACAAAATAATACAAATCTCTTATTTTTTGGATTAGCCTGTTGAATGTAGAAATATTAGGTTATTTGCTACCCAATGCTTTAACTTTAGATGAGTCGTCTCATTGACTGCTCATTGTACTTTAAGTAACTCTGAAGAAGTGAGTTGTGCCCACGAAAGCTCATGATAGCATCTACATTTTTGTTAGTCTCTAAGGTGCTGCAAGACTGTTCGTTGTTTAAGTTTTTTCACATGCATAAGTGCTTGCAAGATTACAGCCTTGGTGAACACAATTTCACTCTCTTCAAACTGTTGTTCCCTGAGTACAAATAAATACCTTATCACTAGTCTTTTAAAAACATGATCTCATACCTTGTCTGTTTTTTTATCTTGCTTTTCCAGTATGGCCATGTTTTCTTTCAGAGTTTTTACAATCTCAGCAGGATTTTTGTGCGATTTACTGAACAACGGCATGATTTTCTTCACCTGAATTTCTTCGTCTGATGTAGCTGAGGACTGCATTAAATAAAAGGACAAAAAAAAATTAGCTTTTAAAGTTCAGTTTGCAGATATGAGTCAAATATAATATGTTCTATGCATAAATTATACTGTAAACTCAGATTGTAAGAGCACTCTGACCGCCAGTTGCTTATGTCCACTGAAAATTCCAGTAGACTCCACTAGATCTTTCAACTGGTCTTGGATTGTACAGGCCTTTCTAACTTTGACTGGAAAACCTGTTGCTGCAAGAACCAGCAGACAAACGTATCTGTTGCTTGGACCATTGCAGGATTGGACCTCAATTTTTTAGTCATTGCTTACATTTTGTTTCATTTGTCTTTAACTTTTTAGTTATGAAGATGTCACTAGGCAAATAGTTTAAGCCTACCTAAAAAGGGAGCTTGCCATACCTTGTGACTCACAACTCACTTTAGACTCATTTGAGTCTGGGGGAGTTTTAGATGAGTAAGGAATATAAAATGAGGCCTAACAGAAATACAAATGCTTACACTAAATTAAAACAAACAAAAAACACTTTTTTTTTTAACTTACACATTCCTCCCTATCAGAGTAGTCGTGAATGACAATCAAAAAGAGAAAGCGATCAGATTAGCATTAATTTTTCAGGACCTGAGCCTAGAAGATGCTGTGCATCCTCAACTCTCACCAGCTATAATGTGAGTTGAAGACTCTTAGGGGGCACATCTTCACTACCAGCTGGACTGATGGGCAGCGATCGATCCAACATTATGATCAAACATAAAAATTGAGTGGGGAGGAATGAAAACAGATCAATATATACAGAGTATTTTACATATATATAATACCCACCCTTAACTCAAAATTTAATGGTTTTATAGAACCCTCTTTTCTCTATATACATACGATACTAATTATTACATATCTTTTGTGTAGGGTGACCATCCATCCCATTTTTACTGGGATTGTCCCTTATTTAAGCGCGTTTCCAGGCATCCCAACTTTTCTTTAAAAAAAGGGGGGGGGGAAACTAGCCCGTATTTGCATGCACTGTGTTGGTCCTTGAGTCCCCTGGTCAGGGCAGCTGCAGCAGCCTTCTGTTTGTGGCTGGCTGGAAATGCAAGTAGACTAGCACAGTGTTTCTCAACCAGTGGTATGAGTACCCTTAGGGGTACTCGAGAGAAGTCTGTGGGGTACATCAACACAATTGAAATTTGGAGAAAACTGGATTTTTGTTGTAAGTTTTACAGTGCTTTCTTATTTTTGTACTTTTTACACCCAAAAATTTCATT
>CM057845.1:265663783-265679349 GCA_030068395.1 Apalone spinifera
ACAGTGCTTTCTTATTTTTGTACTTTTTACACCCAAAAATTTCATTGCCCACCCTGCTACAATTAAGTTGTTTAAACAAAGGTGTTGCAACAATAGAAAAAAATTGTGTGTGTGTCTGAAAACTGTAGGTACAGGGGGTACTTAATTTTTTTTAAAGGGGTACTTTATAGAAAAAAAAAAAAAGGTTGAGAAACACTGGACTAGCACATGGCATCTTGAGTCAGGCAGGGTATAGAGAGAAAATAGAAACCAGGTAGCTGGAGACTGGTAGTGTGTGTGTGGGGGGGGGGAAGGGTAGAGGAGATGGGGCAAATGTATCACCCCTCCCCTGTGCACCCTAAAGAAGGGAGCACTGGGGTCTGCCAGTGTTTTCAGTACATGGGCTTGAAGCCCTGACTGCCAGCTTCCCTGCGGGGCTGAAGCCCCTTTCCCTGGCTCCCCCACAACTAGCTGCAGCCCCCATACTCTCCTTCCCACCCCACCCCCACAGTCCTTTTCCCAGGCGGTCCCCACTAAAGGGGTGAAACCCCCTTCCTGGCTCTCCACTGCTAGCTGCAGCCCCCATCCTCTCTCCCCCCTCACCCAAGAGCCCTGTTTTCAGGCAGCCCCTGCCACTGGGCTGAAGTCTCTTGCTGCCATGGAGCTGCAGCTCCGTTTCTGGGTGGCCCCCACCATCAAGCTGAAGCCGCTTTCCCTGGCGGCCCCAACCACCGGCTACAGCCCCCAGCAACCCCATTCCCTGGTAGCCCTCACTTCTGGCTGCAACTCCAGCCCCTGGAGGTCCCAGTTGCTCATTGTACACCCCCTTCCCATCCTGCGGCAGCACGTGACATGGGTCAGCAGTCCCCATCCCTGGTGGCCCCTGCCTCCCCACAACAGCCCTATTTCCAGTGGCCCTAATCCCCAGCACGCACTTCTGGTGAAGCCCCATCCCTGCTCCCTCCCACCCACTCAAGCCATGAGTGGTGAGGTTCAAGATGACAGCAGCAGGGCTTAATCCTGTGTGTCTAGAGCCCCCCATGGGTGAGAAGCCTCCTGAGTCCATGAGCAGAATCAAGGCCTGATTAACCTTTTGTGGGCCCAGAGCCAAACTTTTTGTGGGCCCTCAGGGGGGTACTGGAGCATTGCATCGGGATGCCAGTCTCCAGAGCAAGGGCGCAGCTAGAGACAAAGGTGCATGGATGGCAGGGGCAGCCCTCCACCCAGCCCAGTGAAAGGGGATTATTTACAAACTGACAGTTCTCAGGCACACAGTGGCCTGACTGGACCTGTGCTGCGAGAATGCCCTTCTCCCTTGAGGGCAGGGCCATGCCCCACAGCCCCTCAACTCAACATCCCCCCAGACTCCCTGTAGCCAGAGCCTGCCAGAAACGCAGCACCCTGCACATCAACCCTGCCCACGGCCCCACTGCGGATGCCCACAACTCTCACTCCCTAGTCCCCCAACTCATATTTCTTTCCCACCACCTCACAGCCCAGTACACACAAAACTAGGCCCTCCTAGAGACCCACTCCCCCATGCCCTGCCTCCTAAACAGCAAGTTGATGACAAGGCAGGCACTTCTAAAAAGTGCCACTTGACTGTAAGCATATATTTTACTTTTTTCCTATTAGTTGTAATAATGCAGTGTGTCTTTTTAATGGGTGCTCAGTCAACGTAATATTATTTTAAATGTTTGTATTGAATCATTCTGATTGATTGCCATTAAACTCACTTAAATCCGAGCAAAGGTGTCCCATATTTGGCATAGGAAAATATAGTGACCCTACTTTTATGATTAATAAAAACAGCTAGTTTTTACTTTTATACTCTTATAAAATAATTCTCTCAAATATCCATAAGATATCCCATACATTTATAAGATCACAGATTCTATGCTACAAAGCTTTTAAGAGAAACATCTCAAAGCACTTAGAGTGTTTGGTAATATCTGTGACAAAGGAAAGATTATTTGAAGACTGTTATATTTCAATTAAATGTTCTTAGAGTAGGAAATGAATTTGTGTACTGTTTTTCCATTAACCATTTGTTGCTCGGCTGGCTCCACAGAAATATTTTCACATTCAAATTCTGGAGGTTCAAGTTACCATGTGTCTTCAACATTCAAGCTCTTTAGGGCACTATTCAAACTACATTTTTAATTCAGTGGTTTTAGCTGTGTCAAGCCTCAATATTTGGCTCAGATCTCAACTAAGAAACCAAAAGGAGTGCTCAGCTGCTCCCACTCAAGCCGCAGTTTTTGGCAACACCCTCTGACTAGCACGCAGCAGAGTCACACCTCTCAATCTGCCAGTACTGTACACTACACTGAAGATGGGGGTATACTGATGACTAACTCATGTCAGAATGTTCAGTAACATTCACACACTAGGAAAGAAGGGGCCCTTTCACTTGCTGACTTGTCCCCACAGTTTTATTGAATATTAAAAGATAATACAAGAATACATTTGTCAGCATGCTGCTAATAAGCACTTAGGTCTCTATAACTGCACGGTCAATAACTCAGTATTACAGGGCAAAGAATATTTTAAAAAATTAAAACACTGGAAATAGAAAAAGGGTCATGACCTGCCATTTTAATATCCCTGAAGACAAGACATGATGTCAGCCAAGACTGAATCACACCCAATTCTGGTACCAGCCCTCCAGCCAGGTTTCTCCTCCAGCCTTTGACCTGCTTTCCAGGCAAAAGGTGTCACCTGGTTGTACCCTCCTAGTTCAGGTTGTGAAAAGCATGAGCCATTGTGTATGTGAAGAAGGCTATCACACCAAATTCCCATCACCATCTAGGTATTAGTACAGTGCCTTGGGAAACTGAGGCACACACACTGTCACTAAAGGACAGTAGAACTCACATAACATAAGGCGAATAAAATCTCCACTTCATCATACTGGGTAAGTGATTATTCTGATTTTAAATAAATTTACCACTTTTGGCTATTAGGTTTTCCTTTTTGGGAAAAGGAAGAAGTAGTAATTTTAAGGTGGGATTTTTTTGGTTGGCTTCCAGGATCACAAAGCTTATTATCTACCTTTTCCCAAAAGCTGGGGGATGCATTACTCATTCTGTTCCCCTGGATGTGTTTCTATTTGCTCCATTTTCCCCACCGCTACCAGTAAGTGCAGGGATGGGGGGCTGGAAGTGGACTTCAGCTGCTGGCGCCAGCCCCCTAGGATGCCCAGGGAGTCTGGCTCTGCCAGCTGCAAGCCAGCTCTTTGCCGCTTCCACCCACAGCATTTGGAGGCATGTGGTCTTTAGTGCCCCACTTATGCTTTACCCGGGTCAGTCTTCAATGCAGGGCTACTCGTAAAAACTGAAGAAAGTGAGATACTACCATTTCCAGAGTAGATGGGGAACCGTAGGGAATTTCCTTGTAGTGCTATTACACCAGGGCGGTCCCTACCAATATGCAAAGTATGCAACCGCATAAAGCACCATAAAATGTGAGGCACCAAATTGCCCCAAATTCCATAGTGCTTTAGGCAGCAGCATAATACATATGGAGTGGCACCAGGCCCAGCAATCAGCCCCATCCACCAGCCAGCCTGCTCTGCTTCCTGCCACTGGTGAGTGTCTTTTCCCCAGACCCATCCTTCAAGTGACACAACTGGAAGCTAGGGGAGTAGAGTGGGCTAAAACTAATTCACACTGCTTTCTGCCATTGTCAGTGAGTACAAAGGTGGGCCTGACCCTGTTGCCTCCCTGCCCAGTTCCTGCCTCCGTGGCCCTAAGCATGCACCTCCCTCTGCTGAGAGTTGTGAAAGGGACCAAAGTTTCTACAAACAATCCTCTATTAAACGCAAGTTTACCAGAACAGCGCCTTAATGGCACCAAGGAACTTCCCAGTGACATTACTCTTCACTTTCTACCATTGATTGTAGGAAGGCAAATTAATTCTCTTCCCTGCCCTTGCCTTCACCTACTACATCCACCGCACAAAGCAAGCCATGGATAGAAGGCAAATTATGCATTTTAAACACTTTGGTAGGCTACCTCTTTCTTGATTAAGTTGTTCCCAACATCATTGTTTGGCTGAGGATTGCCTTCACATGATATTCCTACACAGAGTACTGATTACAGAGTTATAGAATTTAAGGGCAGAAGAGACCAGCAAATGATGTAGTCTGACCATTTGTATCTCTCAGGCCATCAACCCAAAGGAAACAAAACCAAGGAAACACACAGGGAACTAGACTATTGTGTGTCACAGGTACAGACAACAAGGAAACAAAGTGGACGTATACTCAAGACACCTACAGTAGCGGGAAATAAGTGAGTTATACCCAGATCATCCTGGCAAAAGTCCTAAACCTACATGCTAAAGGAACCCCCCCCCCCCCCCCCCCCCCCCCCAGGAAATTGCCAATCTGACCTGGGGGAAAATTCCTTCCCAACCCCGTATATGGAGATCAGTTAGAGCAAGACCCATCCAGCCAAAACTTGAGAGAGCGTGCTTGGTGCCTGCTCGTCCCCATATGGGTCTTATTTCCCAGTTGTGGCAATCTCTGCTGCTACAGGAGGACGGAGATAAAAAAAGTCTCCCAGAATGCACTGGCATAAAATCTCTTCTCCTGATCCCCTGCATATAACCATCTGAAACATGAGCTTCAAGAACATAAGATATAAGCCACAAATGAGTTCTGGGACTGTTGAGGCCCTATCCTCAACTTCACTCAAATCTGTCCAATTCTCTTAAAACGGTTTCTCTTAAACTTTTTAAGACCAAGGAACACCAAACAATTTTTTTTAAATGAGGAACACCAAGGATTTTTTGTTGCGCCCCACCCCCAAAAAAGAGTTTAGGGGAAAGTTATTAAGCAAAAATAAAGGTCGCCTGCCCTTTTAAGGGCAGCCATTTTGAACTCTGTTGCTCTCCGCGGCACACCTCCAACTGCCTCGCAGCACACTATTGTGCCCCGGAACACAGTTCAAGAAACACTGTCTTAATACCAATTGTTTGTCCCTGCCCCCAACTCCTATTGGAAAGCAGTTCCAGAAGCTCACCCTTGAGGGTTAAAAAAAAATTCTAATTTCCAGCCTGAATTTGTTCATGGCTGCTTTATATTCATTTGTTATTGTGCCTACACTGTCTTTTAGCTTACATAGCTCTTCACCCTCACTGGTATTTACTGTGTGTGTTTAGGCAGAGCAATCATATGCCCTTTCATAGGGTTTTTGACATCTCAGTCTGCTGCAGACACCAGTCTTCTTGGCAGACCTGTTCCTGTCAGACCTGTCACCTTTCCCTCCACTATACAGGGATTTTTCTTTGGACACATACCATTCTCAGATACACAAGATAAGTAAGCAAACTGTGGCAAATTTTGAATATATAACAGGCTGGTAGTGAATGAAAACCATTCACTATCTGAAGTCTTTTTTGGTTCTCATGATTTGGTGGTCTCATACAAGTTCCTTATGGGGAGGGGATAACTTCATAAACAGCATCACTGCAATGGATGCTAATTTGTACCCTTACAGGTAAGTCTACGAGACAGAGGGGAAAAAACAGATCTTTAAAACAAATGACTTCCAGATTTAGAGGGGGTTCCTTCTGTATAGAAGTGACACACATTGCAGGATTGTATGGAAAATAATGCACTTCCACTGCCTGACCTTATATCCTGCAGATAAAACAGAACATTTCAGTCGCCGTAGCTAGAAAGTCCAATACCTTCAATGTGCTCTAAATTTACAAACATATTTTAATGACAAGTGTCAGTTCTGGCAGTATACAGCAAGGGTATGGTAGAAGAACATGTTTGCTTTTGTTTTAATTTAAAGAAAAAAAGTGACAAAAATAGTGAAAAGCTGTTTTTAAAGCATCCTTTCCCAGATGTTTGGCTGGGCCTGTTAAAAGTTAGAAATAATTTTTATGGTGCACAGTTGAAGGGGAAAGAGCAGGTGTGTTTCATTATTGGTGAGAAATTCTTCTGCTCTCTTATATTTTATCAAGTTATTTTGTCATTCCCTTGACATCCCCATGATCTCATATGCACAAAAGGCAAACAGAAAAAAAATAACTTAGTACTCAAGCATTCATGAAGTCCAGAGACTTGAGGTTAGCAGAGTGCAGGTACAAGGAATAGTCAAAGGAATGGCTGAGACTGCATAATACCAATTTGCACTCTCAGTGGTGCATGCTTTCCCTGAGATTACAAGGACTTTTGCAGTCATTAAGCCTCGATCATACCTAGGGGCATGTAAGTACAACTAACTCCACTTTTACAACGCAGGAACTGAGACATAGAAAGATGAAACGACTCATCAAAGGTCACAAGAATTTAGTGGGAAAGCCAAAAATAAAACCAAGCTTTCTTGGCTTCCAAATCTGTGCTAACCATAAAACCAAATCTACTAGGATTAGAGACTACCACATGCCTATCAGAAAATATACATCAATCAAGACTTAGATGTAATATAGAATGCCATCCAACAGAAACAAGAGCCTGAACTAAAAAGTTCCTCTTCCCCAGGATTCTGAAAGCTAGAGAACTAGATCTCGCATGTTTCCAAAATCAAAGAGGGAGTTTGCAGAAGGTAAAAATCCATTTTTTGTCTCAGCAATTCAGTTGGATAAAGTTTAACGGACTGATTTTCATGTGAATCTTAAAATGGAGGGAGAGGGGTTGGAGAAGATCTGACTATTTGTACAAATCTGAGTTTATCTTCCTACAACTCAGAATAGATGATGTGCCATTGCTAATCCAATTCATCTAAAACAGCATGTAATAAAAAACAATCAATCACCCAAACCACATCTACCAAATAACTAAACCTAAAAGCTTCAGTCGGAAGCTTACAGACAACTAAGGTGGGAATGCTAAAATGAACTGAAGGAAGAACACTGATAGACTACCACCCCTTTTTAGTTCTTGACTGAAGATACTATTATTAGGGGCCAAAATAAACTCTCAGCCCAGCTGAGTTCCCTGTGAATACAATGGGAAGGTACATCAACTATAAAAACCTGTTCAGCAAGCTTTCATGTTCACCAGGGTGACATACAGAAATGTTTAGAGCTCTTTAATACAAATATAAACTTAATCAGATTTCTTTTCATACATTATAGGCTCTCTCCCGGAGCTCTCCTTTATTTCTTGATCACAGTCCTTCTTAAATGACCCAAGTATATCAGAACTTAGAAAGAGAGGAGACACAACGTAGGTGAGGTAATATCTTTTAGTGGTCCAACTTCTATTGGTGGGAGACACAGGTTTGAAAGAGAGCTCTGTTTTATCCTGACTCTTATAAGTCAAAGCTGGTCCAATAAAAGATACCACCTCAAGTGTTCCTAGTCTCTCTAATATCCTGTGACCAACATGACTACAATAACACTGCAAACAAAGGTAGGGAGACAGCAATATTACTTCAAGGTTCAGAGGGGTAAGCCATGGGATAGTCTGCATCTGCAAAAACAATGAGAAGTCCTGTGGAACCTTAAAGACTAACAAATTTATTTGGGAATAAGCTTTCATGGACAAAAACCAGTTTGTCAGATGCATGGAGTGGAAATTACAGAGGCAAGCATAAAAATACTAGCACATGAAGAAGGGAGTTATCTTATCAAGTGGAGGACCAGTGGTAGTGGGGCCAATTCAATCAGGATGAATGTGGCCCAGTCCCAACAGTTAAGAAGAAGGTGTGAATACAAAGAGAAGAAAAATTGCTTTTGTCATGAGCCAGCCATTCCCAGGCCCTAGTCTAGCTAGATTAATAGTGTCAAGTTTGCAAATGAACTGCAGCTCTGCAGTTTCTCTTCAAAGTCTGTTTTTGAAGTTTTTTCACTGAAGGATGGCCACTTCTAAATCTGTTAGATTTGTTCCCATGCTTTTGTAGGGAGTTTCTTGAGCAGATGGTGTAATTTCGTTTGGTACTTCTCAGTGAGATCAGAGGATAATGGCTTGTAGAATGTGGTGCTGAAGAGTTGCCTGGCAAGTTTCCTCTTCGTTATTTGTGTCCTGGACATAAATCAGACATTAGGAACGGTAACATGAACATGTCAGTCTCCTTGGACACTCAGAAACAGCATGGGTCCTCTACTTGATAAGGTAACACTTTTCTTTTCATGTTCTAGTATATTTATGCCTGCCTTTGTAATTTCCACTCCATGTATCCAATGAAGTGGCTGTTTGCCCGCAAAAGCTTATGTCCAAAAAAATATGTTGGTCTTTAAGGTGCCACATGAGTAATATTACTTCAGTCATCAGCAGATCCCATCACTATACAGTAAATCAGTTAAGCGGTTTAGTAACAAATACTTCCTCCTCCTTCCCACTAACACAAGAACAGCAGCATGTGATTCATTCAGTCCATTCTTCTTATATATTACTTGACAAACAATTTGATACTGCAAGTGAATGATTGTATACAATTTTACACAAATTCAGGCAAGAAAAAGCTTTGTATGTTTTCCTGCCCTATTAGGATATGCAGTATCATCTCTGCGTGCGCACACACGGGAGTATCAGGATCACAAAATTCTATTAATTTACATACATCGTGGGGGGAGTTTTTTTTTAAATGGGTGATTAAAATATCTCCATTCCCCCCCCCCCCAATCAGTGTGTTAAATACTATTGATGGGGTGTAGATTATGTGCCTGGCTGATAATCAGCCTGCAAATTGATGGTGAAATGTATGTATTATTGCATTCTCCTTCAAAAAAATGTCAAAAAGACATTAAGGTTATGAACTTAATCACGCGCATTAGGAAAGATCAGAATTCAGGATGCCCATGTAATATTAATTCAGCCCTTTTGTGTATATGCATAACATTTATACTCTTTAAATTACGTGATTACATGCTATTTTCCCTCTGGAACACTGCTTCACTCAGTGCAGAGAATGGACAGTGTTCTACAGATGCATCAGGGTTTTGCACTAAATGAGGCAGGGATCCAGATAACAGCCTCATTCGCTGCACAACTGGCAAGTTGATTGTTGCGGAGGCAGGAATAGAATCTAGTTCTTCAGGATATCATACAACTATTTTAACCATGAAACAGAGTTCCTAGATGTTGTTGGATGGAACCACGTAAACCAAAATTTTCACATTAGCTTGCTTATTGCATGTTCCAGTTTTTTGGGTTCTCACTATAATAAATCTGGGGTCAGATATGTAGGTGTGCTGGAGCACTCACAACAGCAACTGAAGTTGACTGGAACCATTTTTAAAACAGGTGTGAGGAATCTTTTTTGGATGGGGGGCAGCTGACCCATAGAAAAAAAAAATCAGTTGGGGGAGGGGCGCACAGAAGTGAAACAAAAAAATAAATAAATAAAATAAAATAAAACCCAACACCAAATCCTCACTGATGTGGCCCCCAACTAGGAGAAAGATACTCCCCATATTCCCCTCACGCACCAGAGCTTGGGGGGACAGGCTAGTAGATTGTGTGCTCCAGCCCCACAGTGGGATGGTGGGGGGCTAGAGCATCAGTGTGGGCTCCCAAATGCTGGGTGTGAAGCCCTGAGCCTTGGAGGCCAGATCCCTAGGCCTTAGGTTCCCCACCCCGGCTTAAAAAAAAAAAAAAAATAATCAGGCTCTAGGCATCTCAAATAGGGCACCCAGAATTTATGGGTACTTTTGATCTTGATCTATGTGCACCTCAATTCGCCACCTGGAAAATGGCGATAACAGTACTGCTTAACCTCACAGCAATGTTGTGAAGATAAATGCATGCATGTATGTGAGGCATGCAGATACTATGGTAAGAACATTACAGAAACAGACATGAGGAAATTAAGAGTACATCGTTATATAATTAAAGTTTATCTCATAATGCAAACACAAAGCGGAAGTGAGAGTGAATTAAGCTTGCACAGACGCCTTAATTCAGGCACTTCCTAACTTTTCAATGCTTGACTTTGCAACCTAAACAATGTTCTTTTAATGTCATTTCTGTGTTAATTTATTAGGCTTAGCACACACACACACACACACACACACACCCCCCAACCAAAAACCACACCCCACAAAACTTCAGGGAAAAAAGTGTATAAATTGAACTTTCCTGATATGCTCAAATCAGCAGCAGGATTGGAATCTTTAGCTCCACCATACAGACCTCTGCCACTTAATCTAACAGTAGTCTGTTTTCTTCTTTGGGGACTTGTGCTGGAAGATGATGAGATATAACTTGCAAGTAGGTTTTGCAGATGACAGCAGAAGGGTAACATTCAGGATTTTTTGGACTCTCTACCTATAACATGGCAACAGGGATGTTTGTGAAGAATACTTAAAGCTCAATCCTGCCCACTGAAGTTCATAGCAAAATTCAACATCTGCAATGATGCAGGATTAGGTCCCTTAATTAACAGTTGTGAGGTTAAAGCCACTATTTAAAGGGCTATTTATTCCTTGCTTATGTTGAAGGGGAATTTTAGCCTAATTTCCATATAGAGTAATAGCAATAGTTGTAGAAGCAAAAAACTGATACTAAAACCAAAATAACATTTAAAAAAAAACAAAAAAACAAAAAACTTGAGACAGCAGCCAAGAGGGGAAAAAACCATTCTTGGTCCAATAGTTCAAACATTAATATATATTCAGCTTTGCTTTATAATATTAAACATTATTGCAAAGTGATCTATATCACCTCCATTCATTTGGCAAGGTCTTTAAAAAAGTCATATCACTTCCTTTGGCTCCATGACCCATTAAATAATTTGGCACAGCAATGGGTTTATGTTACCACTAAAAATGGCCCAACTCCTCAAAAACTTAAATGAACATTTTGCCTGAATAAGGACTATCAGACTGGACCATTACTTCATAGAATCATAGATGCTAGAGATGGAAGAGATCTATTAAATCATCCTCCATCTCTTTATTTATAATGATGTATGCAGTTACATCTGAATATATACACAAATATTATATACTTGATAGTTTCTGAATTTCTTATACAAGTGACTGTGCTCCAATTTCTCTGCAATCTCACAAGCAAAGCCACAGTGTAAGCACATCATTAAATAGAGAAGCAAGAAAAATAATATATTGCGCTATTTTTATTTTTGGAATCCCAATTGTAAATAAAACCTTTCCAAATGTGTGTCATGGATACAGAGTATTTGAGCCAATGCCTTATGTAACAAAAGTTGTACTATTTAGGACTGCTTTGAACATACGAAACACGAATACCATACCACATTAGTTTACAATGCTACAAAAAGGCAACAAGAAGTGATAATTTCATTACCAAAAAGCTACTGATAATGAATTATAACTTCCCTTTTTGGTTTACCTAACTTTACTTAATTCAGACTAGGTAATCTTAGCTGATACTCACTGTATACAGAAATGTCCAGGCTTGTCTAAACAACAAAAAGCAGATACATGTTGAGGTGCTGAAGACAGCTCTCTGCCAGACCCAAACCAGCAGTCCAGTTGGAGGACCCTTTACTTATCTTCCATTTAATATAAGTTCTTCCTTATTATTGACACATGGCAGAGAAAACAAATTCCAGAATTCAGTCTCCACTTGCTTGCTGAAGAGTAACTGTTACCTTTTGAAAAAAAATGTTAACAGAGAGAATCACTAACACATGCACACTCACTCAGAGCAGCTGTAAATTTCCACTCTCCTTTTCCTGGATTCAGATTCCAAGCCTCACTTGTCTCTCTAATCTGCCAGGGGCAGTTCTGTTTCTGGTCAGACTAGCTCCGTGTACATGCGTCTTCCCTTCCTTCCCGGCTTTCTCTCTCACATACGACACACACACACACACACCCCTCCCTCTGTAAACTGAGCTCCACGTCAGAGGAATGTGTGTTAAGCGAAAGACAAAAGTAATGTCTCTGCCAACAGAATTTTCTAGGGTTAAAGTCACAAATACAACAAATCTACATCAATTACATAAGTCTTCCCTCATCAGTCTTTTAGTACAAAAGCCCACACAGATGTCTCTTTCACACCCAATGGGGTAGAGCCTGCTATAATTACATTATTCACCTTATCCCCTTGTTTAGAATGCAGATAAGGGCTTCTAACAATGAATGGCTTGTTGTTACAAGATAATAAATTTAACATGGTACCACATAAGCTCTTTAGGCAGAGGGTATCCTACCCACAGGTTGCTTTTTCCTGCTTGAAAAAAAACAAAACCCCAACTTTACTCAATATTTCAGAGCAAAATTCACAATTGATTCTGAGCAAAACTAACATAAAAGGTGTCTTTCATTCTAAGTGTATTTTAGTTTTATGACTGTCAGTGCAAGACAAGAAGAAATTCACATAAAAATGTACTGAAACAAAATAGTTGATAGTATATAATCAATCATGGGAAAATATAGCAAACTGTAATTAACTTTGAATAGTTGGGGAAAACAAATGGAGAATGTGCCTGGGATTCTGTGTTATTTTAAAGCTTCATTTTTCTCTAACACCAGTGATTCTTCAGAATGTTTTGTATATGACCAGCAGGAATTACAAGTACTTTTCCCCCTTCAGCTGTCTAATATACATTCATGACCATAGAAAGAAAATTGTTTTCTAGCAGTTGCTACCATGCCATGCTTTTAATTCCTTCCTTATCAAACTTTCTGCTCTACTGTAGCATTATGAGTCTTCACAAGAGTGATGAATATACATGTGCTGAAATCAATAGTTCAAGGAGGAGCTTGGGGCTGAAATGTGTATCAGTTTTGTCAAGCTATTTCTCACCTCACTTTTTAAAATTTGTGTGCACATTAACAGGTAACCTCTCTCTGTATTCACCACACATTAGTGCTACCTTTCCCTTGTCATGTCACATCTCAATTTAAGACTCAGCTGTAGTAAGAGGCAGTGCACAGGTGTACCACGCCTCTGGGAATTCTAGGAGGCACTGAGCCTAAAGATCGGAGAAATACAAGTGCAACACAACTCTTTCAAAGAGAGCAGCTTCTCTTTGCAGTCACCAAATTTTGCTGGACAAGCCAGAGGCAGGATTGCGGCAAGATTTGCTTTAGAAGAACCTAGAATCAGATATCTTTACACTTTAAACTGAAATAAGAAGAACAAGGATTTTATACATATATACACACACTAGGGGTCTTCTCCGCACCCTTCTCTGCTCCCCTCCTGCCCACACCCTTCCCCCTCCTGCCCCACCCACCAATAAAATAGCGCAGAGTTCAGAGACTCTCCTGGCAGCTAGCACAGAGCTACAGAGAAGTGACCCATCAGGAAAGGCTATGCTCTGCAGGCTTGTGGGCCTCACATGTAAACAAAAACCGAACACAATCAGTAAAATGGGACCCAACTCCAAATGAATCCCTTTTTCCCCTGGGTGCTCCTGGCTTGCTAGTGAGAGGTCGGGGCTGGGTTACATACGAGCAGTCAGGTAGGGAGAGAATTCCCCACTCTTCATGCCCAGTTACTATCCGTCTTTGCAGGGCGGCACAGTGCTCCAAATATGCCCTTCCAGCTGGCAAATGAGCTCACACCATGAGGCTGGAACTTGCTCTGTGCCGAGAGGGCACAATGGAAAGACATAGAACCATGGGGCAGCCCCCAGCTTTACAAGTCCGCACCCTATTGAGAATCAAATTTGGGTCACGTGGGAAGAAAACCCGATGGAGCATCCTGGGCCATTAGCCCTTATCCCAGAGCTCCATGGCCCACAGCCCACCCCCCTCCTTCCATCCCTACCCCCCACCTCTGTCCTCCATTCCTTTGCCTTCATTTCTACACCCACAATTCCCCCTAATGCCTCCCCACTCCACACTGCCTATCCCTACCCCCACTTCTTCCATTCCTACACCACCCCCCACCCCAACCCCACACTGCCCATCCCCCTGCCTCCATTACTATAGCTCCCTCACTGAACTACCCATCCCCACATATAACCTCTCACCTTTCCTCTCTCCCTATGCACACTCTAACCCCTCTCAGGAATGGGCAACCTAACCAGCAAAGAAACAGCAACAGGCCCATATGCAGGAATTTTGGGGCATGTGTGGTTTTTTTAGTAAATGTGGACCACAATTTTTTAAAATATAAAGGCGTTCAAAATAATCATGCAAACAACATGCATAAGAGAGGTTAATGAAAAATTTGAGTGGAATGGAGGTTGGGTACAGAAGGAAGCTTGGGTGCAGGAGGGAGAATAGGGTCTGGAAGGGAGTTTAGGTGAAGGAGGTAGTTGTGACCTCGGACAGAGGACTGGTATGCAAGAGTTTGGGTTGTAACCTCGGGTAGGAGGGGATTGAGATCTGGGGCAAGAGACTGGGGTGTCAGATCTGGGCGGGAGTATGGGGCAGAGGGTTCAGGAAGGGAGGGGCTGCTGGGAGGCACTTACCAGCAGAAATGTGAGGCAGGCAGACTGCTGCAGACTGCTTGCTGCTCCACATGGCTCCGCTCTGGGCACAATAGGGAGGGAAAGGGGTCTAGATGGGAGGGAAAAGGCTTTCCACAGTGCCCCTGCTCCCAGCAAAAATTGTCAGTTCTCATTGGCCGGAAACTAAGAGACTGGCCTATGGGGGGTGGGAACAGCATGAGAAGTTTCCCTCTGGAACGAAGAACAGCTGGCTTTTTAAAGCATATGCTGTTCTCAGCCTAAGGGTTCTGGTGAGGCAGCATTGGGCCAGATCTGGTGGCTTGGTGGGCCAGATCTAGCCTACTAGCAGCCTCTTACCCACCCTTGAACTAGGGTCTGAGCCATATTTTGAGCTTTGTTAAATTATATGTTCTGGTTGTTTTCACTCAGAATTTAGATAAGTTTTGGGGACTTATAGGCACTACAGCTTGTGATTGTGTGCACACTTAAGTAGGACCTATTCTTCTGCCTAGAGAAATTCCCATTAATGGGAGTTCTGTGCACACTCATCATGCAGAAATGACTCTTTACTCTGTGGGTCTGATCCTCATCCTTAATTAGCACATTTGGTGAAAAAAATAGTTTCTAAAAAATTATCCAATGTGGAATTTTGTCTGGATTAGCTTGTGTAGAGAGCTGATGCTTTACAATGGTTGATCTCAGATGACTGCTAAGGCCTTGATT
This sequence comes from Apalone spinifera, assembly GCA_030068395.1. Classification (NCBI taxonomy): domain Eukaryota; kingdom Metazoa; phylum Chordata; order Testudines; family Trionychidae; genus Apalone; species Apalone spinifera. The sequence continues at coordinate 265,678,774 of CM057845.1, forward strand.
CAATATACCTCAACATGGAATATTTATCCAGCTGTTGTTAGCAGCATTTGGAAATACAGGTAAGTCAGGGTGGGCAAAAAGGCCTCTGTGGGCCGGATGCGGCCCGCTAAGCAGGTGGATCTGACCCATGGAGGCCCTGCTGCTCCCCCGCCCCCAGGCCAATTAGAGCTTGGGGGTAGGGTTGCCAGGTGTCCGGTATTCACCTGGACAGTCTGGTATTTTTGCCTCCTGTTGGGTAAAAAGAATTCAGAGAATACCGGACACCTGAGATGTCCGGTATTTTCTGAACTTTTCCTTGGCCAGGAGGCGAAAATGCAGGGCACCTGGCAACCCTACAAACCCTCAGCACCGGGCCTCCCCACGAGCCACCCCCAGTCTCCCTGCTTACCTGGTTCCCCAAGGCTGCTGGCACAAAATGGCTGCCAGCCAAAAGACCTAGTGGAAGCAATCCTTCCCCTGGGTCTTAGTGCTCAACCGCTCCGCTATTCCTATCCCTGCACTCACTCTTAAAGAGGTCATGCTGTTTTATTTTAATTTTTTTTGGCTTGGAGTCCTCCTCCCTCTCCCCCCCCCCCC
>CM057845.1:265688634-265743987 GCA_030068395.1 Apalone spinifera
TGCCTGTAGATGAGGGGCAGCACATGGCACCATGGAGCCATTGCTGTACATACCTGCTGCTTTCAGGAGCAGTGCAAGGCCAGGGCAGGAGTAAGCCTGCCTTAACCCCGCTGCTCCACCACCCGGGAGCTGTCTCAGTTAAACGGTGCCCAGCCAAAGCCTGCTTCCTGAATCCTTGTCCCAGTCCTGAACCTCCTCCTACCCCAGAAGTGAGCCCTCCTGCACACAAACTCCTTCCCAGAGCTTGCACCTGCAACCCCCTCCTGGACTCCCTCCTGCAACCCCTCACCCTGGGCTAAGCCCGGAGCCCCTCCCACACTTCAAACCTCTTCACCCAAGACTAGTGCCTTCACTCCAACCCCCTACCCCAGCCTGGTGAAAGTGAGTGAGGATGTGGGAGGAAGGAGAATGGAGTGAGCAGGGTGAGGCCTCAGAGAAGGGGTGAAGCGGGGCCTCGAAGTGGGGCAAGGGTATTTGGGTTTGAGGTAGATCTTACATTGCACTTAAACTGAAAAAGTGATCTTGTGGTTAAAAAGGTTGGAGACCACTGCTTTAAGCCATTGCTCTCTACAAACAAGTGAACTGATCAGAAAGCATCATGGTAACTATCAGTGCTTTCTGATAAGGATGTCAAATCATTTTCCAGCAGCTTCCAAGCATGGATTGTGGTTCTTCTAGAATTATGCAGAAATACCAAAACAAATGAAAAGCCATTACTACATTGTAATTGTACATCTCCATTCCTACTGAAAGTAAGTGTGGCGCATAACCTGTTCTGTGCGTAGCACAGTTCACAGAACTCTCCTAATAAAGGAACATTAACCCCTACCTGTGTGTGTGTGTGTGTATATATAGATTTATTTTCACAAGAGAGTACAGAATTATTGATTTAGTCAGATTACAGTGCTTTATGTACAGCACAAATAATGGCAATACAAGCTTACCTATCCACATGGCTCAGTCTTATATGAGAAGATAATTTCACAAGTGAAAAAATTCACCTCTACTTACAGATCCACCAGTTACACAATGCTTGTATTGACATTTGCCACTAGGAACTAGGCTAAGATCATCAATCCATTTCACACAGGCCACTGTACAGCCATCAAATGGACATAACTACTAAATCACAACTCCTAAAAATTACCAAAAATTACTACTAAATTAATTCAGATTGAATTTGGGACCTTAAGGCAAAAAGATCTGTATTCAATTATCAATCCTCCAAAACACTAATTCCCCTCTTTGCTGTCAATTGGTTATTTGTGTGTGTGGAAATTACAAGAAAAACATTTTTGGAGATGTGATATCACAAACACAACTTGTGTCAGAAAAACAAATCACACATGACAGCAAGACTACTGTCAGGCTCTCCTTGTAACTTACCAAAGCAAAGCAAAACAAAACCAATTACAATGAGTAATTTGAATGAAATATCAATGTTCCACCATCTTTAGGTACATTAGCCACACTTTCTAAGGGTAATATCTTATCTGAATATTGAGGTAAAATAAATAGGTGGCATAAAACCGAAGTGATTGTTAATTTTTTTCCTACAGAGCAAAAATGTAATTTATTTATTGGGGATGCAGATGTGTACCATGTACACGGTTAACCAATGAGCTTATGCAGTAGTATTAGTGGGAAACTATTTAAATCAATGATTTTTGGTACCTTACTTCCAGTTTCAACTTGCAGACACTATCTTATGCCTTTGGCAGCTAAACTGGAGAGCCCTAAAATATAACATCTCTTATCCTTGCATAAATACTTCTAGCTCACGATTAAGTCACCTCAACCATCTCTTCAACTTCCTTGAATTTCTCATTGGCAGATGCATTTTCCAGATCTCAAATCAGATCCCCCTCCAATTTTTCAATAGTGTCCAACAAAACAAAAACAAAAACAAAACATCACGTTCCAGTCATAGTCTCACAAACATTTAAACAAAGATAGTAGCCCTCCCTGCTCCTATAAAATATTCCAGTTTACACATCCAAAGACATTATTGGGCTGCAGAACCCCACTCACTTCTGGCTCTCCATTGACAATTACATTTCTAGAACTGTCTGAAAGTTTTTAATCCATTGCATTTTTTTAAACTTACTATGCTACTACTAAGTCAAAACCCATACAGGAGTCTATTACATCATAGTTGATTGTATTAACCAAACTTGTGATATCAAAGAGAGTCAAAATCATTTTATGAGACTTGTATTCTATGAAATCTTGTTGAATGACATTTATATTTCCAGCTTTTCATTCTCTGATACTCCTCTGCCCACCATTCCAAAAATGTGTCTGATCCAAGACTGCTGATTACAAGTTATTTTAGGAGATGCTGTTTAATATCCTTGTTTATGAAAAAAATTAGATAATCTATTTTCATTCCAAATACAGAATAGAAGTATTTAATAAAACACCTCTCCCTTTAATGCATCATTGACAATTTTAGCCTTTACATCTAGTAATAAATTATACTATGGTAGGGTTTCTTTCATTCTTGAGACTTTAAAAAAATTTTGGACTTACTTCTGTTGACAAATTCCCACTGGTACCTTTATCAATTGTATATTTTTAAATCTTCTGTTGTATATTCATTGCCATATACTGATTGCTACTTTCAAATCCCTTAGTAATCAGAATGGAATTATTTTGTTTCGCTTAAGAAGCTTATGGTAGTATTCAGCTTCATATTGTTTTATGCAGTCATTTATTCCTTTAAAAATATCAGGCACTGATGAGGTCCACCAAAAAAATCTCATGGTGATACAACAATGCATTGTGCAGAAGTTACAAATTTATTCGATTTTGTGTTTTGGGCCATGAAAATAAGAGGACATGTTGTTTCCTTCTTAAATCTTTTACAGTTACGCTTAGAGTTGTGCCAACATGCACTGTGAAGTACCATAACTAGTCCTCTTCAAATTTACCTGAGAAATCCTGTAAGATAATCTTCCTACACATGTTCCCAATAGACTTCATAGAATTTTCTGTTCTTCTCCCTGCCCTGGTAAAGGTTCTGTTACCATATGCATGATTTTATCATCATCTCTTCTCTCCTTCCCCTCCACCAATTATTCCAGTTTTAGAAGGAAAGCTTTTTAAGAAAGAATGCCATAAAAGTGATCACACTCTGGGTGATCATTCTGTAGCCTAATCTCTTTGACCAAAATGTGTTATCCTAGGCTGTATGAGCTGCTTTGTCCTAGAGGAGTATAAGTCTCTCAATGGTCACAGATTAAATGCAATTGCTGATGTGGCAGAGTCATGACCTCTTTTTAATGGCTTTGGGGGAACTCAAATAGCTTAACACACAATTTATGTGATACATTTTCATTCACAGACCTGAATCTTACTTATTTGCTAGAAAGTTGACACTGACTAAAGTGTCAAAGTTACTGAGTGACAACATTGTGATGCAAGCCTCATTATTAAACACAAAAGAGAGAAACTGTCCACTTGGAGTCAGGGGACCCTACAGAGTCTGGGTCAGAGAAAGATATTAGATAATAACTGACGTATACAGCCACTATTTACTGTTCAAACAACAACATTTTTATACATTACATGACCACAACCAATCATCCACTAAATACAATTTCGTTCCTAATTACCACTATAATACAAGTTCTGGATATCCCCGACCTGACATTATTGGTTACCATCTTGCTTTATCTTACTTGCAAAAGAATGGCAAAAGAGGAATTTGATTTTGATACCAGAACTGTAGAAAAGGAAAGTATGTGATGATTAGGTATGTGGCAGTGGATCAAAGAAGCACAGCTGTGCCTCACTGCCTAAAAATAGTAAGAATTAAAAAAATAGGGGCTAGCTTAGAAAATAGCACGCTACATTTAATTAGGGATATCAGTGTTGCTAAACATACAGACGACGTCTAAACTGCAGAGTTTTTTGGGGCAAAAACAGTTTTTCACAAAAACTCATGGAGCATCCACACTACAAGTGCATTTTTGCGCAAGAAAAAGTACAATAGATCATCAGAAGACGGGTTTTTGCGCAAGAGTTATTCCTCCATGAGGAATAAGCCTTTTTGCACAAGAGTTCTTGTGCAAAAAGGCGTGTGGACAGACAACAGGGGTTTCTTGCACAAGAAACCCCTATCAGAAAAAGCACAGGTGCTGTGATGACCATTCACAGAATGGCCATCAGAGCTTTCTTGCAGAAGAGCATCCATGGCAGTGTGCACGCTCTCTTGTTCAAGAACTTTTTGCAGATCTCTTCCACAAAAGTTCTTGCACAAGAAGCCTGCAGTGTAGACGTAGCCATAGTGAACTTCCCTTTTAATTGGTTTTCAATAATCTTGTAATTAAAAATTTTCACGAAGGGTAACAAACTGTGTTTAATATCTTTGTTCACATGTTTAACAGAAAGCAAGTGTGAGTATCAATGAAGAAGGGTATTTCACACACCAACCATAACACTCCAAATTCCAGTTAGGAAGCATTATGTCTTAGCTGTAGTTTCAGAAATGCAGTTTCTCAACTCCTAGGCTTTAACTCAACTCCTAGGCTGTGTCTAGATTACATCCCTCTTTCAACAGGGAGATATAAATTAGGCACTTCGAAATTGCAAATGAAGCCAGTATTTGAATTTTGCATCTTCATTGGCATAATCATGTCATGGAGCTCTTTCGAAAAAGCACTATTTCGAAAGTAAAACCACGGTCTAGATGCAGTTCTTTTGAAAAGGGAAGGCTACCGATCCACTGCTTTTCCTCATTCTAATTCATTATCTCTAGGAACTGGAAGACGAAGAGACAAATGTCTCTGAAATGTCATTTTTCAACACAAACCTTGGAAAAAGTCTAAAAATGTTTTCTAGTTACTAACATATCCAGAAGCATGCATTGGATTAATTATGTATAACTATATATTCATTAATTGCTGCTTCTGAAGCAGAGAGAACACTGTTTTCCTAATACCAGAAAAATTCCTACAACACTGAGCACTACTGATTCATACTTAATTATATAACACCAATTTGCTTGCATCTGCACACTCCTACTTCCTTAACATTAAAGAACTGCACTCCAGCATGAATAACTGCCTGAAAACTATTACAAGCCTGCAAAAAAACCAAAAACAACAAAACAAAAACCACACACACGTACTTTGAGGCAGAAACTGTGAAAACATGAAAACAGTTCTGACAAGAAGTGGTACTTTGATAGCAGAAAGAATAAAAGATCTTCCCAGGTTAGGGAGTTGAGAAGCAGACCAGAAAAATCTGTCATTGTTTAAAGAAATTTAAAACTGATTGAAGCCATCTCTTCAAGAAAGCTGAAAAAAAAATATTTTATTAACTGATACAAAATAAAAGCTCTCGTCTAACTCAGGATCACCGCTTCCTAAAGCTCCCTTTGGCTGGGAGCAGAGAACTGTGGCCAACAGGAGTTGTGAGAGGCTGTATCTGCAGATACACAGGTAAATAAAGCATCTGGCAAACCACAGCTAGCCTGTGGGCTTCTTATTGCCCACCTTTGTGTTAGAAGATCTTTTGTAACTTGTTAAAGCTCACATATAAAGACACACACAAATGAGACAGCAATTGGTACATTTAAACTTGCTTAATGGTCATAATTTATTGTTTTGCTATATTTGTTTCACTTAACCTGGGTAAAATAGCTTAGAAAATCCACATGGCCTTTATTTTTCTTTAAAAGCAAAGCCAAACCATAAAAGCTTTACCCAGGACATGCTTTTTGTTTTGAGGAATCTACAAGATTTATTGTTTAATATTCCATAAGGCTTTTGAAAATAGTTTTGTACAACTGTTTTACCTAAATTATTTAAATCTAACAGTTACTGTAGCACTGCTTTAATTTGTCAATCACTTCAACTAGAGCAACAGAATTTGCCTGGTTTCTAAGGTGTGGTGTGTGTATGTAGGTATTGTCTTTTTGGCTACGTCTACACTGAGTGTGGGTTTTTTGGCACAAGATATTCAAATGAAGTGCTCATTTCCATATCCTCTTCCAATCCTTTTTGCTGAAGAGGTTTTTGCAAAAAAGCGCCCTGCGTAGAAAGGTTTTTTTCCCGACAAATGCCCCTTTCGCACAAGAGTCGGTAAACCTCATTTTTTGAGGAATAAAGGCTTTTGCGCAAAAGGGTTTTTTTTTCCTGACAAATGACCCTGTCTACAAGGGCTTATCACAAAAACCTCTTCCGCAAAAAGGATTGGAAGAGGATATGCAAATGAGTGAGCCATGCAAATGAGAATATATGCAGATTAGCATTCTATTTGCATATCTTCTGCCAAAAAAACCCACAATGTAGATTTAGCCTGTGTGTGCAGTTTTAGCTCTGCACAGTATCAAGGTCTGCTAACCTTATTAGAACTGCCCGGAAAGATCATATACTCCATTTGGTGGCTAAAGTGCTTCAACAGGTTTATTGTTGAAGCAGCACAGAGCTAGCACCCTGCTCACTGGTTCGGTACACTAACACATGAATGCCCATTCCAGTGGACCAGTTTAGTCAGCAGTGGGACTTTTTCCTGTCCTTTAGCCCAGACAAAGGGCTAAGGCAAGGTATTTTAATATTTATGTACTACTTATTTACATTACGCCATTTATTGCTTTTTGTTTTTAAATGTTTTAGATAACATTTTTATTTACCACTTGTTTTGTCTAAAAACCATCAGAAAATTTTAGACAAAGTATACAAAGACATTATTATTTGTTACTGTATTGCTACCCTGGAGTATACTTGTACTAGCCTGCTAGAACGTGTTTACATATTCACTGTTTTATTAATGCCAGCAGTATCTCTGCCATGTTTATGTATTGGACACTGAACTTATAGGCATTTACTTTACAGGGGTGGGAAACCTTTATGATTTATCAGAGTTAACCACTGGTGGGCCACCAAACAACTAGTTCACCTGACCATTTGCAGGCATGGCCTCCTGCAGCTTTCAGTGGTCATGGTTCAACATTCCTGGCCAATGGGAATTATGGTAAGCAGTGGACTGGCCTACACTTCTTCCTGTGGCTCCTATTGACTGGAAACAGTGAACTGCAGCCACCGGGAGCTGCAGGGAGCCATGCCTGTGGATGCTCAGGTGAGCTAACTGTCTGGTGGCCCACAAGCAGCTAATCCTGAGAAACCACGTGCAGCCCGTGGGCCAGAGGTTCCCCACCCCTGCTTTTATAGACAGCCCGCCTTTGGTTTGGGCTTCATGTCTTTCACCAGGCTTAATGCTTTAAGCCTCCTACTATATTCAGAACAGAAGGGCTTCTATGAATTCACTACACAGTCAAATACAAAAGGAGGCCTCTTCTGAAACCTCATGACAGCTCATAACTGGAAGAAGAAATTCTGTACTTGAAAACAATATTAAATCCTTCTTGTTTGAGAAATGTTGCTGGCTTGTTTAATTTCTCTTATAATATTTGTTTCTCATGTGCTCCCCAGAAGTGTAAACTGTGAATGAAAAAATGTATTAAAAAAGTCACTAATCACTAATTGTTGCTGAAACAACATATAGAGTTCAGTTGCTTGATTGTAAGGTTGATAACCCATCTGCACAGCAGACAAAACATATCCAAATTCTCATTTAAGACAGAGTCCTCTCAGATCCCAGCTCTACGCAGTTCTATCCAATCACATTTAGACTAAGGTAAATTCTGCTGAAATGTATCACACTTTGTAATAAGCATATGTTAATTAGCATACACTTGGGGGGGGGTGAGAACAGATCCAGGTCTCTGAACTTCTATGTCAGTTTTTTAAATTTCTACTGCTATGCAAGTAAACTTTCTGGACAACCAGTGAGACTTCTTATATAAGAATGGTCCTAAATATGCAATCCTTAGTTCTTCTTACACACACTGTTACTCAGGTACTTTCTCTCAATGGCTAATTTTCAGACACCCTCTCTTCAGTTCCAGTCACTCAAATTTATATAAAAGACTCAGGTCTCCTGACTCAGTCATAGACAACTTAAATGTAATTGTCTAGAAACAACATGGAAGAAAAACAAGCAGTCCTGAGTCACCTTCGAAACTAACATATATTGGGTCAAGAGCTTTCATGGGTAAAAAACCCACTTCAGATAAGTTTGAGTGGAAATTACATAATCCAGACTACATATAAACAGAAAAAATATGGAAGAATTGCTTAGGCTTTATGACAAAGTTGGCTAAAAGGGGGATCTGCAAGGATAGCATATGTATAAAAACAACATATTATCAAATTGCCAAATTCAGAGCTTAAAAGATTCTGGATACTAGAAGGTTAAAAGAGTACCAGAACATTTAGCATCAAAGATAGTTTGTAACGAACAGATATCTAGGTCCTCCAAGTGGAAGAAGTTTGTTTACATAGTGACAAACTGTTTTTACTTTGGATAAACAGGTTTAGGCTTTCATGTTCTTCTAAGAATCTTGACATCCACTTCTCAAAACAGTCAAGCATCTGCAGAGAACACAAACATTCCTAGGCTATGGGTTTTAGGAATGTAAAATCCCATTTAACTGGCTAGCCACTTAAACATATTGGCTACATCTACACTACATGCTTCACGCGCAAGAAGCCTTTTGTGCAAGAGTTTTTGTGCAAAAACTTCTTGCACAAGAGCATGTCCACACCAGAGCACACTGCAAAAGCAATGTGCTTTTGGGCAAGAGCACATCCACACTGCACAGACACTCTTGCGCAAGAAAGCATGCAGTGTCAATGTAGCCAATATGTGCTTTTTCCTCTGGAGCGTCCACACTTGCCTTTTTGCACAATAGCTGTAGCACAAAAAGGAGTTATGCCTTGTAAAAGGTGGTTTACCTATGCCTGGAAAAGTCCTCCCTCCTGTCATTTTACTGTTGATTTACTTGTGAAAAAGCATATTTGAGGTGTGGACGCTCCATGGGTTTTTGCGCAAAAACCTTGCAGTATAGATGCAGCCTTTGTTTAACCAGTCATCCAGTTAAAAGGGGATGAGTGGTAGGGCTGCTACAGCCCGGCTGGAGGGCTGCACACACACACACACACACACACACACACACACCCCCCGCTGCTGGGCTGGAATGCACCCCCTCCACATTAACAGGGGCTGCACTGGACAGGATGCTGGAGGAGCTCCTGCCTGTGGTGGGCCAAGGCACCCTGCAGGCAGGAGCTGCTCCGTTGTCTGAGTCAGAGCAGTCTCTGCCTATGGGGCACCCTGGACCACCACATGCAGGGACTGCACTGGAGCAGTCCCTGTCTGTAGAGGGGTGGGGCATAGTGCTGGAGCAGCCCTCTGCCCATGGCAGGTGGGGAGTTTTCCAGCCCACCTATTAACCTTAACCAGTAAGCCTCACCTTTCGCATCCCTATAGCCATTTACAATAGCATTTTACAGTCTAAATGCTTTGCAGAAGTATCATGAGTCTACATAACCTCCCCACCCCTTCTTTGATTAAAGAACTAGTAAAATCAATGTCCTACTATTTTATATGTGTTCACTTTTTTTGGGGGGGGGGGGATTGTATCACTTTGGTATATATGGTCGTGCCAATTTTCCACATATTGATCTGAGGAAGTGGGTCTGGCCCACAAAAGCTCATCACCTAATAAACCATCTTGTTAGTCTTTAAAGTGCTGCATAGTCCTGTCTTTTGTTTCAGCTAGACCAGACTAATACTGCTGCATCTCTATCACCATTCTACTACTTTGTTTGATTTTTGGATAATCATTGAAAGCCTGGGGGGGCGTATATTCATTCAGTATTATAAGAATGAATTTGTAGAGTCCTTAACATATGCTGTTTACATATCTACTACAAAAAAAACCCAGAAGAATTTGGCATAGGTTTTAGGGCAGGTCTTCACTATGGGCTGGATTGACAGCAATCTAGTGGGGTCAATTTATCGTGTGTCTACTAGATGTGATATATTGACCACTGAGCGCTCTCCTATTGATTCCAGTTCTCCACTAAAACAAGGAGAGTAAGTGGAGTCTAGGAAGAGCATCAGCTGTTGACTTACCACCGTGAAGACACCATGGTAAGCAGACCTAAGTACGTTGACTTTGGCTACCTTACTCATGTAGCTGAAGTTGCATAACTTAGGTTGACAGTCCCCATTAGTATAGAAAAGGCCTCAGTGAACAGATGTTTGAATAAGAAAATCCATCACAGCCAGCCCTTTTGTCATTCTTAGCAGAAGTGCTAGACCAGTGGCCTCCAACCTTTAAGCACAAGATCATTTTTAAAATTTAACACAAATACTCCTACTCTACCCCTTCACTGAAGCCGTGCCCTCCTCACTTTGTGAAGATGGGGTTCAGGAGAGGAGGACAGAGAGACATCAGTGCCCCCTGCCTCTGTCTCCCCCACCCTACACAACAAGCAGGAAGCTCCCAGGGGCAGCTCTGAGGCCTTGGGCAGTAGCAACAGGGCAGCACGGGGAGGGGCAGCTGAGGTAGCATCCCAACCAAACCAATTAGGATCACCTGTCAGAGGCTCCAAGCTCTACTGGTAGATCCTCATCTACTAGTTGGTGACCACTGTGCTAGACTAATATAAAGGCGTATGAAGCTAGTTCACTGTAGTCTATAATTGGTTCCTCCCTAGAAGAGTAGGAGCACATTGCTGGGCAATTAGTAGGAAGACTGCTTCACTATTATCTTAGTTCTGTAAATAGACGAATTCAGTTTACTGAGGGCTAGTCTACATTACCATTTAAGACGCTGTAACTTATACCACTCACAGGTGAGAAAAAAAACCGTCACCTGAGCAACGTAAGTTACATGGACCTATATCAGAGGTTGGCAACCTACAGCATGTGTGTCCTCAGTGGCACGTGAGCCAATTTTCATTGGCATGGAGGTGGGAGCTCAGTCCTGTCCCTCTGCCCCTTCCCCAAACAGCAGGGAGCCTGCACTGCCCCTTGAGCCTCACAGCCAGCTGACTGGTGGGGGAGGGAAGGGGGGAATATTGTCAAGCAGCTGCTAAATGGAGCTGCTTCACGCTTGAAACAGAGCAGCAAAATAAGGAAGTGTTAATGGCTTAGATTTATAAACACCTAAAGAGACAGATAAGTGCCTAATAGGAATTGCATTTATTTTCATTTGACTTTTAATGGGCGTTCGACATCTGGGCTTTTCTGGAGTGCAAAGCCAGTTAGGCATGGATCTGCCTCTTCAGGCACCCAAATACCTCTGTATATCTGGGTCTAAACCTTAAAAACAAAGCTAAAGGCTCTGATGGGAATTGTCAACAAAAGCATAACTCATGATTTTTCCCCTCTGTTACCAGAACTGGCAGAAATAAGATGACATTTTCAGAGGGGAAAAAACAAAGAACTAACTCATTAATTCATTTTCATTTCAAAATGTACGAAATGGACTTTAGTTTTTCCCCCTTTCAAAATGTCCTACATCTTTTCTATTTCCCCCCACCCAGCAAAGAAGTTAGTGAAATTTTTCCTTTACAAAAAGCCACTCCAAAAAAAATGGTGCTAACTAGTTATAAAAGACTTTGAGTTACTGAAAATGCATGTCTTTTTTTACACAAGAGGAACCATTTTGACAATGTCAACAGTTTGGGATGAGAACACTTTATTTTAGGGGAAAAAAAAGCCTTTAAAATTTTCAACAAGCTCAGCGTTACACTCACTCAAGTACATCTTCAGCTCCCCTTAGGCTACCAGTAGATGTGTGCTCCACACCTTAATGCAGTGAGTTTTTAACTGTAGTGCAGACCTACCCTCTGTGCACTAAATACAGCACGTGTATGTCTCCTTGAGCAGTTACTTCTACGCTACAGCCGGAGGTGTATGTACCCTTGGGGGCTCTCTCGAGCTCACTCAAGAAGTCTGATGGAGCCAAGAAATAAGCTGGTGTATCCCAAAGAAAGAAAAAGATTCTTTTAACATATCTAAAACTCTAGTCTTAATGATTTTTTTTTAAAAATCTTGTGTTACTAAAATGGTAAGATCTCCATCTTTATTTATTTAATGAAGCTGCTGTAAGAAGTATCTTTCACTTTAAAAAGAATCAACAGCACACAAACCCGTAAATAGATGTGAATAAGTTAAATCTCAGCACACCACTTCTGAAAGATTGCTGACCCCTAACCTATCTGGTGTCCACATGGATACTGTTGGCAGGAGACACTCCCACTGGCATAGCACATCTTCAACAAACATGATACATTAGCGCAGCTCCACCAATGTAGCACCTGAGCATAGACTTGCCCTGGGATGTCTATCCAACAGCTAACATTCTTCTTAAAAGAAAATTTTATATGATCTGCAATAAAAAAATCTGATGTTAAGTGTACCTTATCTTGGTACTATATGACAGAAGTTCCTACTCTACTCTTCATTTTTTAAAAGATTTTGTTCTCCCTTTCAAATGGAGAGCCAAAACTTATTAACAACTCCTTTTTAGTTTTAATTCATGCATGAATCTTTGGCCATTTACTCCCATTGTCTTGCTGACAAAAAGCCCTTGAATGTTATAACTTATAAAATACCTGGCAGAGAATATGGTGTGTGTTTCCTGAACTCCACCCTCATTTTTCAAATACAAAGAAATAGCCTGTTCTCAATTACAGGGGCATAATCGAGATTTTGCACTCCTGTAAGAGTAAAAATCTTATTGAAAGTCCTCCATCCCTCCTACAAACTGTTTTCCCAGTGACAACTAAGATAATTTTAAGTCTTTTTAAGGGAAGTTACTGCTGTTGCCACTACTACTACCCAACATATTGCCCTATTCCCTCTTTCGGGGCTAGTATGGTGACAGTAATCATCAAATGTGACTCCAGTGATGCAGATTTACCCAGTAAGATTGATGTTGCTTTTTGTAATCAGCCTCACAAATCTCATACTCATACTCCACAACAAAGTTAACCAAATTGGGCTACTATGTCAGAGCACATTAGACACTTTTGGCAGATGAAACAAGTTCAGGGTAGCTGGCTCAGACACTGCTGAACAAATGGAACATTTCATACAACAAGTGCAAACTCCCATAAATTCCCCTTATGTGATGTGAACATCAGAAAAGTGTGAATGTTAATTCAGAATTGCTTAAGAACATTTAACTAGATGCTCAAAATTCCACAATTGAGGAAGACACCCATATTTATTTTAAAAAAATCTGACCTGATTTATAGGAAAGTTCAAGGCAGCTATAAAAATATAGATAATGGAAGTGGGAAGTTGATAGCAATGAACATAAATCAAAAGCTAGAAATCATAAAATTGATAAGGGAAGAACAGTAGAATTAAGGGTAGAGTTACAAGCAGTTTTAAAAATGTATTTAGGAACAAAAGGGATCCAACAAATATTTGTCAATATTAGATGGAAGTGGCAGCATAGTGAACAACAACAGAGAAGACAGATATGCTCAACAGAAATTTTTGTGTTATACCTAGGAAAAATGTGATGTCGTATCGCTCTTTTTCCATTTTACTAGTATTTCAGGAGGATGTTAACTAGAAGCTACTCAAGGGAAACATTTTAAAATCAGGTTTAAATAACTTGCAACCAAGAATTTTAAAAGCTGTCTGAGATGGTCATTGGACTGTTAATGTTTATTTTCAGTAAATCTATAAACACAGAGTAAATTCCAAAAGACTAGAAGAAAGCTAATTCTATGAAACTATTTAAAGAGGTTAAATAGGGATGACCCGGATAATTATAGTCTGACACTGATCTTGGACAAGACAATGGTGCACTGAAATGGGATTATCTTAATAAAAATTAAGAGGATAATGCAATTAATGCATTTCATCATAGGTTTATGAAAAACAATCCTAACTTTTTTTAAAAGATTAGATTACAGTGTGGTTAATAAGGCAACAATGTTGACATAAGACTTGTGTAAGACATTAGACTTGGTAACAAATGACTTATTTTATTCCCCTAAAATAAAAGATTAAAAACTTTATATATAAAATTAATGTCACAAATGGGTTAAAAGTGGCTGATAGATCTCAAAAAATAATTGTAAATGGGAATCATCACTGAACAGGTGTTTCTAATGGGGCCCTGCAGGATGTTCTTAGCCATATGGTATTTGAATATTTGTATTAATGACCTGGAAGAAAACACAAAACCACTACTAATAAAGCTTGCAGAGGATACATTGTGGGAGTGGTAAATAATGAACAAGACAGCTCACTGATACTAAGCAATCTGGATTGCTTGTAAAATGGATACAAGCAAGAGTGTTTCATTATAGCTTCATGTAAACATATATACCTAGGAACTAAAAATGTAGGCCATGCTTATGGAATGGGGGATTCTATCATAGGAAGCAGTGACTCCGAAAAAGGTTGGGGGTTGTAGTGCATCATCAACTACTGATGAGCCGCCATCACAATGTTCTGGCCAAAAAGGCTAATGCAATTCTTGTATGCATAAGCAGAGGAATCTCAGGTAATAGTAAAAATTATTCTCTCTCTGTATTTGGCACTAGTGTAACTGCTGCTTCAATACTCCATTCACTTCTGCTGCCTAAAACTCAAGAAAGATGTTGATAAAATTGAAGAGGATTCAGAAAAGAACCATGAGAATGATTGGGCTATCAGAAAAACGATGGACTAAAGGAGACCAAACTATATAGTTTAACAAATACTTGTTTTTAAATGTACAGACTAATACAGCTACATATTAGACTTTTCAACCACTGAAACTAACCAATGGTGGAACTGAATTCCACATCACTAACAATTTTTAAACTCAAGATGGATTTTCTTCTAAAAGATATGCTCTAAGAATTATACTGAAGAAGTTCTATGGCCACTTACACAGGTGGTCAGACTAGATGATGACAATGATCCCTTCTGGCCTTGGAATTTAATCACTTATATTTGGATTCCTAATATTACATTTCAGCAATCCATGCACGGCTGAAAAGCCCAGACCCATTTTGCTGTTCGCAAGCCATGAAATATATAGCCACTATACCAACATACAGATACAAATTCTTCTTAACCTAATCAGGTGACTAGCTAATGACGATAGTATGTAGGAATATGAGAAATTGTATTTATTTCTCAATCTTTTTTCTTCCAAACAAACAAAATTCTAAGTAGCATCATTCAGAACAAATACAAGCATATTTAAAAATCAAAGGTGAGAAAAGATGCTTACACAATGTTTGGATTCTTATGAAATAATCACAATATTCCCAGCATGCAGATTTTTAAAAAACATGTTTAGTTTTATTCCATGTTAAAATACTCAACTTGGGAGCTAAGTAATAATCACTACCAAAGTGCACATACCAACATAATAAAAATATAGGGAGACATTCCTATAATTTAAGGTAAAGCTGTTTTACATACAAGTCAAGTTTAACACGGTACTTTGATATTTGACTTTGGTGCAGCAAGCGACTTATCCTGTTATGAAATATATTTGCCGTTAACTATTCCTTAGAATTTGTATTTGCCTGTATACACAGTGGTTTATGTTAAAAGGAAATATTGTCTCATTACCATCAGCTCACATCGTTATATTCTCAGAGCAAAAAACCATGAAAGGGTTTTTTTTTTAATGTAAGTTACTATTTTTAAGAAAATTTATCTTTAAACTATTTGGCCCAGTCTTGTTTGTGGTAACATCAATGTTAATAGCCCTTCTTCCCTATACAGGTCAGTTACTTATCATCCACTACTCATGAACTAACTAGCAAACTTCAAACAAGTTCTATAAATTTAAAACAATGAATATGAAGTGGCAGATATTCCACAAAAATTTGATGTCATGTCTCCTGGTTTAGATAGTCATTTAAACAAAATTATTTTGTTAAATGTTTTTTCTTTTTTTCTTGAATATTAAATTACTATTTCCCCTTCTCCGTCCCTCCCAAAAAAATATTTGCAAGGTTGGAGGCAACCAGGCTATTATTTGTTAGATTTCTGTCTAGAATATAAAATTATTCTGCAAAAAACACAAACATGAACTGCTATATTCCATATTTTAAGTGCCTGCTGCTTATTTACACATGGTAGTTGACTGGAGTGACCCAGCAGACAAATAAGGATCTCAACAGATTACCTGAATTCTTATAATTACTGGATAGTTTATTTTTAATTGTGTTAAGTTTAAGGAACTTTCTACATCTTAATAATGCAAATAATTTCTTTTGCAGAATTTGACCTAAGTACGATAGCTGATCCCAAGAGATCACCAGACATGGAAATGTTTCCCCCATATCTGCAATGAGACAGTTAACTATTGCTTGCAATCTTACCCTGAAGACTACAATTTTGGCCTGTTTTAGCCTTGTAAAACAAAACTGGTCTAAAGTAACACACAGAAGGTGAGAAAGATAAATTGCACCTCAGCCTGAAGAACAGCTCAGCAGCCAAACCTGGAAATGGTTTTTGAATAACCTCAACACAATCTCTCTGCACTACACCTTTTTAAGAGCTGCATTGTTTCCCCTGCCATTGTTTCCAGCCTTCAAAAAGGCCAGAGCGTTATGTCACTCTTTACTGACTACAAGAACAGAAAACATTTAAGATTTAGCAGTCAGGGTAACAGAAAGCAAGACACAGATTAAAGTGGAAACCCCACAACTCTCAAGCTTCTCTCTCGCTGTAACCTGTGTACTACAACCAGCACCTAACACCGGTCGGCGTCAGGCGTGCAGTCCAAAAGGAGACCAGGCCGCGCAAAGGGCACGGGACAGACAATCACGTGCAACAGAAGAAAGGTGCTAGGCTTCGGGCAGCCCCCACCTCCTGCGGCGCGTTAGAGCACCAGCAGGACAGGCAGAAACCCGCATTCCCGCTCCACCAGGCGGCCTATCCGCCGCGGTGGGAACTAAGAGACCGGAACCATCCAGGTCTTTGGAAGAAAACAAACCCCTTGAATTAAAAAAAAAAAAAAAGCCAACGCGCCTCCCGGGGGTGAACCCGCCTGGGCCCTCAACCCACCCCCGAGGTTAACCCCCCTCAGTCCCGAATCCCCAAGCTTGTACCCGCCGCAGACCCGGGGTTAACCTCCCTCAGCCCGGAATCCCCAGGCTTGTACCCGCCGCGGCCCCCAATCCACCCCCGGCGTTAACCAACCAACCCACCCACCGAGAGCGACCCGCAGCCTAATCCCGCCTCAACAAACTCCGCCCCTTTACCTCACCCAACATGGCGGACAAACCCACCTTAGCCACCACCACCGCTCCTCAGGAGCTAGTCCTGATGGCCCGATTTCATTGGCCACCCTACGGCAACACGAAAGGCCACTCGCAGCCAATGAAAAGCAGGGACGGCGCACGAACCGTCAGACCCGTCTAGCTGCCCTTCCGGATAGCCATTGGCTCTCCCTTGCCCCACCCCCGATGCGCGCGCGCCGGCTACTCTGCGCACGCGCCGGCATTCGATTGCGTCCAATCCTTTCATCGCTTTCGAGCGACACCGGGTTCAAACCCCGCCTCATGGGCGGCGAGGTGTGGCTGCTGATTGGTGATTGAGTGGCGCTACCTGGGGGAGCCTACGGCTGGCGGCCACGTGAGTCCAACGGAAGGAAGGTCTGGGGGGCGGATTCCGCTCGCGAGGCTGAGCCCAGCCACGCCCACAGGAGGGGTGTGGCCCGTTCGGGTAACGGGGCGAGCGAAGGGCTAATGGGTGGTCGCCCGCAAAGGTACCGTGTCCAGCGCCGGGGGTGCCGCGTTCGCTCCGCTGCTAGTGGCTGGGGCGCGGGCCCTGCGGTGCCCGGTCTGTCCCCTCCCCGGCCCCTGCGGGTTTTGGGAACTGATGCCTTCAGTGGTCGCCGCTCGCAAAAAGGCGGATGCTGTGCGGGATCGTTAGCAGGGCAGCGGGATCGGACTGGCCCGGGAAGCGGGCTGCAGATGTCGGGCTGGAGTTGAAAGGGCCCTGCTGGTGGCAGGGAATATCAACCCAACTAACAGCGGGCGGTCTTGCCTAATGTATTTCGTCCCCCTCTCTCCTCCAAAAAACAAAACCGGAAAATGCAGTTAAGGGAGGGGTCAAACCTAGCTGTAATTATTGAAGTTTTCTTTCTTTCTTTGGCTAGATTGCAAATCTGTGCCAGATCTTTTGGAGTAGTTCTTATTAATCAGCACTTTTACAAATCAGTGGTAAACAGACACTCCAACAGGCCCGTATTCGTAGTCCTCAACCTGCAATCAGTCGTACACGTGCTTAAGTGAGACTTCTCACATACATACGATTAAGTCAATGGGCATGCAGTTAAGCCTTTTATTATTGTTTGAAAGCTTGGATCCTCTTATATTACCGGATATTGGGGTTTGATGGCAAGAATGGCTTTACAAATGCCCTCCTTGATTTAAAAAAAACAACAGATCTTTGCTCTGTTTCCTTGAGGTAGTAGGATCTTAGATAATATCACTTTTAAATATGTTTTAAAATTGTTCATTTTAGTGGCGGTGTACTCTTTATTACATTCATGTTTCTGGTCTACCTCTGGTGGCAAGTAATGCTGGCTGCTAGTTCTTGGAAAACAATCACTATAAATTACTTCAAACTTTTCTTTTTTTTTTAATTTACAGAGGAATGGAATTTTCTTGGCCCAATGGAGAATGAAAAGTTGTTTCATGAGACCAAAGGAAGTGTAAGGATTTTGGAGAGATCACATTGCAACAGTAAAGAATTGTTGGCAACTGAAAATTTGCTTCTTGTTGCTTGAATATTGGTTTTCATTGGCAATTTCCATGCCCCTCGTTCAACATGGAATCTGGCACTTCCTCTAAGAGCAATATAATAAATTGAGGAATAAGTTTCTAGGACAGCAAGTTCATAATGTTCTATTTTAGCCTGGATTTAGTGCAGTAATATTCTAATTGTTTTTTGAAGCACAACATACATGTATGCAACTACTTCAAAGGATGGAAAAAGAAAAAAGTAAGATTTTTTTTTTTGTTTAATAAAGCATTTTTAATAGTTATTAAACAAATCTTTTGAGGGAGTTTTATATAACTAAACTGGGTGGGATTGGCCAGCCTTCATGACACAGTTTGACTAAAGCCTCTGAGTTTGTACTGATTCTTTTTAAAAAAAAAAAAGTATATATCATAGTGGTTTGCTCTTCTCCTGATTTTCCCTTTTCCTGTAAATATCTTCTCAGGCAATGCTCTTTCAAATGCCTATTGTAGTTAAAGCTAGCTGAGTGAAAGCTGTTTGGAGAATCTTGGTAAGAAACAAAAGGCTGCCAGCATCTAATTTCTATTTAATCTTTTTATCTAGATGTCTATACTGTGCCTGGTACAATAGCATCTGAGTGCCTGGATGTAGAGACCCTTAACAATGTCGGAGGAGAGAGAAGTGAAGGTGATGTCATCTATATATTTTTTCATTATGGGGGACCAAGAGGAGGTGTCAGTAAATGAATAATGCTTGTGGGAATGACAACCTGAAGACTGAAATTGTGTCTACCACAAGATATGTGTAACAAGCAGCTGCAGTGCAAGTTCCCCATTTTAAGCTGGAGAGAGACCACTTTGAGGGCTGAGAGAGCAATTACTAGAGATGTCAACATGTAGACGATACATGATTAACCCATAAACTTGGGTTTATGGGTTAAGCTGGTCAACTACGTGAATGCTCCCTCCCTCTTTTCCCCTGCCCCTCTCCCCAAGCTGCCTCTGTCTCGGGGGAGGAGTGATTGGGAGTCAGTGCCAATGAGGAGTTGACCCATGATAGAGAGGCAGCATTACAGAGGGTTAGGGTCACAGGTGGGAGCTGATACATGCAGGGAGTCTGTTTTCAAGCAGGTGCGCCCTGTGCCTGCTGGCTCTGCAGACCTGCCTGGCCTCCCGCTTGCTGCCTCCTACAACAATCCCTCAAGGAGTAAAAGCATTTTGATTAGTGCAAGCATGTTTCAAAGGATTTGTTAGAGTGCTGACATAGGACTATAAATGGTGTGTGTGTGTGTGTGTGTGTGTTTTCAAGGTGGCTATTATGGATGTAATAGTGTAGTTGATTAATCGATTAACCAATAAGCATTATAGGTTAATGCTATAGACTAAACACATTTGCCTCCCCCTCCCACCATCTGCCAGCACATTTTTTAGCAGGCTAGCCAGCAGCCCGGCTCAGGCCTGGCTCACGACCAGCCCAGGACCTACCCCCACTGCGGCTCTGCATTTAAAGTGTATTAGGAACTGGGTGGGCAGGCAGCCCAGCTCAGTTCCAGCTCATGCTGGGCCTGGGAGCTCAGGACTCCCTGCCCGCCCGACAAGGGCTACTGCCACTTCATTAGAGGCAGCAGCACTGTGTGACAGGCAGCCGGTCTGTGAAGGGAGCTAGTTTAAAAAACTAGCTCCCCTCATGGACCTGCTCCCGCCTGGCACCCTGCACTGCTGTCTCTGATACAGCGGCTGCCAAAAAGAATTCATCAGGTTACTCGACTATTCAATTAACTGATGTTTAACATCCCTAGGGCAGGAGTGGCCAACCAGTTAGAGACAAAATAGCTGTGGATAGAGTGCGAAGAGCCACGTATTATATACTTATTTTTATATATCTATATATAGATATAGTACACAAAAAATAGTGATAAAAATAACATTACAAGACATTTTGGACAAAACCAATTTAAAAAAAGTCTCTAGTCACTTAAAAAATTCACGGCCAGTCCATAGTTCTTCAGAGAACTTGACAAGAATCAAAACATCAAATAAAAAAAAAACTCTTTAAAAATACAGTAATATTTTCACGCTTTAAAAAAAAAAAAAAAAAAAAGCATCCCCACCATGTATTTTAATACTACTGCCCTACTATGTCCTGTGAGGTTTTTTAAAATTAAACTGAACTGAGAAGTAAATTAGCACAATTTGAAGTACCTGTTTCCCTCCAGCTTGTTGATGTCTGGTATGGTTTCCTCTTCTTTTTTTAAACTGATGAAGACTATGGCTTTTTTTATAGTTCTAAAAGTTCAGGTCTGTCCTAGACTGCAAATATGAGAGATTCAAAAAGAATAAGGGAGAGACTCATATCTCAGAATAATTGCTTCAGCCTGGCAATCAGTATCCTTTGAATTTTCTTTAAAGAAACACAGTGTAAACGAGAAACATGCTGATTCTTTTTTTGCCCTGGAATTTAAATATCACATCTGTGTTGGCTGCCTTATTCTGCATGTATGAAGACTTTGTGTTTAAAGTGCTTCGGTCCCCCTCCCCGCTCTAACCCAATGCTCCTCTCCTTCCCCCAGAGACAGGCACCCCCAGTGCCCTCCCCTGCTCTAACCCAATGCCTGGGTCTTGGAGCTGCCACCGCCATGTGTTTCTATCTCAGGCGCTGGGGTGCATGCACAGAGCGGCCAGCCATTAGCAGTCCGAGCGCACAGCTCAGAACTAGCAAGAGCTGCATTTATTTAAGCAAAGAGCCGCATGTGGCTCAAGAGCCGCAGGTTGGATACCCCTCCTCTAGGGGATATTGGTCTTCCTTGTGTTGTCTATCTCTGTGACTACAGGGTGAGAGAGGAGGTATTGTCAGATGGCAAGTACCCTCCTTGTCCAATCAGTTTTAATGGAAAAAAACTTTCCAAATCTTGCCTCTTAATAGTAAAGGGAATCTCATTGCTGCTACTCATATGATCTAACACTCATAAGAGAGTTTTGTGTTCCCCGTCTCCCTCTCCAGAAAACAACCCCCCTCACATTACTTAACAGTTGTCATATTTAGTAAACAGAAACCATTGTGCCTAAGGAAACTATACTAGCAGCAAATACTCATTTCATGTCTTCACAAGTACCCAAACATGTTATCCTGCGACTTCTTAGAAGATAGTACACATACCCATTTTATGTATGAGCAGGGCTCGACAAATAATGTAATCTACTCGCATGCGCAGAACTGCGTGAAACCGCGTGGCTGGCAAGTGGGGCTTGCCGCCGCTTGGCAAGCCCTGTGTATGAGGATATTTGCCCATCGAATTAGCAGTCCTCTTTAAATAGGAAATTATTTCAAAATTAGTTGAGAAAACGGATCTAGATCTTTCTGGATTATTTCATGGACAGAAACTAATAATCTTAATACTAATAATACATTTCCTTGTTATGATTGGTTTTTGTGACACATTGGAGCAATATACTTTTTATTGATGGCCTTTCCAGTTAAAATATTGGCAGAATTAGACGTTCCCATAAAAAGATTTCCCATATAGACTGTAGACTCATGTGCTTTGCAGCAAAGAGGAATGTGGGGCTAAGAACTCTTATTTCAATTGAAAAGGCAATTAATAGGTTTTTATAGGCATTCATATATTTATATACACTTATAAAACGATGGGGTCTAAATTAGTTGTTTCCACTGAAGAAGGAGATTTAGAGTCATGGATAGTTCTCTGAAAAATCTACTCTGTATGGCGGAAATCCAAAAACCAAACAATGCTGTGAATCATAAAGGAAGGGATAGATAATACACCACATATATCATATTGCTTTTATATAAATCCATGTGTGCCCACAGCTTGAATACTGCGAGCAGATGTGGTCTCCCCATGTCAAGATATATTGAAATTGGAAATGGTACAGAAAAAGGCAACAAAAATTATTAGGAGAATGGAACAGCTTCCACGTGAGGAGAGATTTGGGACTTTTGACCTTGGAAATAATAAGTTTGGGACTTCACAGCTTGGAAAAGAGACAGCTAAGTGGAATAAGATAAAGGGCTATAAAATCATAACTGGTGTGGAGAAAGCAAAGAAGGTTATCTACTCCTCATAAAACACAAATTAGGAGTCACCAAATGAAATTATTAGGCAGCAGGTTTAAAACAAACAAAAGTTAGTATTTCTTCACATAATGCACAGTGAACCTGTGAAACCTGTACCAAAAGATATTGTGAAGGCCAAGTTGTTAACTTGTGGGGATATGAAAAAATTATACAGGTTGTGGTAAAAATGCCTATTGTATGATGCAATCCTGTCAACTAAAATAAAGTTCTGCAATATTTTTTATGAACTTCAGTGATAATACATCTCTATTAGAAATAATTAACAATGCACAGAGAGAAGGGTGATCTCTGTTAGAAGCAAGATCTTAAAATTCATTCCTGTTTGATGGTACTAGCACTAGGGATATAATAGTATAGTTGATTTTTATCGGTTAATGCTATAGACTACACACATTTTCCCCTCCCTTGTCCATAAATTTTTTAGCAGGCTGGCCAGCAGCCCGGCTCTGTCCCAGCTTGTGTTGGGTCCAGGACCTACCCCCCGTTGTGGCTCTGCATTTAAAGTGTATGAGGAGCCAGGCTAGCAGGCAGTCTGGCTTAATTCTGGCTTATACTGGCCCCACTCCCGGGGAGGCCTATGCCACTCCATGCTGCTGCGTCTCTATCAGAGGCAGCAGTGCAGGGTGACAAGCAGCTGGTCCGCGAGGGGAGCTAGTTTTGAAACTGGCTCCCCTTGTGGACCAGCTCCCGCCTGGCACCCTGTGCTGCTGCCTCTGATAGAGATGCAGCAGTGTGGAGTGGCAAGGGGGCTCCCCGGGAGTGGGGCTAGAGCACACTGGCTGCCAGCTCCACGCATGGGAACTATAGAATAGTCGACTAACTATAAGAATTCATGAGGTTAATCGGCTATTCAGTTAAGCAATATTTAACATTCCTAACCAGAACTTTAATAAGGAACACCTCTGAGTCTCTAGAAAGCCTCTCAAGCACATTGTTAGATTAAACTTTCACTTTTAGTTTAGATTTAGGGTCAGATTTTTAACAGTATTTAAGTGGCTAAAAATGTAGAGAGGAGTTTAGTGGAATTTTTAAAATTGCTCAGATGCCTTTGAAAAATCTCACTCTGTCCTTGCCTACATGTTTAGGCACTTAAATGCGTTTTAAAACTCCAGTCATTAGAAATTGTGTTGTAAATGGAAATATGTATTTCAGGTGATGCACAGATGTTTTGGAGGCAAATGGAAGATGGAAGAGTGGACTTCATATTTGAGCAGGTGCAAAACGTATTGCTGTCTCTGAAACAAAAAATCAAGGATGGAACTGCAACAAATGAAGGTTTGACCCTCTTGTAATGGTTATGTATGACTAGAATCTAGTCTTGGGCCACCTTACCAAAAGCTGTTTGTTATCTTGTCAGATCTTAACTGTAAGTTTAAAAAAAAATTAGTATGCCTGAGGATGGTGATATTATTACTGGTTTGTGTTATAGCACCCAGGAGCCCATGTCTTGGACTCGGATCCCAGTGTGCTAGATGCTGTACAAACATGGAACAAAAAAAGATAGCCCTTGCCCCAGAGAGCTTACGGTCTATGGGTACATCTGCACTAGTGACTGTACATGTCAGTGTATGTCCATAACCTACTGTCCACTCCTACACCCTAAAATACATGTCTGAAGATGAGTAGAGGGCACATAAGCTAATACATCTGAGGAACATGAGCAAATATATGCTGTGGCATGCCCCCCTCACCCATGTCAGTTTGCAGTGTTAATGGGCACATATCAGGTCTCAAGTTTCACTAGTCCTCCATCCTATAAAGTTCTGTCCTTTCCATTTTCACCAGTAGTAGCAAACTGAGCTAACTACATCAAAACAGCTTTCCACTGCATTCTTTAGCTCAGTACAGGTGAATGAGAATCCTGCTCCAAGAGCAGCTGCCTGACCCGCTAGCCACAGCTGCATACCAATCAATGTATGCTCAGAGTACATTCTCTACTACTTTGCTTGAAGTGTCAGGAACACAGATCTGTACTGGGAAATTTCACAGAGGCTGGAGCAGGCAGGCATTCGGGGACTGTCATTGCACTGGAAACGCATCGAGCACTTGAGGCTCCTTTGAACAGAAAAGCAAAAGACTCCAGCAGTCACTCTGGGAAGGGCCGCCGTCCATGCCCTTCTATGGCTTCAGAATGGGGTCCCAGTACAGAGCCTGAAATGGCTCACGCTCCCTTCCTCAAGCCCCTCAGCCTCAGTGTCTGACAGGAGGACAGTGAGGGCCAAATGTGGAGGCAGCAGGGATTGCAGATGATGCCTGGAAGACCCAGAGAACGAAGAGCATGTGATTCTCTTCCACTACCGAGAGCACCTAAAGAAGGCCTCTCTCCTGATGGTACTAAGGAGGACCCTGAGCTGCGGCCGGAACCAGAAACAGAGGTTGGTAAGTTATAATGGATCCCTGCCGCTTTGCTAGTACCCCCTCTTTTCTAGTGCTATACTCCTGATTTTAAATTCAGGGCATTTGACGTACTGTGCACTGAGTGGTCCTCCCAAGATAATGTGTCCTGCATTGCTGTGTCTCTTGAGTTTGAATTGCAGTGCTGGTCAAAGACCCTGTCCCCTTACCAGATTCCTTCAGTTCTACAAACCTCCATCCAACTCCTGCTCTGCTGCACCCTGAAATGGTCCCCAAGAAGGACACTGTTATAAATCAATGATTTTATTGATTTCGGATCAACAATTATGTAATTTGCTAAATCTATGTCTTACAAACAGATTATTTACAAAAAATCATTCTGCATTTCTTGGCCAACAGTCATGCAGCAGTGGTCCCAGAGATGCATTGAGTGGGGGAAAGGAAAGGACAGATTAGAAAGCTTCCAGTAAGGGGTGGGAAGCTCCTGCCCCCTACTTACTCTGTCCATTAGACTGCATGTGATAGGCAGGAGGCGAGGGACTCAGTGCCAATGTATCTGAGAAATTCCCACCAGAATCAGGAAACTTTACTGGGGACTCCAGTCCGATGCAAAGCCTGTCAGTAACTCATGGTAGCAGAAGCCATTATCCAGGAAGAGCTGAGCTGTTTCCCATGTGGTGGGAATAGTACAGCATGGGATGAAGCACGTTATCTTTGTTATGAGAACCAGCATGGCAGTTCTATAATGAAGACCACTGATATAATGGACTAGAAGAGTGGAGGCTGGTAGACCTAGAAATTTTGATTATGGGGTTTTGGTGCCACCAGAAGCTCCTTAAGACCAGATTCCAGGTCTTGATTTGGCTAAAATGCAGCATCCAGCAGGTTATCATGGCATAGTTTGAATAGCTGTAGCCTAGGAATATTGACAATCCTTGTAACAGAAGAGGCCACTCTGTAGTCGAAACCCCAAGTTGGGTTGGGTAGCAACGTTGTTCAGAGCCTGGCAGATCTGTATTGCAAATGGGTCATTGAAGAAAAGGGAGTGGAGATAGAGGATGTCTGAGTGTTGCTGATTGTCCCATTGACAAAGTTGGATGTCTTGGGCCTGGTAGCAGAGGGCTTTTTGTGTGGTTTGAGAGATTCATCTTTGTGGGATTGGGCAGTGGCTCTGGACCTTTCCAGACTCTGTTTTACTCTTTTCAGGAGTTTGATTTGTCTTGTGTACCCCAAGTTTTACCTCACTAAAAAACTAATTGTTTACAGAATCAGACATAAACACAAGTGTAACAGCACACTACTACTGAAAAATTGCTTCTCATTTTTATCATATAATTATAAACCAACTGAAATATAAATATGATTTACATTTCAATGTATAATATACAGGGCAATTTAAACAAGTCATTGTGTGAAATTTTACTTTGTGCCACCTTGACTAATGCTTTTTCTATAGCCTGTTGTAAAATTAGGCAAATATCTAGATGAGCTGATGTACCCCGGGAATACCTCTCCATACCCAAAGGGGTATGCATTCTCCTAGTTGAGAACCACTGGGATAGAGCAACCACCTTTCCTTTTCTCATCTCTGCTTCAACTGTGTTGTGGTCTGGCTGAAAAAGAGGGTCCAGCAGATCATGCATTGGTTAAAGCATCTAGCCATTATTAGGTACTCCAAGTTCTTGTGGTCCATAGCAATCAGGATCATTCTAGGAGATTGTGCCACTCCTTGCCACTCCTTGAAAGTTGCCTTGATAGCCAGTATCTCCATGACCCACAGATGGCATCTTTTTCTCACCAGCATTCTTTTCTGAGAGTAAAAGGCACAGGTACTGCTCATCTGTCAAGCAGTCTTACTGAGCCTCCATGGCCTAATTCCTCTGGTCCACCCCTTGCAGGAAAACTGTTATAGGAGCTGCTAGGCTAGGGAATCTTTTATTAAAATTTCCAGTTGAACTTTGCAAATCCTTGAAATAAGTGCACCCTGTACACCTACTTGGGGCACAATCTGGTCAGATATTGCTATGCGGATCCAGACATGACCATGGCCATATTTGCTACAGAGCTCACTCTTCCATTTGTCTCCTTCCAGGGTCCTCATCAAGCTGTAAGCTACATAGAGGTACAACTTTGTGAAGGACCTCCCCCCCCCCCCCCCCCCCCCCCCCCCCCTTGGTAATGCAGAGTAAAGAGTCTTTTGAGCAGCTTGTTATAAGTGGTATGGGGTAGGGATGTTAAATATTGGTTAATAGTCGAGTAACCTCATGAATTCTTATAAGTTGGTCAACTACTCTATAGTACCTGGGGGCAGGGCCAGCAGTATCAGAGGCAGTAGTGTGGGGTGCCAGGTAGGAGCTGGTCTGCAAGGGGAGCTAGTTTAAAAACTAGCTCCTCTCATGGATCGGCTGCCTGTCGCCCCATGCTGCTGCCTCAGATACAGAGGTAATAGCGCAGGGTGGCAGTAGCCCCTGTTTGGGGCTGGACCCGGCATGAGCCAGAACTGAGCCAGGCTGCCTGATGCACTTTAAACGCAGAGCCTCAGCAGGGGTAGGTCCTGGTTCCATTGCAAGCCAGAACTGAGCCAGGTTTCTGGCCAGCCTGTTAAAAAATGTACATGGCGGGGCGGTGGGGGAGAAATGTGTGTAGTCTATAGAATTAACCTATAAGCTTTTGTTTTTTGGTTAATCAACTACACTATTACATCCTTAGTATGGGGTACTGGTTTCAAACTATAATCTTGTTCCGACCTTAGCAAGTCACATAAGGTTGGAAGGAGCCATCTTTCTTTATCAGAGAGATGCTCCGGGGCCTGTGCAGGGGTCTGAAGATATAAATGAACCCCTTCTGAAGGTTTTCCTCAAGATAGTCCCAGAGTGCCTGTAGTTTGGGTTCAGAGTGCACATAAACACCTGAATAGAGCCTGTGCACCTACCTGGAGACTCTAGTCGGATCAATCATAGCTCCAATGGAGTGGTAGGATGTCCGCTTTCTTTTTTTGTCATCTGTGTTGGCACAGTGTTGATATTAAATAAAAATCAGAGGAGTCATTGGTTGTTGTTGTTTTTGGCTCCTTCATCTCTGAATTCTTTGGAGGACTGAATATTCTACAAAGGGTTGTTAGTTCCACATCAGCTCTTGTGTGAAAGGTTTGTCAGTGAGGGTATGTCTAGGCTGTATTGCTATTTCGGGATACTGAAAGTATCCCGAAATAGCAACTCTGCGTCCAAGAAATGCATCTGCTATTTTGAATTTTTTTTCCGAAATAACGGACGTGCTCTTTTGCCATCCCTGTAAACCTCATTCTACGAGGAATAAGGGATGACTTGAAAGAGTACTTTATTTCAAAATTTGGAGCTGTGTAGACGTGTCAAATTTCAAAATAGCCTCTTTCAAAATTAAATTGAAAAAGGATATGCAATTTGCATAGCACAAATTGCATATCTTTCTTCGATTTTTAGAGTGCAGTCTAAACCTAGCCTAAGATGAAGAATCAAAGCATACTTTGCCTGACTGCCTGCAGATCTAAGGGTCAAGGGGGATTAGACAACGGATGTCAAAGACAACTGATGAATGAGGTGCACAAATTTGTTCAAACTGGAGAATTTCTTGGTGGCTTTAAAGGGTAGTTGCCTCTAAGGGAGCTGTCTAGTGCGTGATTGGTTCTAATGAAAGGGGGGAGCCATTCTGTGGACTCCACTAAACCAGGTCTTGTAGAGATACAGTGTGGTCATGTGAACAGGTCCATGAAATTGCTTGGGACACTCAAATACAACAGAGCCTCTAGGTTGCTAGAAGGCATCTCGGTGCTGGAGTTGGAGTTGTGCTGGGAGAGGGGAACAATGTCAGGGCTGGGGCTTGGTATTTCTCAACCAAGCTGTAGACTAGACTTTGGCAGGGCAGCTTGATGCAAATAGTGCAGTGTAGGTCTGAAGCTTGCATCAGTTCTGTAGGCGGGCCTGATTGACTTGAATGGGTTTGGGCAATGGAGAAAGGACTAGTAATGGGAAGGGCTGGTGGAAGCCAGGAGAACCACTTTTTTTCTTGGCAACTTGACCAGAGGAGAGTCTGTGTATGGCAGTTCATCCTTTAGGCCAAGCCAGAAATGATAACATAGCATTAATGTCATACAGGCCAAGGTGGTAACACTCTGTGGCCTTCTTCCACTTGAGATCTACTACCAAGAGTTGGAGCTCTGCTGTTTATATGTAGCATTGGTCAGCATCCTTGTCGCAACACTTGAAGCACAGTAAAAGCCATATGCTTGGAACTTGGATCAGAGAAGATCGCCACCATAGCTTGAATGAATGTTGTTCCAAAGCAGGCTTGATTTTATTCCTGTAATGGAGATGCCCGTGGCAGGGTCTCCCCAATTAGCAGACTAACAATCAGTCCCACTAAGGCTTGGTCAATGGGTACAAGAGTGAGTATAGCAGAATTTGACAGTGAGTGATTTGTGAACCCACAAAATTTGTCATGATTGCCATTGAACTTGTCAGGTAAGGGGAGGTTTGGCTTGGCGAGGGTAGGGGTTGTAGCTGACGATGGTGTAGCTGGACCTTGCAAGATTGCATTCTATACCTGCAAGGTGACAACCTAGTCCTGCAAGGTCTGCATAGTTCCAGCTGTCGGTCGGGCAGAGATTGGCCTTTGTGGAATCTATGCTCACAATGTGAGCTCTAGTTCCCTTACTCTTTGTCCTGGGGCTGCTGAAACTGTCAGCAACCGAGACAGGGATGGTCATATCTAGGGGTGAAAAGGAGTCAGGAATAATTATTAGAACAAGGCTTGGTGGTCAGGAACTTTAGCTCAGGGTCAGAATAAGAGCCAGAGACCCAAGGATCAGAGGTCAGGATTTGGAGGTGAGGGTCAGGACCTGGTTATCTGGAGTGAGGATAGGCAGGAGCAGTGCTGAGAACAAGTAGGCACAGGAACTATCACAGCTGCAGGCAAATGCTTTAAGCAGCTGCCGAACTGCTACTGGTTAAGAGACAGTCTGCTGGCTCTTCTAGTCAATCAGACAGCCTAATTACAGGCCGGCTGTGTTCATTAGATTGCTTGGAGACTGACACTACTGCAGGCCCAGCTGCTATCATACTGGCTGTTTCCAGCCCTGGTTCCTGACAGACACAGGACAGAATTTTCTGGTGATACTATTTTTGCACAGAAATAGGGCATGCTAGGTGAGAAAAGAGCCCCTTTCCAGATGAATTGCTTCCCAATCCTGTAAGAAGAGTATTTCAGCAAATTTCTGATGTAGCAGAAACTCCAGCTGGTTCTTGAGATGCAATGGCAGTGCACATCTGCTTGGTCCTTCTTCATAGGTGGCCAACTCTCCCTCTATATGCGGGGGAGGAGGGGTAGATCTCTCTGGCATGGGTTGCTGGATCTCCTCCAGAGGACTTGAAAGCCATTTCTGTTTTCAGTTTTGGTATGTTGAAAACTGCTGTGTTCTCCAGGTGTTACTTTAAAGAAGAAATTGCAAACTGGTGACAGCTCCTGGAAGGAATTGCCCCCTCCTTGCTTCTCTAGCCTCTTAAGCTGCTGTGAACATTTTACGTCTAAAACATTAGTACATTTTTCTTAGCACTGTTCCTTCCTCTTGAGCTGCACAAGTTTTCTGAGGACCCAGGATAATCTAATACTTGCATTTCTGAAACACTGAAAAGTATCACAATTGTAGCCTTTTACAGCAAAGTTGTGTCATTATAGTGGGATTTTGTGGCATCTTCCAAAAGAGAGAGAAAGTATAATGCTTCCCTTTTCTTTTAATTGGCAGGATCGTTGACTCCCAGGAGGTAAACTATTCCGTCAAGAGTATAGGAGCAGCAATCAGGAGATCATAGAAGCAGACAGAGAAGGACCGGGGAAGAGCTACTCATAAGAGATGGGCAAGAGGAATCAGGAGTTCAGGAGTATTAGACTCTTCAGCAGAAATAGAGATTGATGAATCAGTTCCTGCAGCTGACACACTTGAATTGGTAGCCAAATGAGTTTGGGGTCTGCCTGTTGCTAGAGCCACTCAACCTGTCTGTGAACCTCCAGCTATCATCACCACCACCACCACCTCTTCCTCTGGCTGCAGCTGGACGATCTTCTTTAAAATTTAAGGATACCCTCCTCCCCACCAGTGACTGGATAGAGAACATGGAGCCTGCAGGATTCCTGAGATCTCACCCTCTACTGGAACTCGAAACTTCTTTTGCGGGATCTCCCTGAGTGTTCTCCTCCTGGATAGGGAATCTGTGGGAGTCCTGGAGCCTCACCAAGTGCTGACCCCAAAGCCCATGCAAGAAACCTCCCCTCTTTTCCCTGAGAGAGATTTTTCCCATTGTTCTTCTTCCTTGTCAGAAGGAGAGGAAGGGGAAGGGTGTAGAGATAGCAGCAATGTTTGGTCAGTGCTCACAAATTCATTCCTACAATGTCTTTGAAAGTTTGTTCATGGACATTTCTTTTTTAAAATATTTTAAATACACATTCCATGGAATCCTTTTAAATAAATGTTATCGTTTCCTTGATTTGCTTGTGGCCCCTCTTTCCTAAAGACAACGAACAGAAGATGTTTTCAGCTTTGGAATTAGGCCCCACAATACGCAGCACATGAAATTGAATGATTTATTGCTTTCTGTTGCCAAGATACTGCAAATGCTTTTCTGTCTGTCCCAAACCCTCAGAAAGCACTAGGGGTGAAAGGAGTCAGAAAGTGTACTACTGGGTTTACAATAGGGATGTCAACTTGTAGTTGACTATATGATTAACCAGTAAGCCTAGGCTTATCGTTTAATCTTCTCAAATACATGCATTCCTCCTCTCCCCCACCCCCACACCCCGGCTGCAGACAGAGGCTGCTGCCACCTTGAACTGCTGCTGTATCAGAGGCAGCAGTGCAGGGTGGCAGGCACTGGCCTGCGCAGGGAGTTGGTTTTTAAACTGGCTTCTCCCGCGGACCAGCTCCTGCCTGGCACTCCATGCTGCTGCCTCTGATACAGAGACAGCAGCATAAGGTGGCAGCAGCCTCTGTCTGTGGCAGGGGGGAGAGGGAGGAGAACCTGCCCCGGGGGCTATCGAATAGTCGTGTAACCACCAAGATTTCATGTGGTTACACAACTGTTCAGTTACCTGCTATCAAACATCTCTAGTTTTACAACACAGTAGAATTCTGCAACAGAAGAAAAGAGGGAGATGAATGACTTTATGGCTCGGTTCACATGCAGAAATCAAAATTTCAGTAACAATGCATCTGCCATAAACAACTTCACCCTTCACTTCTGAAAACCTTGACCTGTTGCTGTCATTAGCCTCACAGACAGCAAACTACAAAAAGAATGGCTACGTCCTCCGCTCCTGGGGAATGTTGATAAGGTCTTTAACAGAGACAGAAATTTGTAAACAAATGTGAATTGTGACACATCTTCACTGGCCATAGTACAGTGCAACGCAACCCAGCTCTAAGGTAATAAGCCAGTGGAGGTGTGTGGTCAACGTCACAGGAAGGAGTAGCTGAATGACTGGCAACAGGGGAACAAAATCCTCACAAAGTTATGTAGCCCTATACATATGTACCAATGGGGTCTCAGGTGCTTGTCTAGCAGCTATGTAGGGTGTGTCACGAGTCCGCACTCGTAGTTTATGAGAATTTCATCCCTTTATTTAAGCATGCATTTTCTCACACCCAGTCTCCATCTAGTTCAGAGGCAAAATGCAGGCCTGGGGATCACCCTGGGGCCAGCCAACCACTCTGACTGGGCCTCAAGGATCGCCTTCAGACGGCGGAGAGGGGGGCCCCGGCCCAGGGCCCTAACGCAGGGAGCTAAGCTCCCTACTGTAGCAAACGGGGGTGTTGCCCCTAAACACATTTGCTCGCGGGCCCCACGACCCTGCCCTGGGACATATCTCAATTCCGCTGCCCGGGCTCAGATCGTGGGTGCAATATGCGCTCGCTGCGCCCCTGCTCCTGAGTTTCCCCTGCACCTGTTCCTCCCCGCACCTCTATTCCTGTGCCTCCGTCTCCCTGCACTCTTCCTCCTGTTCCTCCTCCCTCTTTTCCTGCCCGGGCATTCCCCGCACGGCCCCTTCCCTGTCCGGCGCCTTCAAGGCCGGCCCTGCCGCTTCCCGCGTAGCGCGGGTGCCGGCGTCTTCACCCCCTGGGCCTCCCTCGGCCTGGGGCAGTGGTGGGGTTGCTTCACCCCACTGCGGGGTTGCTTCATCCCGCCACAAGGTGTCCTTTAGAAGAAGTAGATATCATCCTCTGCTTCCCTTTGTGATCCCATCTTTCAGTGCCAGTTCTACATTTTTCCCTGTGCAAGATGTGTGTGCATATGGCATCCCCTAATTTCCCTTGGCTACTGGGGACCAGGACCAGTGTGTACATAGGCCACAATCATCTGCAGCTACTGAGTTTATAATTGGCTCAGTGGTTTGAGCATTGGCCTGCTAAACCCAGGTTGTGAGTTCAATCCTTGTGGAGGCCGTTTAGGGATGTGGGGCAAAAATTTGTAAGGAATGGTACTTGGTCCTGTTGTGAAGGCAGGGGACTGGACTTGATGACCTTTCAAGGTCCCTTCCAGTTCTAGGAGATAGGCAATCTCCATTTAAATTTTAAAAAAAAATTTCATTTCTCCTCTTCATGTTTTGCACTAGAAACTGAACTCTGCAGTTAATTCATTGGGTTCACATTGTAATTATGATCTCCTGAGAATCTCTGTGTTAATTCTGGAGTCTCCATTATAACTTTAGATTCAGGAAAAACTTTATAATGGAAGAACTTGTGAGTCAATTACAAGATTGCTTTGATGGCATTAAAAGGTTAAACTGATTTTGGTGCAAGTCTTCAAAGATTCTTTCGGTCCATTCTACGCACAATGTTTGTACCAATTTAACCATTTTGATTAGTATGATTAGTTTTTATACCAGTACAACCCCAGGTGTGGATGGCAGTTCTACTACTATTATAGTTTAATTCCCCTTCCCATATGAGAATAGCTAAACCAATAAAAAAGCACCTTTATACAGGTGTAACTGTGTTCCGTGCTAGGTGGGCTCTTCTGCTTAAATGATACTAGTATTATTAAAGTGTATAACTTTTGTATATACAAGTCCTTGGTCTTAGTGTTATGATGCAACATTTCAGATGTATAGGGTTGTACAAGTAAACTTAAACCCTGTGCTGATGCAATGAAAATGTCAAGTGAAGATTTTTAACTGGCATACTGCCCATTTATAAAGACCCTGCCATTTAACTGCTGTTGTAGCAGTAACACAATAAGTTACTATATTGTGAACTGGAGTTTGAGACACTTTCTCTCTGGCTTCTTTGCATTCTCCTTGTTCTTTAATTAACATTCCAGCTAATCTGAGAATGGCGTTAATTGGTTTTGGCAGAAACAGCATTGAGCCCTTCTCAGCAAAAAGATGGTTAGCTAGGTGAGAGGATGTAAGATATTGAACTATACTAGAATGTATTATGGGGGTGGAGACTTCTGAAATGCCTATTAGAAAAGAAAACCTCCAATAATTCCCCATAGTCTAGGGAATTCTCAGTTCTGAGTCCTAAGTATAAAAGCCAGCTGTAACATTATTGTAACAATCGGGATGCGTTGCAGTACTTAGGCTCTAGTGTAGAAGTTACTGTGGGAGACTTATGCTTTGAATTTCCTGTTATTTGTCATTCATTCCTTTTAATTACACAATGTTATTTAGAAACAATATATCTCTTTTGTTTTCTAAACAGAATGCTTCCAAGCTTTGATGCTGGCGAACAGAGCTGATGTAAGCAATCTCTTAGCATTGACAAATGGTATGTGTGCATCTCAACTCCATTTACTCTGCACTCTCTGGTATTTTATCATCTTGATTTAATCAAATGGAACACAAAGTTAAATAAAATAGGCCTGAAAAACTTGCTACTATTGAATATAGGCCAACTGTAGCATAGTCTAATCAGGCCCCTTATTTTGTGTTTTCTTGTATTTGGATTTCACAATTGTAGTATGTAGGTCCAGTTCCCTTCAAGAGAAAATCTGACATCTTAAATGAGAAATGTGTATTCTGGTGTAGCTATTAGGGAAAGAAGAAGGGTAGAGATCATGATGTATTTCCTGGTCAAGCCATAAAACCTGTGGGGAGAGATGTGAGGGACTTATTTCTTTCAAAAGTATACAAAGGATTTTGAAAGTGGAGCTGGGAATTCATAATGGAAATGACTAATTTTTTTGTTGTTGGCTTAGCGTGTTAGTAATTCTTAAAACAGTGGAAGAGGAAGAGCTTTCTGCATACAGTAACACACTGAAAAGTAACTCATTGATGGCCTGATTCTACCTGCCCGAGTTTCCCACTGATGTTAAGTGAGGGTTGTGGGATCAGTGTGTTAAATTGCAAAAGGCATCAAATCTCACCATGTATACTCTATAGATCTTACATCAGTGCAGCTGTTCTGTTGCGTTGCTTCTTTCTGTGTAGCCACTCTATACCGATGAGAGAGAGCTGGCATGCTTAAACTACCCCCAATGAGCAGTGGTATCTATGTCACTGGGAGAGCACCTGTGATATAGATACCACTCTACACACCAACGCTTTTGTCGGAGAAACTTTTAAGGGGGGGTATGAAAAAACACTCCTCTAATGAATTTTATTGACAAAAGTTTTAGTGTAGAAATCACCTCAATCTTGTATTAGCACCTAAATTAAAAGAATGCAATTTGCTTGTTTTAGGTCCAAAATGTGAATTCTCTTTAATCTAGGGGGAATGTCTCTTGGATTACAAATAGTCAATTGTGTTTAAAAACATGAGCCAGTTAATCTAAACCACTGTAGAAATGATGAAATCCAGCTTTTGTCAAACAGAAATTCTAAACATCAGACTTCTCTCTCCTCCTACCTACTGCCCTATACTTTGCTATTTCTGTAAGGTCTCACAAAAAATGTGATTTGCCTTCGAGGAGGAAGCATTTGTTGACCAGTCCTATTCTCAGTACTGACAATATCAATGTCCCAGCTTGGTAGGCCTTACATTACTGTT
Source organism: Apalone spinifera (assembly GCA_030068395.1). Lineage (NCBI taxonomy): Eukaryota > Metazoa > Chordata > Testudines > Trionychidae > Apalone > Apalone spinifera. The sequence continues at coordinate 265,724,684 of CM057845.1, forward strand.
CTAATTGAGTGTGATGCAGGTGTGTAGGACTTACAGTTACTGCATATTATGTTTTTTCACTTTAAATGAAACTTTTGTGTAAGATTCCTCTAAATTTGATGTTTTATTTCATTGTCCTTTTCATCTGTCAGTTAATTCTATTTAAAACATGGTATTGCCTCATATGGTATAGGAGCAATTAATAAATCCAGCTTGTGTATGTGAATTAACACTCTGGAGTATTTCAATAAATTAATAAAGCATTTATTGTGATTAAGCAGTCAGTGTCTCAACATAAAAACAGAGCCAAACTGTGTGCTGATTTGCACTCTGTAAAACTATACACTACACTGGAATTGCATAATATGCAAGTCAGTTCACAGCGTGGCTCAAACGGTACAAACTCTGGGTTATGTTTGTCAGCTTTTTAGCAAACAAATTTCTGTTGCTATGCATGTACATGTTCTATATAGGAATTTCCAGAGCTGCAGTTTGTTCAAACTTCGAAGATTTAGGCAGATGCAATTCAGCATTCTGATCCTTGTTGGCGGGGGGAGATGAAGATAAGTGGTGGTAGCCCATTCCTCTGAAAATTTATCAGAGTCCTATATGGCACACCAAAAATTTTTTTACTGGGGATTTTCTCTTTATTAAGGTTTTTCTAAGTTCTGCATTGTAGTTTGTTTTTATTAAACACTTTCATTAGCACACTATCTTTTTCTTTTGGCTAGAATAATTAACAACCATGAAGCCTCTTTTAACATATTTTGGAATCTGATAATGCGGAAACTTGTACATTTAATTATAAAAATGTAATGTGGATTGCTGCAGTCTTTGTACTTTCATTTTAAAGTAAATGAGGTGACGCCTAAAGATGGGATGCAGAGAAGCAAGCCTAAATTACAGCGTTCTATATCGGATGAAAGTACAACAGGTTTTCCTTCGTGAGTATACAGGTTACATTTTATTCCTATAAAATACTATAGCCCATTCTTTTAAATATTCTTTGTCTTGCACAATAGACTTTGGAGCGAACGCTATGAAATTAACTATTTAAATGCAACTTTTAATCATAGTTATGGCCAGGACTCGCCGGACCGCAGCGAGCCCCGCTCGCCAGCCGTGCTGTCCGATGCGCAGATCGTTCTGCGCATGCGCAGATCGCCCAAACCCGGCTCTTCCGGGTTACAATCTACTCGCCATGGGCGAGTAGATTGTATTATTTGTCGAGCCCTGGTTATGGCAAACTCCTGGAAGTTTATAACCTGTCCTATATGTAAGACTTGAATGCCCTCCAAGTTACAAGATAAGGGTGTGTGTTTGCCTATAGCAAGAGAAGGGGTAGAGTAATTAAATTTTTGCTGTGTATGAAGGTGTGAGGTTAAAGCCTTGGATATTGAAGGTGCTGGTCTGGAACTCAGGAAATTTGATTTCAGTTCCCAACTCTGACACAGACTATGCAAGTCCTTGGGCCAGAATTAAGCTCTGCATGGTGCAGCTGCTGTTCTGGAAAATGGGATTTATAGTTTTTCCTTTGTCTTCGTTATCTATTTAGAGGAGAAGGGGGCAAACTATAGCCCATGGGTTGTATCTGGCCCATCAGATGTTTTAATCTGGCCCTCAAGCATCCACTAGGGATTAGAGTCTGGGGTTTGCCTTGTTTTGCGCAGCTCCTAGAAACAGATGCATGTCCTCCGTCTGACCAGCTCCTACACATAGATACAACTGGGGGCTCTGTGCACTGCCCTTGCCTCAAGCACCATCCTCACAGCTCCCATTAACTGGGAACAATGGCCAATGGTAGCCGTAGAGGTGGTACCTGTGGATGGGTGGGGGAAGGGGAGAACAACTCACAGAGCTACCTGGCTTCCCCTATGTGTAGGAGCCAGCCAGAAGAGCGACATGCTGGTGCTTCTAGGAACTGTTTAAGGAGGTAAGCACAGCCTGGAGTTCACACCTCAACCCCCTGCAGTAGCCCACACCTTCCCGTCCCCCCCCCCCCGCTGTTCTCCAGGCCCCTTGGTCCCAGTCGGGAGCCTTCTCCTGTACCCCAAATCCTTCGTTCCGAGTTCCACCCCAGAGTCCACATCCCTAGCCGGAGCCCTCAGCCCTCCCCCACATCCATACTCAAACCCTCTGCCCCAGCCCAGAACTCCTACCCTGAAATCCTCATTTCTGTCCCTAACCTAGAGCTCACACCCCCAAGCTGGTGCTCTCAACTCCTCCAATACCCTAACCTCAATTTTGTGAGCATTCATGGCCCTCCATATAATGTCCATACCATGATGTGGCCCTTGGGCCAAAAAGTTGCCCACCCTGATTTAATGTAAGCTCTTTGTGATAAAAGCACAGTGTATCAGGTGCCCAGCACAAAGAGGCCCCAATTGCCATTGAAGCTTCATGGCACTAGCTTAATACAAATAATGATCCACTGAAACCTTGAACCTCCTGATTGTGACCAAGAGTTATTTTCTCCCCCTCATGAAGAATGTTGAATAATTAAAATATTGAATATTTTATTGGTAACACATGGTACAGTTCAATTTTTTTTGTGTGTGATTCTTAACAGGAAAATGGAAGTGAAAGAAAAATCACTCTCGCGGAGTGAAGACCTATGTAGTGAAATAAGGGAGTTACCATCAAAGCTATGTTACCAGAATCACGACTGTTCTAATATATGTCTTGTCAACAGACCGCTGACCTCATATAAGGGGGAAAACCCTCTTAAAATACCAATCCTGTGTCATTTCCAGAGACGACATGCAAAAGCAGACTCGCTTTCAAAGTTACTTGATGTGAATTATAAGGCGCCCTGTGGGAAGAGTCTGAGAAACTTTCAAGATGTGCAACATTACTTGTTTGAAACAGAGTGTAACTACTTATTTGTCGATCACTTTTCTTTCAACACATATGTACAGCTGGGCAGAAACACTCTGAACCGAGAAGCACTTGTATTTGATTTTGATATCAGCAGTGGAGCTGAGTCTGTGCCCATTTCCTTCTGTAATGAAGTTGACCACACAAGATTACCCTATTTTAAGTATAGGAAGGCCTCATGGCCACGTGGGTACTATCTGAACAACCTTTCCAGCATGTTTCTTGACTCATGCGACTGTACAGATGGCTGCACAGATAGGTAAATAGAAAAAGTTGACCTTTAACTAACGACCAGTCATTCAGGTGACCTGAATAACATAAAAAGAAACTGTTAAACTTACTGTGTGCATCTAGGGATACAATATTTTTGTCTGATAATACACAAGGTAACAAGCCTATGATGGCCCAAATTAAAGCTCTAGCTCTGTGCGGAGCAGCAGATCTATTGCATGCTCCACCCATTCCCTTGCAGGCTCTTTTTCTAGAGGAATTGAATCTCTCTGGTTACGTAGCGAGTGGGGTCATAGCCAGGCCAGGCATTCACAACAAATCTTTGCAGCTATGATAGTGTAAGATGACAGAGTCAGTGTTATCTTCTGTTTCTCCACAAGCTGCATTGTGAATGCTAGTCATTTTCTGGTGCAGGGAGGGAGATGGTGAAGCCATGGCAGGCACAGCTCCATGGTAGTACAGATATTGTTCAGATTTAATCATATCCTTATTTGCCCTTCTAGGTCAAAATGTGCATGCCTGCGTCTGACTGCAAAAGGCTGCAGTGAAAATTCTGCCTCACCAAGTAACAGAACAGCTTATGGTTACAGATATAAACGTTTGGATGGACCTGTCCCCAGTGGGTAAGGCACCTAGAATTTACACTGGTATTTTAACCACATACAGTTATACCACTCAAGCCTTGCTTAAACAGTTTTTGGTTTGCCAGCATCTTGGCAGCGGGGGATTGATTATAGTGGTTGTATTGCATGATCATGAAATGGGAAAAGTTGTCTTGTTTTGAAAGCCACAGCATGGTTTTGTATTACAGGAACTTTTTTTTTATACTTAGCACAGCTTCCAAGTCTAGCATAGTAGATCTCAAAGCACTTTACAAAGGAAATCACTGTCTCCTTACAGACAGAGGAACTAAGGCACAGATGGGTGAAGTGGTTTGTCCAACATCACCAGCAGACTTGTGCCAATGTTAGGAAGAGAGGCTGGGTCTCTTGAGTTCCAGTTCAGTGCAATGTCCCTAATGCACTTTGGGTATGTCTCCAACTACAGTTAGACACCTGTGTGCTGCTTGACTCGGACTAATGGACTCAGGCTCAGAGACTTTTTAATTGTAGTGGTCAGGCTTCATCTGGAGTCTAAGCTCTGGGACCCATCCACCTATAGGGTCTTAGAACCTGGACTCCAATCCAAGCATGTACACCGGAGTTAGACAGCCTCTTAATCTGAGTCCCGTGAGCCTGAGTCAGCTGGCATGGGGAAGCTACCTGCAGGTTTTTAACTACAGTCTAGACATACCAATAGTTCATGTACTGTGGTAACATGGCATTGAATTGGGGAATTGCCAGATCACAGCTGACTCTTGTATGACTCAAGTCATTAAAGTCCTCACTGAAGTTGCTCTAATGTTTTAACAATCATCTGCATCCCAAAATGTCACAAGCTAGGGGTATCTTTTTTTCTAAGCAGGTGTCTTGTCTTTTCAGTTAACTGCTCTTTTTATTTGCTTTTGCCAGATATGATCAAGTAATATTTTAATTTAATTTAATTTAATTTTTTCTGGCAGAATTTATGAATGCAACTTATCATGCAAATGTGACAGAATAAGGTGTCAGAATAGAGTAGCGCAGCATGGCGTCCAGGTGCGGTTGCAGGTGTTCAATACAGAACGGAAGGGCTGGGGCGTCCGCTGCCTAGATGATATTGACAAAGGAACATTTGTTTGCACTTATTCAGGTAACATAAAACAGTATCTGAAAGATTCTAGCACTGTCGTTCTCAAACTGTTCTTTTTGTAGCTCTTCCTACATGTCTGGAAACTGCAGCATTTTCAGGACCAAGTAGTAAATGAGATGTGCTAGGGTTGGGATGATAGATACATCTATAACAGATATGTTAAAATACGTTTGTTTAAGTAAACACATAACCACTGAAAATTCAACTGGTGCATGCGGGGAGACAGCTCCCACTTGCCCCTACGTGCTACTGCCTCTCATACAGAGGTAGCAGCGAAAGGAGGCAGGTGGTTCCCCGGGCCCAGGTGCATGCAAAAAGCCAACTTTTAAGCGGCTCCCTGCACGTACTGGGAGCCTGTGTGTAAATGTGAAGGTTGACTGATGAGCTTAGGCTCATCAGTTAACTGCATACATGGTTAAACTTTCACATCTCTGATCCATAACATCTGCTTTTCAGTGTGCACCAAAGAATAGAAAAAGCATTAAGGCCACGTCTACACTGCCCTCTCTTGCTCAAGAAAATATGCAAAGCGGTGAATATCTCCGTGCCTCATTTGCATACTTAATTTACCGCTTCACCTCATTTGCATATTTTCTTGCACAACAGTGAGCAGTGTAGACGTAGCCTAAGAGTATTCCCTTTAAGTCAAGCACTAAGAGTGTTCCCTGTAAGCTGAGTGCTTGGGCAGCCACCGAGGAGAGATTCAAATGCAGCCCAGCTGATTAGCAAAGCACCCATAGCTGGAGCATGTCTTTCTAGTCGTAGTGCACATCTGCACCTGCCTTAGTGCACATACAAATTTATTCTGCAATTGAATGGAAAAAATTAGAGGGGACGCTGACTAAGACCATTCCAAGGCTAGATTTCTATGACTACTGTCTCAGAGGTAGTATTCTGTACATCACAGGTTTGTCTGCTCTGTGCTAGATTCCAAGGCCCTCACCCTTATGAAAGGAATGGTGTTTGCATTTCACACTCACAAATAGTGTCTTGCCCCTGTTAAAAATGTAACTGCAAGGTTGATCAGAGTGAACATGAACTAAACTAGAAACCTGCTTTTCTGATAGGAAGGTTAATGAGCAGAGCTGATCCTCAGGAAATGAGAAATGTCGATCGTGAGGATGAAAAGGATACTGTAAATAACAAAAGTCCCAGCTCACTTTCAATAAAGAGAAAACTGGATGCTGCTTGTTCAGATTCTGAGATCGAACTTGTCCAAACGGGTAAAGACAGCATTAACCGGAAATGCGAATCCTTGTCCCAGCCTGTGGATGATGAATATAAACCAGTTGTGTAAGTTGTAGTAGCAGATTTAAGGTAAAGATAGACTGTATGCTACTATTATCAACTCTACAAAAAAGAACTCGATAAATTAATGGAGAATAAGTCCATCAATCACTATTAGTCAGGATGGCCAGGGATGGCGTTCTTAACCTTTGTTTGCCAGAAACTGGGAGTGGAGGTGAGAGGATAGATAACTTGCTGATCACTTGTTCTGTTCATTCCCTCTGAAGCACATGGCATTGGCCACTGTCAGAAGACAGGATACTAAGCTAGATGAAAAATTGGTCTGAGCCAATATGGCCATTCTTACCCATAGCAATACCCACAGTGAAGCTTGAGTTTGTTCAACCGAGCACCCTTTCTCAGGCTGTCTACACTGGGAAGTTTTGGTGACAAAAGTGCTGTTGACATGCAAAAGTCAGCAGAAGTGAAAACTGGTCAAACTGATTTTTCTGCCTCCCATTGTTGATTTTTCATGGCCACATTGCTAGCTCCCCTGCATTACAAGGCAGCTTATATCGACCTAACCATCAAAGTGTCTGTGCTTAAATTTCACTCCCACCAATGTAGTAACTCTATGATGTACAGGAAAAAAGCCAGAAGTCAGATCTGAAATCTGTTTCCTGCCTGCAGTGCTGCCCTTGAAAATCTTTCTCCCCCTGTTTACCTCTCCATAAAGTGGTACAAATCTGTATTTACCTCATGAGAGGTTTATTGTGAGGCTTCATAAAGCATTTTGAGATTCTCAGATAGTCAGCTCTTTAAAATATTTTGAATGGAATCTCTCCTGCATACTGTTTCTCAGAACACTTGGGTCAGACAGTAAATCAGGAGCTGTGGGCAATGCAGTGACTGCATGTGTACGTTTTCAGTCAGGAAATGAAAGGTGGTGAAAACCTACAGGAAGGAGGATGGCTGTCCCAAACTGCAGAAGCTGTAGGAGAGGAGGCTTTTGCAGCAACATGGTCGAAACTGTGTGGAGGGTCAGAGAAGGGAGTAGAGAGAGAAAGTCTTTGAGGTAGGCTGGAGCAAATCATGAGTGATGAAACCTACTCCGATTTGTAATTAATCATGGTTAATCACTGATAACTATAATTTATGCCATTTTTTTCTAATATTATACATAATATAAGGTACAGGAAACACCATTTTAAGCTACATTTACTGCACCACAATGTTCAATTTTTTTATCTATAAAAAATAAACCATCAGACTAAGGATCATGAGAGAATGTTAACGTGATTGGCACAGGAGTCATGACTGCAGGTTGTTTTGTAGAAGACAACTAGACTGTAATCCACATATAGTGTGGATCTCCCTGGTCGGGCACCCTCGAAACCTGAATGATCCTGAATGAGGGAGTTTGCCGGATCAGAGTTGGCCCTCTGCCACTGGCCCTTTAGCCCACCATCCCTCCCCACTGCCAGCTCTGGCTGGCCCCCTGTTGCCGGCCCCAACCTCACTGCCGGGGGTTGCCTTGTCCCTGGCCCCACTTCTGGGGGCTGCCTCAACCCCAGCCCTGGCCCCACTGCGGTCAGCCCCGCTGAGCTCCCAGCCTAGCAGGGCTCCCAGCTTCCAGATCTCCTGCCACTTGGCTCCCAAGACAGGGGCTTTCTGGTCCACAAACATCCGTGGTCCTGCCAGACTATAGATATTGATGGACCAGAATGTCCCAGTTTAGAGAGGTGCAACCTGTACTAATGTTACTGCATAAGTTATATCACTTCAGCTTCTGAACTTAATGAAGGTTTTTCGTTCTTAAAGAAATCTAATAGGATAATATTTGTTTGCCTCTGTCTGTAAAACAGGAAAAATCATGACCTCTGTATGAGGGGTAGGGTTATATTTTTTAGATAGTAAGATTTCTGGAGCAGGGACTGTCATTTATATTATGATCCTAGAGGTGACTAGCACTAGATGGCTTAATTCTGGCTGATGCCTGTAGATGGTACTGCAACATGAATGGCTCATAATATTAAACCAAAGATGACTGAATAAAAAGTTTAATTTCTAAGTGTGATTGCCTTTCTTCCTACCTTTCCATGCTGCTAAGGGAGTGTGCCAGGGTGCTGCATTCACTGTTAGGTTGGTGCCGTCTCCTGGTCACTCTGGGGAATAGCGCATGAGGTTAGCACCCCTTTCTGCAATTGCTAGCCATCCCTCTGTCTTTCTGCCAGCCTATGGCCCTTCTCTTGCTCCACTAGCTGCTGTTGCCTCTTTGTGACTTCACACTATGGCCCAGTCACCAATTGATTCCCCTTCTGGGGTTGGAAAATCTTTCTTTGCCAGCAGTCCTTGGTAATCTTCCCATTTACTGCCTCACAGTGTTTCTCCCTCGGTGGCTGACAAGGGATCCGGGCCCACCTCCTACTCCAGGTTCCAGTTCAGGGACCCTCTAATCAGCAGCCAGGGTCTGTTCCCTTCTATACCTTTCTGCCTTGCCTTGAGCCCTGTTCTACCTTCCTGGCCTTCCCCCTTCTCTGGTTTTGCCATCTTAAATACACCTCCCCTTCTGTCAGGGAGTGACTGCAAACTTTCTCACCATCCCCCTTATATTGCCAGTTCCCAGCCTTTATAGCCCCAGCCCCGCTCTTTCATCCTCAACTGGACTCCCTCAGGGGATTACTTGGGCCACCTTATTCCTCTCAGCCATGACCTGTATGGTAATTAGCTCCTTTCTGGACAAGCATGGGGTGAATGCCCTTATGCTTTGCAGGATTTTGATTGTATTAGTGGTGTGTTTACAGTCTCTTTCCAGGCAAATTGTGCCTTCCAATTTGAGGTATTAACAGATGTAGCAGATGCTCTTAGTTCAGTGATGAACATGGTGCAAAAACCTGGATGGATTAATAGAATTGTAGCTCTTGATAGGAATATTAAGAAAGAACTGATTTGGGTTTTTTGGTTTTTGTTTTTAATGTTTGGGGAATATACAAGCAACTCTGTCTCCTTTAACAATAAAGAATGAGCAGCATCTGATGGATCAACTTCTAAGAATATCAGTGAAGACAAATCCTGCGATCTCTCCTAGGGCAAAACTGCCACAAGATTTTTACTGAGTACTGTATTGACTGCAGGCTTTGTCTTGCAGTCTGTTCTTTATAAACTGGAAAATATTAGTGAAATAGGTGTTGCAAGAGTTCTTTTATCGGTCTCTAGTGTTGTATAAAATCCTTTTGCCATCTCTGTGCAGGGTTCAGAACTATGGCTATAATCCAAGGAATCTGAGAAGCCCAGCCATTAGGCCTAAAACCAGAACAACTATTCTTCAGACTCGTCGTATAAAACTGGTAAAAATACAAAATCACAGATTGTATTCAGAATTGTACATATTCAGTGAAGTGGGAAGGCAGTTATTTATAGCCTAGTTATATCAGTATTCATGGCAAGATTTTCTAAACAGCCTTTCTTAATTGCATCTGTCATGGGACTTCTGTGATACAGCCTTGCCTGCTGCTGGTACTGGCCCTGTTCCCCATCTCTCCACAAGCATGTGCACACTATGTGCTCCTCGAGCTGTCTCTGAGACTAGCACTATGTACTCCCATAGCCTCCTCACTTCCCTTCCCTGGACATGCACGCAGCCTCCAGGACTGTCTCCAGAAAACAATCATCCCTGGAATTGTAAGCAACTATCTCTTCACTCTGCACCTGCAACCTCTTCTATGACCCTCATAACTAATGAAATAGGAGATAAAAAGATAAACACTGTTGAGAGCCAAACTCAAAGTTGCAACATCTTTTGCTGCACTAGTGGTCACATCTTATGGTTTTTTGTTACAGCACAGACTGGAAAACTTGATCTGCCACATGATCTAGTATGGAGAGGCAGGAAGTACCTGCAAAGGATATGTGCACAAGTGGTAATCTCACTTGTGTTGGCCTTGCTTGTATCAGTAGACGATAGCTTCACAACTGATTCAGGCAACAAGGATGAGCTTCATACCAGGAACAGACAGTACTGGATTACCCCCTGATTAGTCACTGGTTTGTTGTGAAAGTGGGGGAGGGGAATCTTGCTGACCCAGTCCATTTCAGTTAGCTCCACATATAGAGCTAGCTTAGGCCCTGATTCAGAAAAACACTTAGGGCACATCTAGACTACATTCCTCTTTTGAAAGAGGAATGTAAATTAGGCAAATCGAAAGTGCAGCTGAAGGGTGGATTTAAATATTCTGCGCTTCATGTGCATATTCATGTCTGAGTGCTTTTTCGAAAAAGGATTTTTTGAAAGTGAAAGCACAGTCTAGATGGGGTTCTTTCGGGAGGAAAAAAACCCTTTTTCAAAAGAACCCATACTCCTGAAAAAATGAGTATGGGTTCTTTCGAAAAAGGGTTGTGTGGTGTGTAGTGTGGGGGTTTTTTTGTTTTTGTTTTTTTCTTCCAAAAAAAAAACCCCTGTCTAGACTGCGCTTTCACTTTCGAAAAACCTTTTTTCGAAAAAGCACTTGGACATGAATATGCAAATGAAGCACGGGATATTTAAATCCACGCTTCATTTGCACTTTCGATTTGCCTAATTTACATTCCTCTTTCGAAAGCCAAAGGCTATGTCTAGACTACAGGGTTTTTTGAAAAAATGGCCTTTTTTTTGAAAAAACTTCACCTGCGTCTAGACTGCTACCACATTCTTTCGAAATTAAATTGAAAGACCACCGCGGGTTTTTTGACAACAGTAAAGCTCATTTTACAAGGAAGAACGCCTTTTTTCAAAAGAGCTCTTTCGAAAAGTGTTCTTGACCGCAAACAGGGCTTTTTCAGAAAAGAGCATCCAGATTGCTTGGGTGCTCTCTGTTGAAAAAGCAGATTGCTTTTTTGAAAAAGTTGTGGCTGTCTAGACGATCTCTTTCAAAAGAAGCTTTTTCGAAAGAGACTTACAGTCTCGACATACCCTTAGACATGTATTCACGCATGTGTTTAAACCCTATTGAAATCAGTGGAAGTTAAAGTGAAACCATGCTTAAGTATTTTGCTGAATTGGGGCCTATGTTCTTGGAGGCTCGTCTGGATAGTTCTGAATTATGATGTCTAAACTTGGAATTTGGCCTGTTGAAACTCAAACAACATAGTATAGTAGATTTGAAACTTAAAGCCACTTGTCTTTGGCTCTTGGTGCAGAGTTATATAAAACATAGCGCCTTACAACCTTATTTCTTTTAAGGGAGTTGCTACAGTGGTGCAGGATGCCAGCTCGGATGAAGATGATAGTTCTCAGTCCCAGCAGTCAACCAAAACGAAACTAACAACTGGAACCAAGAAAGGAAAGGAAAGTAGGTTTGCAGCGCTATAAATATGACACTGGTTAGCACACTTGTGCCCAGTCAGGTGATACGACTGCACTGTAGAAAATGATCTTAGAACGTGTGCAAATTTGTTCAAATACCATCTCTCTGATTACAGTGGCATTATGCGTATAACACTTAGTATGCCCTACCAAAGCCTTAGCAGCACTCAGATTATTACTTATTACACCATAAATGTGGATAGTGCTTAAGGACTAAGAATTTCAAGAGAAATACAAGTTCCCTGCTCTAAGTAGCCTACAGAATAATGGCCTGATCCGGTATGATCTGAGCACTCCTGGAAAGGTAGTAAACACCTTGTACTTTTGCTGTCTTCAGTGGAATTTTGTGGGGCAAGAGGCAGAATTGGACTATTTATTAGGCATGACACAACAATGGTTAAGAACAAATAGAGGGGTATGGAGATGTGGGAGAAAGAAGAACTAGAAAAGATCCTGAGAAACATTTGCTGTTGAATATGCATCTTGTTAACACCTTATTAAAATTTGGGATGCTATGCTGAATGCAGGTGGGCAATAAAATACCAGCTGAAAGAAGTGAGTTCTGAGAGAGGATTTGAAAAAGCGGTGTGGGGAGGAGAAACTGGACCACGCAAAGGGCTTAAGGGACTGTTCTATAGGCATTGAGAGGGGGAGCATAGGCACTTACGGGAAATGACTGGGGAAGCAAAAAATTGAGCTGAATTTATCAATGCAAAGCATTAGTAGGGCTTTAAGGAATCCATAGAAGTGAGGTACGGAGAGGGGCAGAGCTATGCTACTCATCTAAAGGTGACAAGAAATCATTTGAGACCCATACAAACCAGAGGAAATAAGTTCAGGAGTGGATGGGTATTTAGAGTCAAGTAAGTCAAACACATTTAAGTTTGCAGTGTTACCTTTAGTATCATTGCTGAGTCATTTCAAATAACTTATTCTTTTAACCTCTTGAAATTTCTTTTGACAGAATCCAACCTGCAGCAAAAGCTAGGAGAACCAGAGGAGCCCATGCAGACTGAGCCAATGATCACAGATAATGCAGAAGCTAAAGAAAAAAGACCATCTCCACAAGATGCTAGATGTGGTAAATCAGCACATGCTACAAAACAGTCCATGAGCCTACCTCAAAGAGATGTCTTCAAAGAGGAAAAAATTAGGAGGACCAAACAAGATCCTATTTGTAATATGGAGACAGAAGATGATGAGACACAGCTGAAGAATTCTAAGGAAGATAATATTTTTTTATTGGACGCCACAAAAGAAGGAAATGTGGGCCGATTTCTTAATGTAAGTAAAAATGGTAAATGTGTGCTATTTGATCACTTCATTTTTTAAAAATTGCTTATTTGCACAAACAGAAGGTATTAATGAGTTTTACAGAATTCTCTCCTCTCAAAATGAGTAGTTTTTGTTTTTATTTTCGGACAGGAAATCAAATAGATGATTGGGGTTCTCTATATTTTGGCTGAATAGCCTTGCCACTGGGTGCTATGCTGGATCAGGGTGCGTGGGCTGGCGGCTTGATGAAATTCCAGATCTCCTTTCAGCCCCCCCTGTTTTCCAAAGCCATTTTAAATTGTGGGATGTGTCAATTCAGGGGTATTTTACATAACACACTGAAATTTCCAACCTTACTCCTGATCTATACAGATGGGGAGACTGTCTACTACAGATTCCTTCGCAGGTTTCACACTCAAGCTAGCACATGGTAAGAGGGGACTCTGGCTGTTCTAGGCAATGATGTATAGTTAACCACATTGTCCAGGCATACCCAATAAATCTAATTGGTTTAATAATTTTTAAAATGCTCCGAGTGATAAGAGTTCTAGAAGTTCTTTTCTGCACAGGCATAGAACTTGCTTTGTTTTCCCGATGAGCGTTAGTAGGTGTGTCAAGCTGAAATCCGCAAAAACATTGAAATGATGCTCCTTAATATAGAACAGGGAGAATGATAAACTTTCTATCCATGTGCACACACACATATGTGTCTGTACACATGCTTAACTTGGCTTGGCAGAATTTTTATTTTTTTGTAATTTTGATATTAATTACTATTTAAGCGTTTTTGTTTTTTTTTTTCATTTTAACAATTTTAATTTTCAGTTATGAGAAATTAAGGGGAGGTTGGGGTTAATGCAGCACAGATAGAGGACTGCAGAGGCTTCCTGGGTAAACTGAAGGGTCTGAGACACCTAGGCGAAAGGTATGGGAGAAGGCTGTGGTCCTCCCCTTGGCCCAGCTCCACGGGCTATGAGGAATAGGATGAGATCACCACCACCACTACTGAGTGGCTCCTGGCCAGGAACAGCCCCCGTACTTCAGGCCAGCAAGTGAATGGAACCATGACAGCAAAGCTGCAGAGGGCTCCCAGCACAGTTTCAGGGCCATTGACACCTGATCTTTGTAAGTGCAAGCTGCAGGCCTGCTGGCACAGAGCAAAGACCCCAGGCTACCCCAATACTGAATGGTTCTTGCAGTATGATGGCCCTGTACTCCAGGCCATGACAATAGAGCTGCAGAGGGCTCCCTGCATGGCCATCGATGATATTGGATCCCCGCAGGCATTGATCATGGGAGAGGCTGCCATTGACGCATGTTTTTTTCAATCCATTTATTTGTTAGGTGAAATCAATATTTAGTAGTGCCTATCTATGTAAATTGAATCCTGCCAACCCTACATAACTGTAAGCACCTGTCACATCCACATGGCAGTTTCCAAATGCTTGAAAGCCAACTCCCCTCGCATATCAACTCCCACCTGCCCCCCTCAGCCTCTGCATTGTTGCCTCTGTATCAGAAGCAGCAGTGCAGGAGTCGGAGGTAGGCAGATGAATTTGGTGCTCATGAGGAGCTGCCTTTTAAGACAGCTCCTCGCGGGCACTGGCTCCCGCACTTCCACACATCTCCCCTCCCCCACTTGCTGTCTCTGATACAGAGGCAGGGGGAGGAGGAATGCATGTAGTTGACAAGATTAACCGATAAGCCCAGGCTTATCGGTTAATCGTGTAGTTGTCTACAGGTTGACGGTGATGATTTCTGTTCGTGTGTCAAGTGGAGAGAGAAATCTCACCATAAATGATTGAAGTGCAGTTTGACCAAAGAATTTGATTTTTCAAGACCAAATTGTTATTTTAGAAGTGCTGGAGATAATCTTTCCCTCGCAATGACCTAATTATAACAAAAATTGGTGTATGCTAAATATGGGTGGTGAAAGAGTGGCAGGAGGAATATCTTTTCTCTCTTTTTTAAGCATGTTACAAATGTTTTTTTGGGGGGCAATGCATATAAATATTCTACAGCCAGAGACTGATCATCCTTCTGATTAATTTTAAATCAATTTTGTTTCACAGCATAGCTGCTGTCCAAATCTCTTTGTACAGAGTGTCTTTGTAGAGACACACAACAGAAATTTTCCTTGGGTGGCGTTCTTCACAAACAGGTTGGAACTATCTTTTTCTAATGTTCATTCAAAACAAAAACTGTTAGAAAAAAATCACATTATTTTCCAATAGACGAAGTGTCCCGATTTGGGGGGGGGGACATTCTTATTGGTGATCTCATCAGAGATGAAGGCCTGAGTGGGTAAGGGAACTAAACCACATTCTTACCACAAGAGAGCTTTTCTGCAGAGCGTTTCCTGGGGAATGCTTGCCCTACGGCTTCCAGTGCTATATCTTTTCTGTGGAAATATGGGACTTATTTTCAGAAGTGTCAGTGGCAACCATTCATGAGCATTCTATTCACTACTCAAAAAATAATTGTTCCTTTTAATATGTTCTGCTAGGGTTGGCTCAGAGAGACCGCACGAGGAGCTTGTTGCTACCCTATGTCTTGCAGTCCTTTAAAATCATTCCAAAGAGCTAATATGGTTTCATTAAAATCTATCCTCCAAGAGTTCTTGCAGGCCATAAATGCTATGTCTACACAGCAAAGACAAATCCGGAACAGGCCTGTGCCAGTTGATTCAGACTCACAGGGCTCAGGCCGTGAAGCTGTTTGACAGAATCAGAATACTTGAACTGGAAGGGTCCTTGAGAGGTCATACAGTCTAGTCCCCTGCCCTCATGGCAGGACCAACTACCATCTAGATCACCCCGTATAGATGTTTATCTAATCTGCTCTTAAATATATCCAGTGATGGAGATTCCACAGTTCCCTAGGCAATTTATTCCATGACAGGAAGTTTTTCATAATGCCCAACCTAAACCTCCCTTGCTGCAATTTAAATCCATTGCTTCTTGTCCTATCATCAGAGGCCAAGGAGAACAATTTTCTCCCTCTTCCTTGTAACACCCTTTTAGGTATTTGAAAACTGCTATCATGTTCCCTTTCAATCGTCTCTTTTCTAAACCAAACAAACCCAGTTCTTTCAGTCTTCCCTCACAGTCATGTTCTCTAGACCTTTAATCATTTTTGTTGCTCCTATTTAGACCCTCTCCAATTTCTCCACATCTTGAAATGTGGTGCCCAGAACTGGAGACAATACTCCAGTTGAGGCCTAATCAGGGCAGAGTACAGTGAAAGAATGACTTCTTGTGTCTTTCTCACAACTCCTGTTAATGCATCCCAGAATAATGTTTGCTTTTTTTGAAACAGCATCACACTGTTGGTTCATATTTAGCTTGTGGTCCACTATGACCCCTAGATCCCTTTCTGCAGTACTTCTTTGTAAACAGTCGCTTTCTGTTCTATGTGTGTGAAACTAATTGTTCCTTCCTAAGTAGAATACTTTGCATTTGTCCTTATTAAACTTCATCCTATTTACTTCAGACCATTTCTCCAGTTTGTCTGGATCGTTTTGAATTATGACCCTGTCCTCTAAATCACTTGGAACCCCTCCCAGCTTGGTATTGTTACCCCAAAAATATTCTCACTGGAGACTACCCAGGGTTACACTAGTATGGGTTTATTGTTTGAGGAATTAGCACTCCGCTATTTGCACTACAAAACTAGAACTGCCACTAAAGGTATAAACTAAAGAAGATAGAGCTGCCACCAAGGTTTAAACTAAAGAAGATACAGAGCTATCTGTCTCTCACGCACACAGAGAAACAAACAAACATACACACACCTCCATTCATTCACTCACATTCATTCCTGCCCTTAGGCACTCACACACTTACACAGGCATATGGGTTGCAGAAGGAGCCAAGGCATGTAGATCATGGAGGGTCTGTCTGCTCATTGTGGCTGGGGAAGCTGGTCAGGAGGAGAGAGACTGGCTTTAGAAAGGAGTTTCTCAGGAGCAGGGGAAGAAAGAGAAGAGAGTCTCACATGTGCTCCCTCTCTTTATGTAGTGTCTGAATGGCTCCTGTAACTCATTCACCACATCATCTGGGAGCATGCCCAGACTTCCCTTTATCCAGCAAAAGCAGTAGTCTGTGATGACTCATCACCATGTGCTCCATTATTCCCTGTCTACTTCAAACACTCACAGTCGGGAGAATGCAGTTTAGAGCAAGTTAAAAGCAAAGTAGCTGAGAGTGACAAAGTTGCAGTTTACAGTAAGTTTCTGAGAATTACAAAGATGACAAAGATCACAATGAATTGCAAGGTTTGACAAAGATCACAATGGGTTGCAGTTTAAAACCTTAGACCTTACAGTTTAGTTTAGTTTCAGAAAATGCATGTGTATAAATCAAGTAAGCTCAGGCAGAGGCTTTTTTATGCAACAGGTATCATATGCAAACTTAATAATCATATTCTCTATGCCAGTATCTAAATCGCTGATGAAGATATTGAATAGAACTGGTCCCAAAACTGACCCCTGCTTCTTATGCCCTTCCAGCATGACTGTGAAACAATAACTACTCTCTGAGAATGGTTATCCAGCCAATTATGCATCCATCTTATAGTAGCCCCATCTAAGTTGTATTTCATAAGAACAACCATACTGGGTCAGACCAAAGTCCATCCAGCCCAGTATCCTGTCTTCCGACACTAGCCAATGCCCCCAAAGGAGTATACAGAACAGGGAATCATCAAATGATCCCTCTCCTGTCATCGATTTCCAGCCTCTGGCAAACAGAGGCCAGAGACACCATTCCTACCTGTCCTGGCTAATAGCCATCGATGGACCTAACCTCCATGAATTTATCTAGTTCTTTTTTGAACCCTGTTAAAGTCCTGGTATTCACAACATTGGTTTCCCTAGTTTAGTGATAAGAAGGTCATGTGAGACTGTATCAAATGCTTTATTAAAGTCTAGGTATGCCACGTCCACCGCTTCTCCCTTATCCATAAGACTTGTTAACCTATCAGAGAAAACTATCAGATTGGTTTGACATGATTTGTTCTTTACAAATCCATTCTGGGTGTTATCTATCACCTTATTATCTTCCAGATATTTGCAGATTAATTCTTATTTGTTCCATATTCAATATATGGTATTCCAGGATTTGCTTAATGATAAGGTCCAGTTAGTGCAACTAGATTATGTCTACTGCCATTTAGATATTTGTGCTGATTTTTAGTATAGAGGTAGATTCAATTAACTACATATTAACTGATTGTGTTTTTGTTTCCTAGGCATGTGAAAGCTGGAACTGAACTCACATGGGATTATGGTTATGAAGCTGGAAGCATGCCAGAGACAGAGATCTCCTGTCACTGTGGGGTTCAGAAGTGCAGGAAAAAGATATTATAGATAGATTTTTACAGCTACATCCATATCCAGTAAATTTGAAATTCACTTGTAAGAAAAGACTATACTGTGTACAGCAGAAGTACAACTCTCCAGTGGATTCATACAAACCTATATGCTAAACTACAGTAAACCCCTCCAAGTAAAGTACCTGTGTAGATGAGATGTGTGAATCTGATTATTTTAAAATATGCCACTGGTTGTTTTTTTGTATGTAACAGAAGAAAGGTGTTTGTCGTGAGAAAAAGCATAAAACTTTACCAAGGTTATTTCTTTGCTCTAGGCTTGTTTTTTTCTCAGTCAAAAATGGAATCCAGTGGCAATGTATTTAGTAAGACAGTGGTTCCCAACCGCCGGGCTGTGGCACACTGCCAGGCCATGCCCCTAGCTGCTAATGAGCCCTGCCTGCTGGGGTTCCCCATGCAGCAGCAGGGTGAGTGGCTCAGCAGGCAACAGTGTGCTGTGGCTGGAGCCAGGACTGCAGTTAGGCTGAGTGGCCTTGTGGAGGGAGGAGTCAGGAGACTGTCATGCTTTTTCATACATACACGCATGTGGCTAACAGGGTAAAGCTTTCAATTTCTGCTTCTCAGCAGACTAAAGAGTCACATGTACAAAGAAAGATACAAGCTGGATAGGATTGTTTTTGTTCTCTGCTTATGTGGTGATGGATCTTGACCAAGCATGCAGAGGTATTAGTTAAGGCAGCGGTCTGCGAACTGATTTTTTCAGGAAGAATGGCTCTTGCACAAGAGGGGGTTTTTGTACAAAAAGGAGCCATCTACACAGCTCCTTTTTGCGCAAAAATCCCCTCTTGTGCAAAAACGGCCCCTAATTCATTATGCAAATGAAGCGTGGCGATATTCTACTCCGCGCATCATTTGCATAAGCTTTTGAGGAAAAAGGGTGCAGTATAGACTTAGCTTTTGTGAATAGGTTTGCTGGTTTGCAGTATAAAAAAGGTTGGGAACCACTGAGTTAAGACATTGTCTTAAACAGGGCTCGACAAATTATGCAAAACCCTACTCGCCAGACAAAAAAGGGACTCGCCACAGCCCCCCACCTCCCAACCGCGCAGGCGCGCACCACCAGAGAACGGGACGACTGGGACGGCATGTTTGTTTGTCAGTTATCATGCCTGCGGTTATCGTTGTTTGTCATTTTTTGACGTTTTGACGCGGTTCAAAAACTTCAGTGAAAGTTACAACAATATTTTCATAGGCGTGTGCAGCATATTTCATTAGGGTGTGCACCCAAAGAATTTTTTTTAAATGTACTCTT
>CM057845.1:265747269-265757487 GCA_030068395.1 Apalone spinifera
GCTAATTGGCTAGTCTCTGAAATGTCCAGCTCAGCTGTTCCTCATCTCTCACAAAATTTTGAGATTATATAGAGGTTCCGATGGTGTTATGTCATCCTCATACATTCTAGTGTGCACTGCTTAACTACAATATCTTGGCTAATTTAAGTTTGACATTTCTTGCTAATTGTTATTGGGATTATTATTGAAGATGAGTCTTCCTCTTGGTTGGGAGGCTTCTCTTGGGCATCAAGCAGCTTCAGCTCCCTCCCAAGCAGGGTTTCCAGTCAACTGCTGAAAAGCTAGGTTCTCCTTACTTAAGATTGCAAACTTTTCCTCCTGGACACCATTTGTGAATAGCATCCAGTCCAGAAAGCTGGCAACCCTATGAGGAGCTTACTCCTGTAGCTGGCTTATTATGCACTGGGTCCAGTTAACTTCACTACTCTGCCACTCTTTCAATTTTATTATGTCTTGTGATTTTCGGGTGTTTCTTAAGGTCTCAGCTCCTGGAAACGAGATTCAATGAGACTCTCTCATTTTTTTCCCTTGGCCACAGAAATATTGACCCAAGCGCAACCTACCAGCTCGGGGCCCAGACAGCAACCAACCCGTCCCGCCCCAGATAGATTTTTAAAGCCTCATGATTGGATCCTACGTCATCTCCCACCAGCCTGAGCTGCTGAACATGGCCAAGGGCCCCACCCTGAGCCATCTCCCACGCTCCTGCCGGGTGACTCCTCCCACTGCCATCACGTGACTTCCACGGTGCCGAGCGAGGAGTTAGCACTAGACGCCCCCTTCGTGCCCCGCTTCCCCCGCCCGGAGCTTCCGGCGGCCGCCCCCTCTCCCGATGCCGTAGGGTTCCGGCAGCGAGAGCCGCCCCTGGCGAGCTCGCCTCCAAGCCGCCACTTCGCCGCAGCCAGGCATCAGCCTCCTGCCGCCCGTTCCCCCGCCGGGCCTGGGCTGCCGCCGCAGCAGCGCCAGTCTCCGGTCAGCTCGGCCCGCGTGGGATTCGAACCCGTCAGCGCAGGCGGGCCCGGCTCAGCAACTCCCCGCCCCTCCGCGCTCTCATTCCACGGGTGGGGAGCGAGTCGGGCAGGCACCGTTGGGTTAGCGGCTTCGGCAACGGTTAGTGAGCATGCGCAGATGGCTGGTACATGCTCAGTCCCAGGGAACGAGCCGGGTCCATCCGACACTCTCCCCGCCGGGCACGCCCATTTTCTGGCCCCTCCCCCGACCCTTCGGGAGTTTCCAGGATCCTGCCCTGTGTAGAGGCAGACGCAGCAGCTCAGGCGGCGAATCATTGTCCCCTCCCTCCGCCCACGGTAAGTACCATTGGGGTGGGGGGCGAGATCCGGGCTGTGTCCCGTTTTGTACACCCTCGGTAATGACTGGTTCCCATCCCCCCCCACGGCTGCAGCGAATGGGCCGTTCCGCCCCGTCTCCTGGTGAGCGGTGGGGCTGGCAGGGGAGGGGCCCCTAGTATGGGACAGGCTACGCTGCGGCCACTGGGCTGGCCCTCAGGCGGGGCCGTGCTGACCAATCCTCGCCCCCCTCCTCCTTCCGGGGAACCTGGGCCAAGCCGGCCTCCTCCCACAGGCCGTCAGAGCCACCACAGCGCCTCCACCCATCCAGGCGGTGACTCAGTGTGGAGGGTGCCAGGGTGGTGATTGTGCCACGACGTGCCCTGCAGCCCTCTTACCCCTGCCATGCCACAGCCCTCGCTGTATGCCACAACACACCCTTTGCTGTGCACCACAGCACCCCCCTTGCCACGCTCCATGTCACCCCTTGACGAGCCCACAGCACACCCCTTTCACTGGGCACTGGAGCATGCCCTTGCTGGGCACCATGATGCTTCTGTCTCTCTCTGGCCTTCACTTTAGCCATGGCAGAATCCTGTCCATTTCTGTGGTGTCTGCAATATTGGGGTGTCAAAGCGCTCGGCACACACCAGCTTGGGAATCCCGCCCTGGGCCTGTGTATCAAATTGAATAGTTGTATAACTGCATACAAAATATTATCACCCTCTCTCTTACTGTGATGCTGGGGTTGAAGGAGACTGATATGTTACACAGCTGTTTAAAACAAATAGCTGAATAAGTAGGCAGGTACGGGTTTTCCCATCTGCAGCATGGAGACTTGTGCAGTTTTGAAATGAACCAAAGTCTAGAAGATACTAACTCTTGCGATTACAAATGACATAGAAAGTAACCAGAACTGGAAGAGATGGAGAAAAAACAAAAAGGAGAAAGTTGTTTTGCTTTTCTCATTTGTTTTGAGCAAGTCAACAGCAGGTGGTACAGAGCCAGTTTCTCTTTTGTTCAGTTTCATTTCCTCTCTCAGACTAGCAAGTGATGACATTATCCTCATGTTCCAGTTCATACATATCCTTTCCCCCTAGTCCCACAATAAAAGGGAGCTGCTGGTGTTTTACTATCTATGTAGCTGAATTTCAGAAATTTGAAGTAGTAAATAACTAGACTAGAGAATGCTGTGTAAGTGTGATAGTCAGCATTTTGGCCAACACATAATATTGAACTGGAAGGTCAGCAGTAGGGAGCCCGGCAGGGCAGCAGACTGACTGCGGCGAGTTGCTGGTGTGGCCGCCCAGCACAGGGTAGCAGGGCTGCCCATCAGGGCTGGGAAACTTGGCATCTGGCTGCCTGGTGGGGCTGGGAGCAGCAGCAATGGTGGTAGTGGCCCAGTGGTGCTGGGAGTTGCTGCTGTGGCAGCAGCCCAGTGGGGCCCGGAGTGGTGGCGCACAGTTGCCTGGGGGATCCAAGAGCCCCGGTGAATGGCTGCTGTGGGGGCCCAGAGTGGCAGTGTGCAGCTGCCCCTGAGAGGAAGGGGCAAAAGCCGTGATGGGGGGGGGGGGCAAGCATCCTGGTACACAGCTGCCTGGGGGAACCGAGAGCTGTGGCACAGGTGGAGAGCCAGCTGGGAAACCAGCAGGCGAGGCTAGAGCTGGAGAGGGACAGCGGCAGGGGGACCAGAAATGACCACCCTTGATCCAGCAAAATCCCTCATCTGGGACTGGTCAGCTCCCTATGCTGCCAGACCAGAGAGGTCCAATCTGTAGATACTTTCAGGACCATGAGATATATGTTCCTCTCATTTATGTACTCTTGATATCCACTTCTGTACCTGCATGCAAACTCCCATTTGGGATTTTTTAAATGTAACACAGAGACAAACATAAAAAATGGGAACAACCAATTTAAAAAAAAAAGAAATATTTTTAGAAGGGAGCTGCTTTACTTCGTTTAGTTGAAATTGACCAATTTTAGTTTAATGAATGGATCCTGGTAGTACCCTGGTGAAGTATAATTGCACAAGGGAACTGAATCACAGAAAGGTTTGGTGATGTGCCCAAAGTCACACAGCATCTGTGTCAGAGCCAGGAACAGAACCCAGGTTTCCTGACTCCCGGTGCCAAGTATGAACACTTACAAGAAAGTTAGCTTCATTATTATTTTGCAGTTTCATTTTACATTATTGGAATGCTCTTTTCAGTCCGGATAAATACTAAATATTATTTGCTAATGTAGGAATTTTTTTCTTCATAGTGCTTAGCAAAGTGGAGGTAGTTCTGTGATTTAGATAATGCTGAACAGTGTTCTGTGTATGGGTCTGTAAGAAGACACACTCTCTCCCTAAAGAGCTTTCTGTCTAAGAACTGTTTCCTGCAACTGGCTCCACACAGGTAGACACATGTACTCTGGCAGATCCAGTTCCAGGATCTAGCCCTAAATAGACCGCATACAGGAGCTGGAGAGATATAGTACAAGCCTCTTTCTCTTTTCTTCTATTATCCCTTCTTTGTGTGGCATTTGTTTTTATCTGGGCTTTTTTGGTCATAGTTAGTCTTTATGTTAGGGATGTCAGTGTGGAGCCAAGTACACGATTAACCAATGAGCCTGGGCATATTGGTTAATCCTATTGACTGCACACACTTCCCCCTCCCCACTGCTGCCTCTGTGTCAGAGGCAATGGGGGGAGGCAGGGGAGAGGAGGAAGGAGAGCTGGTGCTTGTGAGGAGCCACTGTGACCTCTCTATTAGAGGAGGCTGCTGCAGAGCAGCCGCTGTCCACAACGGGCCCAGGCTCACCATGGACAGAGGCTGCTCCGTGGGATGTCAGCGCACCCTCTGTCTGCGGGGAGCTCAGCAGCAGCTGATTTTGAAACTAGCTCCCCTTGCAGATCAGCTCTCGCCTGCCACCCCGCACTGCTGCCTCTGACACAGAGGTATCAGCATGGAGTGACAAGGGGCTCCCTGGCAGTGGGGCCGGGAGCACACTGACTGCTGGCCCCACCCCCGGGGATATTGAATAATTGTGTAATCGCTAAAGTTTAATGCGGTTACACAATCATTCAGTTACATGGTATCTAACATAGGGATGTCAGCGTATAGCCGAGTAAGTGATTAACTGATAAGCCTAGGCTTATTGATTAATCCTATCAACTACACGCACCACCATCCCTTGCTGTCTCCAGGGACCTTCGAATAGTCGTATAACCGATAATATTTTTAATGCAGTTACGTGGCTATTCAATTACACAATATCTAACATCCCTAATCTAACATGCCTACTTCTCTTACATTTTACTAATTATTTGTATTAAGATAATGCCTAGAGTCCCCAGCTAAGATCATGCCTCAATGAGCAAATAGTTAGTGAGAAACAGTTTCTACCCCAAAGAGCTTCAAAATAGGCAAAACAGATATTGGTGGGAGGGAAACCAGAGGTAACTTGCCAAAAGTTACACTGCAGGTCAAGAATAGACCCTTAGTTGCCTGATTCAGTCCAGTGATCTTTCCAGCAGACAGTGCTGCCTCCCTTTTATGAATAAGAAGGCTGAGCCTAAATTACTTGTTCACAGTCCCAAAATAAATGTGAATCAACAACCAGGATTTGAATTTAGGCGTTCCTGGCTCTCGGTGCTGCATTTGACCGTGTAGCTTCTGTCTCACTCATGTAATATAAATACATATTTAAATTCACATACTCTTGAACAAATTAAAAAGGGCTTTCTCTATCCTCACAGGTAATAGGCTACAGTGCTCTCTGTGTGACATCACCAGCAGAGAGCATCTTGAAACATTGTACCTCATGGGAGCTAGCTGTTGCTGAGGATCTGAGTATCAGGACTTGCATGACAACTGAAAAAGTAAAGCTTATAGTTCTCGTATATTGAATGAACCACTTATCTGGGCTTGTGGGGAAGGAATTTATAATTTTATGGGCAGATTGTACTGACTGAATTTGAATTATGACTTTAATTTGCATATAACCTTAAAAACTCACTGCAACTGTCAAATAAGAAAAATGAGACAATGTGGGAGGTCAAGTGTTGGAAGGCTCAAAACAGGAAAAAAAAAAGATTAGAGGATCTCTGTGACAAAGCCAGGGATTTCATATTTTTCTAGTGTATGTAAATTTGGTGTTGCCCAGAGTGGTGCTTGATGGCCTCTAACTTTCATCTATTATTGAACCATCTTCTAACCTCAAACTTCTTGTCTTTTCCTTTCCCCTTTTTACTTGCAAATCTTTTCACTGTTATCCCTGTATGTTAAGGAAACATATTTTCCTCCTCCTTTCCTGTGAACTCAGGAAGGATATTTGGGGGAACTGAGGGTGGTACTTGTCTTATTTAAACTGTGGCAGATATTTTATTGCAGCTGTAGTCAGATGTGTGGAACAATAAGCTTGAAGTTGTGATGGCAGCAGACTAACATCTTCTAAATTAAAGGTGACTCACAAGACTCTGCCAGGTTGTTGATAAGTGCATGAAATGTTCTTCACTGAGCTGTGTATTGCCAGCAAGTTTGGAAGTTTTCATATTTGTTCCTCCTTTCTCCCCTCCCCCCCCCCCCAGTTACTTTCCAAGAAAACAATTCTAGTTCCTATTCCTCTAGTACCAACTGCTAGAACACTAGCATCTAGCTTCTGATCTGTTTTTGTCTCAGCAAGTTTTACTCAGGCCAGTCAATCGCTGCTAGAGTGGTTGGGCACAAAGTCTACTTGGGTGCAAGTGGAATAGCAGCTAGGTTTAGAAATGCTGAGAGTCCTCAACAGCTATCCTCTCCCAGCAGGTATAGGGTGGCTGCATTAACAGTTTTATATTTTGTTCAACAGCCTTTGTCCAGGTGGCTTCCATATAATGGAGAAGATGGTGAAAAGAAAGTGTGCGTTTTGTCCAGCAGATGAAGAATGTGCCATAATGTACATTGCAGAAAAGCAAAATCTTGCAGTTCATCAAGATTGTTTGGTGAGAGTTTTTATTAACATATTAAAGCAATCAAAAAGGACCAAAAGGAAACATTTCAAAGACAATATGGACATTATACATAACTGTCTATTTTAGAACAGTGGTTCTCAGCCAGGATGTGCAGAGATCTTCCGAGGGGTATATCAACTCATCTAGATATTTGCCTAGTTTCTAGAAAAGTCAGTAGAGTAAAATTTCATTCAATGACTTGATTATAATGCTCTGTATGCTATATGCTGAAATGTAAGTATAATATTAATATTCCAATAAATTTATAATTGTATGGTTAAAATTAGCAATTTTTCAATAATAGTGTACTGACACACTTGTATTTTTATCTCTGATTTTTATAAACAAGAAGAGGTGAAACATGAAGATATACAAGACAAATCAGACTCCTGAAAGGGATGTAGTAATTTGGAAAAGTTGAGAACCACTGGCTCTAGAAAAAAAACCCAAAACTCATTCCCTCTCTGTTTCAGAATGCAGTGAATCATTTACTATTTCATGGTCTTCTGGAGCTCCAGCAATTAGAGCTTTAGACAGTTTTCTTTTTTCCCAAATGGTTAATGCATTGAACTAAATGGGAATAAGAAGACTAATGCAGGAGTCAAAATGGCATGTAGAAAGAGTAAAAACTAGCTAATTCACTGTTACCTTGCTCTTTGAATAGTCATCATTGCCAAGTTACTGTAAAGTGGTGTTATATTAGAATATTAATATTTGACATCCAGTTTTCATGGGTATAACTAGCTACATAAGTTGCAAGACAATACTGGATTGGGCCCCAGATTTTAGTAGGCAGTAGAAGGAAGGACAACAAAAAAGCAGGACTGAAAATATTTGTTTTGCAACTAATTCTCCCATCTTGCTGCCATCAGAGGTTTCAGAGTTCAAGACAAGTTTGATATTTTGGTTAGCCCTTGTTAAATTTAGAAATTATAGAAACTGCCTTAACATTAGATAAGCAGAAGCCACAAGAAAAATGAACTTGTTTTGCAATAACTTTGAAACCCTGTTTCTTCCAATGATTTTGAATGGCAAAATAGGTTCTTTCAGTCCCTGGCCCACTCCTGCAAAGATTTATGCACATGCTAAACTTAATGTAATGTGAATAATCTCGATTGCAATAATGGAATTGGACTCCTTATAGTATGAAAAGATAAACATGTTGCAAGTCTTTGCAGCATCAGGGCCATAATTTGCATGATCAAGGTGGCAAGATGGCAGTTTCCTGTGTGTCTGAAATATAAGGAATAATTAAGTGTGGTTTTCATTAAAGATTTGACTATGTAAAAATGTCCATGTGAGGTTCTAGGTTTATTTTTATTCTGATTATAAATAAAATGTGCCTTATATCTACTAACTGTGCAGTCTTATCCTGGAATCTGAAAGTCAAGCTGAGTTCTTTCCTTCTTTCACATCAGCACCAATAATAAAGATTCTGGACATCTGCTCTCATCTAGGTTAACTTAAGAGCAGAATTTGGCTCTGCTTTGGACCATAATTAACTATTCTTGAGACCCATATGAGAGAGCCCTCTTCCTAAATTGGTTTGTTTTGCTGTAGTATCTGGAGAAAAGTAATATGAAAAAATGTCATTAAGTGTGCAGGCATGTTTTTAAATTCATAGGGAGCATTTCTATTGAGTTAAAAGGTGCCATATTTGCAATCACTTTCCTTGCTATAACTCTACCTATACATTATTATTTTAGTGTGTAGGTTACCAATTACATTAAACTGGAGTTTTTATTTTTTTGATAACATAAGTCACAGATCCTTTGCTTCTCTTTTATTTCTCCTTTTAATAGATCAGCTATCTTACTGCTCTTGCTATGTTTGTGTTTGCAGCATGTACATTTCAAAAGCAGTCCTGGCACCTTGTACATGTACATTTCAAAAGCAGAATCGCAGCAGAATCAGCTCGAGTAGAAACTGCTTCATTCCTCACTTGTGCCATTTCCCACTGTGCCTCTACCTCCC
The DNA here is from genome assembly GCA_030068395.1 of Apalone spinifera. Taxonomy (NCBI): domain Eukaryota; kingdom Metazoa; phylum Chordata; order Testudines; family Trionychidae; genus Apalone; species Apalone spinifera. The sequence goes on from CM057845.1 coordinate 265,755,508, forward strand.
TTGTGGAGACAGTGCCAGCACTAGCTCCTGCTCTCCTCCCTTGCTGCCTCTCTCTGATAGAGGCAGCAAGGGAAGGGAAGTGACTAGTCGCATCACTAGTCGACTAGTCGATTACATCCCTAAATCATATGTAGTTAATTATCCCTGTTAATGTCATAGTTCAGTACATCAGCAAGTACTCACACATACATTTCTGCTGCATTTTTGCAGTCACTGTTCAACTTATTTAAGTTGCTTCTCCAATGTCCCATTACCAGTCTTTGCCATATACCACATTGAGGACTTCCTGAAAGTTCTTGTTGTCTCTCAAACCTGCTGGGCTGATTGGCCAAAAAAGGGGGAATGGATAGTATGATGGCTTATCAAGGAGGCTCTGCAAAAATGCCATGTTCCTTTCATGTGGAATCTTCTTTAACAGTAGGCAGAGTTTAGTGCCACCGCTTCTGACTTGTAGGAGGGTGGAAAAGCTAAGCAGTGCTCCCTACTTAATATGGGATGATGCTTGTTACGAACAAAGAAATACAGGTTTGCCCATTTAGGGACCCACTGCTTTGTGGGTGGAATAAAAATGCATATTTTTGAAGTGCACAGTTCTCATGCCTGATATTGAATGGAAACCCCATCTACTTTTTAAAATTCCTTACTGATATACATCAGAGTTTCTCACTGATTGACTCTGTTAAATATTGCTCTCTTTTGTTGTTGTTGTTGTTGTTGTTGTTCGTAGTTGTATTCCTCAGGATTTGTAGAATCTGAAGAGCATAACCCAGAGAATCAGGAGACAAGGTTTGATGTGGCCTCAGTTCAGGATGAAATCAGAAGAGGAAAGCGGCTGGTAAGACAACTTCTTTCAAATATTTTCTTGTTTATAATAACAGTAGCATGCTAGACCATGAAGTTTGTTTATGGCATTTATATGAGCTACTGACATAGACGCTATATGCCAGGCATTTTTGAAAATTGTACCCAACGTCTGTATACTTGTAAACTGAGCAAATACTGCCACTATCATTGAGTCACTTCTAAGAATATTAACTGATTTAAATATAATGTTGTAAGAACAGAGAGAGTAATAGAAAGTTGGTTGAAAAATAAGCTGAGTTGGGATTTGGAAGAGTGAGTTTGCATGTTGGAAAGGAGAAGAGAGAGGCTGAATCAAAGATTTAAGCATGTTCACTGATGAAGATACTTACTCTCCAGTATAAGCTTTTAATTATTAATTATAAAATGTATATACTTGCTAAAAACACAACTCCTCCTGCTGTAGATGTGCAACTTCTGTCGCAAGAAAGGAGCCACTGTGGGGTGTGAGATAAAAAACTGCCGCAGAAGTTATCACTACTTTTGTGCACTGTGTGATGATGCAGCATTAGAAACTGATGGAGGGCAAGGAATTTACCGGTATTTAACAAACCATTTTCTAATTGTACATTTTGATAGCATTGTTAGAATATAAGTTAACTTTTTTTTTAATGCTGAAAGCATCGATGAATATGTCCTACCAAAAAGTCCTTCTCAACCCCGCCATGTTTGAAACTATGTATTTGGGAGCTGTGGAGAAAATGTTCCTATCGAGTACTGCAATGGATAAAAAACTTGATTTAATGACAGGAGTATATAGATAGTTCTACTCTCTGGAGTAGTACTTGCTGGTGTCAGGTTGCGGTGTTGTTCTAGTACCCGTTGACCATAGTTGCTTTGGCCCTGTTTATGGTCTGTCTCTGTCTTCCACAGCCCAGCCATCCAACCAGATCATATTTAAGTTCTGTCTGCTTCCAGGATAATGAAGGTTAAACTAAAAAATGCAAATAAAACTCCAGACAGATCTGCCTTCTGCCCCTTCACACTACATTGAAGTTCCCTGTTTTGCACCCCTTTATTCCTGAGCACAGCAGAATTCCTTTTGTGCACATTAGATTGAGCTTATTTAGTTTAGAAAAGAGGAGACTGAGGGGGGATATGATAGAGGTATATAAAATC
>CM057845.1:265766682-265778555 GCA_030068395.1 Apalone spinifera
CAACCAGACATCGAGCCATTGATCACTACCCATTGAGAACAACAATCTAGCCAGCTTTCTATCCACCTTGCAGTCCATTTATCCAATCTATACTTCCTTAAGATGCTGGCAAGATTACTGTGGGAGACTGTATCAAAAGCTTTGCTTAAGTCGAGGTATATCATGTCCACCGCCTTCCCCATATCTTCAGAGCCATAACAGAAGGCAAATAGATTGGTCAGGCATGAGTTGCCCTTGGTGAATCCATGCTGAGTGGTCCTGATCACTTTCCTCTCTTCCAAGTGCTTCAGAATGGATTCCTTCAGGATCCCTGCCATGATTTTTCCAGGGACTGAGGTGACACTGACTGGTCTGTAATTCCTTGGATTCCTGTACAGCAGTTTATCATTCCTTACTTCAGTCTTGCAATTCCCTTGGAGCAATACATTTCACCTTCACAGATACTTTGGGTGGAGCTAATTCTACCCTGGAATCATCTAGTGCAACTGCACTGAAATTGTGGCCACTTAAACCCAGGGCAGTTTTGGCTCTGTGACTGTGATCTTGGCTTATACAGAGAGGTTTTTTTCGCCTGATTTGTATTTCTTCTGTAACGTGCCAGGACACACGAAAACACACGAGATGCTATGACATCATTGTCTGATATGATAATCATCCATACTAGGACAGTAGGATTCTGAAGCGTATGAGAAGAGTGATTTTTCCTTAAACATGGAGTACTTAGATGGCCAAATACCACATTATCATGGGCCAAATACTGCATTATCATGGACCAACACCTGGCATCCCTTTATTAATAACTCACATTCATTTTAGCTATCATTTACTTCATTTGAGAAACTACAATACAACTGTATGGACAGATTTTAAATCTTAACCCAAAGGTTCTCTCAACCTAAGTCTGTTTCTGGACTTTCATGAAGGCCTTAGGCCAAAACATGCCTGTGGTTTTTGTTTGTAAAGCAGACTTTTCACTTCAATTTATTTAGACACTTAGGATGATATTCTGGCTTTCATTGAAATCCACATCAAAGCTCCTATTGAATTTCATGGGGTTAAAATTCCAGCTGAGTGCACTACAAATACATATAAATGATCTATGGATATAAAAAGCTAAAGAGAGCCTCCAACATCCTGAGTTACACCCATGATTATGAAGATATTTAAAATGACAGGTTGTAAAGGTTCATGTCTTGATTACATTCTAAACATGAAAAATGTGCTGGCACAGATATTTCAGGGGATGCCACACCGAGCTCAGAGTTCAGGACAAAATCATAGCTCAGTCTTCTGGTTCTTAGCTGGAGAGCAGCACGCTGGTTTCTAAAGAGCAGGATACACTTTGTGCATGGTGACATCCCTGCTAACAGAGAGAAGGGGAATTCCTACGTTTCCATGGGAAGACATGTCAAGCTTTCTTCTGTAGACAAATATTTGCTACAACTCCAAAACCGTGAGGTTAAAGGCAAACCAAAAGAGGGTGTATGGAGAATCCTCAGCTTTCAGAGTACTATTTTGATTGATAGATAAGCATATTTAGACAAACTAATCTTTGTCTATAAATCCACTTAAATAGGAAATTTTCTTACCCAGAATTTTTTTCTGCTAGCAAGTGTCCCCCAATTCTGGATGCCTGGGGTGTTCCATTCTTCTCTGTAGCTAACAGACATTCAGAAATGTGGGAGACACTGGGCTACAAAACAGTGAAATTGCTCCAAAGATGAATTTGGCCCAGCATGCAAGCAGTGCTACTTCTGCAGTTTTCCCCATCTGAGAGTACTTCAGAAATGAACACAGACACAGGCAATAAGATACAGAAGGGCTCCATATGCCTTTAGTTAATTCAGCGTAAATCACTTGTCACAGTACTAACCAGAAACATCCCTGGGATCTGGAATAGTGCAAAGTGTAATTTTTTCCCTCAACAGCTTCATATCCTTTGAACACCTTATCCACTTCCATGGATTTGTGGATTAAACATTAGACCGGTACATCTATCGTACCAATACAGCAAGTTATAATTTCACTTACAGATTATCTCAGTACGGATTTATTTTGGTTATTTATAGTAACTAGAACACTAAAATCAGAAAAGGGTTTAGAGGGTCTTTTTTTAAATCAGATCCTTTTTGTTGCCCTTCTTTGGTTGTTTGTTTTTTTGATTGTAAACACACAGGCTAAATGATTTTAGACAAACTAGGTGTAACTATTTAAATACTGGCTATTTTTCTCTCTCAGGCTTTGTGTACACTAGCACATTTGTTGGTCAGGAATATTAAAAAAAAACCCACACCCTTGATCAACATAAGTTTTACCAACAAAAGTGCCGCTGTGGACAGCGCTAGGTCAGTAGAGACCCCCTCCTGCTGACATAGCTACTGCTGCTTGTTGGAAGTGGTTTATGCTGGCAGGAGAGCTCTCTCCAGCTGGTCTAGAGTTGCTACACAGGAGACCTTACAGGGGGCAGCCGTGCTGCTGCTAAGGCAGGTATTGTAGACATAGCCTTAGTAAATGTAGAAATAGTCGTTTTCTTTACTCTAAGCAGTAAATGTCCCTACTGGTATAAATGTACAGTATTTTGTTTTGTTTTCAATAGAGCACTGAAGAGACAGCAGCAGAAAATAGTTTACGTCTTTTAAGGAAAAAACATAACAAACACAAAGGTTTGAGAAACCATTCATATTATTACAGCTCTTTGATGCTATCATAAATTGTACTGAAATGGCCAGTCTGGGGTCAGACATGCTGCAAAGCAGCTGAATCACAATCCTACCTTTCTTCTTTCTCTGTTAGCCAATTCTCCGCAGGCTAGCAAAGGAGAGGGATTCTGATTTACAGAACAGCTGTGTGATTTCAAAATAATTGTGTAGGGAGCAAATCCCTCTACTTTGGCAGAAGGCCATTATTATCCAATAAGAGTTGGTGGCTCCTCAGTGGTTATATAATCCCTCTATGCTGAGTGGGTGCTGGTCTCAGAACTCCTCATCCCTAGGCTCATAGTAAACATGGATGCCTCAGCTTCTGCCCACTCTCCTCCCTCCAGATATAAAATGAGATTACATTTAGCAAGGAAAATTACACTTACCTGGAAAATTAACTAGCCTCCTTCAAGGGGGAAGGAGGAGCAGATCGGGGAGATAATGAGAAGGCTGCTATGATGTCGGCTTGTGGGGGTAGAAGATAAGGTTACCATTGTAGGGGCTTTAAAAACAACGAGCAGTCCTGTGGCACCTTAGAGCCATAGGTTATATAACACATTGGTGGGTGTTAGTCCTTAATTTTGCATTTGTTAGAGTGTTGCAACGGGGCAGAAAGGGCCTTGAAAATCACCAAAAAACTGTAAACTAATTTATGAAAAACCTCATTGTGGCTAACAGAATGAGGAGACTTGAGGCCAGTAACCAGTTAGGACTACAGGTGAGAGGATGTCAAGCCCATTTCAGTACAAAAACTATTCAAAGATGTTTCCCGTTACAGCTGGTTGGTAATGAGCTCCTCAAATGTTTTAGGCCATCATGAAGTTATTACTTTAAAGGGAAGCACTATCTTTGAATAGTGGATGTACACTACATTATAAAATGTATTGTAATACGTGTGTTATATTTTGATTTAGCATTTGTAATTGAATTTTTCTGTAATAAAGCAAGTTGTCAAGCAGCCTGCTTAGTAAGTAGCGTTCCTTTCCAATTCTTTATACTGCAAAAAAGCATTCTTGTAATTACCCATTGGGATTACTCTCCCAAATAATGAGAGTATGTCTATGCTTATCTGGTATTAGCGCTATAGTGATCAATCCACCAGGACTGATTTACTGGGTCTAGTGAAGACCTGCTAAATTGACTGCAGAGCGCTCTTAGAGATATACAGGGTTAACTACTTACCCAGTAAGCATGAGCCTTACTGGCGTGTTGTGGACAGGGGAGGTGGGGAATGTGCCACGCAGCAAGGCCAACCATGCCATGTTGAGGGCGGGGAGCTGCTGCAGCCCAGTTGGGCCAACCACACAGGCAGGAGGGTGCTCCAGCGAGACCAGGTCAGCTGTGCCCTGAATGGGAGATGGTCCAGCCCAGCTGGGCTGAAGCAGCACGCTGGTGTGCGGCAGGCCCTTCCCAGCCTGACCAGAGCAGCCCCCACCCGCACCGTGGTGGGCTTGGCCCAGCCTGTCCAATGCAGCTCCCTGCCACAGGCTCACAGTTAACCAGTTAAACATTCTGTTTAACCATTTAACTTTTTAACCAGAATTTTACATCCCCAATTGATTTCCTGTTGACTCTAGTGCTTCACCAGAACTAAATGTGTAATGTAAGTCAATGGAAGTGTTTCTCCCGTTGACCCAGAGAGGTGTAGACACCACAATAATTCATCCTAATCTAGGTCAACTCCAGCTATGTTATCCATGTAGCTGGAGTTGTGCAATTTATTGTAGGACCAGGCTTGAGAGATTTTGTATTTTAAAAAAGGGTTATAAGGCAAAAGTGGCATTTTACCTATTATGTATGGTGGCTAAATTCATTAAGTTTGAAATACATTCTCATTTTTTTTAAATTACACCACTCTGTATTACTCCTACAACTGTATTTCAATTATCAGAAGACCCTCATAAAAATGCTGGAATATTTTATTTGTACATTTTAAGACATCCTGTATAATGAACAGAAGTGCTTCCTTTCTCTCAAATTCTCCCCAATAAGAAAATAATATATATACATTAGTCTTTTAACTCTGGCACTTATTCCTGTAATTTATTTTCCACCTAAAGTCCTAATCCTTAGAGGTGCAGCCTCATAATCCTCTTCACAATAACTGATGTAAAAATGTAAGATCATGATTTAAGATGAGGAAAAAAAACCTGCAGGAGCAAATGATTCTAGAAAAAACAGCCTCTTTTCATGAAAATGTTGTGTGAAGAAACAAACACAGAACGAATAGTAATTTTTTGGTTTTGGCATGTTCTCCAAAGTTGCTTATAAGTGCTCAGCAACTCTTTTAATTGAGAACCCTTGCTTTAATAATGGGATTTGTTATACCATCTCCAGAGGTTTTTATTCAAGCCTTTCAAATAAAGACACAATTTATCGTTTTTCAAAACAAAGGAGGTTCACACTTTAATACAAAGTGTATACACACGTGCCTCCTGGCCTTTTTAGCATAATTGATGACTGTTCTGCTGCCCTAACACAGACTAAGAAAAATATAGTACATACATTTTTCTAGTTTTCCCACAGCCACAAAGTTGACATATAAAGTAGACCTGCAATAAGGCAAATTAATTAAAATTAGAACAACCAGAAATCTGCATGAATAGCCATGAGTATAGTTTTTTAGCTGTTGTCCAATCACATCCAGAAGAGGGCGAATAGGAGCAGCTACAGTTGTGTAAGGGGCTTCTAGATATTGCAGTGACTGTGCTGAGACACAATTTCAGTAAAAGCGTGTGTTCTATATTTTTACAGGAAAAATAGACTTTTTGAGGAAGTGCAAGCAGGCTGGACTCCTGGATGGCATATTTAAAGAGATGCTAGATACACTTCAACTTGCAAAAGAAAAACTGATGGATGACAACACTTCTGAAACAGGTACTGGAAACAAACAGGAGCTCTGCTTTGGATAGAGATTCTGAGCTGAGCCATTTAATTCTTAATACCTTTAACTCAGTCATGCTCATCTTTTTGGAGTTCTGAATGGTTTGAGTGTTGGTTACTTAAGAGACTGTCTCTTTTCTTCTGCTATACTACCGTAGTAGGGTGTTAGTGACGTGGGAGGAAAGAGCTGCCAATAACTCATTCTCTGTGAAAGTGCCTCAAATCTGGCATTTATTAATCAAGCTCCTTCTCCCAATATACATACACAGAGCTTAGGCTGCCAGATCCTGGGGACACTGCAAGATGTACTAGACATTTAAGAGGAGGATGTTTGAGGGTTGTGAAGATTTTATCTTGAGTGGGGTTGTGCTTTATTTGACCAGAGAGTGATCAGCACTTTGTTAAATATAGTTACAGTATATGAAAAAAAATGCATAAAATGTGTTGTCAGGGTTTTGAAACAGTGATTTGTACAAAATGCTTTTCTTGAAGCAGTCCCCCTAGCTTTATAAATGTATGGAGAAAGCCTAGCACTGAACTATAATTTAACTATATTATAGTAATAAACCCCATTTAAGGATGTTACAAAGTTGCTTCATGCATTTAGAAATGTAAACAATTTTATTAGCCTCTTTTACCGGACACTTTCATGTCATGTGATTTGCAAATAGCAATTAAATTTGTTGCCAGACACTTCTATCATATGGTCCCAGAAGTGTTGCAATAAACTAGATTTTAAAACTGATTAAATACATTACATGAACTTGGTTACCAGACAAACAGGACCTATTTAAATGGGCCTGTATTGAAGTGGTACAGACTGTAGGTAAAACATAATGAGAATCCCATTTATAGCTTATGGGCCATAGAAAATTTGTGAAGCAAGATTGTGAAATTGACACTTCTGCCTTGGTATAAAAATGGCAGAATGGAGGCTAGTATTTTTCCCATTATTCTAACTTTCTGAGCTTAAAGCCTCATAGCTAAAACAACTTGTGTAATGTACAGATTGGTAAATATAATTGTGCATTTTTAAAGTTTAAGTTAACAGTAAATCAACTTTTTTTTCCAACCCCTAGAATACGAGGAAACAGTAATATCACTTTTTGACTGTAGCCTGTTTGAAAACGTACTTACAAATGTTCATTCAGGTATGTAAATGTATATATGCTACTATATAAAGTAATTCTCCCATACGAGTAATTTTTAGAATTAAGGTTATTTTTCAAAGCTCTATAGCACACTTCCTTAATGTTTTATGGATACCCAGGTGCAATCATTGGCATCACTGCCCCAGTAACATATGTCAACAGCTCTGTCTGTCTGATTTAAAGCAGGACCTGAGGGCTTTGTATGGTTTTAACAATTTGAGTATCAAGAACCTCTTCTGACTTCTCGATTCAATGGACCCTGCCTCTCTCCTACATGATATACTTATATCACAGGATTTCCCAGCGGTTTGGGTTTTGTCCTATGTTTCTCCAAGGCCCTTATTCAGCCAGTCATTTTAGACAGAACTCGCATCTTTCAGGCTAACTGTTTAAACAGGTCTTTCTATTTTCCTGATTCCAATAGTTAGCTCATGGAACTCCATCCACTTCAAATGGTATATATGTAGCAGTGGTGCAAATAGTAAGGATATTAGTAATGGCAGTAGTAAGGGTCCGCTACCGGCTGAATCAATGGGCAGCGATCGATCCAATGAGGGTCAGTTTACAGAGTGTAATATAGACACGATAAATCAACTGCTGATCACACTAGCATCAATTCCAGTACTCCACTTCAATGAGAAGTACAAGAGAGTTGACTGAAACAAAAGACAGAACTATGTAGCACTTTAAAGACTAACAAGATGGTTTACGAAAGCTCATCACCTATAAACCATCTTGTTAGTCTTTAAAGTGCTACATAGTTCTGTCTTTTGTTTCAGCTACACCAGAGTAACACAGCTGCATCTCTATTAAGAGAGTTGACTGACAGAAGAGTGTCTCCTGTCCACGCAGTGCAGTGACAACACTGCAGTAACCAGATCTAAGTACGTCAACTTCAGCTGAACGTGTGTAACTTAAATCATTCTTGCCCAGTAGCATAAATCAGCCCTAAGATTCTTCGAAAGAAGCCTAAAAGGGCAGAGGGAAAGGAATGAAAATGGGGAAATTAAGGGGAAGATAGTTGAGAAGGCAGAAGTGTATTGGAAGAAATATGTTCTCCTTCTGCTGTACATTTGTTAATGCATCTATAGTAATAACCAATTTTGAAAACTGCATCAAGGAGAATACATGGTTGTGTGTTTTGGCCTACACAGTCTCTGTGCACGCACAACCTTGTGCTTTGATAATGATGATAGATGCTTTGGAAACTAATGCTGGAACACGTGCATCCACATGAAGGCTGCTCTTAGAAACTTTGGCCCTTTCCACTGCTTTTCCTTCAGTTTTAACTTTCTCCACTGGATAGAATCTGACCGTATGGCATTTTGAAACAGTCATGGAAGTCATCTGACTGCATAGAAGGGAGTATTTTTCAGTCATATTTGAGAGCTAGGGTAGCAGCCAAGTCTCTAGTAGTAATCTGATGGCCTGATCTGCAGAGGTGCTGAGTGTCTACAAATCCCATTGAAGTAAATGGAAACTGCAAGTGTCATCTATATTAGGCTACCATTTAATATAAATATACATGTTATGGATTTTTAAAGCATTCTAGGCCTTTTCAATTAACCTGGGATCTTTACTCCCACCCAACAAATTTGTCAGACCTAGTAATTCACAATTAGCAGCTGTAAGCATATTTTGCCAATTGAACTACATGACTTTGCTATTTTTTAGGTATGATTATGAGAAAACACTGTGACAAGTGAATTTACTGAAGCTAGAAACTTCACATTTATCTTTTTGTAGATTTCATTTATGAAGGAAAAGTCAGTTCAAGTTCTAAACAAAATCTGATCAGTAATTTTAAGGTTGTGAACATTTGTGCGTTCCTTAGAACTTTATTCATTATTAAAGCAGGACATTTCCATTAAAGACTCTGTAGCATTTTTTTAAAATTCATGAAAGACTACCTAGTCTTGACTTAGATTAATATTGACATTTTATAGTTATGAGTGCACTGTGACTAAATTGCTGCATTTGTATCCCTTTAAAAAACCACACATGTAAAAGCAAAAGATAGCATGAAGGCAGCGTCAAGTGAAAAATGAAGTTAAATTCCAGACCTGTTAAAATATTCAACATGTTCCTTTTGAAATATAGTCCATATAATTTATTTTTATTGCTGCAGTGGATTGTTAGGTATAGATATATTTGCTAACATCAGACATTCAGAGTTACTGAACTGACTTTCCTCAGACATGTCAGTTTTTTAAAACCTCAGATCTACTAAACAATTCAAGTTTTAAAGGAAGCTGTTTTAAGCAATTAATGTATTTAAAGATGGTATGTGTGTCCTCAGCAGCTGAATCCCTAACAAATATAGCCTGAATATAGAACAGTTATTCTTATGTAAAGTGCAAGCAACTTCAAATGGTCATAACATAAAAACAATGAATGATTTTAAAGCTGGCTTGTTTTAAGTCTCTTAGTATGTTACTATAGTTTCTGTTTTGACAGAATAATTTCTGATGGAACACAAAGTATTCCCCACTCTTCCACAGTTCAGCAACTCCAGTGCTTATACTGATTTTATTCAAAAAAAGTAAAAATACCACCTTTTGGTAGAGACCAACCATAGTAGTGGTTAGCTTAAGGAATTTTGTTTGAGAAAGGTATGAAGATTTAATATCAAATCACAACTTTTACTTAAAGCCAGAAGTAACACTCTCTTGTTAAAGTATATGAATTTGCCTATATTTATGTTCTTTACTGTGAACAGTGCTTTTTGTTTTGTTAATACAGGAACAGAGAAAAAACTTCAGGAGCTTCTGGAAACACGGAAAAGACTGGATACCCAGATTGAACTACTGCAAGATTTAAAAGAAGTCATTCCTTTCCAGGAAAATATAGCTAGTGCATCTAGTTCAGTGTCTGAATAACCAATACTTATTTATCTCTATATCAATTCCATATTAAAGATTTTCTACTCATGGTCAGTGTATAAAAGAGATTTGTTAAGGGCACACAAGAAACAATTAGGTGGTTTATTCATGTTTTATACCTCACTTTTGCAATAACTTTGTTATTTGTCCTTTTCCTTTTCAATTTTATGTGGCTTAACGAGTGTTAAATTTAAAATCCTTCTGTACAAGGTTGTGGGTTTTTTTTAAGTACTCCACAAGCCACTTTTTAAAATCATTTCAGTTACAGCAGCCCCTATCATGTGATTTATCTGTGATTCAATGTCTGCTTATTAGAGACAGCAGACAAAATAATTGTTAAGGCTTTCCAAAGAAGAATTAACAAGACTTGCACTTGAAGAAGCCTTCTGAGTTTGAATAAGCAGAAGGTTTTTTTTTTATTATGCTTTCTCATTTTATGGTTCATGTAAGCAGTTCTGTTTTAACTTCAATAGCGAGAGGTGGTGTCCTTTAGTTGCTTGCAAACACTTAAGGATGGCTGGTGATCACCCTCTGAAAAATCATTTATGTAAAATAATTAGGGAGTCAAGTACTACAGTAAGAACATTTATGGCTTCCATGTGTTATTTTGTCTTAAGATTATAATATTAATTGTTTAAATACAGAAAAGCAGAACATTTAGCTACAGAATTGCAAGGTAATAAAAACTTGACAATAAAATGTTTTTTGTAAAGAAAGCTGTGTGTTGAGGAAAACTAGTAACAAAAAACAGTTTATGCACCAAAATATTTGTGTTTACAGTACAGCCCTGTAGTTTCCTGCGGCTAATCCACAGCTTTGCCAATTCTCAAAAAACCTTTGGTTTCATCTAGGAATGTTAAATTTTTATTAATTAACTAATTGAATAGTTGATGGGATTTCCATCGACTATTCCATTAGTTGATAAGAACTAGCACGTTCTGCCTTTGAAATGTGCAAGAGCCCCAGCAGAGGCTCTTGTACATTTTAAAACAGAAGTGCTGCATGGAGCCTGGGGCCAGTGGGGGACTCTGAGTCTCCCGCTGACTCTGTGTCCCCCGCTGATCCCAGGCTCCACACAGCGCTTCTGCTTTGAAATGCCATGTGGAACCGGGGGCAGCGAGGAGTCCGCCGCTAACCCCCAGCTCCATGAGCACTTCCACTTTGAAATGTACAAGAGCCCCAGCAGGGACTCTTGTACATTTCATCATTGGAAAGCTGCTGCTGTGACCCTGCCCCCTCCCATAGAGCTGCTCCCCCCAACACTCTCTCCTTTTACCCCCTCCCCCCCATTGCTGCCTCTTTGTGATAGTGGCAGCAAGGGGGGGGAAGCAACTAGTCGACTAGCATGTCGAGTATCCGGTAAGCTTTTGCTTGTTGACTAGTTGCTTACAGCTGTGCTCTGAAGTATGATGAATCTAGGGATGTAACAGAAGAAGCAATACAATAGGAGTGTCATATTAAGATTTTTTCTTTCTATTATATAAAGTTAATAATGCACTCTGTCGTTAATGCAAATTAATATTTTTATTGTCAGCCAAAATATGTTACAAGAGTCCTAAATTCAGAGATTGATAGATTGTCTAGTTGTTTGGAAATATTAAAGTCTTTAATCTCTCCCTTCTATGGAAAAGCCACTAGAAGTGCTAGATCAGGGTGTAAGGAAACTTTTTGGGGCTCAAGGGCCACTGACCCACAGAAAAATCAGTCGGGGGCCACGCACAAGCAAAACAAAAACTTAAATCCTCACTGATATGGTCCCTGACTGATGAGGAGAAAGACACTTCCTACATTCCCCTTGCACACCAGAACCTTGTGGGGGGACTCAGCCTAGTAGATTTTGTGTGCTCTAGCCTGGCAGTGGGGGAACTGGAGCACCAGCACAGGCTCCCCAACACTGGGGGGCCCTGAGTCTCGGGGGAGGAAGGGGGCAGATTTAGGCGAGCCGGGGGCCCCCTGGGCCTGAGGTTCTTCATCCCTATGCTAGATAGGGTGTACGTTTGCTTGATACTATACTATCTGTGTTCATAGCTCTATTTTTATCTTGGGCTAATCTGAATTTAGTCTGGAGTTTTCAAAAATGCCTAGCAGATGGGATCCCAAATCCCATTACATTTCAAATGTGGGTTGGGCACTTAGATTTCTAAAAAAAGGTTTAGGGCACTAAGTCTTGCTCTCCTGGTACAGTGGTTGGCTTTCAAATGTATATTGTGCAGTTATGTCAATGCAAGTACCCCAGGTCAGGGGCAAAGTTGTACTCC
>CM057845.1:265778655-265796258 GCA_030068395.1 Apalone spinifera
CAAAAGCGGCTGATTTTGCAGAAAAACTTGCCAGTCTAGACACAGCCCAGCAGTTTCTGTGTGGTGTTGCAGCTACTTAGAGCAAAGCTAGCGCACAAAAATTTGCATGAACTAGAAATAACATATGCAACTCCATACAGCTGCACTCACAGTAGCAACAACTTGGATAATACTATGCAATATCATTTTCAAAATTGCTTAAGCAGTCTAAGAGTGTAAGAGTATTGAATTTCTGGAGGACTTAGACTCTTTACCAGATTTGAAAACAGAATTTTATCCAGTGTTAGTCACACCATGTTCACGCACCACAGCCTAACAGCAACTCAGTTCACAGGGACAGGATGCCTAGTCTAGGCCCCTCAACCTGAAGGGAAGAGAGGGCCATGGTAAGCTCCAGAAACTCTGCCTTTCCAGGATTACTGGGTTTTTTTTCCTTTGGAGACACCTGTGTGAAATAACCCATACAAACAAATGTTAAAAGACAAGATTTTAAGTAGTAGTATTAAAACAAAAGAAACTGGTTAAACATCTATATTTGCATTTAGCTGAACTCATAGGATTCTCAGTTTAGACAGAAAAAATGACAACCCTTTTTCTGACCACTCTGATCTGCCTGTCAGTGACAATAGCTGTCCAGATAGCAGCCACCCTTTCACTGCCTCTAGAACTTGCTTTTCAAAACCCTGTCACCAGGTCAGCTTGTATGTTCAGACATGACTCTCCCTAGGTGTCCCTCATATGTTTGTTACTGTAGCAGGTGAGGTTTTATTAACATTTACAAAAGTAGCCTTCGGTCAGGAATGTCATTTGAGTGACAGAAAACCCGTGAATCATGATTAACAATGGCCTTTCAAAGGCTTAGTTTCCCCACTGCCAGCGCCTTTTGCTGCAGTGGGAATGGTTCCAGTAGCAGGACAATACACTGCTAAAAGTAGCCATGTAGATGGGAGAAGCTCTGCTGGGTAGAAAGAACCAACCACGTAAAGTACAGAGCCTAGGGTTCAGGCCTGTAAGGCATTCTGTTCCCCTAAGCTGTGCCCTAAACCTAAACCATCTGCACTGTTATTTATGCCCATGCTAATTGAGCATGTAGTGTCTGTGTTCTATATGCGACTAAGTATAGACACGCACCCCTCAGCAGGGCTTACTACAAATTGTGGACAGAGGGCCCAGACCCTCTGTCTCAGGAATAACATGATTTCTCACTGTGGGTAGCCCTTAAAGTCTGTTAATCCTGATTCCAACAATGGAGGGTTATTAGCCACGCACAGTTTATTCTACCACCACCAAATATTCTTTGTTGGTACTAATGATTAGCTGGCACTTAAGTCTCATTTACCCAGGGCTAATCAAGAAAAGATTTTTCACTATGTTCTACAGGTGGTCCTGTCTGTTTCCCAAGCCTTGACTCCTGCAATTTTGCTCAGTCGGCCCAGCCAAGACACCTTTCAGGTAGGAATACTGACAATTATATGGCCAGAATTAGATACACAGACTGGCTCTCTGTAGCAGGCCAGTGCACATCTGACATCTAATGAGTGATGCCTCAGCTCTTAGTTGTTGACATGCAGTTTTGGATAGAAGACCAGGAGGAAAACATGCTGGTTACTATGAAATTGTAAACCACCATTGAGAGAAAAGCTGGGTGAGGATGTAGCTGGACCTTACTCTTGAAGGACACCATGTATGGAAGTTCTGAAGTAAGAGTCCCAATCGCCAAGACCTTTCTGGCTGTTGTAATGGCTACCAGAAAGTCCACTTTCCAGGACAAGCACAGCAGAACGTTGCCACTGGTTCAAAATGGGAACCCGTGAGCTTTGACAATTGCAGGCTGAGGTCCCAGGGTGGAATTGGTTGAAGTACCTGTGCTTACAGCCTGTCAAGTCCCTTGAGAAACTGACTTCAAACCTGAACTGCAAAGATGGACTAGCCACTTACCCATGGGTGGAAGACTAGAACTGTAGCCAGGAAGACTCTAATAGAGGGTACTGATAGCCTCTGCTGCTTCAGGTATGGCAAGTAGCCCCAGAACAAATGGCACTGATGCCTGCATGTATAAGACAACTTTCTGCACTGGCCAGACAGCACTTTTTCCACATACATAGATAGTTCTAGTGGACAGTTTTGTGCTCCCTAAAAACTTGAACAGGCCCTGAGCATGCTAGCTCAGAGGGGTTCTACCATGGAGCTTCCAGGCCATGAGACGAGGGGACGCAAGGTTCAGGTGACACAGACAACCATGGTCCTGGAACATTAGGTCTAGATCCTGAGGTAGTCAGAGTGGCGTTTCCACTGACAGGTGTCATGAAGCATCATGAATTGGTGCTGGCATGGCCAGCTTAGGGCTATCAGGATGACTTATGTTCTGTCCCATCTGATCCTCAGCAAGACCTTGTGTCTGAGACAAATGGGTGGGAATGTGTAGAACAGATAAGCCATCCAGAGCAAGAGGAAGGTGTCTGTCAGAGCCTGGACTATGGCCCAGGAAAGAGCAGACTTGGCGACACGTGCGACCTATACCACACAACAGGAACAGCATTAGGATTAATGCCTTATGTGAATGTACTAATTCCTTGTATACCCTATGTGCCCATTTCACACCATGATCTCAGCAGTGCTTTACAACTGATGAACTACACTATGCAGAGAACAGAATAGCGCATACTAAGGTACAGTACTGCAACTAAGTAGACTATGTTGAACTGAGTCAATTCCCAGCAACCTACATGAGTTATCATGATTGGCTTTGGCTCTTCAGCAAACTGATATTGGCATACATTTTTGCTTAAAGGACATACACAGAGCCAGGACTATGGCCTGGAAGGGACTTCAGTAGGTCATCTGGTCCAGTCTTCTGTACTGAGGTAGTACTAACTATTATCTAGTTCAGGGTTACTCAACTTTGGAAGCCCCGAGGGCCACAATGATACTCTCAAAATATGCCAAGGGCCTCATCGTAAGTGTGGTTGCATCTACATGCAAATAGCTTTTCACACATTACCCCAGTGCTCCCAGCATCTTCTCTCTGGGGGGAGAGGAGAGGGGGGGGCTAGAAACATCAACACCATGTACCTGTCTGCTCCAGCGACCTTGTCCGCTCATGTTTTTTAATGCTCACCCCCGCCTGGGAGACACCTCTCACCGTGGTGCAGTGTGTTCCCAGTGGAGGCCATGTTCAAAGGAGTCTACCCTCAGGCCATGTGTTGAGCCCCAACCCGTGGGCTGTAAACAAATGAGCCACATGGTGAGTAGCCCTGCTCTAGTTAATGCCTGACAGCTGTTTTGTCTAACCTGTTTATAAAGCCTTCAAGGCTGGAGTCTACAACTTTCATAGAATACTAGGATTGGAAGGGACCTCGAGAGGTCATCGAGTCCCATGGCAGGCCCAAATACGTTCTAGACCATCCCTGATAGGCCTCTATCTAACCTACGCTTAAATATCTCCAGAGATGGGGATTCCAGTGTTTAACTACCCTGACAGTTAGGAACTTTTTCCTAACGTCCAACCTAAACCTCCCTTGCTGCAGTTTAAGCCCATTGCTTCTTGTTCTAGCCTCAGAGACCAAGATGAACAAGTTTTCTCCCTCCTCATGACACCCTTTTAGATACCTGAAAACGGCTATCATGTCTCCGCCCCCTCCCCCCCTCAGGCTTCTCTTTTCTAAACTAAACAAACCCAATTCTTTCAGCCTTCCTTCATAGGTCATGTTCTCTAGCCCTTTAATCTTGTTGCTCTTCTCTGGACCCTCTCCAATTTCTCCACATTTTTCTTGAAATGCAGTGCCCAGAACTGGACACAATACTCCAACTGAGGCCTAACCAGCGCAGAGTAGAGCAGAATGACTTCTCGTGTCTTGCTCACAACACACCTGTTAATGCATTCCAGAATCATGTTTGCTTTTTTTGCAACAGCATCACACTGCTTATTCATTCAATTTGTGGTCCACTATAACACCTAGATCCCTTTCTGCTGTACTCCTTCCTAGACAGTTGCTTCCCATTCTGTATGTGTGAAACTGATTGTTCCTTCAAGTGGAGCACTTTACATTTATCTTTATTAAACTTCATCCTGTTTACCTCAGACCATTTCTCCAATTTGTCCAGATCATTTTGAATTATGACCCTATCCTCCAGATTAGTCGCAACCCCTCCCAGCTTGGTATCATCTGCAAACTTAATAAGCGTACTTTCTTTGCCAATATCTAAATTGTTGATGAAGATACTGAATAGAGCCGGTCCCAAAACAGACCCCTGCGGAACCCCACTTGTTATACCTTTCCAGCAGGATTGTGAACCATTAATAACTACTCTCTGAGTACGGTTATCCAGCCAGTTATGCACCCACCTTATAGTAGACCCATCTAAGTTGTATTTGCCTAGTTTATTGAGAAGAATATCATGAAAGACCGTATCAAACCTAGGTAGTTTGTTCCAGTGCTTAACTATCTGACAGTAAATTTTGCCTAACATCTAATCTAATCTCCCTTATTACAATTTAAACCCATTATTTGTTGTTCTGGCATCAGTGGCCGAGTAGCATTTATCACTTTCCTCTTTATAACCATTTTTCATGTACTCAAAGATTGTTACGTTGTCCCTCAGTCTCCTCTTCTGCATACTAAAACCCAAGTTTTTTGTCTTTCCTCAAATGATGTAAGACAGTGGTCACCAACCAGTAGATCAGGAACTACTGGTAGATTTTGGAGCCTCTGACAGGTGATCCCAACAGGTTTGGCCAAGAGGCTATCAAGTGCCAGCACTTCAGCTGCCCCTCCCACCACTGCTGCTCCTCTCCTGCCCTTTGCCTTGGAGCTGTGTCCCCACCCCAGCCTCCTGCTTGCAGTACAGAGCAGGGAAGGGAGAGGAGAGGATGCTGATGTCAGGTTGCCCCCCTCTCCCACCCTATATTCTATTTCCACAGAACAGAGATGGGGGGCACAACAGGGCTTTGGGTGGAGGGAGTTTGCTGGCTTGCTTGGGAGTGGTACAGGGCCAGGTCAATGGTGAGCCTGCCTTAGCCCCACTGCACCACCACCCAGGAGCCACCTGAGGTAAGCTGTGTCCAGCTGGAGCCAGCTCTGAACCCCTGCCTCAGTCATAAACCCTCTCCTGCACCCTAACTGCCTGCCCTAGGCTCAGTTCAGAGCCCCTCCCACACTCCAAATCACTTAACCCAAGACCAGAGCCAGCACCCCAACCCTCTGCCCCAGTCTGCTGAAAGGGAGGAAAGGTGGAAAAGGGAGGCTAGAGTGAGCACGGGCAGGGCCTCAGAGAAGGGACACAAAGGAGGTGGGGCAAGGATATTTCAGTTTGAGGTAGCTCTTACATTGCACTTTAATTCAGAAAGTGATCCTGTGATTAAAAAGGTTGGAGACTACTGATGTAGGGTGCAGAAAATGATTTATGTTGCTCTCCTCTGGATTTTTCTCTAAGACCACTTACTGATAAGCTGATGCTTATCACTTAAACAGTTGATCGATTCAGTTCAAAAATCCCTAACAGTCTGTTCTGGAGCCTGTAATAAATGTCTCTTCAAAAAGCTACCAAACTCTCCTGATATCTTTTTTCCTTTAATGTTAGTTTTGCATCCAAGATATATTCTTTTAATCCAGATACTAGCCACTCCTCCACCCAACTAAAAGAAGATAAAACTAAAGACTGAGAGCCATTAGACACTCTATAGCTCTCTCTGTGCCTTTACTCAGGAGGCAGGGAAGAAAAATCAATTAACACTCTCCTCCAAAAGACTGACTTTTCCCAGATATTCTCCTAGAGCTCCACAAAACCGCAACTGAGGTGTCCTTGAACCCAGAATACATTAAATCTAAAAGCATGAGTCTTTATTGCTTGAACTAGAGGACTTGCACAATTTTAGCAGAAACCGATTCAAAATTTCTATACCACTAGAGTAGAAAGACCCAAATAGTTAATGGGGGTATACATTTGTCTTAATTTTATTCCAAAGCCACAACTGAAAAATTTATAGCAGCACAACTACAATTTGTTTTTGGCTTGCAAAATAAATTCCTTGGGGTACTTAAATGCGTTATTTTAGAAGAAAACAAAAAAATATCAGATGCCAAATATCTTTTGACATAAGAATAATCATAGAAAGTGAACATACTGATCTCTGAAATGCTATGCAAGAGAGTTGTAATTCAGAGAGGAAGGATGGTTCTGTGATTAAAGCACTGTGCAAGCTCTGAGTTTTCTGCTTTGCCACTTTTTTTGTGTGGGGGCAGGTCACTATGCCTCAGTTCTTTTGAGACATGGACATAATATTTTCCTATTTTACAGTAGCATCCTTTTTGTCTAAGCACTTCCCGAACACTTCAGGGAAACCCTTAACTCTCTCATAGGATTGTCATGATAAAGTAATTTGACATTTGAGAGAGACATATTATATTGATGAAGGTCAAGTACATGGATAAATTCTCTATTTCCTGAAGTACAGATTGTTTGTTATGTGGAGCTGGACTAGAACTGGATTCCGTCAGTACACAGTTGCAACTTTATTCATGGCACATGCAATAAGAGATCTGATATATCCCTCAAGTCAAAAGTTTACAGTGAATAAGTCGAAGTGTAGTTTTATTACATGTAATTTTACAGTTTTTATACAATATTCCAATGCAAAACCCTCAACTTTCCAACAGATTCCTCTCCCCTTATATGGGATAGCCTCAACTTGATTTAGCCCTCAAAACCAAGCAGTAATATCTTCCAATGACTATTATAAATCTTCAAACAGCTAGGTTATATGTTGCAATTTGCATGTCAAAGTATGCCCAAAGGGCAGCTTTACTTCCAGTTCGATTAGTAAATTATCTGAGCATATTTTATAGCAACATCTTTTCTGCAGTTGTCTCTAAGCTTTGAATACATTTGATTATTTATACATAACAAAACTGTTACAAATTCATAATCATGCGACCACAATACAAAAAAAATCTATCCTGTTTGTTCCTTCAGAGTAATTCTACAGAGCTAACATTTACAGGAAATGTTTCAATGGCTCAGTTCAGCTTATGCTGCAACGCTCAGGAGGTCCCGAAAGATAAGTTAGGAAATCCAATTCCTGGCACCAAATATCCTCCTATCACCTTCCTGATTCATTTTTCCCCACCTCAGAAGTAAACTCAAACACAGTTACGTGAAGATTTCCAGCTCTCCAAATGTGAATGAATGTTAATCTTCTGACTTGCATCAGTTCGGAGTTTTTAAAGCATGGATACAGCACACAGAAAATTTGCTGCAGTTTCTGTAGAGAGTTTTATAGCCTCAATATTATGCAATTAGGCTTGGTTTGTTTTTCTTTACCTGCAGGGTTACATAATCCTCTTACGCTTGAATACAGCAAACCAACTATGCCTGGTACAACCCTACATCATCCAAAACTTACAGCCGTGTGTTTCAGTTCTTAAAGGCGCCACATTTACTGGCTTTAGCAATGAATTCCTTTAGCAGGGGGCCATCCATTTGCCAAAACGCTGCAGTCTGTGTCACTTCCGTCAAATGATTGACACAAAACTTAAAGCAGAATTCTTCTAAATCCTAGACACAAAACAAAACAAAAAAGCCTTTTTATTAGCTTTTGTTAGACCATAAGAGACTATTTAGAACCAGGCTCAAACGCTTTTACATGTCTTTTGTAAATACATTGGAATTAAAAAACAGATTAGAGAGCTACATCAACACTGTCCCAGCTGTTCGCAAAACTTTTCTACACCATGCCCCATATTGCAACAGAAAACAAATCCTTCAAATTAACCACGAAGAAAAGAGGATACCCATGACTTTCAAACGGTTTACAACTCTCAGTTTGAGCACTCATGTTCTATTCAAAAGAGCACATTTTACTGAAGACAGAGTCAACTGCCTCATCTCACCTCAACATTTTTCCCTAACCTAGTCAAGAGTGTTGGCAGATTGGATTGTTTCAGCTACTTCAGAGGAGGCATGCAGGATGGAACTGAGAACGCTGACAGCTAATGGAAAGATGAGCAAATGCCATCGTTGAGAAACAATACCAAGGACCGTGGATTGAGAAAATTCAGAGTAATTCTATTTCCACATTAAAGCCTGGTCTAAATACAAAGTTGCACTGGTTTACCTAATGGAGTGATGCTGCACTGGTTTAAAGCAAAGCTAATTGCAGCATAGTATATCTAGATTGAGAGGTCTTTTTAAAAAGTCGATAATGTTGATGCAAGACACCTCTACCAGAAATAAACCAGTAGTGAAATGACTATTTGTTTCTCATGGAAATATTTAGCAGGAATGTATTGCGCATAAGGCAGCCCAAGTCCTGTACTTCAGTTCTACACCACACTAAAGTCTGACCCACAGCCAACCCATAGAGCACCTTTCATCAAAAGATCAAAAAGCACCTCAAATAATTCTCACATTGCACCGACATGGTATTAATATTACATATAGAGTTACTAATTCTGCAGCCAACAGCAAAGTCAGCCATAAATCCCACATGTTGGCAGAGGATTCAATGATGACTGAAGTAGTCAACTGTTCCATTTTAGAGAGGAACCTTATCTTTCATGCTAGATTATGGTAATCTATTATAGTAAGGACTGCTGCATCCTAAGTATCCCTTCTCCATGGAGTAGAACATCAACGTGACAGACTTATCTAGTCTTATTTCAACAGCCAGTCAACAGAACATGTAATATTAGTTTTAAAGACAGGCAAGCCACCTATCACGTGCAAGTGTGATTAGGTGAAGCCATATTTACACTTCTATACTTTTGGCCATTATGGAGAATTAGCTCGTTGACATCAAATCAACCTTTCTTGACACAGGAATGCAAAAAATGCACAGGATCAGGATCTCTGTATCTGCATGCATGTCTTTGCTTGTGTTGTGTCATGTCTGTGTAATAAGTAACAGGCTTATGAAAAGACGAACATAGCTGTGAATTTTTATAACAAATGGACTAACGTGATTTTAAATAAAAATACATCACATACACATTTACTGTAGTACTTTATTAATAGATTCCCATACTCCAAGTCCGTAACAAAAATACAAGCAGTATTACCATTACATGAAGAGACTTTGGAAAGTTTAGAAATGTCAAAATTCAATAAGTCATATTTGTACACTGGATCAAAGTACAACCTCCATGTGTACACATAGTGATAAGTGACAGAGGCACAAAATACTTCCAGTGATTAGTTAGCTGCAGAGAGAAACTGGACCTACAGTATTATTCTGACCATTACAATTCAGCCAGTCATTAATCCCAGAGAAACCAATTGTATCTTAGTTCTGAAAGGCATACAATTTCATCACATGGAAGTTTAAATAGATTATGCAGTTTTAACTGCTGTTTTCTAGAGAAAGGACGCCCCATGGTATAACTACATTACTAAAGTCACCTGAACTTTCCATTTAGCTTACTGCACATGTCATTATATATGAGTGACATTTAAAATTGGCCTTTTGCATGTTATAAATGCCCAAGAAAAGCTCAGGCCCACAGTGCCTTGCATTTTTCTTTGGTTTGGTTTTTACACCTGTCAATTTGTAAGGCTAGCTGTGTACACAAACCTCAATTAGCAAAAGGCAGAATGGTCATCCTGTAGCAGATCAGCTTTCTTCTCCCACTCTTTAAAAAGGAGAATCATGAAGGCACATGGGAAACACATTCTGCAGGACTATTTCACCTCCACCTCCCAAACCACACCTGCCTTTGTGAAATTAAAACAGATAACCTTCCATTTGGAATAAAAAGCTTTGTATCGTCATCTATTATCTCCAAAATAAAAAGACTTTGCAAGTAGCAAAAGGTTTGAGAGAACTGCAATTCTTTTAACAGATGAAGTTAAGCTTTAAGGTAAGCACAAGTTCAATTGGATACGTATGTACATCTACAAAACACAAGAAAAAAAGTGAATGATATGTGATCTATGAAGTAACAGCCTTTGATAAGAGTAAAGAGCCTATAGGAATGTATTGAGCTCCAGCAAAGTTGCACATTCGGTAGCAAAGGCTAGTCTGAATACAAAAATGCCAAAGGAAATCAAGAATCAACAATGAGGACCTACAGATCCTCAAAGAGCAATCTGCCAGCTGGTCTGATTAAACAGTAAAAGTTAAATATTACTTCATAATGAGAAAAATGTCATTTATATGTCCCCTGCCTGACTTCATAGTTTAGTTAGCTGGCTCCATGAGGAGTTTTACTTCCTGCCATTTAATTCCGCTGTAGCAACAGATTCATAATTAAGGGTTGGAAAGGAATTGTAATTTGATTAACTTAACAAAAATCAGTTTATAATAAAAAAATGCTTATTTCACTATATTTATTAGTTGAGTAATTAAAGAATTTAGATCTCTCAAAAAACTGAGACACTGATTGGGAGTTGGAAAACCAGTAAAGATTGTTTTCTACTTCCAATATAGGAGTAAGAATTGCCATGAGTGGCGCTACATCACTTATTCAACTCCTAATTCATTGTTTGTGCCTTTAGAAGCCATATACCTGAAGATTAAAAACCAGGTGAGAGGATGAGTTCTCCGAATTCTAAAAACTTGAAGGAGATTGTCACCAGAAGAACGTTTATTTCACTAACAGATAATACTTCCTTTGTTGAATAAATCAGTGTTTTAAGTGCAAAACAGGTATTGTTGGCAACTTTTTTCTTATGCATTTAGCATATATTTTAGTTTCATTTAATTAATTAAAAGCAATTTTAAATTACAGTTCGTGCATTTAATTGTATTCCCAATTCCAACCAAATGCATCTTGACACATTGACTAAAAATTAATCTACTATACATGTAAAGCATCATTCACCATTTTCTAACAATAAAAATGCAGCAACACTGAATATAGTTATTTCATTATACATCATTTTTTAAATAAATATGGAGAGAGGCATATAATGTAACCTTCTGGTTAGCAGAAAGTACCACCACATTTAGTGTAAAGGCTATATTTAATTGCAAATCAACATTTAATTACCGACCAGTGAGACTTAACTTCTTTAAAGGAAAAAAACAAAACAAAAAAGGATAAATGTGAAACCAGATTAAAATCAATTTCCTCCTTGCCAATTTAAATTGGTGATTAAAATTGCTTTGATTAAAAAAAAAAAAAAAAAAAAATCAATCAACCTACCTAGAGTGTAAGAGAATGGAAATTTCTATGACACCACTCTGCTATCTAAGTATATGAAAGTATAAATCAAGAGGAAGCAAACGGGTCATCTGGTGCCTATTGTGTCACCTACTTCTAAGTAACTTTATTAACAAAGTTCAGACACCGCCGTCAGTACCCCGCCATCAATAATGTTACAAGAAAAATCCTGAACACATGAAGAGGATTTAAAAAGCTGTACATATTTAAACGTATTAAACAAAGATTAGTGTTACAAAACCAATCAGCAGGACTTTTAGAATCCCCAGGTTTTGCTTTCTTTGTAATGCCTGCCCTTTATTTGCAAGGTAATATTTTCAACCTCCATATAAAAAGTTTTCAGCATAGAATTTTTTTCCCCAGATAACATGGAGCAATGCTTTATGAAGCTAGGAAAAACGGCATAAAATTGCTACTATGAACTAGACAAAATGAAAGTTATTTATATT
Source organism: Apalone spinifera (assembly GCA_030068395.1). Lineage (NCBI taxonomy): Eukaryota > Metazoa > Chordata > Testudines > Trionychidae > Apalone > Apalone spinifera. Next base: position 265,790,264 of record CM057845.1, read on the forward strand.
ATGCCTCACTTGCTAAATTGATTATATATGCATAAGGATTATTTCAAAATGGTAGTTAATTTGTCTACTACAAGTTCAGTGGAAAGATCTGGCTTTCAATCTGAACAAAATGGCTACACAATCCAAGGAACAGGGCCAGAACTGTACTGCTCTGATTCTGAGTGCAACAAGCAATTCTCTCAATTAAAATGGAGATGTATTAATACAGTTTTTTAAAAAAAGCTGTCAGCTATGCTCCATGGTTCTGGTCAAAAAGAAGTTGTCTATTTAGTGAATTTAATCTTTTAGAAGTTTACCTCTGCATCATATCTCACTGCAGCAGAGAGCAATGAAAATGCATTTTCCACAGTGATTCCTCTCTTGATAATGTGTTGACACAGTTTTTTCAATCTGTTTTCACAGTAAGATGTAGCCAAATCCAAAAGTCCTGAAATTAAAATGCCATTATATTAGCCACTTCTACTCTCAACTTTTACAGTACAAAGGCAAGCTCTAAACCATGTCTTCATTCTATGCATGAAGTACAGTTATGTCTACACTGCAGCTGAGAGCCTGCCTCCCAGCCTCAGTTGATGGGGACGAGCTGTGCTTGAACTAGCACACTACAAACACTGCAGAGTGGGTGGTAACCTGGGCTAATCATTCACATGACAAGGATCTGAGCTAGCCCAAGCTGCCACCTGTGGCCACATCATCTGTAACTGCTACTGCAAGCTTGAGCAGATCTAGTACATGTGTGTAACTATCCAGGCTGGGAAGCACACTCCCAGCTACAATATAGACATACCCAAATACTACACCATATATACATTGAACTGGGTGTTATTTCAGAAGACCAGCTTTACTGACCGACAAGAAGAAACAGAGGACTTTTCACTACTTTTAAGCACTAACCCATTAACACTTATACAAGAGTTAATCCCTAAGCACAAGCTGTTCCACGTACATAAACAGGACCACACAGATGCATAAAACGTTAAGTAGATGTGTAAGTGCTTACAAGATAGGGGCCCTGGTTACAGAACAGCGGAAGTATGAAGTGCAAAACTGTTGTTATAAAAGCTAGAGTTTAACTCAGGGCATGTCCACTCTTCTGGGTAAAAACTACCCCATTATATGGACTGAATATTTTGTTCAAGTAATTTCAAAGCATAATTGATTCAATTTAGCAAAATGTATAAATGCTTTCTTCTGAAGAGAAATGTAAGCACCTCCTGTACCCTTTTAGTGTCTGTATCTGCTGCTCAATTTATTCACAGCTTACACAAGCAACTTGTTAACAGTTTACTTTTAAAGCATAAGTTATCATAAAACTGATCATATGTTGGTCTTAAAAACCATACATGCATCATTATTTCCCCCCCCACACACACACACCTTTTTTGCCCATTTATCAAGACACTGAATTTATGTAATGTGGCCAAAGAAGGCTGGGCTACCTATCGCATCTTCAGGTGGCAGATCAACGCTGTCTGTATATAGGTACTCAAGGAAGGCACGATACACTGGGTAAGAAAACTGGTCTATTTCTATCACCTCTTTCATGTCCTCATTCCAATATGACTGGAACATGGTTCTGAAGTGTTCACATCTAGAACAGGAAGGCAGAATATTTCTCTGGCATATGATATGACAAATGTCCTCTAATATAGCGTTCATTTGAAATAAAACTTCCCTTCATTTTATCTAAATACAAATGTCATTAAGTACCAAAAAGAGTATGTTCTCTTCCCAATACTGGTATACATAAAAAGCAAGTAATATTTGTCATCAAGAAATGAAAAGCAATTGTGTGAGAGACACATCAGACAAGAATTTGAAATAAAGAATTAAGTTTGGTACACATGGAATTTAATAAAAGGTTTTAATAATTTTTAAATAAAGAAACAAGCCCTTGCTGTTAAGTCTGAATAACATCTTCTGAGTCTGGATTAGTAAGAACTGGCATTTTGGTTCCTTCTCAAATTTAGTATTTAACATTCTCATTCCAGTAGGTTACACTTAGAAAAATAAAATTGAAAAAGAATGGTGTTTCATTCATGTGTATTCAGAGTCAATGCAATTAACCATTTAGTCACTTATCTTTGCTAACAGATCTTTTAAAAACAAGATGATGATAATTCCAGGACAGCTACTGACCCTTGAAAAATAAAGACATCAACACACTGATTCAGACAAATCACCCTCATTTCTAAATATCTTTTTGCAGAAACTGTGTCAAACTCGTCATCTGAAGAAGTGAGTTGTGCCCACAAAAACTCATGATACCATGTACATTTTTTGTTAGTCTCTAAGGTGCTAAACTATTTGCTGTTTAAGTTTTTTCACATCTACCCCTCTGAAACGTGTGTCAAACTCATCCTTCTAAGTAGTCCAAAATACAAACTTAAACAATTTCAATAATAGTGAACTGTCTTAAAAGTTTAAGTACACCTTCGCTTTTGGACAGCATTGCAGATGGATTTCTCTGACACGACAAGTTAATGGGTTGCTCTCTCTGCAGTGCAGGAATTGCTGACCAAGAATCCATGAAACATGAACACTACCTGATTTTTAGAACAGCTTTATGGACATGGATGTATTTTCCATCTACACGGAATTTTAGGTCTGATGTTTCTGGACTGTCAAATTCTTTCTTCAGAGACTCAGCTACTGTTAAGGAGTCTTCATGCTCTAATGATTTAAAAAAAAAAACAAGTTTTGAAAACAAAAAACATTCTGCCTAATACATTTGCAAACTGGCTAGTCAACAAGAGAAGATGGCCAGTGGTAACTACATGATGTTTAGGAAGTAAACGTCTGGCAGATCTATGTTGGTAATCCTAACTGTGGTTCAGTGTTACCAAGTGCTCACTTTATAAGCCAATTATGAGAACACAACATACAATAAATGTGTCACGAAAAGAGAGGGTGATAGGACAGCCTCACAACTGCTATCAAGGATACAGTAATTCTTCAGATTTACTTTTCAAAACATACATTTTTGGGGGTTGTTAGCATTAGTGAAAAGGTGCTTGATTAAGCCTGGCAATTGAAATCCTTCATTTGCCTATAAAAGTGTACAAGTCAGTAGCAGCATAAGCTTTCAGACTTGTGGCACTGCGAGAAACCTAACCATGAACTCACCCCAATTCTGACCACCTCCATGAACTGGTGAGAGCCCCTTGGGATCTACTGCAAGTGTGTTTCATGAGAATGCATGAAGAATGATTAAGAGCATCATTTCATGTGGTATGCTGTGCCTCACAATGCTATTCTCTTATTCATCTGACAGTGCTCCAACTGCCCTTCACTGTACTAGTGACAGCATTGCTTACTGGTGCAGGGAATACTGGCAGCAGCTTTCCACAGCACACTGTGTGATACAAGACATGCATCTGCACCCAGGGATCTCTCATTTCTATGCAGAGTTGTAAGTCATGCAAGCAGAGAAGCACAGTGGTCTATTCTATTTTTCCGATGGTGGATTTCTAGCAATCCAGTAGCATACGTGACAATGGTAAGTGCACATTATGTGGATTTTTAAGTATGTAAACATCAATTTCAAAACAAACTGGTTTTACCTTTAGCTATAATGGAGCTACTGCTCCACACTCCTATACAGATTCTAAGCACACACATTTATAAACTAATAGGAAATTGGTTCCATACAAACACTTTTGCACTGCATAACAACTCCCAGCTTGCTCTCACCTACTGAGAGGATGCGCCACATCACAGCAGGAGTAGAAAAGCAAGCAAACACATCATCAGTGCACGTAAAGTGAGTGAGGTGAGGAAGAATAACAGACTGGCCACGGCACTGGCCCCACATGTACACTTGGCCACCTTGGGTCTTGGCAGCAGAAGTGTGAGAAGAGTGGCAGGCTGCAATCTCTACAACCCTATGAATGGGAAAAAAAAAATAAAAGTGCACAGTTTGTCTACAACGTATATTTAAAATCAGATGCATAAAATTAAAGGACAGCCTAAGTGTGTTCATAGGAAAAGTAGAAAATATGCTAATCTGCACTCCTGTATTTTCTTTTGACTGGTTATCGATTCAAGCCAAACTGAACAACCTTCACATAAACAGATTTAGTATTAAATTACAAAAACATAAGCATGTGCGGTATCAGATTAGTGTGACATTTCCCGAAAATGGCACCCAAGTGTTTCAACCAACATTCTTCACACTTACCCACAATAGATACTTAACGGGCAAAGGTTTCCAATACGAATAATCAGATATTGCAATACATATAAGCAAAACCTAAGGATAAGCATGAAAAAAATTACTGCCTCCATATTTGACACTAGATTTTGGGAAGTAGCCTGGAAAGCTATTCCCAAATTAATGATGCATGCTTTCCACACCTTCTGTTTTCAAACACTTCTATGAGATAGTTCTCTCATTTTAAATTATTAATATCAGTGCATTAAAAATGCCTTTTGAAGCAAGCACTTAAAATACTTTATTAAAGAATCTCCCAGGCCCTCTTTGCATAATCACATTCCCATTAATAGAATTGCAAGGACATGTCCAGAATCTTGTTCAGCTCCAATATTTAGATAGAGATACAGCCTGTCATAAAACATGCCTATGTTTTTGGCATCATGTTTCATTTAGTCCCACACCCTACCCCCGCAGTGTTTAAAACCTGTTTGGAAAACAACAAATTGACAGGATCATAATTTTAAATATTCACATTAGTCAAAAAACTGAATAATTTTACAGTAAAAATTATGTCCACAGTGTTTGAAGAACTGCAGCTGCTGTCCTATACTTATTCTGCTCTCCCTGTGCTCAAATGATCACTGAACTATTATCTGAAATGATTACACACACATAATCACATTCCCATTAATAGAATTGCAAGGACATGTCCAGAATCTTGTTCAGCTGGTGAACAATGCCATAGAAACGAAGAGCAGGGGGATAAGAACTGTCTTTTCTTGTTTCTCCTCCACCCTCCCTTCCCCCATGTTAAAAATATATCCACCAGTGTTTCAGATTCTTTTCACATTAAAAAAAGTCAGTGGTAGAGCATAAGAATGGCCTTACTAGACAGACCAAAGGTCCATCTAGCCCAGTATCCTGTCCGACAGTGGCCAATGCCAGGTGCCCCAGAGGGAATGAACAGAACAGGGAATCAAGTGATCCCTCCCTTATTACTCATTCCCAGCTTCTGACATTCTTCTGAGGGTAGGGACACCATTCCTGAACTTACTTGACTAGTTTTCCTGCCCATCCTGGCTAATAGCCATTGATGGACCTAACCACCATGAATTTATCTAGTTCTTTTATGAACCCTATTAAAGTCCTGGTCTCCACAGCATCCTCTGTAAGGAGTTCCACAGGTTGACTGTGTTGCATGAAGAAATACTTCCTTTTGTTTGAATCGTCGGCTGTGGTGTTCAAGTTCTGGGAGGGAGGGGGACGATGGGGACAGAGCATGAACCAGAGAATTTGTGGTGCTCTGAAATTGCTAGGAGGAAAGGGGAGGAATAACAAAGTGCAGGGCTCCAGTGTCCCAATGTGAAAGATGCATGAAGGAGGAGTATAGACCAGTGTTCCTACTAAGATTTTCCACTCATGAGTGGAGCGAGTTTGTCTTGTGCACCAGTACTGAGTTCATGTGCACTTGTTCGGATGTGTGGCACTCAAGTTATTAATAAATAGCTTATAAACCTCTCCCTTGTCCCCTCTGCTGCCATGTTTCCCACCCCTCACCCTCTGTTGTCTTGGCTCCTGCCCTTCTCACTCCCCTCATCCCTATGATATTTTTAGTGCCACAGTTCTGTTCCCAGCTGCTCCCAGGAAAGGACCACATGCCGGGAATGGAGCAGAGGCCATGCACAGGGCTGGTTCCTGCTGACGGCCCTGGCTCCAGCTGGAGTAAAGCAGCAGCCACACGAGGCCTGTTTTAGCTGAGGCAGCCTCATGGGAACAGCCTCACCTCATGCGCCCTGGCTCCAAACAGGGCAAAAGGGCAGCTGCCCCCCCCCCCCAGGC
>CM057845.1:265807050-265827518 GCA_030068395.1 Apalone spinifera
GGGCTATAAGGAGCCCCAAGTTTGAGCAATTCGCCCTGAGTGGATGCCCTCAGCGGTGCCCAGACCCAGCCCAGTCAGTCACAGGAATTTTGGTTGATTATACAAGTTTTAGCAACAATGGTATTTGATACTGATTGCATTAAGGAAAAACACTGGTTTTAGTAGCTGTATTGTACTAGAATTTGTGGCTATTGAAAATGGCTAAAACTGAGAGAGCAAGAGGTTGTGTGTGTTCATAAAGTCTAAAATACCTCAAATATGTACTCCCTCAGGTGACTTTTCCCCACCTCTAAAGTTTAATATATATTATTTCTTAGGTTATCTAGTTCATTCCTGGGGCAAATGTAAAAATAGTTCCTATAGTTTACTCTCCAGTGTTTTATCCTATTTTAAGTTAACATCTTTTCCACAAGGGCAGCCAGACATACTGCTGATTGCAACTGCAAGACTGAGACTGTCTTTGCATGAAGTCTATATATCCTTTTGGTGCCAACTGATCATTTTACTCCGATATCTATGGATAGAAGATAAATGGAAAAATAACCTGCATGAAAAGTATCAGCCACATATTATAAAAGAACCTGGTGCTTTAGTTTCCATGGTGGTAATTTCTCCTTAACTATATTACATTCTTTGCTTTTAACGGCTATTCAAATTCATCTAAAACTGAATACTTACTGAATATATGGAGGGGAAAGGGTTTGGGGGGACACATTTCAAGATACATAGTCAGAGTTACAAACAACCTCCATTCTCTGTAACTTTGAAATATTTGTAACTCTAAACAAAAAATTATGGTCACTCTTAAGTTCACAACTGAACACTGACTCAATACAACTTTGAAACTTTACTGTGCATAAGTGCTGCCTTTAACCATCTTAATTTAAATGAAACATGCACAAATACAATTTCCTTACAGTGTCACATCTTTTGTTTAAGCTTTTCCTTTATTTTGCCACTAGTTTATGTTCAAACAGTACTATATTTGCTTTTTTATTTTTGCATTGGCTTCTGCCCCATTGAGTACTTCTGTTCCAAATGAGCTTGTGGTTAACCTATCAGTTCATAAGTCTGGTGTTCATAACTGCATCGAATGTAACCTTTGTATAACTAATACTCTCTACATGTTCAGCTACAATGAAGATGTTTTCAAAGACAATTTACCAATTTTATTTTTCAGAATTATAATGGAAGAGTGAGCCTCTAAATTTAAAGGTTCCTAGAGATTAAATCTGGCATAAACTTAAGCATATTTTCTCCCCTCCTTTTAACAAGCCTCCACAAGAATGTGACACAAATTACTGTTTTCTTGTTCTATAAAGACAGCCACCTGCGATTCTGCTCTTGAAACTATGGAAAGAACTGGCTGCCTCTATTCATTTGTTCAACAGTTCGACAAATTTGGCAATTGCTGATTGTCTATTGCCCTTCACTTACCTTTCTTTATTCACTCTAGAGCTAATCACTTACCACCACAAGAACAGTGTCTATATGACACTAACAACCTCCTGAAATTCCAAAGATTAAAGTCATGTACTTTCTGTAAATATTATTCCATATGATTATACTAAACAAAGGAATATTATATATCTTATAACGATAAAGCCCCAAACACTAGGAGAATGCAGCATAATATAATTTAGGGCTTGTTTACACTGGTAAATTACTGTGCTAGAATTTTCTCATGCAGGGGTGTGAAATACCAGCTCCCAAACACAAATTTCAGGGATGTAAAGCACCAGCGTATTAGACCATCAGTTAGGGATGTAAATGGTTACCTGTTAAGCATCAGGTTTACTGGACAGGTAACCAGTTAACCAGGTTGGGTGGTGGGAACCCATACAGAGCTGCAGGCAGACCCATAGTGACCCCAGAGGCAGCCCCTATCCCGGCATCCCCAGCCATGCCGCATATCAAGTAGAGGCAGGCAGGACTAGGGATGTTAAGGACTAGTTGACTATCCAATAAGCATTTGCTTATCGGATAGTAGACAGGATAGTCGACTAGTTGCTTCCCCCGTCTCTTGCTGCCTCTATCAGATAGAGGCGGAACAGGGAAGGTATTTCAAAGCGGCACTGCCGCACAGAGCCCGGGGTCAGCTGCTCTGGGTGGCAGCGTCGTTTCAAAGGGGCAGTGCCACGTGGGATCAGCTGGGGACATTTTCAAAGGGGCAGCACCGCCCGATCGACTAATCGAATAGTCGATGCAAAAATGTATCAACTATTCGATTAGTCAATAACACGATACTTAACATCCTTAGGCAGTACCCCAGCCATGTCCACAGCACCAGGCCTAAGTAAGGACAGGGGTCACCCCAGCTGTGCTGCAGGACCAGTCAGGCTAGAGCAGCCCACCGCCCACATCCTACTCCAGGCAGGGGAGGGGGACTACTCCAGCCACAGTCCTTCGCCACCAGATCAGTTAAACATTTCAGCTGCCAGGCCCTGGGGGCTGCCACCATTTCCTGGCCTTGGTGCCATGGGAGCCCTCCACCCATGGCAAGGGGGATGCTCCCAGGCAGAGGTTAACCATTCACATTGCTACTTTCCAGTTTCAGTCTTATTGAGTGTGTCCAATGCATTTAAAAAAAACACAACCCTCACAATTTTCAAATCACTTAGGAAAGAATTAAAATTGGCCTGGAAAATGAACAACCCCCTCACACCCTTAGTGAAAGAGTGCCTTGGGTTTGAGGCACATTAGTAGGGCAGCATAGGAAAAGTTACTTTGTAAAAATACTATGGACAGCTTTGGAGACTGAAGTTCTTTCTACTAATCTGGTTCCTTTCATGAATTCCAAGTTAAAAGAAAATATGACTTACATCTCCATCAGATGATAAGGCCATAGAATGATGAGAGCCACAAGCCACTTCAATCACCCTCTTAATTAGCAGGTTGGTACAGACTTGAATAGGAGTAATGCCCTGATTGGTTGTTCCATTCCCAAGCTGGCTGTATCCATTGTGTCCCCAAGCATAAACTTCACCATCTGTACAAAAACACATATGTTTGTGATATCACCTTCACCAATTCCCGTAAATACAATTAATGTAAAATTGATGTCAACTGAACAATAGAGACAAAAGCTATTTTCCCCCAAACCAGCTTTTGATATTGTGATGGAGGAGGGCTGGCCAACACCCGATGACTAAGGTGTTAAACTCAGGTAGCTAACAAGGGTGTGAGCAGGGGGCCAGAACAACCAATGGCGATACAGAGCTGACATCTGAATTGTATTTAGATACCTTGCCTGCTCTTTTTTTTAATAATAATAATAATAATAATATATATATATATATATATATATATATAAATATAAATATAAATATAAATATAAACAAACATTTCTAAGTTAAGAGCTAGAGGAATCAGGTGCAGTAATCAGAATTACCATGCCTATAAGAAATATTGGACATGGGAATGAACTAGGCCTTGAAGTACAGATCATGAGTAGAGGGAAAATGTGCATTTAGTCATGATCAGGGTATTTCTCTTTATTTTGGTTGTTTGGTTAAACTTATCTGTGGGAATCTATGCGCCCCTCCCCCACTCACGATTTAAGTTTCAGCCTGAAGAACTTTGTTTTTTCATCTGTTCTTTTCTTAGTTGCTCTGTAACACTTAGCAACCAAGTATGTGTTATCAAATATATCTTTTTGTTTTGTTAATAAAATAATCTTTAAGGTGACAATTTGATTCTTGTGTCCTGGAAGGTAACAGGAGGTCTGTGTTTGTCTAGCTTGGAGGTCAGCTATCAGAGATACAGCTTATTTTTCTGTGATTTTTGCTTCTTTTCTCAAGCTCTCTTGGGGCAAAAGAGCTTGGAATACCCCAGGGAAGGAATTCAAGTATTCCTTCTTGGTTTTCAGGGTTAAACCATTTGATGCTGGCAGCTATCCCCCAAAGTCAGTAAATCTGTGACTCTAGGGAGTTTTTGAAAGCAGAGCCCATAGAAGCAAGGTATTTAAGGTCCCTTGCGGGCCCCATCTTCTGCACTCAGTGTGCCAGAGTGGGGAAAAGCCTGGAGATGTGAATTTGCTTTTTTATAAGGAAAGCCACACAAGAAGCAATTTTGAGTGGCCACTTCCTAAACTCCATTTAGTTTCTCTCTCTTCCTTGAACTCAACATTCTTCAACATTGAGAATTTCCTAAGTAACCTCTCTGATTGTCCTCTGGTTTTCTGCTTTCCCCTGGCTTCTTTTTTAATAGATTCTATCTTGCCTTTTGTCAATTCAAGGCAAAGACGACTCATTCAAATGGGTCCATATTAACTAATTTTGATTAATTATTTTTAATCAAAGAAAAAAAAATGAGCAAGGCATTTCAATGTGCTCATAAATCCAACACTATCTAAAAGAACCAGGCAAACAATTTAGAGAAGAGTGTGAGCAATCTCATTTTATTTATGATACTGCAGAAGCTTGAAGCCACATACTACAAGCACATAAGAATTTAGTTAAATTTTTCAGTTTAAACAACCATTTAAAAACAAGGAAAAGTCTAATGCTAGGGTTTGAAGCCATCAAGTCAGGACCCTTAATTTAATCAGCAGTGCCTCACTAGTCAGCCAATAATCTCTACAACTTCATGCTGGAGTCCAGTTTCCAATTTTACGTTCAAAGTGTAAAATACATTCATGCCCTGCTACTGTTTACTAGCCACTCTGTATTGCAAAATTACCTGCCACTAAAGTAGAATATACTATTTGATTCCAATGGTCACCAGAATTGGAAAAGTTTATCAGAACTGAATGATCAAATAATTAGTAATGCCTGTGGCTCCTCCTTCCCAGAGGGAAGATTAAGCATGTTCATCATGGCATGTTTTGGGCCAGTTCCTCAGCTATTTTAAAGTGACTTAAGTGAATCTATGATCTATGTAAATTGAGAGACCTGGCCTTTGAATTTTGTTGGCTGAGGATCAAAATGCCCAGAAGAGCAAAACAAACCCAACATGCTGGCCAAGTAGAATCTACTGACATATCTCCACTTCCATTCTTAGTTAACCCTGATAGGATATGCAACTCATTATTTCATATAGTAAATGTTTTCTACCTTCAGTGCTAAGTATAACATGTGGTCCACTTCCATAACTGAGACTGTTAATCTTCTTCCCACATAAAGCTTCTAATTTCTTTGGTACTATTGTGCTTTGATTATCTCCAGTCCCCAAGCAATTACTACAGTTTAGTCCAAACACAAACACCTGGGAGGAAAAGAATAATTTGCATTTTAAACTATTTTCTCTCTCACACACACACACACACACACACACACACACACACACACCCCCCCAATGAAGTCAATGAGATGAGAGTTTTGAAATCAGCTTCAATGAGGCAAAGATTTCATCCAAGGAACTTAGTGCTAGTTCAAAGGGCTTTCTACATCTAGTTCTAGATTCAAAATTTAGATTTTTGTTTAATACATGCAGAAGATTTACAAAACCTAATGGAAATAATTCTTCTGAAAAATCATAGGTCTTTAAATGTGTACTGAAGTGTTTTTATTGTATGTCTGCATGCTTTCTAGTCAGGCATATAAATATCTCCTCGTTTTGGGTGTTTAATCTTATTTAGGGCAACGCACTCCTTCCATAAAAAGCTGTGAATTTTATTTTAACTAAGAAAAATGTTATTTAACTGTATAAGGATATCTCTAGCTGGGTTGTATCCTGAACTGGAGATTAATTTGTATTATACCTGCTCTATCCAAGAGTGATAAGCATAATAGTTCTAAAATTTGCCATAATAATTGCCTAGTTATACCGTAATTCCTCATTTAACACTATAGATATGTTTCAGAAAATGATCGTGTTAAGTGAAAACATGTTATGCGGGGTCAATTTTTCCAATGAAAATAATGGAAAAGGTGGGGGTTGCGTTTCAAGTGGTGGTGTCTGTTGGGACCAGGACATAAGGTTGGGGAATAAAGGGGACTGGGTTACAGCAGGGAGGGGAAGGGGAATGGGTTGGGACTATGTCCCTGTGACGGGTCTGCTGGGACCCACACTGTGTCCGGCGAGAGGAAGAGGGGTCACCGGGGAATGGCGCGGCCAGCGGCAAACCCTCCGCCGCTTTGCAGGGAGGCGGGGAAAGCCCCATTCAGCCACCGGCAATGGGCCAGCTGGGGAAACACAGTCATCGGCCTGCAGGCGGGGGTGGAGGAGAGGCGACAAGGCGTCTGGTGAGAGGGAGTCAGCGGGGAACGGCAGAGTAAGTGGCAAACCCTCCGCCTCTTTGCAGGGAGGCAGTGGAAGCCCCGTGCAGCCGCCAGCAATGGGCCAGCTGGGGAAATAGTGTTATTCCGGAGACAGTAGTGTAATTCAAAAAACGCTCCCTTGAAAAAAAAGTGCTATCGCGAAAATGTGTTAAGCTGGCATGTGTTAAATGAGGAATTACTGTATTTAAATGCGTGCTAGTGTAAGAGACCCAAGAAGAGAAAGTGACCAGTCTAATTCAGTTGTCCAAGTGAAATGAAATGTAAAGAGACTCTTTACATTTTTCTAACAAGTTTATATCTTTTCTAATCTATGGCATTAAAAGTAATGAAAATATTTTTTTTAAGTCTGTTATTGTGAATCCTTTCACTCTCTTCCCAGTTATGTCCTCATGCAAGATTTCAAACATTTACAAATCATTTCACCACTTTCATTCTTAGACTGACACACAGTTTCCTGCATAGTGCCTTTTGTAGGCTGTTTATTTACAAGCATTCATAGGGGGTTAGAATTACATCAAAACACAAATCAGACAATTCATTTTCTTATAGACTTACCTCATCATTATAGGTTATGTATATAGCTTCATTGGCCGATGTGCCAAACACGCATGCTTTCCGAATAGATGCTATTTCTTGAGGTGAAAGCAAGGTAAATATTGGCCACTTTCCTACATCCACCATGACTATGTTGGGTTTAATATAGTTCCTATACGTAAGTTGACATTTCTGCTGTAATTAGAAAAATTAAGCTTTTAACAATTTTTTTCCCCCAATAAAAGGTACAAGATATTCTTCTTTAGAGAAGGAAAAAAGTTCTTAAAATTTAACTGCAGGAACATTAGTCTCTCCGATGATATAGGAATATTCTCTTCCTATATAAGATATGTATAACATACCAAGGAAGAACCAACTCCTAGATCAGTGGTCTACAACCTTTTTAACCGTAAGATCACATTTTCAGTTTAAGTGCAATCAACCTCAAACCCAAATACCACTGTTCCACTTCCTTCCCACCCCTTCAGCACCAAACTGGAAGATGTAAGGAACAGAAAGCTTAGTCTAGCTGGAACTGAATCTTGATGACAAAGCCAAAGACTTCCCAATCCAGCATGGCTGAAGTTGTGAAGTACTCAAAGACACTTCAGGTGTCCCATCCTTGATTTCAGACCCTTTAGAAGTATCTTATCCAAGAGGCTTGATCAATGAGGTATCTTGCAACAGAGCAGCCTGAAGTTTTGTCTAGTAACGTGGGCCTGAGGAAGACCCCAAATAGCACACCACAAACATGAATGCCTTTCTCCGAGACATTGCATCACTGAACATGTACACTGGATGTCATGAAAACAACCGGGTGTGACAAACACCCTTTCTTGATCTTCAAATCTGCCATGCTATTGTATAAGTAACTTACTGTAAACTGAAACTTAATCTAAACCTGTTTCTAAAACTAGCTTACTTTAAAATCATTAACTACTAACTAATCAGGAATGGACTGATTTTATATCTATGGATCCCTGCAATCTGTATGGTCTGTGTACGTTCACTGTTGCAGTTGGCAAGAAGTGAGGCAGCAATCAGCTTGATGCTCCCATTTATAGCTACACCCTCAGAATAAATTAGAACATTAAGAGGAGGACAGGGGAGAGATCTGTGAACATTCTAACATACAACCAGAACAATGCTCTTCCCAACCTGCACATGGGTGAGTGCATCTTAAAATTAGAAATATGTACTCAGCACTGGAAGGAAAAGGCACTTCGCTAACAGCACACAATATCTCTGCCAAATTCTAAGTGCTATAGCTCTTAAATGAAAGGATTGCAAACATTTTCCCACAATATTAAAGAAAGATGCATTGTTTGCTCAAGTCATACTTGGAAATTGATTAACTGCTTTAGTCTTAAGTTTTCAAAAATTCAACAAACAGTTCAACGAACTTCGTTTAAGAGTTACAAAGCAACTGAAGACAGGTTCTTATAATGCAAGTATCAACCAACCTTAACTAAAGGTAGCCTCAACAAGCTCAGCCTACACATACTATAAAAAAAACCCCACAAACGCCACACACAACCCACACCACACTAAATCAGATTGTGTAGCTGCATTCTACTAAATGTAGTACTGCTGTTCATAGTTCATCATAACTGAGAGCTGTACCATTGTGAAAAGTTTATCATCTATAGCTCTGACCCAGGAAGTCATCCTGAGTGAGTGGACCCCTGTATTTCACCTTTGATGGTGACCAGTCCCTAGATGCACCTCAATGAAGTCAATGGAACACTATATGGGCTTCCTATGCAGAGGGCTTCCTATGGGAGGGTCTTCCTATGCAGAGTAAAACACCTCAACTACTGACTCCAACTAAGGAAATCTATTCCTAATCAGGAGCCAGAAGTTGATGGTACTCAGAATTGAAACTTATGTGGTTGTAAAATAGGCAATATACTTATTACCTATGCCCAGGGCTTGACAAACGGTGGCGAAATCTACTCGCCAGCCCCGCACTGCGCATGCGCAAGACCCGCATTGCACATGCGCGCGCTGCCGGTGAACGGGGCAACCAGCTGAAATCTACTTGCCACGGGCGAGTAGAAACAGCGATTTGTCAAGCCCTGCCTATGCCTTATGGAGAATGAAGAGTTAGTTAAATGTTCAAACACTGAACAATAGAGTGATATATAACAGCTAAAAATTATTCACATGAGATTAACACTATAAAACAAGTCATGAAAATTATTTAGACGGGCTACTTATGACACCAGTAAGTACCAAAATACACGTCTGAAAAATTGTGAAAGTTTTGCAAATTCAGAATAATCTTAAAGTGTTTTTCTTGAAGCCCCACATTAAGTCAATTACATAAAAA
Source organism: Apalone spinifera (assembly GCA_030068395.1). NCBI lineage: Eukaryota > Metazoa > Chordata > Testudines > Trionychidae > Apalone > Apalone spinifera. The sequence goes on from CM057845.1 coordinate 265,816,138, forward strand.
TCCTCAGCTTTTTAAAATGAATGTTTCTAACCCCCATGATTGTGCAGAAAAGCCTGAAAACAAGACCCAAGACTAACTGCTTGAAAAACAAATAAAGAGCTCTTTTACATTCATGATAGTGTCTGGCCCCAAACAATCTGAATGCTCAGAGTCAGCCATACTACTGTGCTTCATTCTGTGTTTACAGTTACCTTAAGAAAAAACTCTATTCTACAGTTTACCACAACACTCAAAAAAAATCCTCAAGATTTAGATGTAAGAGAAGAGGCCCACAATTAATAGCCTGATTTGTGTTTTAAAACTACACGGACCATTTGTAGGCTCAAAATGGAAAAATGAAAAGGCGATGCATACACGTACTTCAGACATCAGAAATGTAAATATCTGCCATCCTGACCAGTTTATAGAACTTTTAAAAGCATTACAAAGCAAGTGCCACTGAAGCACTGTGTGATCTTGGGCTTGTCTCTTCAAATCTTTGTGTTCTTGCTTCCCCTTTGTCTACTCAGCATGTCCTTACCAAGAAGTTTATGCTGTCTTACAGTCTTTAGCACAATATGGCACCAATCTTAGTTCAGACCTACAGATGTTACTGTGCTACAAACAGACTTTCATAGAAGTGTATGAAAATTGATGGAATTACTCTTCATTAAAGTCTGCATTTAAAATGTGTCACACATTCTTCCACACAATGTTAACTTAGATTATTAAAACTCTGATGCAGCTATTGTGGTCTACGTTTCTTTTTGTTTCTATGTCCAATAAAAAACACAAGCAATATGGTAATTAAAAGCATTAACTCCAAAAGATTCAAAAGTCTACAACAGGTGAGAAAGAAAAGAATTATCAAGCAAGGGAACTACAGTGAGCCAAAGGCCACATCTACAACACAGAATTTTACCAACAAGTTCTCCGTTGATGCCATTTGCGACATAGTGAGGATTGTGTTTTCTCTGTGTTATGTTGTGGGTGATTCCTACTGTCCTGTTCTGTTGTAACTGTGTGCGCACGCACGCCTCGGTTTCCCTGGGCACTGCACTGGTGCCTGGCTGGGGATGGCAATGTTGGGTGTGTCTCTGAGGGGATGGCTGCCCCATCTTAGCTCGTACACAACAATAGCTCAGGCTGTTCTGTAACCTGAGCTTGGGTCAGGGGAGCAACCAGGTGACACCTTATCCAGAACGTGAACAAAGGAGGGGGCAGAGCTGACTCCAGGCTGGGGGACAAGTTTCTGGGTGTGAGCGCTCTCTTGGATGGTGGAGGATGCAGGGAGGAGCCCAGGGCACTGGCTCTGGACTACTCTGTTCCCAAGTTGAATTGTACTGTCTGCTTCTGGCTCCTGCATTAACAACAAGTCTGTGCTACGCTGCTTCCCTGTCAACGAATAAACCTTTCTATTTGCTGGCTAAGAGTCACATCTGACTGCAAATGGGGGTGCAGGGCCCGGTGACTCCCTCACACTTTCTGATACTATTTTAGTTCGCTGCAGGAGTTAGTTTGGTACTGATGGTAAGGATGCCAGAAGCTACCTTACTATAAGGAGAGCGGTCATCATAGTATCATAGGGCTGAAAGAGACCACAAGAGGTCATTGAGTCCAACCCCCTCCTAGAAGCAGGGCCAATCCCAACTAGGACTTTGTCAAGCCGGGACTCAACCTCTAGAGGTGGCGATTCCACCACCTCCCTAGGTAACCCATTCCAGTGCTTCATCACCCTCCTCAGGAATTACTTTTTCCTAATATCCAACCTCGACCTCCCCCACTGCAACTGGAAACCATTACTTTTTGTTGTGTTATATGCCACCACTGAGAACAGTCTCTCTCCACTGTCTTTGAAACCCCCTTGAGGTATTTGAAGGCTGCTATCACATCTCCCTCCCACTCCACTCTTCTCTTCTATAGACTGAATAAGCGCAAATCCCTCAGCCGCTCCTCACAGGTCACATGCTCCAGCCCCTTAGTCCAGTGGAGGGCAACAAAAATGATTTTCTCCAGTGCATCCATATGCTTCCTGTAATTGAAGCCCAGAACTGGACACAATACTCCAGATGTAACCTCACCAATGCCAAATAAAGGATAATAATCACTTCCCTGGATCTGCTGGTAATGCTCCTACTAATATGTCATTAGCCTTTTGGCCAAAAGGGCACACTCTTAACTCATATCCAGCTTCTCACTCTGTAATGCCCAGGTCCTTTTCTTCACAACTGCTGCTTGGACAGTTGGTCCCCATCCTATAATAGTCCTTGAATTCTTCTGTTCCAAGTGCAGAGCCCTGCACTTGTTCTTGTTGAACCTCAGATTTTTTTTGGCCCAATCCTCCAATTTGTCTTGGTCACTCAGAACCCAATCCCTACCCTCCAGCATATCAACCTCTCCCCTTAGCTTAGGGTCATCTGAGAACATGCTAAGGGTGCAATCCATCCCTTCATCCAGATCATTAAGAAAGATATTGAACAAAACCAGCCCTAGAACCAACCCCTTGGGGCACCCGCTTGATACTGACCGCCAACCAGACACTGAGTCATTGAGCCTGACTATCTAGCCAGCTTTCTATCCCCTTGCAGTCCATTTATCTAATTCATACTTCCTTAACTTGCTGGCAAGAATACTGTGGGAGACAGTATCAAAAGCTTTGCTAAAGTCACCACCTTCCCCATATCCACAGAACCAAGCAGGTTGGTCAGGCACGACTTGCCCTTGGTGAATCCATGTTGACCATCATGGAGTATCCCCACCATGATTTTTCTGGGGACTGAGGTGATAGTGACCAGTCTGTAGTTCCCTGGATTCTCCTTCTTCCCTTTTTAAAAACTGGGCACCGCATTTGCCTTTTTCCAATCGCCCGGGATCTCACCCAATCGCCATGAATTTTCAAGGATAATGGCCAATAGCTCTGTAAGCACATCAGCCAACTCCCTCAGCATCCTTGGATGCCTTAGGTCCAGCCCCATGGATGGATGTGTGTGTGTGTATATATATATATATATATATCCAGCTTTTCTAAATAGTTCTTAACCTGTTCTTTCTCCACAGACGACTTCCCTCCTCCTTCCTGTACTGTGTTGCATAATGCAGCAGTCTGGGAGCTGACCTTGTCTGTGAAGACAGAGGCAAAAAAAGCATTGAGTACTTCAGCTTCTCCCACGATCTGTCACTAGGTTACCTCCCTCATTAATTAAGGGTCCCACTCTTTCCCTGACCTTCCTCTTATTGATAACATGCCTGCAGAAACCTTTCTTGTTACCCTTCACACCCCTTACTAGCTGCAAATCCAAATGGTTCAACAAGCTGAACCAGTGGAAATATTTTGATGGAATTATTTTATGCAGAGAAGTCCTAAATAAGCAACCATACTAGGTAAATTGTGACCCTAAGGTTCAAAGTGAAGTTGCAGGGCAACATACAGGACAAGTTTCAATGCTCAGTTTATGTAAATGGGATGGGGAGGAGTGTTTGTTTTTTAATGTAAAAAGCTGTGAAACCATAACATTATCCTTAAAACTTGGACAAAATATTTAAAGGCTATAAAATCATAAAAGCATGCATGTATATGTTTTAAAGGGACATCTCCAACATCAGGTAAAGAGGAAAGAAAAGCAACCAATAATTCAAACATTTCCTAAAATAACAGAGCAAAAGTTATTTGTGATTATTTCATTTGTTTACTTTGTGCATTTAACTGTACTTCCACTATAGTAAGTTCCTTCTTTTGTGTTCCTGGATATTTACATAGTAACAGGAATAAACACATTTAGCCATTTTCCTAACCTTTTTTTTCCTTAAATAAAGAAAACAGAAGTTGGCAGACCTCTCCATAGCAAACTTAGTATGTCAAACTACTTTTGATTCATTTTTTAAAGTTGACTACAGCAAAGAATCTCTCAAAATAGTAGTCTAAAGGTACCTACCTCATTTTCAAGAGCACTGAGTACCCAAGAGGAGGCTACTAGATATTTAGCACTCTTGAAAAATAACTTAGGTGCTTGCACATGGATTTAGGAGCCTAAATTTAGGCAACTATATTTGATAACTATGGCCTATGTCAGCGGTTTTTAAACTTTAGCAACCCAAGGAAGCTCATTTTGATTGTGTGGGGTGTGTTTTTTTTGTTTTTTGTTTTTTGCAGATCCCACTGCAGCTTTTAATTTTCACCAGGAGTGCTCAGTCACCCATTCAACCCCTTCCCACGTCACCCCTGTTCCTCTTCTTCCCCACCTCTTTTCATCCCTGTCCTCCAAGCATACCCCAAGCCTACTCTTCCCTTTCCCTCCCAATGCCTCTTACAAGCAGCTGAACAGCTGTTTCACAGCATAGGGGAGGCACTGGGAAGTGTGAAAGAAAGAATAATACTGCAAGAGAAAGATGAATTATACTGTAATATGTTTGTAGATATGCAGATCAGAATGAAGCCAGGTGTGCCTGGGATAACAGGAAAAGGAATATTAGGTGTTAGGCAGAAAGTAATTGAGGTAACCAGAGAGATATGGACAGGAGATTGCTGTGTGCTTGATGTGGAAACGAAGATACTTGACTAGTCTCATACTAATCATGTGAAGTTTTGCCACCTTTTAATCTTGTTAAGTTGGCTTTCTTTTGACTGTATAAATCTAAGGGGTTTGAGCCTTGTATGGTACTCACATTTTCTGGGTGTATTAGCAGAGCGGCTTTGCTAATAAACAGAGCAGTCTGACAAATCTGTGAGTCCTGTGTGTCTGACTTTGACAGAAGGAAGGGGAAGATATTAATCAGCAGGGCCAGGGGCCCCAGATATGATTCACAGACCCCCTTGAAGTATTCTTGTGGACCCCAGTTTGAGAACCAGTCAGTGGTCTAGATTTCAAATATATAATCTCCATATAATTATTATTGATTCCACAAAAGCTTTTTTACAAAGTTCTCAAAAATAGGCACCAGGAAGACCTACACCACATTGTAATTAATAAAGCTAAACAATGAGTTTGTATTCAAACCCTCTTAATCGGTAACAATTGTCTGTTGGGAGCTAATTAGTTGCCACAATCTAAAAACCTTTGGAATGATTTACCAACTTTGATAAATTTGTAAACTTAAACTTCACACAGTACCATACTTACTATCACACCATTTCTTATAAACCATCACCTCAACTTTGAACACCATCTGCTTTGATTAATACTGAATTCCTTTAGCACTGAAGTCCAATATCTTCTTTACTCTACATGAGGAAAGCAGCAGGCCTATTGGAGGATAACAAATCTCTTAGACCTCCTAAGCTGCAGACAATATGTTATTTGTATTTGCTTCTAATTAAAAAAAACCCAGCCCTGACAGATACAAAATATCAAGACAACTACATATGGGATTTTTAAACTAAGTGCTTTATAACTTACAGACAAAAAGATGAATTCAGCAACTACATTCCTCTGCCATATATACGTTAGCTCAAAGGGCTCCCTGGTGTTATTTAGAAGGTCTGACACAGAAACAGACCCTTCTGGCCTTAATCTATTAGGCTTTATTCCTACATGCACAAATTTGGCAATTATGTGTATATGTATAGTCAGTTCCTCCTTTTGTGTTCCTGGATCTTCTCATAGTAACAGGAATAAACACATTTAGCCATTTTCCTAACTTTAACAAAGCAGAAGTTAGCAGAGCCTATAAAAGTCATTAGGAAATTTTTCTTGTGGCAAAACCTTTCTTCACTAGATGAGTTACTACCTGTACATTTATTTGAGTTATAAGGTTCACAGCAATTAATAATTTCAACCCAAAATCTATTGCTATCTGTGAAATGGTGATCTATGAAGATATGGCTAAACTGAAGAGAGGGAAAAAAAAGAAAAAGCCACACAAGACCCAAGGCTGTAAGTCTCTCACCTGGGTCAATTGACTCAAGCTTACACTACAGGGCTAAAAACAGCAATGTAAACATTTGGGCTCAGGCTGGGGATTAGCTCTGAAAGCGAGTGAGGAAGGAAGGGAGGGGAAAGGAAGGTCTGAAGGCTCAGGTCCCAGCCCTAGCCCGAATGTCTACACTGCTATTTTTAAGCCCAGTAGCACAAGCTCCAATCGAGACCTAAAGACTTGCTGCCACTGGTCTTTTTCTGCAGAGCTGATATACCCTAAAAGATGCTACAAATTCATGTCCAACCTGTAAGTTTATTTGGCATATTTGCGGACTAATTACCCACATGATTCAAGAGACAGACTCACGTACGCACTCTATTTAGTGCTCAGAAGGAAAAATATTGGAAGTGAAAGCTACAGCAATACACACAAGCAATAAAAGACCTGAAAACTACTTAAAGATGCAAAGCGCTATAGATAAAAGAGGTTACAAACTGATCTGACATAGAATGAAATTAAAGCTACGTCTGCCTATTATTTTGAAGAACCAGAGGGATCTCTTCCTAAGATCAACTTTTTACACTGCAATACCTAAGGAAGGTGTAAGGGCTCAGTGAAGCCTCAGATTCACCTTGCCTGCCCAGAATCAATTGTCCGTTGTTTTGGCAGTACACCTCTTAGTCTGGGAATATGACAGTGTACACATGTAAACGGTTAACCAATGAGCCTGGGCTTATCAGTTAACCTTTAATGATACAGACAGCACAGGGGAGGGGAGAGGTGGAGACCAGTATAGGGAGACAGCTTTTAAGCATGTTCCCGGGGAGCAGCCTGCCCTTCTGCACTGCTGCCTCTGATGGGGGAGGGAAGCTCCATGGGGACCCAGTTTAAAGCATTTTAACATCTCTACGCCAAGGCTACCTCTAAACTACAAGAACTATAGCAACATGGTTGCAGCTACAAGACTAGGGGTTCTTCTGTTGATGTAATCAATCCACCTTTCTAAGAGGCAGTATCTACTTGAACAGAATTCTTCCTCTGACCTAGCTATATGTACTCTGGAGATAGACTGACCTAACTATGGTGCTCATGGTTAGAAGGTTCTCTTCTAATGTTAAGAACAGACTAAGCCTTACTGTAGCTCCCATATTTAGTATCTTACATGTGATCAATTTACCATCTAATGTGCTAACACCTATATGATCAAAATATTTTAAAGAACAGCTACATTGTTTTTATTTGTACTACTCCCAACATTAATTGCAAATATTAAAATCCTCATTTTAAAACCCTCAGAGTGAGATTTATTAACATTGATATTTCTTTCCTGGCTACTGCAGCAAATAACTGAAGACAGCAGTGTAAGACACACTCCTAGGATGACTAAGAATTCATTAGCCATTAAGAAAACCAATTACAGTTAATAGCACATGTTGGGAACAGTGTAAAATGAACTTCTTAGATGTGCCACTTGAGTATATCATGCAAGAAAGATATATTTCTGATTCTCTTCCCCCCCCCCCCTCAATCTGAGATTAATTTTTCTATTCCACATCAAATAATCTAATTTTACCCACTGACATCTGACAGGGAATCTTGTAAAATTCTTTTTAAAAAGTCTTGATGTATTAGAGCCACTGCATTTCTCATCTATAGGAGTAGTATTTAACAAGAACTCCAGCACATTATTCAATGTGGTATAGAGGACTTCCCTCTACCAAAAGCCATGCTGGGAACTCTAAAGCTGTGATTTTTTTTTTAAGTATCACCATCAGCATTCCATATAAGCTCATTGCTTCAGCAGCTGCTCAAGAGAGAATCAAATGCCATCTCACTGATTAGCAGAGTGCCCACAGCTAGGTTTTGTCTTTCTGTTGGTGGTAGGGATGTTAAATATCGACTAATCAAATAGTCGATGCATTTTGCATCAACTATTCAATGAGTGGCTAGGGCTGGTGCTTTACTTCAAAGGCAAAAGTGCTACATGGAGCCCAGGATCAGCTGGGAACTCCCCCACTGACTCTGGGCTCCGTTCAGCAATGCTGCTTTGAAACAGCACGAGGAACCTAATGCCAAGCTCCCTGTGGTGTTTGAAAGTGGCAGCGCCGCATAAAGCCCGGGGTCAGTGGGGGAGTCCCCAGCTGATCCCAGACTCCATGCAGCAGCTGCTGCTTTGAAATGCCATGTGCAGCATGGGGACACCCCAGCTGGCCCCAGGCTGCACGTGGCATTTCAAAGTGTCAGCACTGCGTGGAGCCCAGGGTCTGGCCCAGGCTTCAAGAGGCACTGCCACTTTGAAGTACCCCCACCTCTTCTCTCCCACTTGCTGCCTCTTTCTGATAGAGGCAGCAAAGGGGAGGGGGGAAAAACAACTAGTCCTTCACATCCCTTGGTGATGCAGGGATGTGAAACGTTAACCAGTTAACTGGTAATCACCACCCTTAACAGGTAATGTTTACTGTTTCTGATTAGCTGCCATGGGCAGGAGATTGCTCCAGCTACACTGCTGACAGGCATGTTTCATGCCACACCCTAACCTCCCTTTAATCAGTTAACTGGTTGTTTAACCCGTTAACAAATTAAATGGGATTTTATATCCCTAGCACATGCACATAAATGAATTCTGCACCTGTAAAAAATCTGCACATGGATAGAAAAAGACTACTAGGAACACTGATCACCATTACACCTCTTAAAATAATTACAAGAATTCTTTCCCTCCCATCAAAAACGAGTCTTTCCCCTATAAAGTTCTAGTTTGTCTCTTGACTATTCACTATAATTATGTTTACAAATTCACAATCCCCAAATCTTTCTGAAATAGTGAACAATTAAAGCTTCATAGATATTTTAATTAACTTCTTGCCTGCTGGGTAATATGAAAGTATTCTTTATAATAGTGGGTTTCCCCATACACCTTCTTTGTTGCAGTGATTAATTACTGCCAATAGATGGTGCAATTTGCTACAATATTTTGTTATGAATTGGCATGGTTTTAAATTAATCTCAGGAGCTCTTTTGTTTTTGATTAAGTCTAAATTAATAAAATACTTCCTTTAAAGCTCATTTCACAATATCTGACCTACTGCTTTGTCAGCTTTAAGAGTATCCAGCTGTTTTAAAAGCTGTCAGTTGTACACAAGTTCCTCTGTTTTCCAAGGAAAAATTAATTCCCAACCTGATCATAAGTATACTCTTTTTCTCTCTAAGAACAGAATAAAACTTCCCTATAGGAGAATACAAACTTTTTTTTTGAAATTAGCTTATAGTTGCATCTGTAATCACAGCAATGTCCCACTTGGTTTCTGAATCCTGTGACAATAGATTAAGACAAGCAAACCTTACAGGAAATAGGCAATTTGCAATATATTATTATTATTCCAAGCTTCACCCTGTTCTAAATATAACCTCAGATTCTGGTGCGCAGCTCTCTAGGTAAATCATGTGTTTTTGTTTTTATTTTTGCAGGAACAGTCCAGAAGAAGCTACACTGCTATAAAAGTGTAGGGATGAATTTTCATCCTTCAAAATCCATCCATACTATGATAAATTATGGAACAGGATAACACTACATTATTTGGGTATCTTTTTCAAATCCTTTTTCCATCAGAAAGGTAATGTTTATTATTTATTTGTATTGTGGTAACCCCTAGAGACCTCAGCCGATTGTGCTATACTATACAAACATAGCAAAGACAATCCTTGCCTTGAAGAGCTTATATTCTAAGCTCTCTATATATATGCCAGAGAAGACATTACAGGTAAAAACACACCAGGATTTGAAAGTATCATGGCAAAAATCAGTTTTAAGGAAGATCTAGGAAAATTCTGAACTTCATCTGTGTATCATATTCAACATCACACCTGAAATGCACATTTTAAAAAGTTTCTGTACCAAGATATTCCTGGATTGATTAGTATTTTCATTTCTAGGCCTTTTCAAAAGGTTTAATTTAAAATAAAAATATATAGGACCTGCAATGTTTTGTGTTCCACTCTGGCAGAACTAGCCAGAAGAAGCATAAATTAACCAACCCCATTTCCAGGGCTGTGATGACATCTTTGAAGTGATACAATGTTCTAGTGGTCAAACAAAGACAAAAAGCAAAGAGTTGTGTTAATTTCAGCTCCACTGAAATGCAAAGAAATGAACAAAAGTGTTTACCAAACAAAGGGAGGACAGGCCAGTAGGGAATAAAGCTGAAGCTTCTACATACCCTATTGAAAAAAAAAAAAAAAGAGAAAGAAATCAAAGAAACTAAATCCAGTATCTTTATTAACATCTGGAAAAATACAGATAGTTAATCTGTATAAATTTGGATAAGTAAAACAAAAAATAATACAAATAAACTTTGAAAAACAAAAGCATTCTAAAAACTTCAACTAGACCACTTCTCATAAGTTCTCTTCATTAGTTTGCTTTTCATAATATTTTACAAGCTGATATAGAGAAGGATATTTGGCCATTTAGGAGTCCCCCTCTGTCCTCTTACAAAGTCAATAAAAGGAAATATTTAAAAAATGCTTTTCAACTGACTTTTTAAAATTATTCCTAACATTTTATAATTCAGATGAATAAAACTGCTTAAAAGGACATAATCAAATGCACTTCTGCAGGAAAACAGTATATTTTCTATTATTACAAATAATATCCAAGAGGACAAACTGAACAAGTTTAGAGAAAAATATTTCTATTTTTAGAATGCATTTACTTTGAGCATTTGCTAATGTATTGTTGGATATAGCCACTTCCAGTTTTTCCCCTCAGTTGTACTTCAATCCTGCAACAGTTGTTTCTACAAGCAAAGATGAATCATCATCATTACTTGATGAAGCAGTCTATCTTTAACAGCTCCTAAAACAGTTATCTGTTTCAATTTGGTTAAACAGAGAGGAAATTATTTTAAATTATAGGAAAACGTTTTCAGAGCCTTGCTCAGACATTCTCAAATGTTTGTCCCTTTTATGGATTCTCTTCCCCTCCCCCCAAGAAGGCCAGTGATGGATTTGGTTCTCAAAACATGCACATTTGATTATGGTTACCTGTAGTCTTGAACGGTGCAATATCCCACTTTTATTTTATATTCCTTCAAAGGCTTTTGCACGGCCCCAGACTTCTCCTAGATTTTGCAGCTTAATGTATGAGGGAGAGATAAAGCTGTTTTTGTATTAGTTAGGATCCTTTAACATCCAATGAAAGCTTTAATGATATTTGTATCAGTTATTTCTGCATGAACTTCAATATTAATATTCTTTAAAAGTAAGATCCGAAAAGCCTTTATATGGAAAAAAACTATTCTTTGGACTAAGAGTTTACATTAGAAACCATATGAAAATGTTAATTACGCACAACTTTTCCATGACTGCAAGAGATGAAAAGCAAGGGTGAACAACCTCTGCAGAGATGTCACTTGGAGACAGAAACCGCCAAAGCCTCCATTTCTCAAAACTAGATCTCCATTTCCATAGAGCAAAAAGGCGGCAAGCCCCACTATTAATAAAAAAAGATAAGCAAGCTAAACAAAAATATTTAGCTAGGAGACACTGAT
>CM057845.1:265827528-265841162 GCA_030068395.1 Apalone spinifera
GGGGGGAGGAGAAGAGGAGAAGAGAGAAGAGTTCTGATAGAACGATTATGCTGGAAGTTTCCTACATAGATGAAAATTCAAGAAGAGGTTGGAACTTGTTACCAATCTAAGTTCCAGCACTATAGAAAGCCAGCACTTATTTAATTTAAAAAACATCTGTGCTCAGGATTAGAATAAGACATTTGCATACCAGGAACAAGAGAACAACTTTCAGGTCTTTTGTAACCTTACATTCTTATAGGACTCTGGTGAAAAAGGTATATACTTCTATACTGCCTAATACAGTGCAGAGTCTGTACAGTAAATGTAACAGTTTCTTTGCACATCTTATGCAAGATTAGTACTCTAAATTATATTAATGAAATATTTGTTATCTTTACTACTCACATTTGGAAATGATACAGCTATCACAGCAAAATAGCATGGTGGTTTAGTGTCGAGTATCTTTCTGTGACTAATTACCAGCATTACTCTCTTCAGTACAAATGAAGTACTACTCCTTTCAGAAAACATCCCTCTACTAGTGCGTTTGACAAATTAAGTATTTCCTGATCTTTCCTTTGCTTCAGGTAAGCACTGGAGAATTACTCAAAGCTTCTGCAAGAAACTGACTTTCTAGTCTTCTGCAGTGCCACACAGATAACACCAGTTTGATTCCTCGCCTACTTCTTTATAAGCTATGAATACTGCAATCATAAAATATTCATCCATTAAGGGTGAAGAAGTCATTTATGTCATCCAACAATAAACTCCTTTATTTCATCATCCATTATGCAGTAGCAAGTATTGAAGAATCCTATGGAATTCTCCAAAGAAAGATGGGTACAATAATTGAGGTTCTTGATGAAGAGAAAGCTCAAGTAGGAGGAGGGACAGAACAGAAAGGCCAATACTTAAAAGTTCAGTGAAGGAAGAGAAGAGGCCCAGTGTTCCCTGTAAGCTGTATGCTTATGCCCTACACCTGATTATCAGAGTAGGTTTTTTGTTTGTTTGTGCACATTTGCACATGCCTTGGTGCACATAAACACATTTATTCTGCCCATGAAAGGAAAAGATTAGAGGAAACACTGAAGGACATGCAGAAAAAAAATACTAGAAATGTCATAAGGCATTCACATTCCAGCAAAGTGCAAGGAATTTAAAAAAGCATTACAAAGTCTAAAAACATAATTTCTTACAGTGCAGTGAAAGGGTAACATCTGTCACTTCATCTTTAAAGCCCAACATAGCACAATTCTTCTAGTTAGGGGGAGATGTGAGAACAGTGTATGACTGACATACCATATATGTTAAAACATTCACACACTCCACTGGACAGCTACAGTGCCCTAGGCAGAGTGTCAGCCTTAATTTCAATTTGAATTTCACAGAGTTCAGGGTTTAAGTCAACTATATCATACAAGCCCAAGTTTTTGCTTTTCTTTTGTGACAGTCTCTGGAACAGAGCCCTGAGCATTAACAGATGCTTGTTCACCTGTGAGCTTAAGTACCAACCTTTGTGAAGTGTTTTTCCTTCCCTTTTTTTCCCTAAGTTTTATTTGAGCATCCAAGGAACTAGCTCAGATACAAAGCAAACACACACTCTTCCTTACATGTCTGCATGCATGTCGGGGTGTGTGGGAAGAAAGCTACCAAAACCCCGGTATAGAAAACGCCCCCCGCCCCTCCCCAGCAGGTTAAACACAGACCATTTAACCTGCTCCAACCACAAGTCTCAACCCGGAGTCACTCCAGATCACGGATCATCTGTGACAACCAAGTGCCAGCCCGGGAGCCGTAACGCCGGCTCCGTGCACAGCAGCGTTGAAACGCAGCCACCTCCGGGGAGGGCAGCCAACGCCGGGAAAGAGCTACAGGCATTGCAACCTGCCACATACGGCAGGGAAGGTGGAGCCAGCGCCCCTACAAGGCTCCCCGGGGTCAAAGGCTTTGCCCTCAGCAGCTACCCCCACATCCTTCCCCAGTCACCCCCTTGCTCCCCATCGTCACCCCAAACTTGCCCTCCGCCCCGAAACTCGTCGGAGCGGGGCCAGCCCGTCTGCGGAGGCGAGGCTGCTGTGGGCAGAGACACTGCGGCCCCCCCCGCGCACCGGTACCCGCCCGCGCCGCGTCCGTTAACCGCCCGCAGCAGGGTACCTGGAGAGGAGCTAGGAGCGTCCTGCCCGGCCGAGCCCCGGCCCGCGGAGGGGGGCAGGGCCGCTGCTGTCCCGCAGGCCCCACGAGGCACCTGGACGCGGCCACCCCGGCAGCGCGCGGACCAGCCCCGGCCGCTCCAGATCACGTGACGGGAGGGACCGAGAAACCCAACCTTCGTCACGTGGGAAAAGAACTCCGCCCTCTCCTCTCCTTTCCCGGCTCGAGCGCAACGGACTTCACTGTTCCTCCTCGCAGGCCTCACGCGCGCAGGGACAGGTCCCGCTCATTGGGCGCTTGCCTCGGTAGCGGAGGGTGAGGCGCTGCGCTCCGATTGGCCCATGGTATCTGGCTCTGACAAGCCTAAAGCAAGTGACTGACAGACCCGCTCCTCCCTGGCGCCGCAGTTATGTCGCTTGGAGCCTCGGAAGCGATCGCTCCGCCCCGCCCCTAGCCCCTCCCCCTCCTCACGCTCACTCTGGCGGGGGGTGAAGGGGGGTCGCTCCCAGGGGAGCTTTCATGGCCAGGGCAGCCTCCGGACGCGACCGTGCGGGGATGGGGGGAGCAGAGAGCTTGCAGGGGGAGGGGAGGGATTAATCCGCGGCAGGCAGATGGATGAGAGGGGGCGGGGGAGCGATTTCCAAGGAATGTTTGACTCCTCAAGCAGTGGATGGCGCCTGCCAGTGTAACCCCCACACCTAGTGCGTTACTGAGCGGTGCAAGTGGTACCTAGACCACAGCAACAGTTAAGATCAAGAGCCCTCTGCAGCAGGGGCTGGGCGACAGTGGGCTTTTAGCTCAGAGGTTAGCGGCTCCTCTACTCAGCTCTACAGGGCCCAGGTTCAAATCTGCCTGCTGGTGGTTACATGAGTACCTAGGGTCTGTCCCCCTCAGATGAGCCAGCGGCCACAGGAATTAGGAAACAACTGATTGCAGGGGGCAAAAAATGGGAAAACACACAGGAGTGAGGCGATAGGTATAAAATGAGGTAATCAGGTGGGGACACAGAGCAGAGAACCTCCAATAGTGCCCACAGCTTTGAAGAGTTTGAGTGACTAGATGCCACCCAGGGAAAATATCCCCAGGTATGTGAGATGGGTAGGTCCCTACCAAATTCACAGTCCATTTTGATCACTTGCATAGTCTTATTAAAAATCATAGGAGTTTAGGGTTGGAAGAAATCTTAGGCGGTCATTAAGTTCAACCTCTTTGCTCCACACAGGACCAACCACAACTAAATCATCCCAACTAGGGTTTTGTTAAGCTTGGCCTTAAACATGTCTAAGGATGGAGATTCTACCACCTTCCTAGCAACTCATTCCAGTGCTTCATCACCTTCCTAATGAACTAGTTTTTCTTAATGTAACTGCCACCAAGTGGATTTGAACCTGGGAGCTCACTTTAAGAGCCTCTACCATTTGATCTAAAAGTCAGATGATGCTCATCCGAGGCTGTAGAGCTCCCTTGTTCTTAACTCTCACTATAAGTGGTCTAAGTGCCACTCCATGGGACAGTGAACCATTCTAGGTGTGTGGGTTACACTAATATCCAATCTAGACCGCCCTACTGCAACTTGAGATCATTGCATTGCTCCCTGTTTTGTCATCTGCCACCACTGACAACAATTATGGTTGGTGGCACATTTTTCATGGCTGTGAATTTTGTAGGATCCTAGGGTATGTCTACATTTCATTCCTTTTCCGAGAGAGGAATGCAAATGCAGACACCCGAAATTGCAAATGAAGCGTGAATTTGAATTTCCCTCGCTTCATTTGCATAATTGCGGACTGCCGCTTTTCCGGAATAGCGCTATTTCGAGAAAAAAGGGGTTATTTCGAGATAAAACCCTTCCTTCGAAATAACCCTTACTCATTTTTTGAGAAGTAAGCGTTATTTCGAAGGAAGGGTTTTATCTCGAAATAGTGCTATTCCAGAAAAGCGGCAATCTGCAGTTATGCAAATGAAGCTAGGGAAATTCAAATTCACGCTTCATTTGCAATTTCGAGTGTCTGCATTTGCATTCCTCTCTCGGAAGAGGAATGAAATGTAGACATACTCCTAGAGACCCTACAATTTTAGGGAACCTCTCTGCTGAGCTTCCTCCGCCTGGACTGAGAGATGGCCATCTTGGCCAGCACTACGAGGAGATTCTACAGCTTTGTGGGAACACACAGAAAGGGCATAAATAAGAAAGTGTGGGGAAAAATTCAGCCAGAAGCTCCACTAAAGCTCATCTCAAATATTTCAGATCCTGGTTTCTCCCTTTGTGCTGTATTGAGAGAGCTCCATCTTATTACTCTGCTGACAACAGCTGGAGCAGTATGGTACTAGAAGATGCTCTCCCAGGTACCCAGATTCAAACCACTTGTGACTTTAAAGGTTAACATAGTGAATTCCACCCAGAAGCCCAAAGGCAATTTGAATCAGCGGTTTCACACTTACATACAGACTGCTGCAATAAGAAAGCTTGGAGATTGTGACTGTATATGCAAGCATCACTATGACTAGATCCAAATTCAATAGGAGAAGCCACAATCTTTTATAGGCTGTAGATGGGAAAGGGTGTGTTTTGTGCCTAGGGCTATTTGGATATCCAGAAGTAGTGAGGAGTCCTAGTGAACATCCAAGCTATGAAATGGCAGACACCCTCTAAGACAGGGCTACTCAACACGTGGCTTGCGGGTGGAATCCTTTGAACATGGTGAGGCATCTTTCAGGGTGAGCATTGAAAGACGCAAGCGGATGGGCTGGCTAGAACAGACAGGTACAGGATGTCAGTATTTCTAGCCCTCAGGGAGGAGGTTCCAGGAGTGCCAGGTCATTGTGGGAAGTGCTTTGTAATCATGCCTGTCAGTGTAAAATAAGCTATTGCAAATACTGTATATATATTTGCATGTACAGGGCTCGACAAATAGTGTAATCTACTCACCCGTGGCGAGAAGATTACACCCCGGAAGAGCCAGCGCGGAGCGATCTGCGCATGCACAGAGCGCAGAACCGTGCGGCTGGCGAGCAAGGCTCACCACCGCTCGGCGAGCCCTGTGCATATATATGCAACCACACTTAAATTCCGGTCCTCGGCATGTGCTGTGAGTATCATTGTGGCCCCTGGGGCTTCCAACGTTGAGTAGCCCTGCTCTAAGAGGATAATGTAATAAAAGCAAATTCTTTAAAGTGCTTCTCTATTCCCCAGACAGTGTCACTTGAGCTTTTCCAGGATTCAACAGGCTAATCTTCATCCAGTTGCCAATCACAACCAAGCCCTTGGAGAAGTGGAAGACGGTGTTATCTGAGTCTGATATGAAAAGTATGTAGAAGTGAGAGTAAACTTGCTGACATTTTAATTCATGCTGTTTCACAATGTTCACTTGCTGCTTTTTAGAGACATTGAACAGGATTGGGGAGAGGAGGTATCCCTGTAAAACAACCACAGAAAAAAGGACTAGAGGTGGAGGAGCCAGTGTACATCAGAAGTGTGGATTAATACTTCTTAGGTGAGGAGGAAGGATAACCTGGGTCTAGACTGACCTCTAGAATAAACACTCTTCTGAAGCTACATCTTCACTACAATATTTACAGCTGTGTTGCTGCAGTGCTTATGGTGGAAAGACTCTTAGATGATAGAGAAAGCTCTCCCATATGTTTAATAACTCTATGTCAAAGGGAGAAGCTCTCCTGTTGACATATTGCTGTCTACACTGGCTCTTAGGTCAGTATAACTTATGCCACTTAGGGGCGTGGCTTATTCACACTCCTGAGTGACATAAGATATACAGAGTAAACTGTAGTGTAGACAAGATCTCTATCACAGAACTTTGAAACTGGTTCCTTTTAAAGTACAGTTTTCCTACTCCTTAGAGATTGTGTCTCGTTTAAAAATATGTGGAATAAGGGTGACACTCTGTGGTAAAACAGAAGAAATGCAGTTTCTTAACACCCAGTCTCATGTTTGGTTTGCTTCCGTCTATCTTATTGAACAAGAATAAATTAAAGATTGGGTTGGCATTCTCATTTTATTGGCTATTTCCATTATCTATGGATAATTTTCTACATAGGCCCTTTTTTATTGTTGTACAGCACTCTGATCAGATAGACTAAAATAGTAAGAATGAAACTAAAACATTATTACAGAATCTGAAGGGATGGACAGGACCTAAACCGAAACCCAGATTCAAAATCCCTAAATATTGGGAACATTCAGTTTAGGATCCAAATGTTGTGACTATTATTTATCAGAACCTTGGTTGTTTGTATGACTCAAGTTTTCTGATTCCAATGTGCTGACCTATTTTGTCTCTTTGTAATCAATGTTTCTTCCCATGTCCTTTGAACTGGGTCATATACAGCATTTTCTTCAGAGTATCCTGTATGTGCAAGTAAAGTCTAATTCATAGTACGTTAATAAAGTTACCCCCAAACTTTTGAATGTCAAGTTTCCACAGCATGAGCAGTTGCAGAAGAGTTTACTGTGTTGGCCCATCAGTATTACACTGATCTAGATGTGTGCCTGTGCATAAGTAGTTCCTAGTCTGAGTAATTTTGCCTGGTGCTGTACATAAGCAAAGTAGGATGGATTTTGGAACTCAAAATCTAATTAAAACAAGAGTTAAGAATCCTGCATTCAATAATAGTGGCTTGGCCTAGACTTGTTGCTTCAGGGTACGTCTACACTTGCACCCTAGTTCGAACTAGAGATGCAAATGTAGGCGACCGAAATTGCTAATGAAGCAGGGATTTAAATATCCCGCACTTCATTAGCATGATCTTGCCGGCGTGTTACTCCGCTGAACAGCTGTTTCGAAACTGAAAGTGCGTGCCGGGACACGTTAGTTCGAACTAACGTTACTCATTTTTTGACTGTAGGGACTGTTTATCTCTAGCAAATTAGCTCACTAACTGGAAGGGTCACACATTGCCAACTTGGAAGCTTCTGCCTTTATTTTTTTGGGAAGCTTTTGACCGGAACACAGTCAGCACTGGCATCCAGTGAAGTTCTTGGCGCAGTCTAGGCTAGCTCAGATGGTCTCTCTCTCCTGGCGTGACAGCACTGTAACAGAGATCAACTGAGGCAGTCATGCTAGGGGGCTCATGGTTTTATCCCGAGGGAAGAGGAAACAAGATGTTTTCAGTGAGGAATCCTCAATTCTGCCATTTGTTTTCTCTTGTCAGCCTTCCAAAACACAAACCTGTTGACTCATACTTCATACTGCAAGCCCCACTTGTCCCCACAAGCTTTTTTGGTAGGGTCACAATGAGATCTGGAGGAGGTGGGCAGGGTTCTGTTTGTAGACATTGGGCTTAATTATTGTTCTTTATAATGAATGTCAGTGAGCTTAAGCACTGGATAAGCACACTTTTGTAAACTAAAATAATATTAAAATGAAATGTAAATATTTGGGGTTTCCCCCTTTGGTTTTAATCAAAATTAGCTACCGCAATTTCTGTTCTT
The DNA here is from genome assembly GCA_030068395.1 of Apalone spinifera. NCBI lineage: Eukaryota > Metazoa > Chordata > Testudines > Trionychidae > Apalone > Apalone spinifera. Next base: position 265,835,111 of record CM057845.1, read on the forward strand.
ATGTACCTTGGGCTGCTCAACAAGAAAATAATATCACTTTTTGCCTCATTGGAGAAGTTGAATGTAGCAATGATGGGATTTCTGAATTAATTATAGCATAGCTTTTCTTTTCTAGAAATAGATGTCTGTCTTGACTGGAGTTTAGACTCACAAAGAGCTGGTCTCATCTGCTTATTATTTATTTTTTAACAGACATGTAACTATGTATTATTTATAGGAAGTTTTTGCTTCTGATTACATCCACTTGGAGCTGGTATATCTCTATTAGGGACTTTTTGTCCATTCCCCTGTATGTTTTCACCTTTTTATTCCAACATGCCAACTCCCCCGTGCTTAGTTTGTAAAGAAAGAGGGGCTGGGGCTAAAGCAGGTTTCTTACATTCATAACTGATGCAGCAAACCCACAGGTGTCACTGCTACAAACTGACACACGTGGAGGTGCTGAGATTTAGCCCTGGCATAAATTAAGCATTGCAGATCCCCCTTCCTCTACTACTTGTTTACATTATACAACAAAGTGTGCTCTGCTCCAAAGTGCACTGCTCTTCCTGCAAAGTGACTCATAAGAATAGTTCATTCACTCTGAGCACTGGTAGGGCAGGGATCACCCAACAGATTGTGTGTGGCATTCCCTAGGAGAAAAGTGTCATGACTGGGATATGGGTGCTCCCTAGGTAGGACCAGGGGTCACAGAGAGGGATCGGACAGCAGGTGTCTGTTTGAGGATCAGCAATCAGGCCAAAGGCCAAGTCAGGGGGCAAGCCAGAAATCAAAGCCAAAGAACAGATCTGGAGTCCAAAGCAGGGAATGAAAGCAAGGACTATTGCAGCAACCGGCCAGGGATTACACAAGCATCTTCTTGGAATGCCTTTCATGCTTAAATAGCATGCCTGGGCCAATCTGTTGTTGACAGTAAATTAGAATATTTAGATTAAGGACATTACAACCAAAAGAACACTAAAATCAAAATGGAGTCCTGACTTTTACACAGAAATCAAAATGGAACCCAAAGGACTGAAAGACTTTTTGCCGCCAAAAACCATCATCTGCACACAGCACATGGCTGTGCACACAGCATTGTTGCTCTGCACACGGCACTAAAGTCTGCACCAGGAACGCTAATCTGCACCCAACACTACACCTTGTGCACTAGAGACTCTCCTGCTGTTTTCCTGCCTTGGGATCTTTATAAGCTCCTCCCCCGAAGGGATCGGGCTCTCTGCTGTTCCACCCTGCTGCTCCGCTCTCCTCCTGTTGCTGGTTCCTGCTCCTGTTGAAGAAGAGCCGTGGCGAAGGCCGGGACCTGCTTCCAACAGACCAGACCAGATTCCATTCCACCGCTACCTATAGGGTACATTAGCTCACCACTGTGGCAATTGCCCAGTGTGTTGTGGGTTATAGCTACCTGTATCTCTGGACCGAGAGCAACTGCCTATCACCAATTTCCACTCCAACCATTGTGGTGAAGGCCCTATTTTGGAGCTGAGAACTGTTTACCATCGAGTGCTTGTGTAACATCATACCAGCGACAAATCATGAATTGGACTCCTCAGTGTTCCTCCCCTGAGGCTGCCTATGCCAGCGAGCCTGAGCCTCGGCTGTCATCTACCCCTAGAACAGACTGAGTTCTTGTTATACTGTGCTATCTTCTATTACTTCTGGGGTGAGGGGTTGGTTTATGCAGTGTTGTATTCTGGGGTTATTCTTTGTGTTGTTACCTGTTGTATTCAATATACCTTTTAAATTTGACATTCGTATCTGTGTTTATTTGGGACTGGAGAAATCTGCCGGTGATAGATATGGTGGTTTCCAGGTCGGACCACTTTCTGGGAAATAGGCATTTGCCATCGGTTTGGCCCCACACTAAATTTAGTTTACTAGTGCGCCTTTGCTGGTAACTCTATGGTCATGGAGGGTGTTGGTGATGGGGTCTCCTGTGTGCGGCATTTCCTGTGGTGCTTAGCTCCCCCCCATGTTGATAGGGCATGAATTGTGGCTCTGCCATGGCTGCCATATGGTGGCATGGAAGCGTTAGTCACCTGTTTGTGTCTAAACTACACCCCTATGTTGGCAGAGGGATGTAAATTAGACACATCGAAAATGCAAATGAAACGGAGATTTAAATATCCTGTGTTTCATTTGCATAATGGCAGCTGCCGCTTTTTTTCGAAACGGGGCTTCAAAATGTAAAATCCTGTACATTTTTTGAGTATACAATCTTTCAAAATGGGGCATTTATGTCAAAAAGGCTCTGTGTAAACTGCCATTTTTTTTTGAAAAGCCCCATTTTGAAAAAAAGTGGTGGCTGCCATTATGCAAATGAAGCATGGGATATTTAAATTGCCGCTTCATTTGCACTTTCAATGTGTCTAATTTACATCCCTCTGCCGACAGGGGTGTAGTTTAGACATATCCCTGGAGCCCTGCAGACCTACTTTCCACGCCCCCAGATCCTTACAAAGGATTTGAAAAAAGCGAAGGAGGGGGAATAGCCCATGCAGGGCAGGTTTGTGTACAGGTGTTTGCTGTGAGGTGAAAGGGGAGAGCAGGCAACAGCCCAGGGACAAAGAGCTAAGAAGGTGCAGAAAGGTGAGCTTCAGCATTGCCTTAATTATCCAGTGTTCTTGCAAAGTACCTGCCTGCAAAGGGATATTTACTCAACTTTATTCAGTGAGGTTTCTAGAGAGTGGAGTGTTCTAGTTGATGGCTTTATTATGAACAATTTGCTATGATTATTCAATATGATATCTTTAACATTTGAGTTGTGTTAATTGGTTGGGGTGATTGACAAGACACATCCTTGTATTGTTTCTGTGCTATGACGGGATGAAAGTGCACCTACTTGCAGAATGAATAGCAGCACATGCAAATGTAGAAATTGGTTTCATGAACACTCCCATATTTGCTAGATACTACAAATACTACAGTTGTGTACACATGGGTAGAAGGGAGGACATATCATTAGACAGGGCAGATAGCTGCAACTCTTAAGTTTGTTTGACACTTTCTTCCCATTATCTTCCAAAAACTGCCTAAAAATGGAAATACACACTGAATCTTAGAGACCAAAATATCACAGTCCGGTTGAAATGACACTTGAGATTATTGGGACAAGCAGCAATTTATAGCCAAGCCCTCGGTTACTTTATATTCATTTTTCCTCTTGTTCAACAGGCTTCTGGAGGAGATGATGTTCAACAGAATTGTCTGTGTTCAGCGTGGAAAGCTTCTCTCAGGCCAGATTCTGCCCCAAGATACTAACATCCCTAGGCCTTAGGAAGTCTGGATCCAGTTCAAAACTTGCACAGCAGATAGCTGGCTCTACAAGAGGCAACACTTGATCCATGTCTCCACTCCCTGGAATTAGGGGATGGTTGGATCTAGATGTGAACTTTGTGACTAAAGCCCATTGCTGTTCTGTTAAATCCTGTGCTCTGCAATTTACTGCTGGGAGAGAGGTCATATAATGAGCAGAATTCTGATACAAAATTATTTGCATAGTGTCTTCCCTAAATCCATATCCCAGTTACACTGGCTATTCTGGATTTATTTCTCTCCATATTTCAGACAATGTGCATTTCTGTAGTACACACATTTCTGGTTTAGGTTGGACATTAGGAAAAACTTCCTAATTGTCAGGGTGGTTAAACACTGGAATAAATTGTCTAGGGTGGTTGTGGAATCTTCATCCCTGGAGATATTTAAGAGCGGGTTGGATAGACATCTCTCAGGGATGATCTAGATCAGGGCTAATCAACTTTGGAAGCCCTGGGAGCTGCAATGATACTCACAGCACATGCCAAGGGCCACAACTTAAGTGTGGTTGCATATACATGCATAAATATGTGCAAATAGCTTATTTTGCACTGATGGGTGTGAATACAAAGATTAAGGCCAGACTACACAACATGCAGGCCCCATTTAAATCAGTTCTACTGATACTAATAAAATGCAATATTTACCCGATTTCCACCCATATGACAGCACTTTTAATAAGCAATGACAGTCCAAGAATTTAACTACTAAAATGCATATCAACACAAGACCATTATATTGATTACTTTTTTGGTTTGGCCTCACAATTTTAACAAATCAAACAAAAATTGCCAATACACTATTTACTGGAATATAAGTACAATCAATGTGAAGTTAAAGGCACTGAGAGGAGAAGTGGCATAGCTAGAAAAGGAAGCCAGGAATCCTGTTTCTCAGAATCCCTTCCTTTCCCCTGCCTGCCTCACCAACCACCAGCTCCAACAGTCCTCACAAAGCAGAGTGGAACCCCCAAATCTAACGAACAGACCCACTGCCCACATACAGGAAAGGAAAGAAGTCAGAAGTATTAACGCCCAGCTCCCTGCTCTAACCCAATGCACCTACCTGTCCCCCAGAGCCAGGCACCCCAGACACCCTGCTCCAGCCCAATGCCTTTTCCCTCCTCTAGAGCCAGGTACCCCCTGCCTGCTGCTCTAACCCAATGCCCCACCCCTCCCTCAGAGCAAGGCAACCTCAGCCTCCTGGCTCTAACCCAATGCCATTTCCCTCCCGCAGTGCCAGGGACATAAATCAGGGTGGAGGGTAATGCTGTGGGTCTCACCGGAGCCACTCACGCGCCTTTCTCTCCAGGCACTGGGGCCCATGCGCAAAGTGGCTATGAATAGTCCGGGCGTACGGCTCCAAACATTCCGTTGACAGCACATGCCGCTGCCCCAGCCTTGCCCCCCAGCCCACCCTTTCTGCCCAAGCCACATACCCTCCATCATGGGGTGGGAGGAAGGTACATGGCCCAAGCCTCCCCGGCCCTGGAGCACAGGGAGGGTGGGTGGCACGCAGCCTGAACCTCCCCAGTCCTGGAACATGGGGAGGGTGGCAGCACATGGGCTGAGCCTCCCCAGCCCCAGAGCAGAGGGAGGGTGGATGCTCTGGGGCAGCAACACTCTGCAAGGGCCAGGCTGGCAGTTTGGGAAGGCAATGCCTTCCTCTGCCTAGCATACCGGCTACCTGTGACAATAAGAGCATGTTAAGTACTAAGAACTGGATCCCAAATCCATTAACATTTTAAAAAATATTTGATTGGTTTTATAATCCTCTGCAGCCCAGCACATCTAGATTTAATTCCTAGCCTCTTAGGTGCCTGTTATGCTCTGGGCCTATCTGCCTGCAGAGGTGCCACTCACATTTTCAAACCTGTCACCCGACTGCTGGCTAATCCCAGAGGTGCTAAAGTCCCTAAAGTGCCTCGGTTTCTGCCACTCTCCATTTCAAAGCCACCTGAGCCCTGATGCTACCCCTACAGTTAATGAGCAGCTTGAGCCCTCACACAAGCTGAAGTCCCAGAGGTCTCTCCTATGCAGGATTCTCCCATCAAGCAGGGAAATGCCAATCTCACCAGTGGTACCCAACCCGGTAGATGTGCTCTGGGCGTAAGTAACACTCCTGAAGGAATTTGTGTCAAAAAATTAAAATTTTCATATGCAATATTTTAAAATTATGCATATTTTGTCAAAATAATACACCATAATTACACCAGTTTCAATTATTTTGGTAATTTATTTCAAAATACTTGTCAGCAATATGTCTGTAACAATGCAGAGAACAAAAAAGATCCAGGGAATGTTTATGAGAAATAGATTCCTTACTAGGCATATCAATACAGAACACTGAGTAAACTACAAAACAGAAAGGCATTTCTTGCACCTCTCAGAAGCAGTGCAAAGGCTCGGGAAAGTCAGGCGTAATGGAAGAGCTGAGGGAGAGGGAAGCAAGTGTTGGGAAGGAGCCTGCAGGTGAACATAGAGGGCTGTTGGGTGTGGGTGGGAAAACATGGAATAGGGGTTTTTGGGAAGAACAGATTGCTTGGGAGTTGGAAACCTTCACCATGCAGACCCTGGCTGACCCTTAGCCTCTCCCATTCAAGTCAGTCAAATCTGCCCCATCTCTGTGAATCCCAGTGTGACAAAGTGGGGATTATATTCACTCTGTTTGCTTGTTATGTTGCATGTGATTTCTACTGTCCTGTGCTGCTCTGTTGTAACTGTGTGTGTGTGCCTCA
>CM057845.1:265841262-265864568 GCA_030068395.1 Apalone spinifera
CCCCAATACTCATTCAGCTCCCCACCCCAGTCTGTCCCCCTACTAGCCCTTTTGAACCCCAGTGTATGTGACCCCCCAGCAGCTCTATGCTTCCGCAAGTTGTCTCCTCCCCCATATCCTGTGCCTCTTTGCCTGACCCCACAGACAAGGCGCTGGAAGGAATGCTGCCTTTCTTCCTCCTTGCTGGTTGCTATGCTGAGCTGACCACCCTCTGTTCTGGAGCCATACTGCAGCCCCTAGTGGGTGAATAGTGCAATTGCAATGCCTCTCTAATGTATTTTCTGCAGAGAAAAAGGATCTGCAGGATCCATTAATTCTGCACATGCGCAGTGAAAGAGAATTCCCCTAGGGGTAACATTAGACCTGATCGTTGTCAGACCCTGCGGCAGGAGGGCTGGATGCAGGCCACGGTTAGGTGAGGCACAGCACAAAAGACAGTAGTGACCACACAAAAACATTGGGCAAGCGTGAGAGAGCTATTGCATGTGAGCGAGACAAAGACTGTTCTGGCAGCTAGGACAGGGTTACCTGAGTGACTCACCATGCTTCATTCCAGAAATGGGCTTATGGAGGTTCACCAGCCAGACATGCCAAATCAGTTGCGCAGGTGCCTACGCCACTCTTCTCTCCATTTCAGATCTGGTTAGCTTAGGCAGCTCCCCAGTTTGCCAGCTTCTGAGGCTCCATTTCTTAGGCACTTAACTCTCCCCATGCATTGTATGAGGTGCCTGGGCACCTTGCTTGAGGCTGAGGACTCCACTAGGCAGTAAACTGCTTAGGGGTGACTACCTGAGTGAAGCAAGACTTAAGTACCTTTGAGGATTAGTGCCCTAATCATCAGACCACCGGAGGCTGAGTATGCTGCAAAGACAAAACGTGCAGCCCCAGTGGGGGAATATGCCTATCATTGTTCACTAGTGACCTCCACAGCTGATCAAGGAATCACTTCCAGGCTACAATGAAAATCATCCAGCCTGACTGCTCAGAAAACCCGTGACTTGTAATGTGGATCCTTTAGTTGGAGAACATCAGATGATATTTGCAACTTCCACAGGAATGTGGAAGAGCCCTGCTTGTCAATCAAATTCCTGCGGGTCTCTTTCTCTACGCTTAGGTAAATTGGTTAGAAACACAAGCTCTCTCCTGATATTGTGTCCAAAGATTTACATCCTGCATGGCTTGCGTTGCCCTGTGTGTATCTGACCAGACTGCTAGTGTGCAAGTCCTGCCACAGTTTGGTAAGGATCTGTTTTGCTGGTGCACTATACAACTGCTAGGCTGAAAAGAGCTGATCTTGTCTGAGTGACTGCAAGATATTCAAGTGGCACAAAATCTCCTATTCATCCAACCACCTCACTGGTATGTACAACTCTCAGGTTGTGGCTGTCTAGATAAACAATACTATTTTTGTTGAAGGATGGTAAAAGTATTTGCTGTTGCCATAGAAGACTGACCCATATTTCATTTATTTGAGGTTCACAGTAAAGCACTTTAGTCTTTTCACCTTTTGGTTATTACTGGCTGCATTTCAATGAGAAATTTAAAATATCATTCATACATTTAATTAAATCTTCATTTCTGTTGTCTGCACAGCAGCTGGGGAAAGCCACTGTTATGGGAAGACTATTTTTCTTTAACTTAAGAGTGGCTAAGAAGCCTTTTGCTGTTCTCGAAAGTGATGACTTACCAGTCTCTGATTCAGCATTTGTCACAAGTGATGTTTGCTTTGCAACAGTTCAGTTTCCTCAGCCCCGAGATGGGGCTGGATTTTCCCTGGAGAGGCTCTCAAACAAAACATCAGTTTTGTTTCTGTGTAACATGAGGAGAAAACTACAATAGGACTTCATCTCTCCGTGAAAGGTCTGTTTCCCCCAACCCTTTGCAGTTTTGATTTGCAGATGAATATGGAATTTAGAGACAGCAAAGCAGGAACACAGCAGCCATTTGTTATTTCACATTTATTTGCTCTCATAAATAATATCAATCACCTTGTTTTAGCTTCAAAGGAAAGCATAGAAGCTGATTGTTTCTTTCTGCAGCAAATATTACACATGAATCCTAAGTGTTCTCTCTCACACACTCCTTAGTCCCTCTACTAGACAGTGCCATTATTAAATGAAGTAAGAATGTTTCTTTTTGAAAAGGAGTAATTTTTAATTTTTACTTTTTCAACAAGATTTCAGCAGCACAATGGGGACCTTGAGCTCCAAGGCTTGGTACAAAAGAGATGCCCGGGTAGTGATGCTTGGACTGGATTTTGCTGGCAAATCTACCATCTTGTCTAAATTGAAGAGCAATGAACCTGTGAAGACTTCCCCGACAGTGGGCTTCAATGTGGCATCCCTGGAAACCCCTGGTCATCTATCCTTGATTGTCTGGGATGTAGGAGGTCAAGATAAGCTGCGTGCTAGTTGGAAGGATTATCTCGAGGACACTGACGCTCTCATCTTTGTGCTAGACAGTGCTGACAAAACCCGGCTGCCAGAGGCAATGGCCGAATTGGAGAAAGTTCTGAACAACATCAACATGATTGGGGTTCCAGTCTTGGTTCTGGCCAACAAGCAGGAGCTGCCAGGGTCCCTCTCACTCTCAGAGCTGCAGAAGATGCTGAATCTGGAACAGTTCAGTGACAGAAGCTGGGAGTTGAGAGGGTGCAGTGCTCACAATGGCAAAGGGATTAGGGAAGCCTTACTGGCCCTGGCAGAACTCCTTAAGAGCCAGGATAAGAACTCCTGTGAATGTATCTGTGTGCCATTACAGTGATGAGGACATCTTTTAATCTCTGACTTGACTGGAGGGGGGAACTTGAGGAAAAAAACTTGGAAAATCAGGTAACTTCTTCCACTAGTAATTCCTTAGCACTGTTTGTTTTGAAAATATTCCCTCTGTTCCGCAATGTGTTAAAAGAACTCCATGTGACCTGTGCAATACTCCAAAATATGCCATAGTTGTACTGCACCATGAAATTACCTCAGGAAAATCCTTTACAAAGCTGTTATTGACCTTGCTTTGCCAATTTTTCCTAATCTGCTCCACCAATAAATTTGGCTCTCACTACAGGTATTACTCAGGTTACATTTATTTTGTTCATGTTAAATGTCTGTGTGTTTGGGCGTGGGTTTTGACCTGATGAAGAAGATATTGCTGGGTGTCAGTCTTTATTTTTATTCCTCTATGCTCAGATGTACTCAGTACAGAGTAACAGTTCCTGAGGGGATATATTTGAATGACTTCAGTTCCACTTCCCTCACAATTTATAGCAGATGTTTGCTGATCTGAAACAGAGCAGAATATAAAAGGAATGTCTGAACAAAAGAAATTAAGCACAAGAATTTAAATACCTAATTGTTTTTTTACAGTGTCTTTTGTGAGCATCATCCTGAACCCATGAAGTGTGTTCAGGATTAGGTGCTGTGTTATGTTTTTAGAATATCTGTGTGGATTTGTGTGCCTCTTGTTTTGTATAATTTTCAAATGTATTTATACATACTTTATTTTTATTGAAACAAGAATATAAGTGATAAACATTTTTCTTTGGGTTAAGTTAAAATAAAACTAAGTTTTAAATGGCAGGAAAAGCATTTTGTGGACTAATCTGACAAGAAGAATCTTAGGAGTTTGGAATCTTGGGTGTTTTAAAAAGTAAACACTAAAATTGTACTGTAAAATTTATCCTGCACAGGCAGAGTAATAGTTTAGATTAGAGAATTTTAACCTCTGCTGTTTTCCGTGGGAATTGACGTAGCTGTCAGGTAGTGCTGGGCACATTTCAAGATCAGGCCCCTGATTTTCATTGGAAATTTCTATTTGATTCCACTGATTCTTATTCTGAAGGTGGCCCTGTGAAGCCTATTGCTAAACTTGAAAATTTAAGCCAAACCAACGCCACATTTAGTTTGCATTAGGTTATGATGCTATTAAGAGAAAAAGGGGGAAAAACAACCTGAGAATATGAGGCAGTGAGTTTCAAAAGAGGAACTTACACACGATACAAAAATAAAAAGAACCATGCACTTTTCTTGTGACCACCTCACAATATTTTACATGCATTAATGAATTAAGCCTCAAAACATTACTGGAAAATAAGGCAGTGTTATCGGCCTTATTTTACAGAAGGTGAAACTGGGATAAGATTAAGTAATGTGACAAGATACCTGTGATGAAGTCAGAATAGAATTGAAACTGCACGACTCCCAGTGATATGCCATAGCCACAAGATCACTGATGGGAGGGAAATCTGCCATAAAATAAACCCTATCAGCCACACTAAGCTATATACGGAATAGTATGTGTTATGCTGAGAGAGTAAATAAATGGCCCAGTTTTGATTTGGCATAAATGATTGTGGCTATCAGTAAAAGAGCCATATACTAGACTTGCACTAAAATACATTGTGAGCCTGTGCTCTAGGCAAGGCTGTACCTTTGTTACAAACTAGCACATGATCATTTGGAGGATACTCGCATGACTTAAGAACAGTTTGTAACTGCAATTCATGTGAATGGGTTGATTTTTCCATTGTTGGTTGAATGGTTGCAAATGCAAGATTCCAATAAACTGAGAAAAAACCACTGATATGAACTGAATTTTTTTAGCTGCTCTTGCCTCCATGGCTTTTTACAGTCTCCATGTCCAGCCATCTGAATGCACTGGGTCAGATTCTCACTTCCCACTCCAGCCCCTTAACACCAGGTAAAGTAATGGGCAGGGCTCCAAAAGTTGTAAGTCTGTTGGGAGAGAATTCCTTTAGAGCAAGAACTGATACCAATGGCCTCAGGCTGTCCTTTCAAGGGCCGCCTTGCAAGCCCTTGTGTAGGGGGCATGGCTGAAGAGATGTGTAGTTGAAAGAGTGTCATATCATACAACAGTGCTATGCATAGCCAGACAGTAGGAGGCTGTTGTAACCCTACCCATATGGGGAATGACTGACAGATCTATATCAGTATAATTATTATAGGACTACATCTATTCCAGTAACTGTGCATGTAGATTTTCTGTTGTGGAACAGAGGTGACTCTCAAGATAGCTTTCTTCCTGCTGGTCATTTTCTCATGTAGACAAGCCTTAGGCTGGGATGGTTAAATTATGGCAAGACCACTCTGACCCTTGGAGCAGCTTCTCGTTGTGAGAGTGCAAAGGTGCCTGAGCCTGTTCACTCTGATACTGCACCTCTAAGGAGCCCAGCACAGCAGCTGACCCAATAGCAGTAAAACATTGATCTGGAGGGAGTGGAAGTTCTCAAATGCAGACAATCATGCCTTGGCTTTTCAAATGTGAGCTCTTCAGGGAAGGGACAGGCTTTGCTTTTGTAGCTTTTATAGTGCCAACCACAAAACTGCCACTTACACAATAAGTTACTCTGTGATGTGTAGCCTTTACTCCCTCTTTGTTATACAGTGTGTTTTGAATTCATGACTTATTGGTTTCCTTAAGACAACAAAACACCACACTTTTGTACTCCCTTGTACTCACAGCAGACACCAATTCTAATCAAGGGCTAGCTAGTATATGTACCTGATAAATAATTTGTCTGAAATTATTGAAAAGCCATGATTTAAACTCTACTTGGAGAAAATACAGAATAGTTATTAGACAAGGGATTAGTTTTGAAGGATTCCTAAGGAGTAAGTATTTAAGAATAAAAAAACCCTAGAATTCTTTCATCTGAGTTACTGCATGGTCTGCTCCTATCATATTTCACAAGGGAAATACATGCTTTCCATTCACAATGAGCAGCCACGAACTGTCAGTTTTAAATACTCATTTTATGTTAGCACAAAACAAAGTTTCCATTAGAGCACAGTAAGCTGTATGTGGACTGACCATGAAATGGCAGCTGCTTCCAACAGACTGCTAGGTCATGTCTACACAAGCACTTATGTTAGCAAAACTTTTGTCACTCACAGGTGTGAAAAAACCTGTTCCTGCTTCCCCTCACCCCCAAGCAGCATCAGTTTTGCCAGCATAAGAGCTTGTGTGCACAACTTTCCCATCTACGTAGCTATTGCCGCTCATTGAGCTGGTTTTGTTATGTCAATGGGAGAGTGCCTTCCCGTAGGCCTAATGTGGCTACGTGAGCGACTGTACAGCAGCACAACTATTGATACAGCTGTGCTGCTGTAAGATTGTCAGTATAGACATGGTCCTAGAAATTTAAAACTGCAATACAGAAAACAAAATCTTCACAATTACAAAGCTACATATACCATAATTAGCACTTGGCTGGAAAGGAAATTCCTCAGCACTGCAGGAGTTACATGCTGCTGTTTCAGAAACTGGCCTTCCCATTGTGACCAAAAAATAGGGGCACAGAATAGTCCAGATAAAGTGGAAATTCCACTGATTAAAAAAAACAAGTGAATCTCCTCTTTATGCTTGTGAAAGAAGATACTAGCCTGGCAGCCTTCGACTGAAATCCTCTGTTCATCCATATACAAGGGGCCTTACTGGCAGGAAAAGTGTAGGCCCTGGCTGCCTTGCCAGTGTGCCACAACCACACACCTTCAAGCATCAACTTTACAGTGTCTAGCACAAGGGGCCTCAACTCTTACTGGAGTATTTTAGCGGTAGATTTATGTGCTGGGAACTAGCCTGAGATCACCAAGCTCAATTCAGATAAGCCACCAAATAGCCATTGAATGGTAATGACTTACCTTTCCAAGTACTGATGTCGGCTGTGTTTGAATCCATGTCCTAGGTACAGTAAAAGGCTTAGTATCTCATTATTAAGCCAAAACACAATCCTGAATTCACCTGCTAGCACTTGGATATTGCAGCATTGATGGTATGCAATGCACTACCATGCACTAGGCACAGACCACCCCATTACTTCAGACTCAACACTGTGAATTACAGACTGGCTGACAGCAGCTCAAGGACAAAGTCACTCTCTTCTCAATGTTCTGGCCTTTGCTATGCATGTTAAATCCACCTTCAAAGAATTCCTCTTTTTTTTTGGTGACTAAAGAAAAACTAAAAGTTCTCATAGATGAACGTTTAAAAAACAGGGGGAGTGGGAGGCCGTTTCCAAACTGGCTTGTACTGAAGCCACTGGTAGCAGGTTTTGAAGAAGGCACATTGATTAACTATATAAATCCACATGTGGGAGGCAGATTTCTTTTTCCAGCAGTGGGGACCTTAAGCATCTTAAGCTGATTTATCAACATCCTGTTTACAGAAAAAACTCTCACTTCCTTCTAGACAGTGACTTGACAGTGTCTCCTGTCTTGGAGGATGTCATGGGACTTGTTAGTCTCATTTTCTGGGAACAGAGCTGTTTCTTGAGACCTCATTCCTATTGTTGAGCTAATTTGCATCACTGCTTGAATGTATCGACAGTGTGTTGGTTCATAACATGCCCGAGTGGCAACATAGACTTTGCTTTTGTTCTGCGCATTTTCCCTTGCAATGGAAAAGTGCATTAAATATCAGATCCTGCTTCTGCTGGGTGTTTTACTGTGCCCATCTCTATGGCATCTCAGGTCTCATTATCAAAGCACCTACTGACTTCAAATGGAGCAGGTTTGAGCCTTTATCTAAACATTATTGTAATTATCATCTATAGGCAGTAAAATTGGTTGCTATTTTAAGTGCTAGGCAATTTTATTAGATAATTACCCACTTTACCAAAGTTATTAAAATATCATTACCATGAGATTTGTGGAGTTGAAATATAAGTACTATCTGACTAGGTTATTTTGTTGCCTTCTCCTCAGACTTGTATTCTGAACTGTAGATTATCTCCTTGTTAGATTAAAAACAAACAACAATAGCTCTTAGAATCAAAATAATAGTTTCAGGAGATATCAGCAATTATTTACTTTAGGAAATAATATTTTTTCCTTTAGCAGAAATATGACAATTTATAATAATTATTACCATGAAAAGTTCTTATTTCTTGTGGTTTTCAAGCTTCAGCTTGCTAAATAACACATGCAGTTATATGGGGCTAAATCATTAATTGAAGTGCTTTTAATTCTATTAAATATATTGAAAATATTTACCATTCTGTTTTTCACAGGATTAATAAATTCAGTGCGTAAGAACTGTATTAAAATAGTTCCAGGACTCCGAATCTTTACAGTCAGTAGATCATCTACCTCTAAATGGATTTTAGTCAAAATTAACTGAAATTTCAGAAAAAGTGACTGCAATTCTTGATTGCTACCATTACCACCTCATAAAAATAATTAATGTGAAGACTCCCCCCCCGTATCTCCAATTAATCCATCCTCTCAGTGTCCAGTACTATCTGCTGTTTTCATTGATCATTCATAACCCTAACCAACTCTGTTCCACCTACATCTCTGACCTTATCTCTTGTGACATTCCCACCCTTCCCATCTGCTCTGCAAATGGCAGGAAACTTGACACCCTCGACTACATTTGCTTCTCCTATTCCCACCTCTGCACCTTCTGTATGCATTTACTTATGGGTGAATTACCTTCCAAAACCTGTTTGCTAAACCTCCACTGCCTTGTCAGTCTGTCTTAAACTTCTTTCCTAAATTTAGAAGTTCTGAAGACATCATAACTCCAGGTTCCTTTTTCTGTCCACCGGCCTATTACAATTTTGGGAACGTTACCAGAATTCACCCTTTCTGTCATGAAATCCTTTGCCAAGCCATTATCACTTCATATCATTTACTGTCATTCTTTTTTTCCCTTCAGAACATCATTTAGCTGGACATTTCAAAATGTCACAGGCTCACCTGAGAGCCAGAGGTGAGTGCGTAACACTTTGTGGTGGACTCAAGCAGCTCCACCAAAGGTATAGAACTATTCCTGGTGCCCCATAAGATCAAAGGTAGAAAATCCTATAGGCTCAAGAGCTTTCACATCTTGATGTCAACAGCCAGGGCCCTTCAGAGGGGGACTCAGGGCCTGGGGAAACCACTTCTCCCCCCCCCAAGTGTCCCAGATGTGGGAGCTGAGGCAACCCCCCTGCCGCAGGCTCTGCCCGTGCTACTCCCCTTCCATGAGCCCCGCCTCCCACTCACCACATAGGTGTCAGGAGACAGAGCAGCCCAGGAGCCTGCTCTACCCCTCTGTGCCATCCTGGCCCACTGTGCCTCATTTCTTTGCAGTGGCAAGAAGTGGAGAGCTCAGGAGCCAGGTGCTGTTTCTCCCTGCCATTGAGAAGCCATGCACAGCAGGCCAGGAGGGCAGCAGGGTGCAGGCTGCTGGGCCACTGTGGCTCCCAGTGCCCATGTGATGAGAGGGAGAAGGGGAGGAGAACCTTGCTGCTGCCGCACCAGGTTCCCATAATCGCCCAGGACCCTCCAGTCCATAGCACGATTGGGGCAGCTAACATGGGGCACCTCAAAAGCATTTTGTCCTATGGACAGGATGGCTCTGTCAACAGCAAATTAATTGGTCTAGTAATTGCCATAATAGTTTTGTCCAATCTGTTATTGATTGGTATGTCCATAGTTAAAAAAAATTCAGAAGATGCTTGTACATATTAAAATAGTTACTATGTGAGGTATCAGGAGATACAGCTCAAGCATATGCGACTAGTTCCTGGGTTTTGTAGAATCAGTAAATTATCTGGTGCACTTCAAATACCTTCCACATTGTGGCTCTTAGTGATAGTCATCCTCAGCCATAAACAGGAAGGGTTTATTACTACCTTTGTATATATTAGAGTGTTTGGGGAGTCCAAAAAATTAGCATTAAGAGGTGCTAAGTGCAGCTCATAAATCTCACCTTGTGGCCAGGGTGTTTGAATGTTAGGGCAAATGCATAATACACAGAGAATGAAGCATCAGCTATATAGCATTTAGAAAGGACCACATAGTTTTTCTCGCTTCCCTGTTCTTTGACACTCAAATTAATGCTCTCCATCCTGCCTCTGACTCTCTTTACCTGCTTCTTATTTATTCTCTTTGCTCCTCAGTCTTGGCCTCTGTGCTTTCCCCTTCTCTTCTCAATTCCCCATGGTATTGCAGTGTGTGGAGTTGCTCTTTCACACACGCAGCACCATCTGTTTGGAACCCTTCCTCCTTTGAAAATACTGAGTCACTTCTACCACATCTCACTTTAAAAATCCTTCTCTCCCACTTAGAGAATCTCCCACACCAGAAAGGATTTTGTAATGTTCTTTATAAGGGACACTGTAAAATTGTCCAGTGTATACCTGAATTTGATAGTTATTTTTTCCACTCTTAGGAATAGTCTGAATTATTTTAGTTGCTTTTTTTTAAAAAGCAAAACTTTAATGAACTATTTTGGTGAATGCTTCACAGATCATATTATTTTTTAAACAAGCAATTCCCCACCACTTCTCAGAGTTTATAATATGCTGAAACCCAGTTAAGTCAATAATTCTCTATAGTAGAAAACCATATCTGGTAGAGCATCACAGAGTATTTTTATTCTTTTTTGAGCGTGGCAGTGGTGGCTGAAATTTAGGACTACTAGTGTATAATAATTTTATTAATACTGTAGGTATCTGGTTAGTGAGATAGACACTGTGTAGCTATATTAGGTTACAAGCCTCTCATATCAATGTATCAATCTTTCTTAAGAGGATGCTATTGGAAACCGCCCCCTCCCGCCCCCCAGGAAAGCCACAAAATGGATCTACATAAGAACGGCCATACTGGGTCAGACCAAAGATCCATCTAGCCCAGTATCCTGTCTTCCGACAGTGCCCAATACCAAATGCCCCAGAGGAAGGGAACACAACAGGTAATCCTCACATGATCCCTCTTCTGTCACCCATTTACAAACAGAGGCTAGAGACACCATTCTTACCCATCTTGGCTAATAGCCATTGATGGACCTAATCTCCATGAATCTATCTAGCTCTTTTTTGAACCCTGTTAAAGTCCTAGTCTTCACCACATCCTCAGGCAAGGAGTTCCACAGGTTGACTGTGCACAGAGTGAAGAAAAACCTTCTTTTGTTTGTTTTAAACCTTCTGCCTATTAATTTAATTTGGTGACCCCTAGTTCTTATGTTGTGGGAATGAGTAAATAACTTTTCCTTATTCACTTTTTCCGTACTAGGCATGATTTTATAGACCTGTATCATATCCCCCATTCATCTCCTTTCTTCTACGCTGAAAAGTCCAAGTCTTTTTAATCTCTCTTCATGTGGGACCCATTCCAAAACCGTAATCATTTTTGTTGCCCTTTCCTGAACCTAGATAAGTAGCCTCCCAAACACACATTTAGGGTGCAATTACAAGACAACGGTCAAGCTATTTGCAGGGAAGATGCCACTTGCAGGCTCCAGCCCAAAGATACAGACTTTTTGCCAGGGCTGGGAACTGAGAAATTGTTACAAAGGCTCTCTGGAGAGAGGGATAAGGAGCTGTAAGTGAGCTGTTTGTGTGGGGAACAGACTGGCATGGACACAGACAAGTACTTCACCATCTGAAGGAGATGGGCCCTTCTGCAGCTTCCAGGAGGTGGCAAGCCCTAGAGCCGTGGTCCCCAACCATGGTGCCATGGTGCCCGCTGGGGCATTTATGTGCGCCCGCCTAGTGACCAGGGCCAGCCTGAGCCATTCTTGTGCCCCGGGCCCCAGCGCATGCGCGGCCCCGCCCCCACGGGCCCAGCCTCTCCAAAAGGTTGGGGACCACTGCCCTAGGAAAAGGCAGGCAACCCTACAGACTGGCTACAATTATGTTTTTCTTTGAAATGCTTTGATTCAAAACAAACAATACAGAGCTTTGAGAAGGCTGTTTGGCCATAGGCTATTACTAGTCATAGCTCCTGAAGAGCAGAAATGTGGGCACTACACATAAGTCAGCCCTGCTGAGGAAATCATGGCTAGTATCAGGGCATAGCAGCCCAGAGGAGGAGAATCACAGGCTCCCACCTTGAGAGAGATGGTTGGAAACTGGAAGGGGCCCCTGCAGGGAGAGCAGCAGAGGTCAAAGATGCAGTTAGCTCAGTGAGTGGTACTTGACTAAAAATTGTGTTGGGGTGGCAGTTAAATTACATGCACTTTAAATATTGCCTGGGATTCCAAAAATAATCATTTTCTGGAAATCACAAGTTAATCTGTTCAAGTGTCAGGACCAAACATACCATATGTTAAAGAGAAATGTGGTCTAAAAGTAACCGAAAACAAAACAAAAAGCCCACCCTATCAGTGATTTTCAGTGGATTGATGTTTCTTTTTTGGGGGGCTGGACTGTAACCCATTCTGCTGGCCTGAGCAGGGAAATACAGTGCCCCTTTACTCTCCTGCATTGCATGACAGGAGAAGCAGCCTCAGCAGAGCTACTGCCCTACCAATACAGATGGACTTGCAAGGGCAGGCAATGGACTAGTTTTGACTCAATCTCCCCATAAGCCAGGCAGCACAGCTGCACTTGGGCTTTGTCCTGCCTCAGTTTCCCCAGACACACTCTGGAGCACTGTAATAAAATGCTCCCCTTTCCCTGGGGCTCACAGCAAAGCCCCCTATTAGTCTCCTGTAACCAATGTATAGATATCATACACTATTTTCTTTCCTGATAAGGAAAAAGATAAGTAGATAAAACCCTAGAGCACTGTTTCTTAAACTTTTTAAGACCAAGGAACACCAAACAATTTTTTTTTAAATGGGGAACACCCCAAGGATTTATTTTGGTGAGGGTAAAAAAAAAAAAGCCCCCCAGGGAAAAGCTGTTGAGCAAAAAAAAAAAAAAAAACACCCCACAACCATTCTGAATTCTGTTCTCTTAAGAAATGCTGCCCTAGAGTATAAACTCTGTAAAATATATGTATTTTTCTGCACAAAGTAAATGATTCATTTGCTTGTAATAAAGCATTTAGTTATGTGATGGGTTGGGACCCGTGAGATGTCACCTGAGATGCTTAGACACCACTGAGCCCCCTTTCCTCTGGTCTTGCTGTGCCAGGCTCTCCAGCCTCCTCTAGCCAAACCATCAGAGAAGGCCACGCTCAGCTTCAGATACGGACACAGAGATCAGCTCTAGGAGGATTCAGTTAAAGGGATTTATTCCAGCATTCAGATATTCACACACCCTCTTGGGGTACAAACACAAAGTTAAATGAATTTTTCCTCCTTCCTCAATGTAAAGGAAGGAAAACATGGCTTCCTGCCCTCCCCTATTAGAAATTATATAAACTGAGTTATAAACAAGAAAAGTTTCTTAACTAAAAGAACAAGGTAGACTTTAAATGGTTATAAGTTGCAACAAATAGAACAAAGACGATCACTTCAGTAAATAAATAGAACACACTTGCTATCCTTAATACAGAAATTGGCTACAATTAATATTTCTCACCCTAAATATTGTTCTAGGCAGATTCTTTCAC
Source organism: Apalone spinifera (assembly GCA_030068395.1). Lineage (NCBI taxonomy): Eukaryota > Metazoa > Chordata > Testudines > Trionychidae > Apalone > Apalone spinifera. The sequence continues at coordinate 265,854,543 of CM057845.1, forward strand.
AGATCAGATAAATCTTTCCAGCCTGGGTCAGCAGCAGTACCCTCCCTCAGTTCAGTCTCTTATTCTCAGGTATTTTCAAATATCCTTTTGGAATGGGGAGGCAGTGGTAAAGCCACTTGGCGACACTTACCTTTGTTTGAGTCCCCCTCACACACTTGTGGAAATGTACAGAATTTAAGATGGGTTCCAGCATCAGGTGACATGGGTCACATGTCTCTGTAGGGCCCCTGCAGCCATTCTTCACAGACTGACCCCACAGGCTTGCAGGATATCTAAACTCTTTGGCTACATCTAGACTGCCTCCTCTTGCACAAAAAATATGCAAATGAAGTGACGCATGAAATATTGCTGTGCCTCATTTGCATAACTAATGAGGCTCCATTTTTGCTCAAGAGGCTTTTGAGCAAAAACGGAGCCTCGTTAATTATGCAAATGAGGCACTGAAATATTCCACACTTTGCCTCATTTGCCTATTTTTTGCTCAAGAGGGGGCAGTCTAGACATAGCCTTTAAGTTTGTCTCTTGCTAATGGGACATTAGCACTGGCTTTTTCATTGTAGTCCCCAAAATATAAGCAACAGGAATGACCCAAAGCAGCAAATATATAATACAGATACACAGATCAATATTCTTAACTTTCTGTATAAGAATGATACATGCATTCAAATAGGATACTCACAGTCAGTAACTCATAACCTTTCCAGTGATATGTTGTTACATGAGCCTGTTTGCAGAAAGCATCTCTCACTTATGACACATTCATCTCAGGCATATTTTCATAAAGCATATGGAATATTAAGTCACAAGTTGCATAAAAAATTCTGCTGCTTACTTTATCTGCACAGTTTGTGAATTAATCTATAAACATGAAACTGACAAAAATCAAATAGAGGAAACATTTTAGGAAAGCAATGTAGCTAAAATTTCACTAGCATATGAAATGTTTAATCCAATGTAAAGTCACATATGCAGCGTCAACATTCAGAAGCAAATCCTGGAGCCAGTCAAGTCTGTTCAAATTGTGAAATGGACATTTTTGGAGATATGGGGGAGGAGGGGGAGGGAGGGAAGGAAAGGCAGAGGATGTTTATCATAACCCTCTTTGGAGGCACAGCTTTAATACCTTAAGCAGACATATTGCATTACTAATACTGCTCCATATAAGCAGAAACTTGTTGCTAAGAGCCTTGACATGAGAAACAATCAGCTTCAGATCTAAATGAAACACTGGACTTTGATATTTGGGATTGAAGGGTGAACAGGGCTGTGGGATCAGGATTTAGAGCCAACTTGATTATTTCACTGCTTGTTTGCTTCAGCTGGCTAAAGAATTACAGTGGGATAAGAATTTTTTTTCTTTTGATGAACGATAAAAGAAAAAGATCTGCACTCCACTTTGTTATAAAATATATTGTTTATTATTGTATGCAGTGTACTAATATGGCAATTGCTCTGATTACTTTTATATACTTTATTATGTACATTATTGTACTCCTCTTAAGAAAAGATCAGCCTGAAATACAACAAAATGTGTGTGAGATTTACAAAGATGAACAAAATAAACAAACGGTTGATTGTATGTCTGCAAAAAACAATAATGCTGCTTGCACTCACAATTTAAATCTCTCAGTTAATCAGGTTAATGAAGTGGGCTTATCTTCATCTAATCTTCTTTTTAGTATTTGATTTTTCATGATACATTTGCTTAAGTCCTAACCAGGACTGCCACAATAAAAGTCCAGGAATCACTATCCATATGCCATTAAAAAATACCAGATAGACCCAGAGATAAAGCCAGTTACTGGTATTTAGGTTAGGACTTCCAATGAGCCAGTCTGGGCAGAATGTCATCCACCCACCATATAATTCACAAACACACAGTGTAATCTGTATGAAATGCCTGTAAAGAGGAATAAGAAAAAACAATTAGGCAACTGCAATAAAAATTAGTGCTATCCAGAAACCCATTCTGTTTCACACATCATTTTCAAGGTTTTGAAAGTTTAGTTCTGATGCAGAATGAAGGACCTTTGAAATTTTTTCTCCACAAAACAATCACGAAACTCACCTCAGACTAGCTAATCATCCAGTTATTAAGGGACTCAACTGGAACATGGGAGACACAGGTCCCTGCTCTGAATTAACTAGAGCAGGGACATGAACCTGATTTTCATATAAGGAGAGGTTTTTTTCAGGGGCGTTTCTCTCCAATTTTGAACAAAAATTCTATCCTAGATCTGAGAAACCTTCTGTATGAATTTTTTTGTCAAACCCTATATTCTTCTAAGAAATATTTTGGTTTCAACAAAACAACATTTTGCACATAGAAAAAAACTGTCAACAAACTTTTGACCACTATCCTAGTGCTTATAATGCTTCGCTATTATAGAGATATGGACCAACCATCTTGAAGAACCTCCATTATAATTATAGCTTTCTTCTTCAAGGGCTCATCCCCATGCACATCCCATGTGTGGTGAATACTGCAATCATTCTGCTTGCCAGACAGAGCACTTTTTAACCTGTACAACTTAACCAGCTTATTTTTTAGTCTGCTAATCATGACAAGCAACATTATAGTTTACTAAGCCACCATAAGTGGATGGAATATGCTTAATTTACCAATGCCACTTAGGCCCCTGCTTCTACTTCTATCTATAATGAAGAACCACATTTAGATTCCATACAAAATAAACGTTTTTTTTAACGTCAGGACACAGCCGTGTGGTAATCAGTTTTCATAATATTGTTGAATTTGTCATGTAGATAGGACACACTGACTGGCAAACAGAAGTTTTTCAATTGTTTGTACCTAATTCAAGGTGCCGGAGTGTACATAAATTATAGATTCATGTGTGTTTATTTTCTTATTGAAAAAATCACTTTCAAATATGACAAGACTTTAAAAAGAAAATGGAGGTTACTTGCCTGTACTTGGAGGTTTTTTCAAGATGTACGATCCCTATCAGCATTCCACATGTGAATACTCATGGGCTCCATGTGCCTGAGACCAAAAAAATAGCAAGTAGTGTTCATTGGTCTATGTATGCACCCTGGTATTTCTTGTACTCAGTACCAAGAAATACCAGGGTGCAGACAGGGTGCAGGCAGGTGGAGACTGACCATTTCTCAAGTTCCTTCTCTACCACAAATTTACATGTGATGTGAAATGAAGTAGATGGCATAGAGGGCAGATAGGGACCAAACGCCTGTAACTGGAAGTTCAATAGAAGTAACCTCTATTTATTTTTGGAATACTGGTCCCATTGCATATGCCACTTGTGGGTGACTATGACTGGTACTTAAACAGGAAGGAGGTGCAGGAATGTGGGCATCGTAGAGGTCTATAGACTATAACATCACTGGCCCAATGGCTGCATCTGTGGAAGTGTCTTGGACAAAACTGTAATCCTTCATGAAGGTGTGGATGGAACACTTGTTAGCTGCCCTAGATATGTCCAATATAGGTACTTGTGATGGGGCAGCTGCCCAGCACTGGCTGTTTCAAGGGTTAAACCCAGCCCTGGGAGAGAACTATGGCTGGGGAGACAGCAGCTGCGCCATATGGCAGCCAATTAATGCCCAGGTGGGGCTGTATAAATAGGGGCTCCTGGCATGGAGGAGAACACGCTCTGACTCCAGCTGTGGAGCAGAAGGGACCTGGCTGCCAGGGAAGCTACAGAGGCTTCCTGAGACAGAGTAGTGCTGGGGAGCTCTGGTCTGACACCACTCCCAGGCTGCTGGGCCTGGGACAAGGCCTGAAGGTATTAGAGCTGCAGGGAGACCGCAGGTTCACATACTTGCCACTGATGAGTGGCCAGTTCAGACTGCAGTTTGCCCCTGATGCAGAGGCTTGATGATGACTGGCAGTGGGTCACTGAGGCAAAGCAGGAATAGGGGGCTGGAAGAGTAGAACTCCTGAGTGCAGGAGCACTGCCACAGGGCAGTCCCATGAGGAAAGGGCACCGGGGGGCAGGAAGCAGTGCAGGAGACAGGTAACTGAATGTGAGGCACTGGCCAGCAGAGGGTACTCCAAGACCGAAGAGCTAATTTCCCCAAGTGACCAGCAGGAGTTGCCACAGCAGTGAATCACGACTTGTTACAGTACTTCTCAAAGAAATGCCAAAGAGGTTACCTGTGGTCTAGTGAATTGGGCCCTAATCCCATTTGGGGGAAGGAGCTGGGCAGATAGCAGCAATGATGCAGCCAGAGATACTTAGACAGATTCTGAGCAGATAACATTTGTCCTCATCATCACTCTGTTACAGGGATGAATAGCCCAGGTGCTCTTCTAATTGGTTTTTTTCTTTGTAGGTAAAACTTAAAGCTTTGTCTGACATAGAAGGAGAAAAAGCCTCCTCTCCTCATTGGAAGCATAGGGTTTTGGAGAGAATATGGTAAGTGAGCTGGCTGATAGATGGAGGTTACCTTTAGGGGCAGGACTGGCTTTAGGCCGATTCCCCCGAATCGGGCCCTAAAGCTGTGGTCACCAACCGGTCGATCGCGAAGTGTTTGGGTCCCCCCAACCCCCATTTTCACCCCACCCCCGAGAAGCCCCACTACCTACCTCCAGCGTAGTGCCGGCTTCCTGCGGGGTGGATGGAAGTCCTGCCTACAGCTTCGCGCCACTTCCAGGGCTTCTGGAAGTGCGCGGGCTGCTCCCCTCCCACAGCTCTGTGGCGTGCCGGGTGCGCTGCAGGAGGGGGTGTCGGCCCCGGGGGAGGAGCACGGTGGCTTCCCTGCACTGCAGGAGGGGTGAGTTGAGTGCAGGGGTTTCCCTGCGCTGCGGGAGGGGGCGGTCGGCCCTGGGGTTTGGCCCCAGTGCAGGTGCGCGCAGGGGTTTGGCTGCGTCGTGGGAGTGGGGTTTGGTGGGACATGACTCTGCCCTGTAGCTGAGGATTTAACAAAAAATCCTGGCTGCTGGGGCCCTGTCAAAACTGTTTGAATTGGGCCCCGCACTTCCTAAAGCTGGCCCTGTTTAGGAGTGAATTGTGGGCAGAAGGAAACTCTTTCCTTTGGAATTTGGCGCATAGCGGGTTGGCCATGAATGCTGCCACTTCACTCACCCTCCTGGCTGATGTGATAGTGATAGGAAAGGCAACCTTCATAGACAGATGGGACATTGAGAACACAGACAGCGGTTCAAAGGGTGATCTGGTAATTAGTAAGAGGATGAGATTTTGGTGTTGCACTACTGATGGGAAAGTCTTAATGAGACCCTACACAGGAACTTGGTAGGGATGGTGTCCCTAGCTTCAGAAGCTGGGAATGGGTGACAGGGGAGGGGATCATTTGATTATTCCCTGTTCTGTTCATTCCCTCTGGGGCACCTGGCATTGGCCACTGTTGAAATACATGATATTGGGTCAGATGGAATTGTGATCTGACCCAGTATGGCTTTTCTTATGTTAATGTAGTCATTACAAAGTGAGTAAAACTAAAACAGCCATTTACCAGAGAGTGGACAGCACTAATTGCTGCTAGGTGGACTTAAAACAAGCTAATAGAAAGGCCTGACATGTTGAAAGTGAGAAGGCAGTCTGAAATAGCAGGAACACCTGCTGTCTCTTAAAATAAAAGGTTTTCTTGCTAGATATGATGCCTATCTTAAATTCCAGCCTATGAGGTGCAGAGAGTCTGGGTTGGGATGTCTGATCCCACTGTTTCCCTAAGTTAGCAGAAGTGGGAAAGGCTGAATGCTGATGGTGTTCCTCATTGTATAACAGTTTTGTTCAGGACTGAACTTTGCATCTCTCGCTTGTGGCCTGTGAAGACATATCTGCTAAGATTGTCTGCCAGAGAGCTTTGTGCACTAGGGAAATACCTCACTGAGAGTGGGATGTGATTCTGTGGCTTGCTGGTTGGCACCAAAGTTGGTATTAATAGAGAGCTGCTCCTGCTCACCTTATCCTCCTTATGGTCAGGAGATTTAAGCTGGCCTAAATCTTTAGGACCTTAGCCTGAGGACTCGCCCAGTTTGGAAGGAGTCAAGGAGGGATCCTTTTTTTGTGAGCAGATCCAGAAGTGGATCTGATTTTGAGTCTGTGAGAGTGCCCCTTAGTCTAATGAAAGGCTTGAGACAATGAGCCTTTAGGCTTTACAGACTTGGCCTTTGTTCCAGAGATCATGCTTAGAAGGATGCTGCTCCCAGACTGAGGCCAATGTACAGAAATGCTCTTCCAGCCTAGATCTCATTGGGGTTTCCTGACTTTCCAAGAGGTACACTCTCAATTGGAAATCTTCTCCCTCTTCCTTTTGGTTAGGGAAGGAGTAGCAGAAGTTGAATGCAGAAGAGACATAAGTCTTCCCAAGCAGTAAAGACAGTGTTGATGGCTATCGCTGGCAGAGAAGGAACTTGATGTGGAGATAGTTCTTAAACCCAGAACTCTGGGCACAGATCTTCTCCTGAGGGTAGGGTGGTGAACGGGAAGGGGCCCTGAGGTAGGGCAAAACTACTCTATACTAACTAAAAGCCTCTGTACTGTACTATACTATACTATACTAATACTATACTATACTATACTATAGAAAACCACTATACTATACTAAAGAAAACCACTAAAACCAGCACAATTCTAAGAAATATGTACAATATGATTGCAGATAAGATGATGAAGTTGCTTCAGATAGAGGATTCTGACTCAGGCCATGGGGTGGTCAGAAGGAACTGGACTGGAGAGGCCATCAGTGCATACCTCTCCTTCTACCTTGGTACTGAGCACAAGGATCACCGGGCACAGGAGTGCACCAACAGGACTCAACTTGCTAATTCTCTGGTCTCGGGAGCATGGAGTGCATGTGTGGAATACACAGGAATAAGCACTCAAAGAAAAACCACCAATTTCTGTACTCCAACAAGCAAGGCTAAGAAAAACAAGACTATGCATACCCCAAACCAAAGTATAATGACACACAAGATCTACATTCCCACACAGGAGAGGACAGTATTTGGAAAGACCAAAGGCCTGGGTTTTCCTTCAAAAAGCAGATCGCCTCCTCTTAGAATAGGGATCACTGACTAGGATCGGGAATAGCAGGTAGCTCCAAGGAACAGCTATGAACTGAGACATTGATAATAGCAGGTAAGAATAAAACTACTCCCTTTTCACACTTTTAACTTGAGTTTTGGCAGCTTCCTCTCTCTCTGTCCACATGGGACTCAAAATAAATCCCCTCCCCTTTTTTTTAAGACAGTACATTGTTTAAACAGCACTATAGTTAGGATCTCTTTGTAGATCTGGGAGATACAATTGCTGTCTATATGTTCCTAGAGGTGAAAGAATTTCTGCTCCCAAGGTGGTTTCAGGTAGACTGCAGGTAGATTGTAACTGTTCTACAATCCTCTCAAATCAGCAAAAGGGACTCATCTAGGTACTGCAGGCTTTGCCCTTGCAGGTGCTACAGCACTGGAGTGACCTTAAAGTTAGTAGGACATGGCTGCCCACTGCTACTATTGTTCCTGAAATACTCACTGGAAACATATTAAGCAACTTTTTGCACAGCACACAAAGTGGCACACTTACATGTCATCTCTCATAATATTCTCTGGTGTTCCAGACTTCTGCAGCTTAAAGGCTTCCCTTCAAAAAGCCCAAGTGTTATTTCAGATCCTAGTTTTCTGCAATACACCTTTCTCCCGCCAACATACTGATACAAGAACCTCTTCTACGTATGTACTTTGCACCAAGTAATTGTCCAATTTCTAACAGCACTTACCTATAGTATTTCTCTTTGATAATAGCATAAATGAGGATCAGTGCTAGAAGTCCATCTAAAACAACAGTTAGTATTTCCAGAGACACAATGGTTGGATCGGCATAAAGCCACCTTGCATCTGCTCTTCCATATTCTTTCCCTAAATAATTAAAGATAACAGTTAATTCCACCACTGAGATAATCAATTTGAACAGGTAACTCCTTAGTGGGTGGGAGAATAGAAAGTATTGCTTCCCTGCACTGCTGGAAGAACGTGTGTAACATTTTTAAAAGGACTGAAGCACCCACAGAGAATTTAGGTGACTGAAAATTTTACTGCATGAAAGGATGTCTGAGGTGAGCATCCAAGTACTTTAGAAATAAGATTACCATTGTTTGCTACTGTGACTAAATATATAGATTTTCTATTTCTTTCAAAGAAAAGTTTTTCCTGAATGTAGGAGTCCATGTTCACCAAGTAACTTCTATAGAGGTACCTCTCCCTCCCCCCATATCTAGAAAAAGACTTCAGGATTAAAGACAGCACTGGTAAAGTCAGCTTCCCCAAGTCAGCCGCTGGTCAGTTTCAGCACCGCCACTCAAGTGAGGGGCGGCACTACGGGACCAACTCGTCAGCACTCCAGCTGCTCTGCCCCCGGCTTCCCCAAGTCAGCCGCTGGTCAGTTTCAGCAGCAGCGGACTTGGGGAAGCCGGGGCCAGAGCAGTTCCAATTGTCTGGCTGGTCGGAGCACTTCTGGGTTCCAGTTGGTGCCGGACTATCAGGAGTGCCGGACCACTGGAGTTTTACTGTATTAAGTTAGAATGATAGACGAGTTCACGAACGCTGTTTGATGTAGAGGTTTGTATTGGTTTCTGCAGCACATGGCCAATGATTCAGTTTTATCAGTTCATGTTACAGTATGCTTGTTAACGATGGAAACACCAACCCACAAAAATAGCATTGCAAAACTTCCACCATATCTGAGTTTGTTTTCAAACATACTACAGGTGCCCCAAGTGTGAAAGGTTTTTAAAAGAAAATTGTTATAGTCCTTGTAGGTCTCAATCCTGCATTCTCTGTGCACCCAGGACTTCTATTCTAAGCAATGCATTTTGGGAGTACAAAGATGACAGAATGAGGCCCTTTATCAAAACAAACTAAAGGTTAAAAACTGAATTTGCCATTTTGTTCTGTAACCCTATTATGATAAGGGTCATAAAAGCTGCATTTTAACTAACAAGACTTCTTTACAGTAAGAACAAATATCAAGAAAATGTGATGTATTACATTCCCAAAACGTCAGCTTTAAACTTCATCTCGGTGGGAGAGTATCTGAAATCAGAATTTATGTTGCTCTCTTCATTAAATTAACAAGCAAATGCATATCAGCTAAAACAAGTTAATCTCTTCAAAGATATTGCTCCAGCAATGTGTTGTTAGCCACTTGTAAGTCATCACAGGCAGAACAAACTTACCGCAAAGGAAACTCACAGGCTATGGTATAATTGCATTAAACATTAGTAATGTTGGTTTTTCCTTACTTAGTTTTCCTTACTTTCTCAAAGGCAGAGAGCAGTTGCCAAGTTTTGTTTTTGGGAACAGATCATTTGGACTAAAAAGGACACTCCCCCAGGCTGCCGTTGGGACAAAGTAAATCAAATGTTGGAGATAAATTAGCAGGAGACTCTGGTTCCTCAAAGTCTTTCCAACACATTAAAATGAACAATTGTTCTTTGAGTGACTGTCCATGGGAATTCCACTCTTGATGTGCATGCCCCATGTAAATGAAATTGGATTCTTTGGCCACCAGTGTCTGATGGGGCCACATATGCACCCTACAGATCCTTGTGCCACCAAACCCAATGCTCCTACACCTGACAAGTATTCCTACTGGCATAACATGAAAACTATACTTACACAGAGAGGCAAATATGTTGTCTGACTCTGCCACTGTTCCTATTAAAGACAGGTACACAAAAGGGCCCTCCTGAGAGAGAAAAACAAGGCAGGAATGTATTATAATTTCACTGAGGCATGACAACATCCATATTAACACTGAGAATATGGTATAGGACATTCTAGGAATGTCATAGATTAGATAAGGAAACTATTCATAAATATAGAAATCCTGTGTATAAACTTCTCAGCAGTGCCACATACTGGACATGCCTTTCAAAAAAAAAATTATACATGCATTAAAGTAATCCTTTAAAAATATGACCATTTTGAGTTGTAAAGTGTCAGCTGCCTTATTTTAGGTCTACTCTCCACACTTTTCCCCCTTATTCCTCATACACATAACCCACCCGCATGCAAATACACTATAGCTG
>CM057845.1:265870147-265898004 GCA_030068395.1 Apalone spinifera
GCCTCATTTGCATAGCTCTGGCGCAAAAGCGCGCCAGTCTAGACATAGCCATACTGTAGAATGACCCCAAAGGGGCAGCAAGAGGCCAGAGATGAGAATCGGGAAACTGGGCTAGGAGGGGGCAAGGGTGGAGAAAGGGACAGATATTTACTCTGTATTTGAGATAATTTGTTTTTGTCTCTGTCCCCCAGCTGTGCCCACTGCAGCAGCCATGGACAGGTGCTTTTCACCCATTCCCAAGCTGTTGTGGTGAAAGAGGGCTAGGGGTGTCATCTCTCCTGGGGCACCCTGCATTCTGAATCCATCATCCCTAGCCCCACCCAAGCCTCCCATCTACAGGTACCCTTTTGGGAGGGTGGGGAGGGGGCTGAAGCCCTCAGTGCCAGCTGGAGCATACAGTGCAGGGCTCTGGAGTGCACTGCAGTGCTCCAGCAGAGACTCTCAAGAGCTGGAGCTCTCGCTACTGCTACAGTAGTGGCGGTGGCTGGGAGCCCCAGGCCCTTTAGAATCACTGGGTCCCAGAGCAACTGCTCCCACCCTTCTTGGGCCTGCTCAGGACTTAGTGGTGCAAGTCATGGTTTGTGACAGAAGCACAAAGAAACGGATTGTGTGTGTTTTGGCCGATGTTGCAGACATGGTAAAAGAGCTGAATATAACATTCTGATTTCCTGAGACGAGAAAAAAACTTAAGGAAGTTTCGATGGAGACATATGGTCCGAATCTAAGGTTGCCAGATGGTTTCAAAAAAATACCGGACAAAAATTTTATAGAAATTTGTCGAGCAATAAATAAATAAATAAATAAATAAATAAAAATAAAAATGCTGGGGAGTAACCAGAGAGACCCGGGCCAAAATGCGGTACCTTTAATTGCTGCATATGGGCACCAAGCCAGGCCCGGGAAAAGCAGAAAATCGTAATTAGAAAATATAGACATTTATATGTCCAGTATTTTCTCAATTTATTTATCGGACACAAAGTCCAAATACCAGACTGTCCAGTTCAATACCCAACACCTGGCAACCCCATCCAGATCTCAAACACATCCTGATTTTTTTCAGTGTTTGGCTGGGTACAAGAACTAGTCTGAATCAAGTGTTTTCAGCTACCCTCTAAATTTCAACAAGTACTAGGATTTCTTTGTAACATCAAGTGAAGTAGTAATCTTTCTGTGGGTGAACTGGGAGAAAAACAGAACTCTTTAGAAGTTCTTCTAGTCAATTAAACATATCATTCTGACTTTGACTTGAAACCAGGGCTGGATTAAGGCATGGGCTAGCTGGGCAGCTGCCCAGGACACCAACCTATGGGGGGCGCCTGATGGCAGCTGTGCACCCGGCCCCCGGATCGCAGGCTGCAGCGGCCACCCTGCAGCGGCCGCCGGGGTCGGGGCCGTGTTAACCCCCGCAGCGCTGGCCAGCAGCGCCTTTCCCCCCGCAGCTGCGGGGCCCTGAACGGCCAGGCTTGGCCTGCCCTGGGCGGTGCACCAGCAGCGGTAGCCAGGCTGGGCGTAGCTGGACATGTGCGTCCTGCCGCTGCCAGCTCCGCACGCCCTCCCCCACACACCAGGGTGTGGGGGGAGAGGCGGGGGTGCATGCACCCTCTCCCACGCACCAGTGGGGCCCGCATGCGTCTTCCCCCAACCCGGGGGCGCAATTAACCTGTCTGCCTGGGGCACCAGAATGGCTTGGTCTGGCCCTGCTTGGTCTGGCCCTGCTCTGAAACTAACAGAGCAGCTACAAAGCCCTAACAAGGTTGGAGATGATCTTAATCTTCTCCTGAAGAAAAACTGCAGCAGATTTCCGCCACACACACACCTTATGGTGCAGTCCAGTGCAGCTTGCTGAATGGACACAGCGAAGTGGCTTCTGCAGAACGACGCATTTAAAAGCAGAAAACTGAGCAAATCCGACCTGAAGCCCTCAGAGACTCAAGAGAAGCATTTGTAAGATCAGCAGCAAACCATGATGTTTCCAAGCTCTTGCAGAGCGGACTCAAACGCACGGGGCCGGGCCCTCTGATAATGGGAATTATCTGCCTGGGGCAACGGCTGCAATATGCGCCAGCCAGTGTCTGTGCCCAGAGTAGTTTGCTAATGAAGCGGGGAAATGGGGATGCATTTGGCACGGGGAGGGCAGCGGTGTTTTATGGGGGGGGGGGAGCTGGGCTGGTTCATAGCATGTAAAAGAAGCCGTGCCCCCCACGCCCTTCCTCTCCGCAGCCCCTCCTTTTCTTACCAGCCCCACAGCGCCCCGCTTCTTCCTCTCCCGCAGCCCCACTTCGGCTCCGGCCCTTCCCAACCTCCCCGAGCCCGGCCCGCGCTCACCAGCGTGCAATGCACCAGCACGTCGTAGCAGAGCCAGCTCAGCACCCATCGATCCGGCGGGGAGCAGCCCCGGCCCAGCCTCCGGCCCAGCGCCCAGGCCAGGCCCAGCTGCGCCGCGCACACGGCCAACGAGCCCGCCGCCGCCGCGCTCAGCAGCGGGGTAGCTGCTGCCCCGCGCCTGGCCATGCCGCGCTCACCTGGCGGCCACGGCTCCCCTCATCGCCCCCTCCCGCCAGCCGCAGAGCGGGCGCGCCAGGGGCGGGGAGTAGCCAGCGTGCGGCGGACACACACGCGGGGCGGGGGATTCCTAGCAGCCCGCCGAGGCGCGGAGGAACTGAAACTTGTGGCGGCCTCCAGCACGGACACGTGGGGGCGGGGGTAGAGTTAGGGGCACCCTCTAGCTGCTCTGGGTGGGAGGTGGCTAACTCCCGCCTAAAGACAAAGGAAAGGTACAGAGCCCCTAGGACGTGTTGGTGCTTTGGGGGCTGGGAGGGAGCTGCAACAGGACACTGTGGCCAGAGAGAATCAGGCTGCCCCTGTGGCCATCTCTGCCTAAGACTGCTGTGCTGCAGCAGAACAACTGGGGCCTTGGTCTCCAGGGTCTGGAATACAAACTTTAAAACCTAGACAGGTAACCCAGCCTACGGGGTGGGCTGCATGAGTGGCCCTCTAGCTCAGTAAGCTGCGAGACAGTTTTAACCCAAGCTGGTTTTCCACGATTGGGTAGTTGTGCTGTGCTTACATAGCTAGAATTTCTGGGGTGTGCTGATTGAACCATAGCAGCATTTTTAGTGGATGCAGAGGGAATGCTGGGCTCTCACTGTCAGTCAGCAAGCACCCCACTTCATATACATACCACTTTCATAGAATACTAGAACAGGAAGGGACCTTGAGAGGTCATCAAGTCCAGTCCCCTGCCCTTATGGCAGGACCAAGCACCAAGTCTAGATCACACCTGATAGAGGTTTATCCAACCTGCTCTTAAATATCTCCAGAAATGAAGATTCCACAGCCTCCCTAGGCTCATTCACATCCCTACCACTGATCAATCTCAGAGTCAATGTACTTGTAGTACAGATGTAGCCTCAGGTAGCAATGAGAGGTTAAATACAGGAGCCCTAAACTATGAATTAAATTCCTCACCTGGGGAGGATGTACCTTTAACCACAGGAGATTGTGCCATGGTGCCAAAAAGGAAATTATTTCTCCTATGGATGAGGATTCAGCTCACATCTGTATTTTTCAGCCAAATCACCCATTGGGGTGTCAGCCAGACTAAAACTACTTTGCAGATCAGGAAGGGTGTGTCTAGACTACAGGGTTTTTCCAAAAAAGTGGCATTTTCTAAAAAAAACAAACAAAAAAAACCCCACACACCACACACACTTCCCCTGCATCTAGACTACTGCCACATTCTTTCTAAAGTAAATTGAAAGAACGCGGCATTTTTTTCAGTGGAAAGCCTTGTTTTAAGAGGAATAATGCCTTTTTTCAAAAATGCTCTTTCGAAAAAGGGCGCTATGTAATGCAAACTATTTTACATTTTTATATATATTTGTATTTTTTTTGTTTGTTCTTGTAAGCCGCCTTGAATATTTTAAATAGAAAGGCAGGGTAAAAATATTTAAATAAAATAAAAATAAATAAAATAAAACTCTGCTTTTTTGAAAGAGAGCATCCAGACTACCTGGGTGCTCTCTTTCGAAAAAGCGGCTTGCAGTCTAGATGTAGCCGAAATGCCTGAAACTAATATCTTCTAATACCTGAGTTCCAGCATGTTGCAATGTTTCTTTTTCTAAGACTGATCGTTTCCTTTGAAGCATTGTGCAGCCCAGCTTACATCATCAACCCAGCAGAGTGGCTGTCTAGTCACCATGTGCCATGCAGGTTTTGGGAGACTAACCTGTAGCCTCCATCCCCTGCCTCAAAAAAGTCTTTCCCATGGAGGGAACCACAAAGATTTACTTAGGGCTGAAGATATTTGGGCTTGAGTTCTTTAGAAACTCATGTAGGAGGACAAACCTAGGCCACTTCCTCAAGGCCAGGAACTTCAATAGTTCAAGCCCCAATAGACCAAGGCTGGCATAAAGCCAAACAGGTTTGATCTTTGTTGCTACTCAGAATCAGACTGATCTCACTGTCAAAAAGCAGTACACAACTTAGTTATGTTCTGTGGAGGGCAGTCAACAATACCCAACTATGGTGAAAGACTGGTAGCATGTACTGAATTACCATCAGTTCTCTCAGAAGAGGGGCTCCTCTGTAGGTCATCATGCCGAGTATTACTAATACAGGTTGAACCTCCCGCGTCCAGCACCCTCAGGACCTGAGTGGTTCCGAGCAAAGGAATTTGCTGGACCAGGGGAGGTCAAGCATCTGCGCTCTTCCCAGGCTCCCCCTCCTGGCAGCTGCCCTGGGAGAACCCAAAGGCCTGACCTCCTCTGGCTCACCTGCCTGGTTCTGCAGTCCCCAGCCTGCTCTTGGGGCTGTGCTCCTGGGCTTCCCCAACCCTGCATTGGGTGGCAATTGCTCTCACAGTTCCCCAGGCGCACCCCTCCCTGCTTGAGGCAGCAGCTGATCTCGCCCCAGATCCGTGTGAGGCAGCAACTGCTTCTGGGGTTCCCAAGTTCCCTGGCCCAAAGGCAGCAGCCACTCCCAGGGTTCCCTGCCCTGTGCTAGGCAGCAGCAGCTCCCAGGGTTCTCTCTGCCCTGCACGGAATGGCAGCTACTCCTGGGAGGTTCCCTGCTCCTGGTTGCATGGCCCCATGCAAAGCAGCAGCCATTCTTGGGGCTCCCTGCCCTCATCCCCCCCATAGGGTGGCAGTCTCTCCTGGGGCTCTCTACTGCATGCTGCCGCTGACCAGACCAGCTCTGTTCCCAGCCCCTCTCAACCTCTGTGGCCAGGGCTCTCTGGTCTTGCTGGACCATGGATATTGCCAGACCACAAAGTCCCGGATATGAGAGGGTCAACCTGTACATCCTTTTTTTCCATAAATGGGCTATTATGACCATTAGTTTTGTGGAAATATGGGGAGCTCAGTGTAGGATAAGTGGGAGAACACTGTATTATAGCAAGTGTCACATGGGTGGCAGCCTAGCATAGCCACTTCAATACAATCTTATCCAACCTGTGGGTATGTACTTGGCAACTATCCCAGCCACTGGCAGTTACATAGGCACACTACCAGTTTTACAAAGTAGTTTGAGCCAAAGTAGCACACAGAATTATAATACTAGAATTGGAAGGGACCTTGAGAGATCATCAAGTCTAATCCCCTGCCCTCATGGCAGGACCAAGCATTGTCTAGATCAGTTCTGATAGATGTCCATCCAACCTGCTCTTAAATATCTCTAGTGATGGAGATTCTACAACCCCCCGAGGCAATTTATTCAGTGTTTAACTGCCCTGACAGGAAGATTTTCCTAATTTCTAACTGCAGCAAGGGAGGTTTAGATTTAAGCCCATTGCGCTTCTTGTCCTATCAGAGGCCGAGAACGATTTTTCCCGCTCCTCCTTGTAACATTCCTTTAGATGCTTGAAAACTATCATGTCCCCTCTCAGTCTTCTCTCTTCTAAACTAAACATGCCCGATTCTTTCAGTCTTCCATCATAACTCATATTTTCTAGGCCTTTAATCATTTTTGTAGCTTTTCTCTGGACCTTCTCCAATTTTTCTACATCTTTCTTGAAATGTGGTACCCAGAACTGGACACAATACTCCAGCTGAGGTCTAATCAGTGCAGAGTAGAGCGAAATAATGACTTCTCATGCCTTGCTCACAGCTCTCCTGTTAATGCATCCCAGAATCATGTTTGGTTTTTTTGCAACAATCTCACATTTGACTCATTTAGCTTGTGGTCCACTAAGACACAAACTCCCTCCC
Organism: Apalone spinifera; assembly: GCA_030068395.1. Classification (NCBI taxonomy): domain Eukaryota; kingdom Metazoa; phylum Chordata; order Testudines; family Trionychidae; genus Apalone; species Apalone spinifera. The sequence goes on from CM057845.1 coordinate 265,876,357, forward strand.
CCATGTACAACTAAGAATGAAACCCCCAGCTGCAATATGAGCACACTATTAGTCCACCCTCCCCGTGCATCTGTTCTCCTATCCCAGTACCTATATAACCTAGCCCTGCTGGCTGCTTAGCATTCCCTCCTCCCCTAGCTCATTCAGAGGAAGTGAAATGTGTTGATGGCAAAGTGGTCTTTGATTGGCTGGCACAGAAGGGTAGAGCCTTGAACACAAAAACCCCAAATGATAGCAGGCCAAATCTGGAGAGCATAGCAGGGAGCTAGAACAGAAGTTAAAGCCATCCCATTCCCTCCCACCATTAGTCTAATCACCATGGAACTGTTCCCCAATCTCTCCTCCAACCTCCCACAGAACACTCAATTGTGGGGCAAGCCAGCCAGTGCTGCTTGAGAACGGAGAGTACTTCACCACCTCTAAACAGTGCATCCACAGAGCTGAGTATGGTGCAGAGATGGAGAGAGGAGGAAAATCTCTCACTGACAATACTAAATTCAACCCCCACAGCCAATCCTAGCAATACCCAACAGCCTTATACCCTAGCTGCTACATCCAAGCACCCAGAAAACTTTCAAGCCGTTCCAGGGACCCAAATCCTAGAATATGGTGAATCATGAGATGACTGCTACTTTGTTGGTTTCAGACCAAAAGAGTTATGATCTCCTTGGATAGAAAAGTCTTGGTCCTCATTTTCTGGAGAAACAAAGAAACAAACCAGTCTCATACTCACCAGGGTCTGAGAGATTCCAGCTAGCAGAGTGGGAGAGGAATAAATTGTCAAACTAGAGAGCTTGGTTGCTGTGTAGTTATAGCCATGTTGGTCCCAGGATATTAAATATAAGGTTCTTTTATTAGAAGTTAAAAAATTAGGATATCTTTGTATTAGAAGTTGGTCCAATAAAAGATATTACTCACCAATCTCGTCTCTCGAGTTCTTGTACTTAATGAATAACTGATGAAACTTCCCAGTCATTTTTAAAATGCAGAAGGTATATACTTGGGCAGCAGAGCAGCAGTGATTCTAGCAGCCCTGCTTAGGTGGAGGTGTGTTGGCAGAGGGCACCAGCCTGTCCTCTGATCTCAAAAGCGGTTATCAGGTTTGGCCTGACTGACAGCAGAGGTCCATTGGGTGGGGCCAGCAGAAATTACCCATCTGCTGAAACATTAAATAAGAGTTACATCTTTTGTAGGTTGCTGTACTGACTTGTCCAAGGTGTTAGTTGGCACTGAAAGTCCTTTGTTTACATATGTATCAGACTTCCTCATTTAAGAGAAGTCATAGTGGCAGCTGTATGCTTGTCTACACATGGAGTTGTTTTTGATTAACTCCATGTATGGACAATCTTATTTCATTATAAGTTTCTACACATGGAATTTATCAGAAACAACTCTATGGCTATGTCTAGACTTGCGCGCTTTTGCACCAGAGCTATGCAAATGAGGCTCAGTGTTGGAATATCACCGAGCCTCATTTGCATAGCTAATGAACCGCCATTCTTGCAGAAGAGGCTCTTGCGCAAGACGGGGCTGTCTACACTGCCCCTTCTTGTGCAAGAAAAACCCTTTTGCACAAAGCCATTATGCCTGAAAATAATCAGCATAACGGCTTTGCACAAAAGGGTTTTTCTTGCACAAGAAGGGGCAGTGTAGACAGCCCCGTCTTGCGCAAGAGCCTCTTTTGCGAAAATGGCAGTTCATTAGCTATGCAAATGAGGCTCGGCAATATTCCAACGCTGAGCCTCATTTGCATAGCTCTGGCGCAAAAGTGCACCACTCTAAACGTAGCCTATGTGTAGATCAGCCTTCAGATCAGAGACCTTGCAGCAGTTAGAAATGTTGAGACTTTTCGCCCTGTCCATCACCATATTGGTTTCCATACTCAGAGTTTTGAAACCATTTAGTCACATTAGCAAATTGCTCTTTTGACCAGTTCAGAAAAGCAGAAGATTCCAAGAATCCTTAGTGCCAAATTTTTCAGTGCATGCTACTTCCCACTCAAAAAGTCCAGGTAAAGCCTATCAGAATGCAGAAATGGAGAAATCACTTTTTTAGCTTGGATAGGATCAAATCTACAAAAAACTTTCAACCTCAAAACCTACAAAAATCATGTATCAAATTCCAACCTCAATCCATCCCTTCTAGGAGATTTAATGAAATGAAATTTTTAAAATAATAAATGTAGGGGGTTTGTCTGTCATTCAGTTTGAGCCTTTTAATGTTTTCCAGTTTCTGTCTGAAATTATAAGAACCAAAAATGAAAGCTCAGGTTCTCTCGTAACTGTAGGGAAAATTAAGTTTTGGCTTAACAGATGATTTTGCCCATGTAAAAACTAATTCTTACAGCATTACATTTAGGAGCTCCAGCAGGCCTGCAAGTGCCTGTTCCAAAGTACAAAGTTGGGCAGGAGGTGACTGGTGACAGGGATGTGCCTTTTTCTGTGCCCATAAAAAACTGCCACTATTTGGTCAAGCTATCAGCCTCCAAAAAATTTGGTTGCCTATGTTCAGTAGAGAGGAGTCATGTGAAGGACTGGTAGATAAATTCTCTGAGATTCCAGATCCATTAAGTTCTTCCAGGCCAGTCTTACACCTCCAATTGAGCATGCTCTATCCTAAGATTGCTAAGACTAAATAGGACTTTCCCTGCCATTACTTAGAGTGGCCTGGCAGCCAGAGTGGCACTGGAACCAATAGCAGACACACATTTTTGTTGGCTTTGTTTTTGCTGATATCAAGGCAGTGAGAAGCTGCTATATTGGAACATGGAGGGATGACATTTATTGGGGGAAGACTGAACAGAGAATTGCAGGAATCAAGGATGGATAGGAAGAGAGACAGACCAGAGATGCTCTGGCAGTGACTCAGGGTGGCGTAGGAAGCTCTTGTCTGTAGGATACTGCTTCATTTGGTGCAGATGTCAGAAGCGTGTAGTTAATGAGACAAGGGATTGCTGGAAGAAAAAGGATAGTCTTATGATTAAGGTAACTGAATGTTGCCCTGGATACTGCATTCTATCCCTGTCTTTGCCAGTGTTTCTCTGTGATGCTAGTTAAGTCACTTAAACCAAATTGGTGGTCATTGTGTATTCCCCATTTTCTGGGTGCCCAACCTGGACATACCTGAGACCAGATTTGTTAAATTACTGAGTGCTCAAAGCTGCAACTGAAGTTGAATATATAAGTACTTTGAATACTATATAAATGCTAAGCACTCTAAAACAATCCAGCCCTAGGTGTTTCAAAATTAGTGATTTAAAAAGAAGTCTAGCCTTTCTCTGTGCCTTAGTTCCCCAGCTGTAAAATGGAGATAATGCCACCACTTAATCTTCACAACACCCCAGTGAGATTAAGTTAATGTTTGTGAAGCATGCAGATACTATGGCTGAGAGAACCACCCATAAGGAAATTAATGTAATCAGTGTAGGGTTTGTATGGTATGCAATATACAAAGTACAGGGCCACACACTGAATGTGGAGGATAAAGAGAAAAAAATTGCTAAAACGTGGCATATTCTGGAAAAATACAGTATGTGACCATGTAGTTAAAGACTATACAATAATGGACAAGGAAGAAGAATTAACGTTTGCACGCCCAAACTAAATTCTCATTGCTTGACATTACAAAATTAACATTCTTCTCATAAAGTTTCTGGGATGTAGCATATATTTACTTCAACTACTGTATTTAAGTATATCACCAAACAGTTTATGGTAAAGCTTAATCAAAAAGTAAAACCAAAGCAATTATAAATTTTCTAGATTTACAAAGACAAGACAATCCAAAATATTCTGTATATCTGATTATCTCTATTTGCCAACTGTCTCTCAAAAGCAAAGAATGTTAAAATACAACCTTTAGTGATTTCATACTGTTTTAGAAATGTGGATAATATACCCACATACTATTAATCTTACACTTTCATCTTGCAAATAGTTCTGTTTCCAGTTTAATACATCATTTTTTTCCTGTTCATGAGCATAAGTATAATCAGTATCTCAGAAAAAGGTTCACTTCTACCGCAACACTAACAGAGGAACTCAACTGAACAAGGGTAGTTAGGTACAAAGCTTTTTAAAGGATGTAGTATCTATTTTAAATATTCTGCATTAGATTAGAATAAGGTGGTCAAATTTGGGGCTGGAACCATTTAAACTCCTTTGAATTAAATTAGGGGAAAAAATACATCTATCAATGCATCTCCTCACACATCCATTGCTTAACAGACCCCAAAAAAGCAAAACTGAAAAGCTATGTCACCTTGAAAAAGACAAGGAAGACATTCCTGTAAGATGCTTTGTAAAAGATACAAGCAATTTTCTTTAAAAAAAAAAACAAAAAAAAACTGCACAACAAATTCTAACCTGGTAGTTCGCAAATTTTCATAAGTGGGGCCAGCTGCATGTTAAAAACTTAAAGAGTAAAAATTTAAAACGTACTTAAATAGCTCAATAGCCTAAATCACATTGTCAAAAATCAAAGGGAGCAGGATGGGTCTCCACTGCCTAAATCACTTTTGAAAATGGGACATAGCTTTTGTTTGAACTAAGTGACTATAAAAGCCCGAAGAATGAAATTTTCAGACGAGCCTAAAATGCAAAGAATAAGACTAGATAGCACCTAAACATTTTGTGCTATTAAATCTTTAAAAGACAATGATGAATAAGCAGGTAGAACAAATATCTGCAACCTGGAAAGCAAGTCTTCTGGAAGCTTCAGCAGGTTAGTGTTACAAAAAAGGTTTTAAGAAAAAGTCTGCTTGCTTCCCAATTTGAATTACTTTTTCATTTATTCCCTAATTTAGTGTTTATATATATACACACACACATGCCATTTGACTCAGACAACTGACAGAGTAAATTGACCTTTAGCTTTACTGAAATGATCTTCCTCTAACTGCAAAACTGCTAGAAATTGGCAGTCTTTGAAAAGCACCACTTTTGCCTTCATACTACTTAATATGAGTGTCAACCTTCTTCCACAAGTTTCAAAGATCATTGCATTAGCTTATTTTGTGTAATAACATATTTCAAACTATGATGGGTAGTCCTACTAGTTAAATTTTGATCAGAGACAGAAAAACCTTTAAATCAATTTGAAAAGACAGTGTGATAATTTCCAAAATAAGTTTTTGCATGTTTTATAGTATTTGATAGCAGCTTTTTATTGGTTACAAAACCTAAGCCCATATACAAAATTAGGAACACATTTAGATGCCTCTTCTGAAAGAATGTTTTAGTCTATTTTAACTGATAGTTTAAAAAAATAATAAAAACAATGCAATTTTTTAAACACTTCTGAAAACTTAAAAGTGCAGCAATATACTTTGTTTCCTTTATTAACTATGAAATGGTGCAATCCCAATCAAAAGCTGATAAGGTCACAACAGAAAGAAATGAGTAAATGCTTTGTACTGCTTTTCTCAGTTCTCCAATGTTTACTTTTAACATGATGCACAGAGTGCAAGAAAAAAATTAGATCTTCACAGTCATGGAAAATCATGAATGTAATCTCAATTTTTATGTCATCTCTAGGAAAATAGTGAGTGTAGGCTGAAATGGGTAACTGTCAGTTAATATGGCAAATAGAGTGTTAAAAGAGGGGGAAGATTTGCTCACATCATCATCAATTTCACAAAACTTTGTGACCTTACCTAACTTTGATTTTATATTGTTTAGTTTTTTGCGAACACCACGCAGTTAAAAGATTTTAGACTATAGTATGTGACTAAGATGCAGTTACCATATGAAGCTTCAACTCAACTTTTGGGAAAAGAAAAAAGGCACAATGAACTTCAACTCAATTTTATGTGCACAAGAGTTGAAAAATCTGAGCCACCTTAAAGAGAAATTGATTCTAAAATTTATAAAACCTATAAATAATCAGAGGCCAAACCACTATATTAAAACAGATTATCTAGCAAGTAAAAATCTTGCATTTTAAACATACGCTTGTATCTATTTAAGATACAAGACAACTCGCTCTTTAAAGTGGCTCCACCTTGGCAGATATATATTTAATGAATGCACACCTGCTATGTGTTGTTCATCCGTGGAAAAAAAAACAGCTGATCCACAAAGCTCTGATGGCATCTGTCCTTATCTTCATCACAGTAAATACAACCCACATCCAATAACTAAATTAGTTTAGATTTTTCTATCCCTTCACATCAATGCATTGGGAAATTACACCCAGTAAACAATGGCAACAAAACCAGCTTGTGTGATAGCTTACAGTTTAAAATTATTCATCTTCACCCCACCAAAAGCAAATCCCTTTGAAAATAACTGGGCCAGACAATTTTCCAAAAGCAATAACCTCACATATTACCAGCTTATATAAAGTTATTTAATGTGTGCTGCATATCAGGCTTACGCTGAAAAACTGCAGCTTCTAAACAGCCTCACACATCAACTAGTTTGTATTTTTTTTAAATTATATGAAAATGGTTTTAGACTCATTTCTGAATTACTCTTCCAATACTCCAAGAATGAAGCTTTTATGATGCTTCTAAATAGCTGCTGGTTTGTTGCCAACCACATCATCATAAGCACTGGTTACTAAGTAAAAAATAGTTTAAGACTAAATTACAGTAAACATGAAAGCTCCACAGTTTAAACCCAATATAAATCAACCTTATCCAATTATCAATTTAAAACGAAATATACTGACTACTGGAAGTTGAAAGCAAGATTCTTTTTAACCAATGCGTGGTTTTGGAGATTTTTTTTTTCCTAGTCAAGGACTCTTGCTTTCAGCTTAAACAGAAGTTCAAGTCCATAACAGGTTGTAGCTCAGGTAAATTACCATGCACAGCATCTGATTACTTCAAAACAGCAGGAACACACAGGCTGAAGTGAGTGGTCAAATAGGACTCGCTGTTCTCAAAAATTAGGTATAACGGCAAAAGCTTTACCAGTCCAAATCTACAGTTCATTCTCCAACCCTGGTTTCTGAGGCAGTTAATGAACACACATCAATTACTGATAGATGAAGTAGTTTGTTTTTTTAAACGTAACTGTTTAATCAATTGCCAAGTGTAAGTTACTTTTATTTCAGTTTCACCAATGAAATTCATTTGGCTTGCATTTTTGAATCTATTCTTCCACATAAAGTATATGAAAATATGTTTGTGGAGGACGATGGAGGCTCAGACCAAACTGTGCCCCTGTAAAGTCTTCCAAAATGTATGCATCATACCAAAGTGTCTTGATCCACAGCGCACCATTTTCCAAAGAAGTTACTTTCCGTGGAAAGTAGATGTGCTACCACTATGAAATTTTCTTAACAAAACTGCAGATTGCGGTTGTCAGCATGTGGCACCAGGGAAAAAGGCAAAAAAAGAAGGTAATTGGGACTGTTAAAAGAATTCTAAAACAGTTTTAAGAGATCATGCATATGCATTTACAGTCCACGTGATAGTGACTTTTGGCAACTGCAAAGTGACTGATACATGGCTTGCTTTAGAAGCATCAAAACGAGGAGGCATGTGTGTCTTGGAGCCTTTTTTTTTTTCACTTGGTAGCCATTTGGTGGTGCTTCGTATTGGTGTGGGACAGAGAAGCTGCACGGTATTGAAATTAAAAATTAAATTCTTTTGTTTGAAGATTGGCTGTTGGGTCAAAGTTGTAAGTACCTCCTTGAGTGGCTTCAGGAATGAGGCTGGGATCTTCATCAATCTATAAAGATAAAATAAAAAGTAATCCACAAAAAACCAATACCTTATACAAGCCATTACATATACAGGGATGCATAAATATTTCATAATACTGGCCAACTGAAATATTTTGTTATTAAAAAGTGAAATGCTAATAATCTTAGCCAATTCAATATAACGATTTTACTTTCTTAAAAAAATGCTTTGTTCTAATGCCATTAAGGAAACAGATGCACCAAATCCTTATTGACTGTATTACCACTTAATTACAGCAAACACTTTTAACTGCAACATTAAGAATGAAATTTCAAGTGTACCAGCTAATCACTACTAGTGAAATCTAAACAACTAGTTTTGTGCTTTTCTCAGAGTTACATATTGAATTAAACGGATTTTTCTCTTTAGCTGATAGGAATTCTTGTCTTTTTTCTCTTTAGCTGATAGGAATTCTTGTCTCAAGGCATTTCCTCTTGGATTTTGAAGAATCTAAGTTAAGCTATTTCAGAGTGATTTTATTTGATGAACTTCTCAAATTCCCAGTTGAATATACTATATAATTTTATAAAAGAAACAAATTAAGCTGTCTTACTGGTGTAGCACACAAGCCATCAATGGACTCAGTTTACCCTTTCAGTTTTAGAAGTTCAGCATAGAGGTAACATTTTGTTTCTAGTGAACAGCATTACAATATGTACATCTGATTTCCAGCACAAAATCCACTGGCAGCAGCATTCAGAATGCTAGGGAAACGTTATTTGCTGATATTTGTTTTGAGTATACTGGCTCTGCAAATCAGATTGCTGGAGTCATATGCCCTGTCTCATGAGTTACTGAACCATTCAAAAAAGTAAGGCCCAGGATACATAGTGGCTGCGTCTAGATTGGCATGATTTTCCGGAAATGCTTTAATGGAAAACTTTTCCGTTAAAAGCATTTTCGGAACAGAGCGTCTAGATTGGCACGGACGCTTTTCTGCAAAAGTACTTTTTGCGGAAAAAGCGTCCGTGCCAATTTAGACGCACTCTTCCGCAAAAAAGCCCCGATCGCCATTTTCGCGATTGGGGCTTTTTTGCGGAAAACAGATCTTAGCTGTCTACACTGGCCCTTTTGCGCAAAAGCTTTGCGCAAAAGGGACTTTTGCCCGAACGGGAGCAGCATAGTATTTCCGCAAGAAGCACTGATTTCTTACAGTAGGAAGTCACAGTGCTTTTGCGGAAATTCGTAGACAGCTGGCAAGTTTTTCCGGAAAAGCGGCTGATTTTCCGGAAAAAATGGCCAGTCTAGACACAGCCAGTCTGTATACACACTGAGATCCAGTATTCTGAAACTTGGGCTATGACTACACAACAAAGATTAACTGACTTATATTAGGTCGATTTAAGAGCTACTGCATTAATTACTGCAGTGACTAATGTTCACACTACCCTCCTTGGGTTGGCAGTGTCTGTCCTCACCAGGAGTACTTCCACTGACCTAGGGAGCTGAGAGCCCAGTCTCTGAGCTTTACTGGCAGCTCCCTGCTGGGAGCGTGGCTACCTTGCTAGGAAAAGGGAAGCCAGCTGGGGCTCCCTGTTGAGAGCAGGGTCCATTCACCCTTGCTCCCAACATCTACACAAATTTTGCATCACGCTAATGCCACCAACATATGCCAACATAATTAAAACCACCTCAATGAGAGGTGCAGGGCTTAACAGTGAGTTGTCTCATCGGAAGGAGCATTGCAGCATATACACACCTCCACTCTTACCGACAAAAGCTGACTTTCATTGACAAAACTGTATAGTGTAGACAAGGCTTTAGGATTTTGGAGTGCTGACCAGTGTTCTCTGAGATCTTCCATCCATGAGCAGAGTGAGGTCATGTGCGCTTTTGTTCGCTACCGTTGCACTCACCAATCTACCGTCACCTTTGTTTGGGATCACTCACCGCTTTCCTCCGGCACAGCCCCCAGCCAGCCCTGAGAGCATGCACGCCATGCTGGACGGAAACCCGCTCGGGACACACGGCAATTAAAGGGGCTGTGACCGCATTTTGGCCCCATCCTCCCAGGTGTTTCCCCCGCTCCCTCCCCCCGGACAAAACTAGCTGGCAACCCTAGTACCAGCACCTTGGTTTTTTTAAACAAAAAAAGCACTCTGTGTGTGTGTGTCTGCGTGCGTGCGTGCGAGTGAGAGAGAATGGAAGAAAGAATACTAAAACAACCCTTTCCCAGTCAAAGAAAATAAAGAGCTGTTAAATCAGAATTTTCACCCACACATCCTTATTATAAGTGCCAATGTACTGTATTTGTCCTGCAATCTGCTTATTGACCACCCCTGTAATCTTGCATTTCTACTGCAGATGTGATTTAATCCTGGCATCAAGCTTTCTTTAGTTTGAAAAAAACCCTTATTCAAGCTAGAAAGAAAACAAAACAAGCAGGAAAATTTTCATTCTCCGTGAGTTTAAAACAAATTTGCCAAAATCGCCCTCTTTCCCCTGGAGACACTCTGGAAAAAAGCTGCAGCCCACAGCCCTTGGCATAATGACCTCTCTAAACCCTGTGGGGCTCCTGCTGCAACATTAGCTATTGCAGGGTCTATCCCACCCTCTTCCCTTAGGATAGACCCTGACCACATTTCTCCTCCTTGCAAAGCAGCTCCCCAAATCATCCTGATCAAAGTCATCCTGATCAAAATCATCCTGCTCCCAAAATCATCCTGATCAAATCATCCTGCTGGAGCAGCAGCAGCAGCAGCAGCAACTTCCACTGTCTCTTCCCTCCCTATTTTCTATATGCAGTTGTGTCCTCAGGGGATCAGCCCACCTTCTTCCATTTAAGGTCTGCAGCCCGCACCCCTCACTGATCTTTTCCTGCTCTCTGCGGCTGCTTTGGGCTCCTCCATCCCTCCTTGTCTGCCTGGCTGCTGGGAAGAAGCCTCCCCTTGGAAGAGACACAAACCAAGACAGGCTGCAGCAGCAAGCCCTGCTGCAATGTAAGCGTCTCCACTATTCCACTGCCTACACCTCCATCTTCTTCTTTCCCCACCTCCTGGAGAGGATTTGGGGGGCAGAGCTCCCTTGACTGATACTTCTATGGGGAATTTGACGACCACTTGCCTGTGGCCCCCCTCCTGCCCCATGTCCCGCCAGCTGCCGCACCTGCAACAAAAGCCTGTGTGATGAGGTGGGTGTGGGGGCAGGGGAAGGCAGCTGTGCCCCTGCCTGCCTGGAAGCATTCTACATGGCCACCTCCCTGCAACCACAGGCACAGCCCCTGGCTGACCACGTGGTGCCACATGAGCCTCCCAGTCAGCTGCAGAGGGGCAGGCAGTGCTGCTGGGGCTGGAAAGGTGACAGCCAGCCAGCAGCACCTGGACATAGGTGGTGCAGGGCAGCCCACGTGCCAGGAGAGGTGGGCACTGACTTGCTGTACCAAGGGCTCATGGGCAGTGCATGGAGCCCTGAGCTTCTGACTTGGCAGTGCTGGTTACTCACCTGTGAAGCTGTGCTGCCGTGCAGCTTTGAGGGAACACTGCTAATGGGGAGCTTCTTCCTTGCTCCTGAGGGAGTAGCCCCAGCATTGTCATGGGGCAAGCAGGGCTGGGAGGCAAATGTCATTGCAGAGCCTTTGGCCATTATCTTTGAAAACTAGTGGAGATCGGGAGAGATCCCGGATGATTAGAAAAAGGCAAATGTAGTGCCCATCTTTAAAAAAGGAAAGAAGGACAATCCAGGGAACTACAGACCATTCAACCTTATCTCAGTCCCTGGAAAAATCATGGAGGGGATCCTCAAGGAATCCATTTGGAAGCACTTGGAAGAGAGGAATGTGATAAGGAATAGTCAATATGGATTCACCAAGGGCAAGTCATGCCTGACCAATCTAATTAGCTTCTTATGATGAGGTAACTGGCTCTGGATATGGGGAAGGCAGTGGATTTGATATACTTTGACTTTAGCAAAGCTTTTGATACAGTCTCCCACAATATTCTTGCCAGCAAGTTAAAGAAATATGGATTGGATACATGGACTGTAAGGTGGGTAGAAAGTTGGCTAGACTGTCGAGCCTAATGTGTAGTGCTAAACGGCTTGATGTCAGGTTGGCGGTCGGTTTCAAGCGGAGTGCCCCAAGGACTGGTTCTAGAGCCAGTTTCATTCAACATCTTTATTAATGACCTGGATTAGGGTGTGGACTGCACCCTCAGCAAGTTTGCGGATGACACTAAGATAGAAGGAGAGGTAGATATCTTGGAGGGCAGAGATATGGTCCAGAGTGAAGTAGGCAGATTAGAGGATTGAACCAAAAGAAATATGATGTGGTTCAACAAGGACAAGTGCAGAGTCCTGTACTTGGGATGGAAGAATCTCAAGCATTGTTACAGGCTGGGGACTGACTGGCTAGGTAGCAGTTCAGCAGAAAAGGACCTGGGGATTACAATGGATGAGAAGCTGGATATGAGTCAACAGTGTGCCCTTGTAGCCAAGGCTAATGGCATATTAGGTTGCATTAGAAGGAGCATTGCCAGCAGGTAAGTGATTATTCCCCTGAATTCTGCACTGGTGAGGCTGCATCTGGAGTACTGTGTCCAATTCTGGGCCCCCCAGTACAGGAAGGGTGTGGATGCATTTGAGAGGATCCAGCGGAGGGCAACCAAAATGATTAGAGGGCTGAAGCACGTGACCTATGAGGAAAGGCTGAGGGATTTGGGATTATTTAATCTGCAGAAAAGAAGAGTGAGGGGGGATTTGATAGCAGCCTTCAACTTCATGAAGGGAGGTTCCAAAGAAGATGGAGAAAGGCTGTTCTCAACAGTGACAGATGGCAGAACAAGGAGCAATGGTCTCAAGTTACAGTGGGGGGAGGTCTAGGTTGGATATTAGGAAAAACTATTTTACTAGGAGGGTGGTGAAGCACTGGAATGGGTTACCTAGGGAGGTGGTGAAATCTCCATCCCTGGAGGTTTTTACATCTCAGCTTGACAAAGCCCTGGCTGGGATGATTTAGTTGGGGTTGGTCCTGCTTTGGGCAGGAGGCTGGACTCAATGACCTCCTGAGGCCTCTTCCAGTCCTAGGATTCTATGGAGGAGCAAGACCCCCAAGCAGTCTGTTACAACACCTGCAATTATAACAAAATCCCATTCTCGATAAAAATGTTCAAGAAAATGCTAATCAACATAAAAATTACTGACTTAATCTGCCTATTATTCCTGCACAGTGAAACAGATTTGTGGTCACAGAACCAAAGCCAACAGGAAGAGCAGAACTGAGGGAGTAATGGTGTATGGACATATTTTCCTTGGCACTGAATTCTAGGATTATACATGCACCCCTTACAGTTTTATTGTTTTGAATGGGACCATGGATTCTAGACCTGAGATGTGGAAAACTGAAGGAGAACTGCTGGCATCTAAAAACTCTGAAGGGCAGTACAGTTAATAATATCATCTAAGATTAATCTATTTTTCTATAGACTATATAAAACTTGATTTGCGAGTATATTTTATTTTAATCAAACTGGTCAACTTCGTAAGGTGTTACAGTGTGGGCTAGCTTTTACTGATTAGGCAAAAACTGAACTGACCATTTTAGTCAAACTGTCTGAGACAGTGTCTTGATGCAAGGGAATGAAAAAGAGGGAGCAGAGGCAGGTCAAAGAAATCAGACGGGAATGTTCCCACAGAAGAAGGAAGGAAGGATTGAGAAAGTGTCAAACTTTTAATTAAGACAAGCAGTACAGAAAAAGATAGGAGAATATTTTTCTGAACAGCCCATCTCCATAAATGGGGTTGACTGAAGTAACACTGACCCTAAGTACTAAATTAAAATATGCAGTACAAAAGCATTCACACCAGACACCTTATACATCCATAAATACACAGACCATTCTTTAATGTACTTACATCGTCACCAGAGAAATACTGATCTATGATTTCAAATGCTAGTTTATAGATGTCCTCATTCTCGTGCTGTTGCAAGGCTTCAATTTTCTCCAAACCTGGCCAAATGACAGCAGGAATAAAAGTGTTCAACAGATTAATATGACTTTGTTACTAGCTGCTTTTTTGTTAGCATTTCATATGTAAGAAAATACTGCCTTTAGCTACATTAGTTCCTCAAGATATATTGGAGAACAAGAACAGTCATGATGGAGCCTAGTCTCCAAACATGACCCAGTTGCCATCTTCTTTTTTAAGTTAGAGGATCTGGCTTGTGAAATCTAATCTCAGCACAATCAGTTTTCATGGGCCACCTGTCTTAATGATGACTTAGACTCTTATCTAAAAAGCCTCTAGGGCTGCCACAATCCATTACCTTTTATGTAAGTTAGGTAAAGCACTCAGTTACACAAAGTGTGTGCATTTCTGCTGTATCTTTTGTCCCATACAGACACTGTACATCTTGGCATGCTGAAAGTGGCTCCACATTAGAGAAGCATACCAAGAGTGAAATGCAGACACAAAATTACATACCTCCAGTAGTTTAAAAGCATAACTTCAGTTTGGAGCAAGAAATTTATGAACATGGAAAAAATCTTTCCAAGATGCTATTTTAAGACATCTCTAACTTGCCATCATATATACATTGTTGGTGTGCGACTGAACAGGGACTTGCTACCTCAAGCCCATCTTCTCTTCCTACTTTATTCTGCAAGGCAGTCAAAATGCTGACACTCATTCCCACTAAAAAGGAATGGCGCAAAATCGTGAGTTTTATTGATGTGTTGGGTGGCAGAAGTTGGGTGGAAGTAATGCTTTCTTTCAAACAATTCTGAGAAAGATACAAAAAGCTACTACATGTCAACCTCCATACTCTGGGTATCCCTCATCTGGGGACACCTGTGATATGGAGATGAAACAGATCTCCACCCTGCCGCTCCCCCACTCCGTAGATGAGGGAATGGCAGCACAGTGACACGCTTCCCACCGCGGCTTTTCCACAACACTCAGAGAGAAAGAGTGTATCACACATGGGAGCATTGGGGGTGTGGAGCCACCTGTCCCTCTGGGAGCAGTGCACCAGGTAAGTACTTTATGTCCACTCCCCTCACACCCAGACCCGACAGCACCCTCCATGGCCTGGCAAAACCTTTAATCTGCATTTCCTGGATTAAAGAAGTTCAAGTGTACTGAAATACACTGATCTATGGAACTGTGTCCTCATCCCACCCTGCCACCAAGTGTTCTCCAATGTGAAAATCCCTCTAAATAAGTTGCACTAAATAGAAAACAACCTCAATGGCTACAAGGCAATGGATTCTTGCCTCCTCCACCCCGGCCTTCAGATAGTTTCATCTGCTTGCTGATCCCATGTAATCCAAAGAGGCACAGTGCCAGCAAACACCAAAGAGACATATCCAGGAGCAACAGCTGGGCATTACAGGGAGGTGACGCTGCTTTGCCTCTCCTGCCCCCAAACCAGGAAGGCTGTCATGGCAGCAAAAAACCACATTTTAGAAACCCTGCCTTCTGTACTACATTGGCTCTGAACAAAGACGACAAAGTGATCCCCCAGCAAATAAGTTTTTAAAAGCCTAACAAATTCTTACCTGCACATTCTTCAATAATTTCAGCTATTGTGCTAGCCTCATCACCAGCCATTATCAGAATGTTTTTCAGCCCATCCAAGACTACCTGGACCACCTGAGAGTCTTTTACTGACAGTAAATTACAGAATGGTGGGATTACGTTCTGCTGAACAAGATATTCAACCTAGATATGGAGAAAATGATTTCAGAATTATGTGATTAATCTCACAATCCAATATATGAGTTTTTCTGTTGTGTGTCTCCATCCATCCATCTGTGAGTCAGTTTGTTTAAAACCTCCTCCTAAATGATAAAAGGACCACCACATTTGGTATGCAGCATTCTCTTATCATAACTTAAAACAAAGTCAGGGCTTGGTTGTGCCAGGACAATGGAATATGCATGAAACGTGATTGTTTCCTATCAAATGGAAAGGGAGAGCTGATATAGCATGGACAGTTATACTTATGAATGACCACGGGGGGGGGGGGGGGGGGGGGGGGAGCTATCCCCTTCTTATCCTCCAACCCCAGCCCCGGGCCCCTCCTCAACCCCCCAATCCTCTTGCACCCCCTCACACCTCCAGCCTCCTACCCTTAGTGTGCCCCCACCCCGCCCTCCTCCCCGACATTCCCAAGCCCTTGCCCTGACTCCTGCACTTCCCAGCCCTCTTCCCTGAAGAACCGGAACAATGCCTGGTAAGTCTTCTAATGCACTATATTTTAACAATGAATGAAAGTCAGTCACACACACCTGGTCTTTTCTTCCACTTATCGTCAAGTTGCTAATTGCCCAAGCAGCTTCTTTTTGTGTTCCAAAGTCCCCCTGAAGGGAAAAATTGATAGTTCATTAAAATTAGCAAACACACATCTGTAAAACTTATTAAAACTCAGATATTCCGTGTCAGATTTATAAAAAGATGACAAACTTGCGTAAGTGATAGCTTGACTGACCTTAGCCAGCTGGTGTATGATCATAGGGATTAATCCAGCATCTATTACAGCTTGAACTTGTTGCTGGTTTCCTGCTGTGATATTGGAAAGGAACCAAACTGCTTCCTATAATCAGACAAAATGAGAAACCACCTTTCTTCAGAAATAATTTAACTCTTTGTCCATGGCTAAAAAGTATTACATATGAACTGCAGTGACACAAAATGCATTAAGTAAGTCCAGCAATTCTTCATCAGCCTATTCTACCATGCATTCCTTGTCCTATAAACACCTATTCCCCGAAGAAAAAAATCAGAGGCATTCAGTGAGCTTTAGCATAAAACTGGCTTCTGTGACTATGGTTTCAATTTGGCAAGTTATACAGGCCTTTCAAATGACACACGGGCCTGGTCTACACTACATGGGAAGGCCGAAGTAAGATACGCAACTCCAGCTATGTAAATTATGTAGCTGAAGTCAAAGTATCTTATATCGTGTTTCCATGCCATCCAAACAGTGGGAGATCAATGGGAGCTTCTCTTACTCCTCGTGAGAAGTAGGAGTACCGGTGCTGACAGAGGTACCCTTGGAGTTTGATCTAGCAGGTCTATACTACACCCGCTAAATCAAACCATGCAAGATCGACTGTGGCAATCTTCCGTGTAGCACAGAACTGCCTTAGGGACCAAAAAGCCAGACTTACAGCCAGGTCTTGTCTGTCTTATCCCATGTGTAAAACAGGTCATCACCCTGTGGCACATGAGCCAATTTTCACTGGCATACGAGCCTACCCACCAGATCTACACTGACCATACGTCCTGGAAAGCCTTGCCAGACATTTCACTACTTGATGGGAAGACGCGACTGAGAAATGGCTTCATGCTGCTCCTCACACGGTGCAGGAGCCTGCTCCTCCTCCTTCCTACCACCCCTCCTGGCTTCTGGTAGGGAACAGTTTCTGGCCACTCTGCCACCCACTGCCCCACTACTATGCAATCCCCTCTGTCCCCCCATGGGATTGCCTCTGTTGCACAGAGCCCCCAGTCTGGCCACACCACCTCCTTGTCCTCTACTGCTGCCGCTGTTGCTGGAGGGACCTCTGTGCCTTGGAGCTGCTGGTGAGTGAAGCGAGCAGCATGGAGCCAAACGGCTCACAGCTGGCCAAGATGCCGCAGTCTGACTGAGGCCTCTGCCTACACCAGGGGACATGCTGGCCTGCACCAGCCATGTGGCCAAGGCCCTGGAGGCTTACAGTGCCACCACCTGGCTGACTCACCTGCAGTCCGAGGAGCTGTGGGAGCTGGTTGACGGTGTGATGCTCAGCCTGCGCGGGAAGGCGCTGCACCTGCCGCCCTGTCCCACCAGTGACCCAAGGGAGCAGGCGAGGCGCTGTGTGACACCCCTGCTTGGCTGCCATCTGTGCTAGTGGCTGCTATGCAAGCCAGTGACCCTGCACTGCGGCCACACCTGCTGCCATCACTGTGCTGAGCCTGGCAACTGTGGCCACTGCCATGGGCCCTGATGCACTGCCACCGACGCGCCCGGCCCCACCAGCTCCCAGATCAGCATGGTGCTGGGCAACCTGCTGGAGAAGTGGCTGAAGGAGGAGAGGCGGGCTGTGCAGTGATCACAAGGCTCAAGCAGCAGTAGCATTGGCGAGGAAACTGTGGCTGAGCTCTCCTCCTCCCAACCCTGCTGGAGGAACGGTAGCGCAGTGACATGCTGTCCAGAGGCTTTCCACACTGCTCCCATTGACCTGCCAATGAGAGCAGCAGGGGTGGTGCTTGGCAGCAAGGGGGGGATGCAAAGCCAGGTCAGCACTCCTCTTCATGCCCAGATGCCTGCACCCATATCCCACCTAACTTACCCCATCCCCCTGCCAAGACCCTGCACCCCTTCCTTGCTCCTGCATCTTCCCTCCTGGCCACACACTGCACGCTCCCTTGCTGTCCTTTCCCTGGGCCCTGTAGAGCTGAAGTGCCAGAAGAGTGAGATGTCTCAGTTGGGGGCCACATCAGTGAGTGTTGGGGTTTTTTAGAGTTGTTTTTACTTCTCACTTGTGTGGTCCCCAACTGATTTTTCTATGGGTCAGTGGCCCCCGACCCAAAAAAAGGTTCCCCACCCCTGCCATAACTAAAGAAAACACTGAACCCTTTTGTGTTGAACATAAATTAATATTTTACTTTTTTTAATGCAGTTTGATAAACATGAGAAAGTTAAAATGCTTAGTCTGTTTAATAATTTAAATTAAACCGTTCTCCCCAGCTGCAGCACTAGCAAAATGACTTGGGCATCATTATGTAATTAAAGGTGAGTTTCCATTAGCAACTGATGGTCTGCGGAAAGGTTTTCATTGAACCAGGTTGTCCACAGGGTGTGCAATGGAGAGAGACCCTCCCTGCCTCTCAGGAGAGCAGCACGGCCCAGGGCAGGAAGGTTAAATCTTGGCACGCCACGCTGGAAAGATTGCCAACCCCTGTGCTAAAACTTCCCTCCCAGACAGCTTCTATAATGTAGCTATGTGTTTCCAATACAAAATTCTACAACACAGTGAAAGCTAACAACATAGGAGTCAATATAAATTAAAGTTTAATGGACTTTTAGATACACAATTAGTACACTCCCCACTGAGGCAGCCTCATTTATACCAAGGCCCCCCTCCATATATTTTGCAGTTATATTTGCACCCACTTTCTGACCTCTTTGAACTGCTAGAGTTATTACCATTAAGGACATAGCCTTCTGGTTTTATTGTTATATTTAGCTAAATAAAACTTTACTGTGCCAGAGAATCCAGAGGCGAGACTGCAGAATTTAGCTCAAATAAGCTTTGAATTACTGGGGGAGCAGGGATGGGGAAGGATTTGCTTATACTATTTATTGAAGCTCACGTCAGAAGTTTTAATCTCTGATTTTTGCATATAAAACTAGGCATGCATAGAATACTTCCATCCTAAGACAATAAAATAACTGATAGTTTTGTTCAACAGCTCGGTGACAATCTTCTGCACTGGAACAAAAAAGACTGGGGTTCATTTCCTATTTCTATTGTCTTCGAGTAGGGAGTGTTGTTGATGCAATTCATTCAAAGCAGCCCCCACTAGTAATTATAATATTTTGAAGGCACATTTGTTTTTCCTGTGGGCACACTTGAAACTGATAATGCTTATTTATGACTATTAACTGCAAAGCAGATGATTTGCAGCTCTCATCTAGTGATACACAGTATGTATTTCAATGCTAACATGACCCTTAGGATAGATATCTTTAGATCATGAGCTCTAGAGCCAGATACTGTGTACAACAGGGCACTAGAGCCAATGTGCGTGCCTCTCTGCGCCTGTTACAGCCTTTGGGCCCTTACAATTAGGAGCAATACTTTCAGATCACACACTTGTTCCTACTCCATGTGCTATAGAGGAAACTGGATATAAGGGCTCTTGCCTCTTAAGCAGAAGAGCAACAGGAAAGACTCTATCTCCCAAGGAGCTAGGAGATGCCTTCCCCTCTAATAGGCAGAAGGCCTGAGAGGGGGCTACGAGAACACAACAGGAAGCTTCTACTGACGAGAGTGGTGAAACTCTGGAGATCGCTTTTTATCTTTGGCCCTCTGGAGAAGTAAATCTGTTTTGGGTTGCTTTCCATTTGCTCTAAATTAATAAAGAAAATCCTGAAAAAGGAACTAGCTCTGTGCAGTTGGTTTGAGTAGGTTTTAATCTTCCTCGGTTGGTGGATCTGACCACCAGCTCTCACACAGTCCTATAAAATCTGTGCACATGTTAGGCACTATATAAATAAGTCTGCCAGGAGTGAAAACTGGAAAACGTGTAGGTTTCAATATTGCTTTTGCTCTTGGTCTGAAACAGAGGAGTTCCAACCACATCACTCCAACGTGCACTCACCTTTGATACTTATATGCTGTAAAATTTTACAAAAGCAACATTTCTATCTGAAAAGATATTTTCCACTCTCAATAAAGTAGTCCCTTAAGTGGGATTACCAATCATATCTCCAAGAGAACAAGTCTGTGGCCACTATGCAGACATGGTTATTAATGGAAGGTGAGGAAAAATAATTTTTTTATACTGTTCTCTCAAGTTAAAAGAATAAATCCTGCTCACCAGCAGTTGGGAACTCTGCTTGATACATGCTACAAAAGCAGACATATTTTGCTAACTTAAAAGCTGAACCAAGAAACAAAATAAAAATGAAAATAAAACCAAAATATACCTTGTTTATCTTCTCTTTTGGATGCGTCAAGAGATTTGGGAAGTGAGAAAGAACATCACAGTTGAGAACAACTTGTGTTTGCTCATCAGTACCAGTTACTATGTTGCCCACTGCTCTCAATGCTGCTGTCTATATTTGAAGAAAAAATAGCAAGACATTACTGCATGTATGCAACTACTTGTGGTAAAACAAGGACCACTAAAAACACCAGGATAGTATCCCTTTAAGATACCCATTTCCTTAAATACAATTTAGCACTGTATTTTCAAAACCATGCTCAGCAATATGCTTAGAGAATGCAGAGTGGATTTCTTGCACCACAGCTCCACAAAGTGAAAGTAGAGTACAAATATTTTCTTGAATGAAAAAGTTCTTTCTGGCTGAAGTCAAGGAGAGTGCAAGATTACAAAGAAAAAGAAAGGTTTAGGAACTTAAAACTGAAAGTGAAAAAAGTGAATGAGAAGACCAATTAATTCAGAGGTCTGATCTGAATTACATGTAATGTTCCCATGCATTTAACTGTTATCACACCAGTCAGCTATTCAACTGATCTGTGCTACAGTAGCATTACAAGAAGTTCCTATTTTTCCCCCTTTTTTGAATTGCTCTCAGTGGGCTCTAGACCTTTAATTAAATAGTGAATGTTTGACAAGTGAAACAATGCATTACAAAATACTCTTTTTTTAAAAAAGTAAACTGGTTTAAAAGATTTCAGGACAGCCAAAGGAAGTAAGAACTAAGAAATATAAAAAGTATACAGATACCTCCAAAAGGTCCTATTTTGCTCCATGGTTTTATAGTACTAACTTTTTAAAAGTGAACATTTTCCTAAATCCCTCTCATTTCGCTGTAGTTTTGAGCTGGCTAAACTAGATTGGCTTCCCTAGCTTCTATAGGGAACTATCCATTTAAGTTTTCCTGAATTTTAATCCTCTGTTATTTGGTGCATGTATTACTTCGTGTATAGGAAGAAGGGTGGATGCTACATACGATGATACTTTATCATGAAAATAAAAATGGTTATTTTGGGGGCTTTGAGTGCCAAAATAAACTCAGGGACTATAACCCTCTATTAAGGAGAAGATTTCTACCCTTGTCTTGTTAGAACAATGACTAGAAACAGTCAAAGTTAAATAGACTGAAAAACAATCAAACAGGTAATCTATTTCTGATGCCCTACTAAATGATCTAACAAACCTGTAGATTACAGTGAAGTTTAAGGATTGTTCATTTTATATCCCTTCTGGCAAATTAATGTACAAATAATGTAAAGAATAAAACTGTGAAGCATGTAGAAGAACATAATTTGTTGGACAAAAGT
>CM057845.1:265906219-265923850 GCA_030068395.1 Apalone spinifera
GAATTACACAAAAATGAGGAGGTTAGTTAAACAGAAATTAAAAGGCACAGTTACGAGAGCCAAATCCCGGAAAGCTGCATGGAAACTTTTTAAAGACACCAAAATACAAGCCCAACTTAAATGTATACCCCAAATTAAAAAACATAGTAAGAGACCTAAAAAAGAGTCACCGTGGCTTAACCACCATGTAAAAGAAGCAGTGAGGGACAAAAAGGCATCTTTCAAGAAATGGAAGTCCAATCCCAGTGAGATAAATAGAAAGGAACATAAACACTGTCAAAACAAGTGTAAAAATGTAATAAGAAAAGCAAAAAAAGATTGAGGAACTGCTAGCCAAAAACTCAAAACACAATAGCAAAATGTTTTTTAAGTACCTTAGAAGCAGGAAGCCCGCTAAAAAAACCAGTGGGTCCCCTAGACAATCGAGATACAAAAGAAGCAATCAAGGACGATAAAGCCATTGCAGAGAAGCTAAATTATTTCTTTGCATCAGTCTTCACGGCTGAGGATGTTGGGGAGATTCCCAAACCTGCACCGTCCTTTGTGGGAGATGAATCTGAGGAACTGTCCTGGATTGAAGTGTCATTAGAGGTGGTTTTGGAACAAATAGAAAAACTTAACATTAACAAATCACCGAGACCAGATGGCATTCACCCATGGGGTCTAAAAGAACTTAAATGGGAAACTGCAGAACTGTTAACTGTGGTTTGTAATCTATCCTTTAAATCAGCTTCCCTACCTACTGATTGGAAGATAATTAATGTGACACCAATATTTAAAAAGGGCTCTAGAGGTGATCCTGGCAATTACAGACAGGTAAGTCTAACGTCGGTACCGGGCAAATCATTTGAAACGATAGTTAAGAATAAAATTGTTAGGCAGGTCGAAGAACATAATTTGTTGGGCAAAAGTCAACATGGTTTCTGTAAAGGGAAATCATGTCTTACTATTAGAGCTCTTTGAAGGGATTAACAGACATGCAGATAAGGGGGATCCAGTAGATATAGTATACTTAGATTTTCAGAAAGCCTTTGACAAAGTCCCTCACCAAAGGCTCTTGTGTAAATTACATTGTCATGGGATAAGAGGGAAGGTCCTTTCATGGACTGAGAACTGGTTAAAAGACAGGAAACAAAGGGTAGGAGTAAATGGTACATTTTCAGAATGGAGAAGGATAACTAGTGGTGTTCCCCAAGGGTCAGTCCTAGGACCAATCCCATTCAACTTACTCATAAATGATCTAGAGAAAGGGGCAAGCAGTGAGGTAGTAAAGTTTGTGGATGATACTAAACTGGTCAAGACAGAAGCAGACTGAAGAACTTCAAAAAGATCTCACAAAACTAAGTGACTGGGCAACAAAATGGCAAATGAAGTTTAATGTGGATAAGTGTAGAGTAATGCACATTGGAAAAAATAACCCCAACAATACATATAGTATGATGGAGGCTAATTTGGCTATGACAAATCAGGAAAGAGATCTTGGGAGTTATCGTGAATATTCCTCTGAAAATGTCCACACAGTGTGCTGCGACACTCAAAAAGGCAAATAGAATGTTAGGAATTATTAAGAAAAGGATAGAAAAGAAGACACAGAATATCTTACTGCCCCTGTATAAAACTATGGTACGCCCACATCTTGTGTACTGCGTATAGATGTGGTCTCCTCACCTCAAAAAAGATATTTTGGCCTTGGAAAGGGTTCAGAAAAGGGCAACTAAAATGATTAGGGGTTTGGAACGGGTCCCATATGAAGAGAGGCTAAAGTGACTGGGATTTTTCAGTTTAGAAAAGAGGAGGCTGAGGGGGATATGATAGAGGTATATAAAATCATGAGTGGCGTGGAGAGGGTGAATAAAGAAAAGTTATTCATTAGTTCCCATAATATAAGGACTAGAGGACACCAAATGAAATTAATGGGTAGCAGGTTTAAAGCTAATAAAAGAAAGTTCTTCTTCACATAGCACCTAGGCAACCTGTGGAACTCCTTGTCAGAGGAGGCTGTAAAGGCTAGAACTATAACTGAGTTTAAAGAGAAGCTAATAAATTCATGGCAATTAGGTCCATAAAAGGCTATTAGCCAGTGGATAGGAATGGTGTCCCTGGCCTCTGTTTGTCAGAGGCTGGAGATGGATGGCACGAGACAAATCGCTCGATCACTGTCTTCACTCTACCCCCTCCGGGGCACTTGGTGCTAGCCACGGTCGGCAGACAGGCTACTGGGCTAGATGGACCTTTGGTCTGACCCAGTATGGCCATTCTTATGTTCTTATCCTGTCTGGCCTGTCAGCAGCAGCTTGTGGCTAAACCACCATGTGTCAAAAATACCTAATTATAAGACTAATACAGTTACCACCCTCTCCTCTTTGCCCCATCTTGATGCAAAAGAAATTAATATGGTTGCTGAGACAAGCTGCAGCAGACAAGGTGGCTGGGCTCATGGGAGATAGGCAGAGAGCGGCAGCTTAGAGTTACCATTTTTACCCCTTCCTTCCCTACCTCAGGACGGTGCAGGCCAAACTGCAGGAAAGGAATTCAAACCCTTCAATTTCCATACCCCCACAATCTCACCTTCAGTCACATCTAATCAGCTATTCCCGGCACATCTATGACCCCTAGATTAATAAATAAATTCTAGCTCAATTAATCTCTCTATACCAATTCCCCCCACTCTGCCAATTGGTATATCTCCTCTCAAAAAAATCAACTCTCCCCTTCTAAAATCAAATCAATGCTGTCTTCCAAATTACAGTGCATGTGTTACCTGTCCCTCTGAAAATCAATTAAATCATTCCTGTTTTCACCTCTTTAAAATAATCAATTGTTACAGGTCCCCATCTCTTTTTGTGAGGATGCTATTGCCCCTCTTCTGGTGTTTTCTTCAGACTGCCAGCAGCCTTCAGCTCCTATCTCCTTCTGTGCCTTGGCTGGACCAAGCTAAAAGCATAGCCTCTTTCCTTCTACAACATCAGCAAGACTCAAGCCCTTTGTTTCTTCATTTCCTCCCATTCTTCTTAAAAGAGCAGCAGCTAAAAGGCAGTTTTGCTTCTTATTCCCCCTCTCTTTCAGAAGCGCCAGCCATTGTATTTTACATTCTCATTTTCTCTCTTGACACTAATACAGCTATTGACACTTCGGTCACTTTCCCTTTCACTCCCATTAAAAATGGACACCTGGACTGAACTATTGCCCTCTTCCTGACAGATATTAACTGAGCAGCATAGCCAGCCAAAATTTGGGAGAGGACATGTTCCTCTCATGTCTCTCAGTGGTCAGAAATATTCAGACATTAATTTGGCTGTGTTATATGTATGGATTTCTTACTCTTATTATTCTGCTTAAATATAAAACTTTTTATATAATTGTTTATGACACATTTCCTGGATAGCTTGAACTGTGCAACCCAGATGCAGCTGTCTGTATTCAATAGCTTTTCTAAACCTGTAACATTTATAGTATCTTTTTAAAGCAGGAAGAATTACTCACTAAGCCTTCTGGTTCTAGTCCTGAACAGAGTAGCACTCAATTTTAGGAAATATTTTTTTCAAGAATGGCAAAGAATCAACATTATCTGTGATGGTCATGAGATGACTGTTTACCCTTCCATTTCCTAATGTTAATCACTGTTGGAAAAATACCTTAAGGGCTGCAAGCAAAAGCGCAATGATTAGGAGAAAGGTGCTAGAAATAAATTGTCATGGTTTTAATAAAAAATTCCAAACAGAAGACACTTTTCACCTTTACCCAGCAAACATCCATATATTCCAAAAATGAACAACTGTTAGCACTTACTTGACTGTACCACAGCTTGGGTCTGTGCAGAAGTGCCCGACGCTATGTTAGTCAGTGCCCACGCAGCTTCAAATTGTAACGAAGGACTGTTAAAAAAAAAAAAAAGTCAACCAGTCATTTGAAATCTACTTTTTAGCCTACTATATGGCTGCCCGCTATTGATAATAGCCACGTATGTACGTAGAAATTGCAGAATTTAACACTGTGCTGTGGCAAGCATCCAAAGGACAGAATGGAAAAACAAACGATATTTCCCAAAACCTCCTTTATTACTGACCATCACTGAAAAGAACCCAACTAACTGTTGCCCCCACAACCGCGGCACCTCCCCTCATTTGCTAGATCCACACACACTGCAAATACCGCCTCACATACAACTGATACAAATACCTCTTCTAAATGTTGAGAGGGAGGAGAGAGCAGCACGGGGTGGGGGGGGATCTCTGTCCCCCTCTAAGGCCTGGAGGGAAGGAAATAGCACTAGGGATTTGAGGGTTGCCAGGCATCCGGTTTTCGATCAGAACACCTGATTGAAAAGGAATCACTGGCCAGGCCATTAAAAGTCCAGTTGATGGCACAGCGAGGCTAACAGAGGCTCCCTTCCTGCCCTGGCTCCATGCAGTTTGATAGAAGCAGCCAGCATTTTCTACTGGTTCCTAGGCAGAAGGGCAGTTAGGGAAGCTCTGTACATTACCCTTGCCCTCAGCACTGCATCTGCAGCTCCCACCGGCCGGGAACTGCCGTCTCCAGGAGCTGTGGGGCAGTGTAGCACGCACCACACAGAACTGCCTGAACACACCTCTGCTCATGGATTGGACACTCCTGTGCTTCCAGGAGCAGCAGTGAGCCTGCTAACCCTGCTGCACTGCCAATTGGGAGCCACCAAAGGTAAACGCTGCCTGCCCACACCCCAAATCTCTTGGCCAGGTTGGAATCCCCTCCCATACCTAAACTGCTTCCCAGAGCTCACACCACGCATGTTCTCCTGCACTCCAAATCCCTTGGCCCAGAGCTCCCTCTAATTCTCCAAACCCCTCAGCTCCAGCACCAACCCAAAACCTGAACCCCCAGCCAGAGTCCTCACCCACACCTTGCACCTCCTGTTGTAGACCTCACTCCTTCCACATCCCAATCCCCTGCCCCAGTCCAGTGAAAGTGAGTGAAAATGGGGAAAAGCAAGCAATGGGGGAGGGA
Organism: Apalone spinifera; assembly: GCA_030068395.1. Taxonomy (NCBI): domain Eukaryota; kingdom Metazoa; phylum Chordata; order Testudines; family Trionychidae; genus Apalone; species Apalone spinifera. Next base: position 265,911,203 of record CM057845.1, read on the forward strand.
TTAAGTGAGTGGGAGCTGGGGGACTCAAAGTGTGGGGCAAAGGTGTTCACTGTGTACAATTAGAAAGTTGGCAACCCTACGATTTTCACAAGATGGGGAGGGAAGGAACAAGAGATGCTACTCCTGAGTCTGATCTGAATTTGCATGTTCTATAACACCATATGTTCCAGTGAAATGGAAGGGAACGCTAGTTGCTTCACATTCTATAAGACCAGTTATTAATCACATGGAATTGCTCTGACTGGCCTGTGGAGCTGTCAAGGGTCCAACAAGAGGGTGACAAGCATGCATCATTTCCAAAACCTGCAGACATTTGTCTTACATTTCTTTCAGATCTGCAACATTCCTCTCCACCACACACACTATACTTATTATATTAACCAACTTGTTTCTAGCCAGGGATTCCATCCACGCCATGGCACTCCTTAGTTAGAGAAGTCCATTATCTTTCCCCAAGAGCTGAATGTGCTGCCTTTACAATGCTTGTAGCCCATGACAGGGCCCAGAGAGCAAATACTGGAAAAATAACCCAATTTTTTCCAATTTCCCCCTGCCCTTTTTCAGATCACCACGCAACTTCAATCTTAAATTGTTGTTCTTTTTTTGGTTTTGGCTCAAAAATTGGAACTTGCACATAGTTAAGCAGATATGACAATGCAGGAGAGAAAAATTAACTGTCATGTGATATCTTAAATGATCATACAGGCCATTTCAGGTTTCAACGTAGGAACTGAAGTCTTTCAGGGCTGGTCAGCTCAATGCATTTGTCCTGTACAGTGGGGTGAGGAAACAGAAGCATACTGTCCTGAGCAGAACACCCATTATGGAATGTCCATAATCTCTTGGCGCAACTGAGTGTCTGAAAGCAAGATGTAAGCGTCTTTAGTTTTGCCATATTTTCAATGGAGATTGTGGGGTTTTGTTTTATTTCTTTTATAAAGGATAAGGGAAATTTTGATTACATTCGCTAACATGGTGTTGATGATATCACTGTCAAATATTGTAAGTATCTAGAAAGTATTAAATATATATTATATTCATTTTTTACATTTGCATATTTCTTATTTTCAAAAAGAAGAAAACACAGCACAGTTTCAACTCTGACTTATTTTTAGAAATAACCATCCCTAGCTAGCTAGACTACTTGAGATCGTCTAAGATAAAAATGCTCATTTATGTTGACTAAATTACAGAATAACTGGACCAAACAGCCTGGTCACATAAAGCACAGTCCTGATAACTATGTGAGTAAGAAGAGTCCAAAAGATCAAGACTAAAGGTAAAAGAGGCTGTCTGACTGGTGAGATGTCATAAAAGAAATCATGTTAGCTTGTGGCATATTAGAAGATATGGCAAGGAACGGAGCATTTTGGAGAGAGAAACTCCCATGAACCCCATTTGTTGGGGTTAATGCAAAGAAAAAGTTGCAGAATAAATTTGTCCCAGGAGCACTGTAGCGCAAAAGCATCACATAACTGATCTTCTTATATCAACGATTGCCAGTAAAATGCCATCATTTCCACCAACGAGAGCAGGGGAATATAGCTTGTTAAAGAAGCTTTGTGGATCAATTAGGAATGTGAATGTATGTCTTTATTGTCCCTGAGACCACATATGTAGCATCTGACACGTGCTTAGCCAAATACATAGTAATAGTTTGGTAAAGGGTTGTGCATAGATTGTGGTTAAAGGGCGTGATGGAGGACTAGCATTTATACAAGGGAGCAGAATTAAGAGTGTGGTGCAAGTTGTGATAATACTAAAATGCATGCCAGTGGGTGGAGGAATCAAGACTATGTATTATTAGATGACTTAACTTCTCATTTCCTGGCTTTCACAGATTTGTTTTAGGTATGTTGCACAGGTAGCAACTCTAACTGCTTCTTGAAGCTTTTTGTGAAATCGCTTCTTAGATCTGTTAATTCTTAATTGGAGGTGGCGTAGAAAAGGAATGGGTATTGTGGACCCAAAGATTTAAAAAGCATCTGGTAACAACATTTTATCCATCAGAAGCTGTGTATAATCATTTCTATTGTACAAGAAAGTGAGAGTAAATCATGGGTTCTGATGGAAGTTTTACGTGCACTCAACCTCCATCACACAGGTTTCTGTGTACCCAGTTCCCCATCAATTAGGTTTGTATGCATACGACAAACTTTCAATTAGGGATGTAAAATCCCACTTAAAAAGTTAAACTGACGGTTAACCGGGATCCTGTGGGCAGGGAGCCACTCTAGACTGGCCGGGCTGAACCAGCTGGACTGCAGGCTGTTCAGGCCGGGCCAGGCACCCCACCCCAGCTCTAGCCTAGACACATTAAAGCGCTTTCCACCTCCGGCACAGCAGTCAGCTGAACTGGAGTGCCTCCCTCCTACGTTGGGCAGGGGGGCTGCTCCAGCCCAGGTAGGCCAGGCCAACAATTAACCCATTACCCGGAAAGCATCTCTGGTAAGGGTGATACTTACTGGGTAATCTGTTAGCCTTTTACATCTCTACTTTCAATCATAACATGAAAAGCAGCTAAAAATGACCCTAATTCCAACTTAATCTTTTAATTACTACTGCATTAGATCTCTACCCCTACTCAAATTTTGTAGATAATTTTAAAAAGATATCAATCACAATAAAAGAATAACTGTCCAGGAAAAAACCTAATCCATAACCTAATATTAAAGACTCTCTACTACAAATTTACAAAGACACCATACACAAATTACACAAAAATTCAAAGTTTATAATTTAACTGTGTGAAATGTTGCACTGATTAGAAATCTACTTTTGCATAGAAAGGGGCATGTATAAGGCCATTTTATAATGGAACTCTAATTATGAAATTGTTACCAGGCACTATCATAATAGCTGATTTGCTGAGCAAGTCACAAGCAGAGCTTTGTGTATTCTATGATTCTGCAGCTGCAAAACTGCACTCCAGAAATCTCAGTTTGCAGTTCTAATTTATGGTTGCAGAAGTAACCTTGAAAACACTAAGTGAATGTAAACAAATGCAATGATGCCTGCCTGAGAATGAAGATAGTCTGAAACACTATCTGAGGGTTTATGAATTGTTCCAACTTCTCAATCAGAGCCACAGATCCTCTGATTGTGGAATTATTCTAAAGTGCCAAGAAATTTATCATAGCCCTCTGAACTCTGCCCAACTAGGACTTGCCTGGAGCTGTCTATTGCTCTCCAGGTTTTCCTACAAAGAAAAGTTACATAGCAGCAAATGCTCCTTGTACTGTTCAGGGGAAACAGAGCTGAAGTCCACCTTGCAGCCAGAGTGAGTGGAGACTGGAGTGTAAGCTGGTGAAACAGGCAGCCTGGGGAAAAATCAGCAACAGAGATCAATGTTGCTGTGGAATTCTGGCCCCCAGTGTCACAGTATACATGGGCCATGGTCATCTTCAATCATAAAACTTGGGGAAAGGGAAAAGGAAAAAAAACATATACTTACTTATCATCCCTTTCTAGACAGTTGACCAGAATTGGTAGAATTCCAGATTTTATTAAGTCATCAATAGGTGGATTTCTGTCACTGGATAACAGTTTTCTGTAAAATTAAGTAAAACAGATGAAAATAGGGATGTAAAATCCCATTTAATTAGTTAACTGGTTAAACTCCCCTCCCCCTCTGCTTCCACCGTGCGCAAGAATGTCAGCCTGTATGGGCTAGGAGCCCTCTGCTTCTTCCGTCCCCAGCCCCGTGAGACTGAGGCCACATGGCAGGCCACAAGCGGGAGGCTGCTCCCTACCCCTTCATATCCCTAGTAAATAACATCATCAAAGAACATTTTTGTAGCCACTGTGCATATTGTTGATTTTTCTTACCTTGCAGCTTGAACAGCACTCAATTGGATCACAGGGTTATCACTTGTGGCATTCTGCAATACAAAATAATAAAATCAGTAATCCATCAAATTAGCCAAAATTGTGAATTCAAGAAACTGACGATATTAAGCTTAACATACCTGCAATATAGCTTCTAGTGTTACATTTTGCTTGAAAAGAAAGAGAGATGATTTAGCAACAAATTACTAAAATTACTTTTAGTTGAAACACTCTACATTAAATTTCTGAGCAATGGTGACCAGTGCCACTCCAAGTACTTCAGTGGAATTGTACCTGCTCAGATTTGCCCTGTCCATTTTCAGGTGATTTCAAAATTAACATAAGACTCAGACCCAAATGAATAACACAACAAAAACGTGTTCTAGCTACTACCAAGAAAATAATTTTTTGAAGCATATTCAGAATCAAGCAACTTACTGCTTTGAAGTCAGCATCAACATCAGAGTCTTCTAAACTTTCTTCTTGAGGGACATTTCTTTTTTTCAAAAGATGTTCATCTCTTTTGTTCTAAACATATTAAAGATACTTTAATGTTTATCAATACAGACTAGTCAAACAGAGGTACTTTTTTAAAAATTGCATAAGATTATTTACATAAAGAATTGTAAACTTCAAACTGATTTTACAGTAGGACAGCTGTAAGACATTCATTCTGTTTCAAGCTAAAATAGATTTGAATCTATATATAAGCATGTTTCTTGTGAACAATGATAAAATACTAAAATCCATTGCATAAAATAGACAGTTAACAGCTCTCAGTTAAAGTGTCGATATTTTACATGGAATTTATAGCATACATAACTTCTGACTTAACAGTCACTTAAATTAGAACTGAATAATGATCTAGTCAAATAAGACTAAAATTAGTTTGTAAATAAGACTATTACAAGCTGCTCAGATATCCTGATTACATCTATTTTAATCTTAGGTGTAAGCAAACATGCTCCAACACACTGACACTCATAATATACACTGGTCACTGCAGCATTAAAAACGGTTTCTACTTTTAACACAACACCCTGCGACTTAGTGCTTTATTTAGTAACTACTCTGATAAGCTGCTCTGACTAAGCTGCATTTTCAACGTTAAAGCATCCACAAAATGTTCACTGCTTGCTTAATCATCAGGATGTGTGCCATACATTTTATATTCTAAATCTTCTACCTTTATATAGATAGAAAAAACTCAAATATGGATTTTGACTGCCAAAAGAACATTTTTGACATTTTGAAATATTTATTCCAAGTTTGTTTCTTCACCAGGAAAAAATCTCTTCCACAGAAAAAGCTGTCTTTCACATTTTAGACAAGGTCTATCTTTTGTTCTGTCAACTGCACTATCCATCTTCATTTTTGGTAAAATATTTAATTCTAAAAACCTTTATTCTTCATTATACAAGCAATTAACGGTAGTTTGGACAGGGAAAAGTGTCTTTCATCTGCTATAGTGACCATTATACATTAAAGTACCATTCTGTAATCTTTATATTCATCATTGTACATAATTTTGATATTTCATATAAAGCATGTCTTATATGAAAAGTGTTATCAGCCAAAGCCCACTATTCTGTCAAAACCCACTGTTCTGTATGCTGTATAGTTATTGAAATCTGTTGGATTTTAGGAGTCACCCATTGTTAGTTCTCTAGTGATAGCAAAGGAGGTGACCCACACCCAACTGGGCATTAAATCTCTATTAAAAAAAAACCAACAACAAACTTTTACTCTGGCATCCCACAACCCCTCCCTCTGCCTTTAGCTGCCCTGCCTCCTCCTACCCTTGCCAGTAGCCCAGCAGTCAGGCAGAGCAAAGTGGTCTTCCCACTCTCTGGGGGCCAGGAACCAGGCGCCCTCCCACCTCGCTGATGAGGGGCGGAGCCATATGACTTTCCCCCTCACAGGGTGGAGGGCTGCCTCAGCCCAGCCCAACTCCCCTCCTCCTCCCCAGTGGCTGGAGGGAGAGAGCGGGGCCTGCCTCAGTTGGCCCAGGCCCCCAGCAGCTGGGGGAGGAGGGGAGAGCAGAGGCTGGCCCAGCCTCAGGAGGCCTGGTAGCCAGGGGGAAGAGACCCAGGGCAGGCTAGGGCTGCCACACCTCAGCCTGGTCCTCCTCAGCAGTCAGGGGGAGAGCTGGAGCTGCCTACCCCCAGAGGGGGGTTGGTGAGTGGAGCAAGTAGGGGGCACCGCCCCAGTGACCCTTAATCACCAAATGAGTTGTAAACAAGGGATTTACAATTCTGTAAGAGTTGCACAAGCATCACACAATGGGGATTGCTCAACTCTGATTCAGCAAGGCCCACCAGAACAGGTCAGGGCTAGTACTTTCCAGACATATGAAACTGAGGGTATATAACAAGGGCATCATGTGAATACTTTCCCCTCCCCCTCAGTCTTCATTTTTGTCTTCATTTATGCTGAAGACAAAAAGAACACTGCAGAGACAGAGACTTTAATTGAGAAGACTGGTGCCAGGCTTAAAGGGAAAGCCTATGTATTAAGGGCAGTAACCTGCCTACAACATCCAGTAATGGGAGAAAAACTGTTTTGATAAATATTGCTTAGTCTAATAAGGTTTAGCATTTAGACTGTGTGTTTACTTTTTATATTCTTTGATAACTAATTATGACCTTCCATATTTGACATTTATAATTACATCTTAAAATCTATGTTTCAATAGTCAAACTTATTTTAATGTTTTATCCTTACCACTGAGTTTATCAAAAGTGTTTGGGAAATCTGTTCAATTTACAAAGAGAGGTGCATATCCTTTGATGAAGTAGTGAACTAATTAATAAGTCTGCACTGTTCAGGGATCCCATCTGGATATGGTGACTATGCATTTATTACCAATTTATGATGCATAAAGATAGATTTTATCAAGATATTTTCATATTTACATTAGAAAATTTAGGTCATTATTTCCCTCTCTTTGGTTGAAGGATTCAGGTTGAATAATTTACGTTGTACATGAACAGAACAGCTTCCCCATTTCTCAACTGGGATGGGGAAACAACAGTATATTAAGGCTTTTCCAACCAAGGAATGAAACAAGTCCAATAAATGGGAAAAAAACAAAACCAAACCATCTTTATGCATCACAGAGGTTTATTTTTCTCTGCAGTTATATGACACTACCGCTACAAGATCCATATTCTACTTCAAGATCCAGGTTTGTTGTGCTTTAGAAAGAATAACTTGTATACATGCCAAACACAAGCCAGGACAGTTTTCACAAACAGACTAGCATGGTTTCATTTCTATCCAGACTATAATCTAGGGTTAAAACACCCAAATTTAGCAGTCAGAGTACATCTAATTCAGGGGTGGGCAATAATTTTTAAAGGGGGGCCATTTCACCAATTTCTGAAGTGGCCCTGGGCCATCCCGTGCTCACTCACCCACAGACCCTGATTGGCCTGGGGAAAGCGGGGGAGGGGGGAGCACGTGACGTCTTTGCCCCCCATTTGTCTCCTCAGTGCCTAGAGAGAACTGACAGCTATTTTGAACAGTTGGTGGTTCATTCTAGGTGCTGCATGCCCCTGGCGGCGAGAGGAGACTTCACATGCTCCCCCACCACCAGGCCAATCAGAGCATGGGGGAAGAGAACATGAAGTCTTTGCCCAATGCCCCCACCCTGCAAGGAGAGCACAGCACCTAGAGAGAACCATCAGCCATTCTGAACAGCTGGCAGTTCACTCTGATGATGCATGCCCCTGGGGGGGGGGGGGGGGGGAAGAGGACTTTGTGTGCGCCTCGATCCCCAGGTCTCTCTTGGCCTGGGGGTGGGGGAGTGGCAGAGCGACCATAGGCCAGACCAACTGGCTTGGCAGGCCAGATCTGGCCCACAGAGGCTGTCTTCTTACCCTAGTCTAGCTTCATTGTAAGAACTATCCAGCTAGCAAAATGGGCCTATAATGAGAGGCAATCAAAGGCACAGTGGCTCTTGCAGTGCTGACAGGCCCTGAGTGTTTTAACTTTGTGAGGTTTACTCATGAAAAATGATAAAAATGGGTATTATGCACACAAGCCATTTTAAGTACAAACTAAAGGAGTGAGTCCACATGAATGTTGGCATCAAACGTTTCAGCACTATGCAAGCAACAGCTGCTTATGGCGCTACTCTTTGGCTGAGTTAGCCTTTGACAAAGTATTTACTTATATAATTCTAAGCAGATTCTAATCCTACTCCAACTGGGTGTCAGTCTTGGCAATTCTTGAGGTGTGTAAATGTGGCTTGTGTGAATTATGAGCAACATGAAAGACCTGATTTGGGAAGGTTCAGTTTCCCATGAGCTAGACCTATACTGCAGAGGTTAGTCAGAAAAAGAAACAATTTGCGTATCTTTTTCCACTTTACTGTCAAAAGAGGTTTTCCCGAAATTTTGCACATCTACATGGCTCCAAATTTTTTGGGGAAAAAAGTTATTCCGATACCTCCCTTCTTCATAAAACAAGGTTTACAGGGATGGCAAAAAAGCGTGTCTGCTTTTTTTGAATTTTTTTCCGAAAAAGTGGATGCACTCCTTGGATATCTGGTATCCCAGAAAAGCACTGGAGTCTAGATGTAGCCCTGCTCAGTGGCAAGAGAATATCATTTAGGTAAGGAGATGTTGTAGCTCTCTCAGGTGCCCTTTCTCCCTACCCAGAAGAGCTTGCATAAAAATAAGACCTAGGGCAGTGATCTAAAACTCAATTTACCTTAGGGCCAAGTGTCAGTCCTCTAATCCTGCTAGTGGGCACCCCTCTCTGGCAGAGCTTCAGGGAAAGAGGGGCTCCATGTGTTTCCCACACTCATGTCTCCCAGCCCCATCAGCTAACCAGCATTCCCCCCATGCGATTTCACACACACACACACACACACACACACACACACACACACACAGCCCTGGTGCTATCACAGGCAGCGCAGAGAGGCTAGAGTGGCCCGTCCCTGTGGCCCAGGGAGGTATTTGCTGAGCCATCCCATCTGTAGGATGGTTTGGTGCAGCTGCCCTTGCACTTTGAGGGGCCCTGGAGTGGCTGTCCTAACCGTCCAATGGATGGGATGGTTCCCCATACTCAGCTTACAGTGCCCTGGGCAGGCTACAGCTGAAGTCACCCTTTCATACTCACTGTGGCAGTGGAAGCTGCAGGGAAACTGAGATACACAGAAGCCTGCTCCGCACCACTGCTACCTCCCAAGCCAGCCTGCACTGAGGCCTGGGGTACACCACTTCCTGCCACTGCAGTGAGTGCAGAGGGACCTGACTGCTGACATCGCCCCATGCTAGGGCCCCCAGTAATTCCTAAGGCCATGTCACTCAGGAGAGGGGGCTTGAGGGAAGGGTTGCACTGGGGGGACAGGGCAGAGCAGGGGCTGTAGTTGGGGGAAGGGTATGGGAAGCCCCCAGAGCCACAGCAACTCATGCTAGCAGCCGTGTGCAAGCTATATTATGGAACTGCTTGGGCTGCAGATGGCCCCTACTCTATGGAGTTGGACAATTCTAGAATCTTTGTCATAGTCCTTTGTTACAGCTTCAAACAGGCACCAGAATGGCTGGTTGGTTGTAACCACACCGTTTTGAGTTTGTCTCAGCTTACTGTTGAACTCTGATGTGCTACCTTGAGATCACTGGCCCAGCTCCCTTTTGCATCCTCAGCAGCAGAGACCTGCCCATGAGCCTTTTTGCCAACTCTCACTATTCACAATTAATGATGTGTATCTGGCTCCTACTAGAGCCAATCTCATGAAGACACAAGCAGCCTACCCATGGGGAAAAAAATCCTTCTGAATGGCTGTTTTTCCCCATTCCCAGGATAAAGCAATCCAATTAGGGCTGCAGCCTTCGTGGGAGGAGGAGATGAAGAACCCCTAGCAAGAAGGACAAGACAGACCCAGCAATGTGGCAAATCATAGAATTAATTTTGAGTTTAGGAAGAAGCTGGAAGCTTTGCACCATCAGCAAACAAAAAAATTCCTTCGGAAGACCAGAATGACCTTATTTTAGAAATTTGGGAAGGGTGCAACATTCACATTGGAACAAGGGGAATTTTTAAAAAGGCCCTACAATGTAACCTTTTGAAAATAAACCATGATTTGGGGGAATCTGGTTTGCAATTTTTGATCTTTTGGTTTGAAACCATAAGCTAACTCCTACATAAAACCTGCAACTGCCCTAAGTTCCAGTAAAAGCAAAACAAACACACTGAGGAAACCAGGTCAGAGGATAGATATTAACTTTAGCAAAAATCAAAAGCACCAAGCAAGGATAGAGGAAGTGGAAGTAGAGGGGAAGGGAGGAACATAGCCTTACTGGCCTAAACTGATCTATGTCTACACAGCAGCATTATTTCAGAATACTGGACATTATTCCAAAAATAACACCATCTGTCTACACACAAGCAGTTATTTTGACTTAATGTACAAATAATGTTGAGCTGGAGGACTTCTTACTCCGACTCCTGTAACCCTCATAGGAGGAGTAAGGGAAGTTGAGGAAGCGTGCTCTATTTTGAAATAAGTGCTGTGTAGACATTCCCAAATTCAAAATAAGCTTTTTTGACTTGTTACGCTAATTATGTACCTTAAGTTGCATAGCTTATTTCAAATTTAGCCCTGCTGTGTAGACATACCCTAACTGTTTTCCATTTCAGAGATTACAATTCCACTGACAATGATCCTTCTCTGTGAAAACTAACAAGTAGCAAGACCTCTCAAAGCTTAAATTTTGATGCTAATTGTAGCGCTCTCATATTTCCTGTAACTAGACTAGAGTTTAGGTGACATCCTGCCATATTATAAACACATTAACTTAATTTTATCCCCTCTTTTTTTTTTTTACCATAAAATATAAATGGAACATTAAAACTCATGGGGAAAGCCTTTACTGGTCCTATCTATAGTAGAGAGAGTTGCAGAAGTCCCTACTACTGTCAATACTGATTCAGCTTCACCTATAGGAACAACTTTGGGAGCCTATAAGTGTGCATCAACACTGCACCCGTAGGTCGAAATAAGATATGCAATTTGAACTACATAAATTGCATAAGCTTATTTCGAAATAATAAACTGCTGTTCCAAAATGTTCCTCAACTGTCCCTTAACGCTCGTGGAATGACGGCTACAGAGTTGTCATAATAGCAAGTCCATTATTTCATTTCAAAATAATGGGCTGGTTTAAAAGACGCAGAAATAGCGTAGCAGTCTAGACATACCCTAAGAGAGCAGACACCAGCAGTGTAGACAAGGCCATTGCGACAAACGTAGAATGCACTATTGTAGCCATATTGGTCCCAGAAAATTGAGACACACAAAATGGATGAAGGAATACCTTTTTGGAATTTTATTTGTATTTTATTAAAATGCAGAATAGACAAGGATTCCTATTTTTGTACACTGAACCATACCACCACCTCAGCAACCAAGAACAGGAAAAAGGTCCACAAGTGCATTCATACTACAAGAAACAAGCAGTGAAGCTGCAACAAGTTTAATCTCAAGGCAGAGAAATAGATTACACGCAACATGTCATGTTTTCTGGCCAATTTATGCCATAACTGTCCTTATCAGAAGATGCAGAGAGGATGATAAATTTTAAGAGGCACCAACTGTCTAATCTTTAATGAACTCTGTTACCAATGACAAGGTTTACATATAGCACTATGGTCAAGAAAATAGCACTAAATGCAACATATGCCTACTTTTCATCCACATCACGTGCCTCCAGTTTAAGGCCCCAATTTAGCCACAACACTTTGCTGAAGCAGTGGGCCTTAAGCAAACCGCACATGATGGGATGAAATGCAGTCCTCAGTTATCAAAACCAGCACTGAGATTATTTCCATGGCACTTAAGAAGATTATATTTCATGACTTATATGCAGGGAAATGTAAAGGAATTTCTTTAGATGCTAATTTCTTTGCTTCAAGAAAATATATAAACTAAACACTGAGAATTTGGAAAAGAATATTAACACATTTGTATGTACTGTTTACTGAAAGGGGAAACCCAGTAACAGATTCTACTTCGTTGTAAATTTCATCCTTCAGTAGAAATTGACTTCCTTGTACAAAAATTCAAGCTGCAGCTTAATAGACTTGGATTAGTCTCCTTCACGCCACTTCAGTGACTAGTTTCCTCACCATGGACTCTTATGTTCAGGGCTTACCCAGAACCTTATGTCACATTCCCACATAGCCCCCAGTGTAGCTGTGCCACATGGGATAGAAGGGAACAGTGCTGCAGTGCAGTGTGTTTTGGCTACTCTGGGCTGGTATCCAAATTCTGGGCCTTAATGGAAGACACAAATGTGGTTTAAAGCCATAGTTCTAGCCCTCTCCATGTTCCAGGACCCAACTCAGAACTGGGGTAAAAGTCTACAGCCAGGGTTTACAATAATTGCTTTTATTAATTTGGGAAGGTGGATTGCATTGTTCAAGTATTTAAAAAAAAACTATATATTTAGAAAATTGGATCTGGTTTTCTCCAACTGTTGCCAAACCCTCTCCCCCCCACAAGCTAGAAAGATCAGACTAGACAAAGCTAAATAATGTAATGAAAATGAAGTATCTAAATTTAATAAAAGCAGAGATCTATTTTTTAGCCTGGAAAGATAGGACTAGTGATGTTAATCATTTTATTGATATGCTGATGTCCCAAAGGCAGAAGCAGGTTCTCTGGTGAGGAAGCATTTAATAGGGCCTTAAGGCAGTGTTGCTTGAGGCAGTCAGAGGTGTGCCACAGAGAACAGAATTCAGAATGGCCACTCTTAAAGGGGCAGGCAACTTTTTTTGGCTCAACTCCCCCAGACCTCCCCCCCCCCC
>CM057845.1:265923907-265943706 GCA_030068395.1 Apalone spinifera
AAAAAAATTGTTTGGTGTTCCTCAGTCTTAAAAAGTTTAAGAAACACTGCCTTAAGGAAATCTGATACCATTGGATAACAGTCAGCAGACAACTGTACAGGCAAATAGCAAACCATGTTCACAACAGAGAGATGAATCAATAGACCTGAACAGACCGGAACATTACAAATGCAACAAATAGTCAAAGAGCTATGGTTTTGAAACTTGCATATAGTATTTAGGATGCTTTCGACCTGCCCAAATCAGCTGCTCTTCTGTTTTGATTAATAAGTTATCCGGTGACAGTCTTCCTGCCCTGTATCAGGATCTTCTGGACACTAACATCCAGGCTATCAGGTGCCAAGAGTATATGACTATGGTACTGTTAGATCAGGTCCAGACAGTCTGGGAGCACGGCTGAATGGACATCTGCAGCAGGTCTGTCAGCCAAAAGTGCCTTGGCCAGGAGGGAGCCATGAGAATAACGGTGGGTTTGTTTCTTGATTTTAGAAGTAAGCATAGGTATCATGGGAAACAGATGAAAAGGCAAAAAGACATCCAGAACGCCAATGCAGAAAGAATCTGGCAATGATACCAGGCTCATGCCCCCTACGTAACAAAATGACACTTGACAATGTCCTGGGCAGTAAAAAGCTCCATCATGGGAACCCCTCTATGATGAATTCTAGGCTGTATCATATAATTTTATAGGAAACACTTTCATAGAATCATAGAATACTAGAAACGGAAGGGACTTCTAGAGATCAAGTCCAATCCCCCTGCCCTCATGGCAGGACAAGCACCGTCTAGATCAGTGGTTCTTAACCTGAGGTGCGTGCACGCCCTGGGAGTGCGAGATGCCCTTTCTGGGGGTGCAAGACATGCCAGATTTTTATGATATATCTTAGGTTTAAAACTGACCTACTTCAATGATTTTTAATAAGGGGTATGAGAACATTTTAAGAACCAAAGGGATGCAGGCTGCAGTAAGGTTAAGAACCACTGAGGTAGATCATCCCTGATAGATGTCTATCCTGCCTGCTCTTAAATATCTCCAGTGAAGGAGATTCCACAACCTCCCTAGGCAATTTATTCCAGTGTTTAACCACTCTGATAGTTTGGAAGTTTTTCCTAATGTCCAACTTAAACCTCCCTTGCTGCAATTTAAGCTCATTTCTTCTTTTCCTGTCATCAGAATCCAAGGAGAACAATTTTTCCCTCCCTCTTTCTAACACCCTTAAGATACTTGAAAACTGCTATCACGTCCCCTCCCAGGCTTCTCTTTTCTAACCTAAACAAGCCCAATTCTTTCAGTCTTCCCTCACAGATCAAGTTTTCTAAACCTTTGATAATTTTTGTTGCTCTTCTCTGGATTTTCTCCAAATCTTTCTTGAAATGTGGTGCCCAAAACTGGACACATTTCTCCAAATGAGGCCTAATCAGTGCAGAATAGAACAGAAGAATTACTTGTGTCTTGCTCACCACACTCCTGTTAATGCATCCCAGAATCATGTTGTGGTTTTTTACAACAGTGTCACATTTCTGACTCATTTAGCTTGTGGTCCACTACGAGTCCTAAATCCCTTTAAGCAGTACTCCTTCATAGACAGTCACTTCCCATTCTCTGTATGTGAAACTGATTGTTCTTTCCTAAGTGGAGTACTTTGCATTTGTCCTTATTAAACTCCATCCTGTTTGCCTCAGACCATTTCTCCTATTTGTCCAGATCATTTTGAATTATGGCCCTATTCTCCAAAGTACTTGCCACCCTACCCAACTTGGTATCATCTGCAAACTTAATAACTGTACTCTTTATGCCAATTTCTAAATTGTTGATGAAAATGTTGAACAGACCCCATCCCAAAACAGACCCCTGTGGAACCTCACTTGTTATGCCTTTCCAGTATGATAGTGAATGATTACTCTCTCTGAAAATGGTTATCCAGCCAGTTATGCACCCACCTTATATTAGCCCCATTTAGGCTGTATTTCCCTAGTTTATGATAAGGTCATGGAAGACCATATCAAATGCTTTACTAAAGTCTAGGTATACTACGTCCACCATTTCTCCCTTATCCATAAGATTTATAATCCTATCAAGTAAGCTATCAGAGTAGTTTGACATGATTTGTTACCTATCACCCTATTATCATCCAGATATCTGCAGATGAACTCCTTAATTATTTGCTCCATTATCTTCCCTGGCACAGAATTTAAACTGACTGGTCTGTAGTTTCCTGGGTTATTTCCCTTTTTATAGATGGGCACTTTATTTGCCCTTTTCCAGTCTTCTGGAATCTCTTCTCGCTTCCATGACTTTTCAAAAATGATAGCTAAAGGCTCAGACACCTCTATCAGCTCCTTGATATTCTAAGATGCATCAGGCCCTGGTGACTTAAAGGCATCTAACTTAAGTAAGTTTTAACTTGTTCTTTTTTATTTTAAACTTCTAAACCTACCCCATTTTCACTAGAATTCACTATGTTAGGTAACCAGTCACCATCAATCTTCTTGGTGAAACTGATTGTCTATGGACTGTGTGCTGAGATTATCTTCATGTTTCTTTCTTGCTGATTTCCAAGAGATGAGGAACTACCTGATTATCTCAGGACAGTAGCAGCATGTGCAAAGTTGATGACCTCCTTACAGGAGCATGTCTCCCCACTACTTACTGATGTAGTCTGTCTCAGATGTTTTCCATCACGATTACAGAATTTTGAACAGGAAGGAAGTCATGCAGGCAAGACTGACGATCCTGCAAATCAATTTAATGGAGTTGAACCCCAAGTCTTCTTTGGACCAAGTTATCTGAATACGAAGATTGTCTATGCGGCTCTCCAACTTGTCCCTGATTCATCCATCATTAGTCTTCACAGTGGAGGGTGAGAACTGCATCTCTCCCCACAAAGTCTTGGGATCCTGCCACCATCATGAGAAATAAATGGCTAGGCATTATTAGTACACAGAAGGATCTGGGGGTTATAGTGAAGCACAAAGTGAGTATAAGATGATGCTCTTGCAAAAAAAAGGGGGGGAAGCTACTGTTTTGGGCCATAGTATTTAAGACATGGAAAAGAAGGTTCCTTTCTGTAACTGGAGGTTCTTACAGACATGTGGTCCCTATCTGTATTCCACATATGGGTGCACATACATGCTGTGCCTGAATCTGCAAGTTTTCTCCAAGCAGCGTCCTTTCACCCACCAATGCATATTGCCCTTTGTGCTAGCGACCAAGGCTGTCTCTACACTGGCGCGCTCTTGCGCAAAAACCTGCTGCCTGTCTACACTGGCCACGTGTTCTTGCGCAAGTAAACTGACGTTCGAATGTATGAAATCAGGGCATCTTGCGCCAGAACTGACGCTCCCGCTCAGGAATAAGCCCTTTTGCGCAACTGTTCTTGCGCAAGAGGCCAGTGTAGCCAGGCAACATGAATTTCTTGTGCAAGAAAGCCCTATGGTTAAAATGGCCATCAGAGCTTTCTTGCGCAAGTGAGTGTCTACCCTGGCAAGGATGCTCTTGTGCAAAAGCACATGCTAGTGTAGACGCTCTCTTGCGCAACTACTTTAACACAAGTACTCTTGCGCTACAGAGTTTTTGCGCAAGATCACGCCAGTGTAGACGTAGCCCAAGAGTATAAGGGGTAATGTTGGGTTGATACTGCTGCAGTTCCTCCTCTTTCCAAATTGTAATCATATACAAAGCAGAGGGGAAAGAGGGAAGGCAGGTAGTGGAATAAAGATAAGGACCATGCATCACTAAGAACCTACTAAGAATCGCTAAGAATTACACTAAGTAATGTTCTCCTTTGAGTGGTGAACCCAATGTATATTCCATATGTGAGTGACTTCCAAGCAGTTATCGGTGTGTGGAGATAGGTGTAAGGAGGCTGGCAGCAAAGTAATTTGTAACATGGTGAGTATACTGCTGCATCCACAGCTGATGCTTGAATCAGGGTGTAGTGTACTATAAATGTGAGGATGTATGTTTGCAAATGTTCTGAAACGGGACATCCGAGAAAGATGCCATAGAGGCTACTTGTTCTCGAATAGAGTGCATTGTAATACCTCTGGGGGTGTGTCTAGACTACAGGGTTTTGTCAACAAAAGAGGACTTTTGTCGGCAGAACCATACCTGCGTCTACACTACCGCTGAGTTCTGTCAACATAAAGTAGACAGAACTCGGCAGTTTTGTCGACGGTGGTAAGCCTCATTCTACAAGGAATAACGCTTTTTGTCAGCAGTTCTGTCGACAGAAGGCGTTATTGCATCTACACTGTCCTTTGCGTCTACACTCACGTCAACAAAGCGGCTTGCTTTGTCGACAGAACTGGATGTAGTCTAGACGCTCTTTGTTGACAGAAGCTGTGTCTACAGTATCGGTCAACAAAGCCTCTGTTGACAAAAGCCTGTAGTCTAGACGTACCCTGGGAGGAAAAGTTTTGCTATATTAAAGCATTACAATATACATCACAAGACCCACTTCATAATTCCCTGTGAAGTTATGGCTTAGCTCTCTGCTTTTTTTTGTTATGGAAACAAAGAGCCTCACACTTTCTAATGGGCATGGTTATTTGCAGATAGAACTCCAGGGCACATCTGACAGCAAGGATGCGTAGTTTCTTACACTGGGGAAAGGTATGGGGTTTCAGAAGAGATACAGGTAGGTGAACTGACTTGATACACGTTCAGATACAACCTTCTTGAGGAATTTGAGATGCAGCAGCAGAGGGACTTTCTCCATGTGGATTATTGTATGAGGACGGTGTACTATCATGGCTGGCAACTTACTAATCCTATTGGCCAAAGCAATGGCTACTAAGAATGGCCCTTTCACATAGAAATATGGAAACATTTACTATGGCCTAGGTTTGAAGAGTTAGACCAGTGGTCTCCAACCTTTTTAAGCATACAATCACTTTTTGAATTTAAGTGTAATCCAGGAACTACCACAAATCCACACACTCACACCCCACCTCCTTCCCACCCCTTCTAAAGCACCACTCCTGCTCACTCCATCCTCCTTCCCCCATTTCACTCACTTTTATCAGGCTGGGGGCAGGGGCATGGAGGCAGGGGGGTTCAAGACTGGGCACAGAGTTCGGAATGCAAGCTCCAGCTAGGCACCGCTTACCACAAGTGGCTTCTGGGTGGTGGTGCAGGGAGCTATGGCAGGCTCACTCCTAGCCTGGCCCTGTACAACTTCCAAAGCAGCAAGCAAGTTCTCTCCATCCCAGCCCCCCTCTGCTCTGTGGAGATGAGGTACATGATGGAGGGAGGGGCATCCTGACATCAGCACCCCCTCCTCTTCTTTGTGCCCTGCACAGAAAGCAGAAGACTCCAAGCAGTGAGGGGCACCTCCAAAGCAGAGAGCAGGAGCAGCATTTGACAGCCTCCTGGACAAACCTCTCAGCATCACATGTCAAACATTCCAAGATCTACCAGTAGACCCCGATCTAGTGGTTGGTGATCACTGGGTTAGACCTATGACAATTCACAGGAACAGGTTATGGTCCCAGTGGAGCATGGTTCTGATGACCAGTGGGAAAATTCTGATCAAGCCTTCCATAAACCAAACTGTCTTCAGGTGTGTGAAGATACAGCATCCCTCTATTGGGGAAGATTTTCAAGCTAGGTGGACTGCTCCAAGCTCCAACAAATTTATGTGCAATCTATGGACCCTAGTCTGTGCAGGCACCTCATGATGTAATGAGCACTTCACAATGTAATGAGGCATTACAATGGTGGCCTTCACTTGATTGGCTTGCAGATCAAGTGAAGCACTGCAGGTGGAGCAGTGTGGCAGTCAGTGCTTTTTTTGGTAAGAAAAAAGGTGCTGGTACTCCAGGCTCAAACAAACAAACAAAAAATCAAAAAGCGCCAAACTGGGGGCTGAAATGGGATTGCTGCCCCTTTAAGAGCCAAAACTCCACACTGGAACCCAGGAAAAAAACAAACACAAAAACTTTGCATCCCAGGCAAGCTTCTGGCAGGAGACGAGCCACCCCAGGAAAACGGATGCCAGTAAGCATGGGGGAAATGCATTCCTTTTCTGTGTGCTGGGAAAACAGGTGACGGTACGCCGTTCAGGGCAATACCGTCACAAAAAAAGCACAGATGGCAGTAAAAGAGAAGTGGAGTGGCATCAATTTGCACCACTTCTTATACCTGCATTCAGGAGCACAAGGGAAAACACTGTGCATGTGTGAGGCAAACAAACAGTGTTTGGAGACAGCTTCTGCAGTCAGGTGCATGGTATACATAGATTCATTCACAAACTTGAAGGTCAGAGTGGATCAATTGTGACCTTTGTGACCGCCTATATATTTCTGGCCACAGAACATCATGCACTCATTCATGTAATAGACCTCTAATCTCTGGATCAATTATTGAAGAGCTCAAACAATTAAAGATTGTTAGAGATTCCACTATTTACAGTTTAAACCTGCCTGGGCCCACTGCAGAAGAGGGCAACACCTCTCCATCCCACCATGCATCTCTGCTAATCTGATAGAGAAAAATTACTTCCTCACCTCAAATACAGTGATCAGCTAGCCCCTGAGCACATGTGCAAGACCCAGCCACCAAACACCTGGGAAACCATTCTTTGTAGTAACTCAGAGCCCTCCTCCACTGGCTGCTGGAGATATTTGCTACTAAAAACCACAGATCAGTTACATGCCACTATAGGCAATCTCATTACACTGTCCTCTCCAGAAAAATATCAAGTTCACTCAAAGACAGTCAGGTTTTCTAGCCCTTCCCCCTCCCCCCGCAATCTCCTCTTGGAAGGCTTTTCCAGAACTTCATTCCTCTGATGGTTAGAAATCTCCACCTAATTTTAAGTCTAACCTGGAGATATTCAGTTTATACCATTTGCTCTGGAATCCACATTGATGCTTCATATATTTCTCATGTACTGAGAGCAATCATATCTCCCTTCAATCTTTTGGTTAGGCTAAACAAGCAAAGTAGGGATGTTATCGACTAGGACTATCCAATAAGCAAAAGCCAGCTTAAAATTCGGTTCCTCCCTTCAGCTCCCTGGGAGGGGGCAGGAGCACAGCAGAATCATTCTACCTTTGAAATGTAGAAGTCCCCCCACTGGGGCTCTTGTACATTTCAAAGCAGAAGCACCACATGGAGCCCAGAGTCAGAGGGTGACTCTCCTCTGGCCCTGAGCTCCACATGGCATTTCAATCTTTGGAGTGCATAAGAGCCCCTGCTGGGGCTCTTGTACATTTCAAAGGCAGAACACCACCTGGCACTTCCGCCTTTGAGATGTATCAACAGCCGGGCAGCTCTTGCTACATTTCAAAGCAGAAGCGCCCTTATTGACTAATTGATGGAAATCCCATTGACTATTCGATTAGTTGATTCATTTTAACATTCCTAAAGCAAACCTATATAAAACTCTTTGAATCTTTCCTCATAATATAGGTTTTCCATTCCTCAGATCCTAGGAGCCCTTCTCAGCATGTGTTTCAATTTGAATTCATCTTTCTTAAACATGGAGACTAGAACTGCACAGACTATTCCAGAGGAGGTTTCACCAGTGTCTGGGATAATGGTTGTAACACTTGCCTGTCTGCTGAAAAAACCTCATCTGATGCATAGAAGGACTACATTAGCCTTTTTACAGCCACGTCACATAGGTTATGTCTAGACAGTGGGGCTATTTCAGGATACTTCCGGTATCCCGGAATAGCAATTCCGCATCTTTAAACATGCCCGTTATTTCAAAATATATTTCAAAACAGGTACGCTATTCCAGCACCCCTGTAACCCTCGTTCCACAGGGGTTAATGGATTTGTTAGAATTGCACTTTATTTTGAAATTACCTCAAAATAAGCTACGCAATTTGCAGACGCATTGATAATCATCCTGAGTATACAGCCAGGTCTCTCCTTCTGTCACTTCCAACTGATATATCTACAACTTACAGCAAGAATATTTTGCAATTAGCCCCTAAATTTAATCCCATTTCTTTGCATTCTTAAATTTAATCCCATTTCTACTACTCTAGTTCATGGGTTCCCAAACTGGGTGGCATGCCCCCCGGAGGTGCATGAAGGAATTCGGGGGGGGGGCGCGCACGCAAGGTGACCCAGCCCCTCTCCCACCATCAATGCCCTTGGGATTTTTGTTTTTCAGCCCTGGTCAGTTCCTTTTTTTGTTCAACAAGTTTTGCTGCTGGAGGGAAGGAAGGAAGGGAAGGAGTGAGTCCCAAAAATCAAAAAGGGGGCATGATGCCGAAAACTTTGGGAATCACTGCTCTAGTTTATAAGGCCATCCAGATATTCTTGTGAGATATTTTGGTCCTGCTCCATATTGGCAATCTCCCCCAACTTCCTGTCACCCGCAGATTTTATTAGTGCACTACCATTTTTTGTGGTAAGTCCATAACACCAGCAACCTCCCTCCAGACTGACAGTTCACCTTTCAGTACGGCTCATTGTAGTCTCCCCTTTAACCAGTTTCTTATCTCCAACTCTCATATTAATGTCCATTTTCTCCAAGTTAACTACATTTCTCATGTGGAACTGTATTAAACACCTTTCTGAAATCCAGGTAGATTAGGCCTACTGCATTTCCTTTGTCTGAAAAAATTAGTTATCTTCTCAAAGAAGGAGATCAGGCTGGTCTGGCACAATATACCTTTTGTAAAACCATGTTGTATTTTATCTCAATTACCATTTACCCCTATGTCTTCAATTGCTTTCTCATTCAAAATTTGCTCCCAGACCTTGCATACAATTGAAATCAAAGTAAAAGGCCTAAAACTAACACTTTTTTCTCCTTTCTTAAAAATAGGTACCAGATTAGACATTCTCCAGTTACAGATTTATTGATTACCCAAATTTACAAGCTTCATTAAAAATCCTTGCTTTTATGGTAGTGCACTAATAAAATCTGCGGGTGACAGGAAGTTGGGGAAGATTGCCATTTCATACAATGGATCCTTTAATAGTCTTGGATTGAGATAATCTCTCCACCCCCACCCCCCAACTCCATTTCAGTCTCCAAACAGAAATATATGTTGAGTCCAACTCTCAAGCATTATATGTTCCACTATACATGGGACTGGTGAGGCCTCAGCTAGAGTCAGTTCTTGGCACCACAATTTAAGTAGTAGATGAAGTGGGTAGAATCCAGAAAACAAAAACTGATAAAGTTTAGAAAACCTGACCTATGGGGAAAGATTAGACTGGGCATATTTAGTGTTGAGAAAAGAAAACAAAGGAGGTCTGATAATTTTCAAATATGTTTAGGTTGGCTATAAAGAAAATTTACCAACTGTTCAGTGTCCACTAGTAACAGAACAAGAAACAATCAGCTGAGTCTTCAGCAAGGGAGATTTAGGTTGAATATAGGGAAAATTATCCTTATAGTTAGGATGTTAACTTTTTCTAGAACAGGGGAAGGAACCTAAGGTTTGCCTAGATCTAGCCCAGAGGCTAGGGGCTCCCTCCCAGCATTAGGGAGCCCATGCTGATGCTTCAATCCCCTTGACATTCTCCTGTGGAATTGGAACACACAAAATCTACTAGTTTGGGCTCCCCAAGGTTCTGGTGTTTGAGGGGATTGTGGGAAATGTCTTTCTCCTCAGTCAGGAGCACTGTCAGAGAGGGGGGTTTGGGTTTGTTTGCTTCTCACTTGTGTGCAACCTGACTGATTTTTCTGTGGGTCAGTGGCCCCGGAGCCCAAAACAGATTTCCCACTCTGTCCCAGAAATTAACCAAGAGATTTTGAAATCTTGGCCATTGGAGGTTTTTAAGAACAGATTCAATCAGTGCTTCTCAACTCTTACCACTGAGAGCCACGTAGGCAGCTCTCGGTTATGTGGGCAGCATTCACAAAATATAAATACACTACCTGTACGGCCCTGAGGATATCATATGTGCAGCTGATGTGGCTTCTATAAGGCTACAAGTGACCTGCAGGGTTGAGAGACACTGCGTTACATAAATCCATCACTGGTGGTAGTCTGGGACCATGTGTAATTCAGTGAGCAAGTTCATGATGGAAAAGAAAGAGGGGTCTCAATTTCTAAAAGTCTACAAAATGAAATTCAATAGTGTCATGTTCCATGGTGTGGTACAAGAGATTTGCTGCCTCTCTGACTCAACTCCAGACCCTACTGTTGGTGGAAATTTTGACAATGAAGTCGGAATGGGTCAACTTGGGAATCATTAAGCAGCTTTTTTCCACATATATAATGGTACCAAATATGACTAATCTAGAACAAGTATGTTTTTTCAAGTTGGTTTAATACAGGCATATCAAACATGCAGCCCTCACATTTAAATTTTGGCCCTCAACTGACAATACTTTTATCATTAATGGTCAGAAAATGATACCTCATTAAGCTTTTTAATGCTACAGAATATTACAAATCAAATGAGTCCTTCAAACTGACTTGCCATCAGCAAAAAATAAGTCGTTCAACAGTACTATCAGCTTTATTATGTAAAAAAAAGTTGAGGCACTGACTAAGACATCAGCATCCAGCTAGAAATTACTGAAATCCAATTACAAATGCTATGCAAATAATTACATATCACACTTTAGAATTGTAATTATGATAAAGTAACTATTACAAAAGCCTTTTTATTTTAGTCTATCATGTGTACACATTAACGGGGAGATGAAGAATACCAGCAGTAGCTGAATCTTTGGAGAATATAACCGTGGAAGACCTGGTTAAAAACTATGCGTAAGTGATACCCTTATATGCAGCAAGTCTTCCCAGAAATTCAATTTTGCAAGGTTAGTGAGCATCAGGAAAAAATTGAAGATGCTGGCATAATTGCCAGCCATAGGCAAGACTCTCCTTATACTACGTCCCATGACATGCATCTTGAGACTAATAGCTGCTTCTTCTGCAGTAAGTCAGAATTCTGAAAGCATCCATTAAGAACAATTTCAATAAGAAACAGGTGAGAAACTGTATGAAGCAGTCATTCTTAATGAGAACATTTAATGGAAACTAAAATTAAGTAGACATATTGACCCAAAAGATATCCATTCATGACACTATGTCACATCAACAGGTAAGAGAAACAAATACTGATTTTACTGCTGCAAAGTGTGGAGTTCATAAATTGCCTTGCAGAAACTCTTACGGATGGGAAAGAAGAGTAACAAATGCATAATGGAAATGCTCTGAAAGCACTTACTTACTGAAGATGAACTTGTGGGATATGGATGTAGCAATTCTATGCCAAACTTGAAAAAGTAATCCCACATGGCCTGTACTTCTACTTTAAATGGTGTATCAGTGACTTCAGCACCAACAAATCTGATAATACGCAAATAGAGAATAAGATTGCCATTTTATTGCAAAGCCTCACATAGGCAGGTTTCCAACACCTCTGTACTCTGCCACTACAAACAGCTTGTTGGAAAGACCAAATCATCTTACTGGAACACATTTGTTCCAGCCTCCAAAGTTACAACCTGCACTCTAAAGGTGATTGGAACAGTTGAGATAGTTACTGATAAGGTCATAATTGCACAGGAGGCATTTGTCTGCAGACTTTACCATGTGAAGACCAAAATTATGACACTATGTAGGGCTACACTGATGGAAGTTTTTCCATAAAGCAGACAAATGGAGGAAGTTCCCACTAACAATGGGGCACTTATGCCGGCTCAAAATGGCAAATAGTCAACCGAAAGATCAAAACTACCATCCCCTATGAAGCATGGATCTTGAACAATGGACTGATCACACTACTTGTGTGTGAAATACCATGTACTCCCAAATAGGGCCAACTCATTTGAATGAAGGCAATTTAAATCATTGCTTTAAATTACAATTTAAAGCACCAAGAGAAAAATAATTGATTTAAATCAAGTTTGCCACGGATACTTCACATTTTTTATACAACAATGCAAATAGGATCACTAAAACATGTTCATTTACAACTCAATACAGCATTTTACAACATCTAGGAGGGCATATACTTAGTGTAATTTTTAGATAAAAATTAATAACAATCAAGTTAAAAATAGTACATAATATTCATTTGGGTATATCTACAGCACTACCTTTGAAATGGTAAGAACTAAATCAACCACGCACGTACGTAATGATACTTACTAAATCTTAAATGGTACACAAATGTGAAATATTTGCAATTGCAGCAGTCTCCTCAGTTGTCAGCTGATGGCTATCCACAAACAAGTTATTACAATACTGTTTACACTTCTAAAATTGAAGTGCAGCACCAGCAACACTTTAAAGTGTGCACACCACAAGAGTGCTAGGAGAGAGCTCTCCCAGTGTTTTATGTAAACCACCTCCACCATGGGAACAGCTAATATCATTGGGAGCCCATTTACACTGGCGCTTTACAAAACTGTAGCTTGCTGTGATTGGGGTGTGTTGCAGCACAGTAAAGTGGCAGTGAAGACTTAGCCCAAATGTACTGTACTTAAAATTTCTACAACTCTCTTGTCTTCCCTGCTACCACGAATTTTTATTCATATTTGATTTAGCCAATGAGTTTTCCTGCTTTTTCAACTTCATCTATTTCTTAGCTTTGAGTGACATAAGAGAAAGTTACTTCTGTGAAAAGTTTTCCTAACTGAAGGAACTGTTTCAAGATGCCTGGATGATGATGATTTCCCTCAATTCAGGGAAGTGACTGTTCACATCGTCAGTAAAAATGTTAAATGGTTTGCTCCAGCCCAATGTATTATGATTGGCATGCCTGAGGAGTGATTTTGAGATGCCCATGCCATGGGTATCATCATGTAAGATAGGCATCTATCTTTATATCTGGGGTAGAGAATGTTCAAGAAAATGAGGTGGAGTCAGTGCTTGATTCATTCACTTTTTTGTTTAGAACTTTCTACAGAGCTATTTCTTTTATTGGCATCTCTTTAAATGCCTTCAAAATGTCAACAGTATCAGCAACACATCAGCAATTTCTCTGAAGTTTAAGATTCTGGATATAGGGTTCAGTATACTGAGTACATCTCTTTAAACCAAGCTAGATACTTTGGCTAAGATTCTTCCATCTATTTTATCATGATTTTCTTCCCAAATTTTAATGAGACTAGGTCAGTTTTTAATTGTTCAATGCAATCCGCCAATCACCAAATTCCACTAAGCATCTTGAGGAAGAATTAGTTTCCACCCTCCTGCTCTCCTCAGTGAAGTTAAATGTTTGTTAAAGTATTTTGAGACTTCAACATTTTCTTTTATTCCTCGAGAAGACATACTGAGTCTTTGGCTAAAAGGTACATTAAATGGGTACTGCAGCCATATGTTAAGGAGTATTCTTCTGGTTTTTTTTCCTCCTCAGTATCATCTCATCTTTGCCATGTTTGCATCATTGTCTGAGAACACACTGCATGAGAGTTGAATTTTCATTTCACTTTTAGAATTTTCACTGTCACTTCTAACTATTCTGTCGGATAGGCATTCCCCAATGTATCTATTGTTTCTAAAAGAATGTGCAAGCCCATCTTCTGTTGGCACATATTACTGAATCGCTCCACCCATCATGGCTTAAACAGGCACATTTTCCTCAGCATTTTTCTTGCACACTATTCAAATTCCTTCTCGTACACTGTATCTAGCAGCCTTCCACCAAATGTCTGCTTTACCAGGCGGAGGGTAACCTGGGTTAAGAAGTCAACTATGTCAATTACAGTGTTGGTTTTTTTTTTTTTTTTTGGCATTAACAAAGAATTTGTTGCCTAAATGAACCAAGCATTCTTCTCATCTATGGTGTCTTGTGGGCATTTGCTGATTCTTA
Organism: Apalone spinifera; assembly: GCA_030068395.1. Taxonomy (NCBI): domain Eukaryota; kingdom Metazoa; phylum Chordata; order Testudines; family Trionychidae; genus Apalone; species Apalone spinifera. Next base: position 265,937,658 of record CM057845.1, read on the forward strand.
CTACAAACTCATCCATCGTGGTGATTTCACTGGATGACTGAAATCTTTTGCTTGCTAAAGTTCCTTGCTGTCTGAAACATGCTTAGTTGCAGCACAGCTACTAAAACTACAAATGGATGACTCTGAAGTTGTTGCAGATAAACAGTCAAAGTCTCTTAAGTTTAAATGGGATCCCCAAAACAAAATTCAAAAATTATTTTGAATAATCATTCTTCTTACTTCATTATTCTGTTAATTGTTTACATTTTTTCCAGCTAGGATGCAGATCCAATTCCAAATTACCAAAAAAGCTAAGACTGACTGCACTTGGAGTGCACTTAATTTTGGCATAAGACCCATTGAACTCACTGGCACTTCTGTTATTTGAGAAAACAAATATAGGATGAGGTGCCCTTGAGAAAGCTGGATTATTCTGAAGTAAAATAGGGAATTAGCTTATGCCATCACCATTATGGTCTGTAGCCATGATGTTCCACAATAAGGGACATATACAGGTTGGACCTCCCTGGTCTGGCTCCCTCAGGATCCCATCAGTCCCAGATAAGGGAGTTCTACAGATCAGGGAAGGTCCCGAGGGAGAGGCACTAGCCCCTCCACTTGGTTCCTCTCCCCAGCTACCTGCCACAGGTACTGCTCTGGTCCCCTGTGCCAGCCGTGGGCTCCACAAGCTCTGAAGTCAGCCCTGTGGGCACTCGCAGCCCCACCAGCTGTGAGCTCTGCAGGTCCTCCCCCCCCACCCTTTCCTGGGCCTGCTGGCTGCTGGCTCCCCCCCCAACTCCAGCAGCCCCACCATGTGCAAACTCTTCAGCAACCCCCTCACCCCAGCTCCGCAGGCTCTGGTGGCCCCGCTTGCTTCCCAGCCTGGCCAGCTGCAGGCTTCCGGACCATGGATGTTACCAGACCAGAGAGTCCTGGACCACAGAGGTTCAACCTGTACTATATAATATAAAAGAAGAAAGTGACACCCAGTGACAACTGGCAACTCTAGATTTCTCTTATTACAGCTTTCTGTATTGCATACTTGTTAGATTCTAAACCTAGTTAACTAATTAATCACCCAAGTCAAAGATTAGCCAAGCTAATTTTTTTCTAGCAATATCCAACATGGCAAACAGCTTGAGAATTTACTTGTTAAAAAATCAAACTTACACTAATAGGCATAGTTTTGAAGTATAATGCATTGTAGATTGAATTATCCACTAGCTGATCCACATAGTTCTTCAGATATTCCCCCAATAAGCAATTTCTTGCAGTTAGGCCCTGAATCATCTCCTTGCACTGCTTACACCTGACATTTTCCTTTACCCAGGGAAGGAATCTCTTTAAAATATTCCCAGTCAGGGTCACTTATGCCCAGAAGTCATCATGACCATTTCTCTGTGGCAAAACTGGGGAGAATATAGAAAGCTGTGTGTGTACGAATAATGACTTCCTTTTTTCTTTTCAATTCACTCCGACAGGGCCTTCCCAATGCTTTATAAAAACATGCTTATGAATAGGCATAACTGAAAAATGCTTTATGCCAAATAATTCTTGTAAGGTATCATTGGAAAGCTTGTAATCTACTGAAAGTATATATTCTATTTGTGTGCATGTATCATTCCTGTATTTTACATTAGAAATATGAAGTAAAAACTTGTTTTACTAATCTAGACATTAAGTGAGACACATTAAAGACAACAAACTGCTTCAGAAACTTGATGGCTCATTGATAAGGACAATGAACTGCAAATGGGTTTAAAAAGCTCAGAGGATAACCACATTGGTCTGTAACATTAAAAACTAGTAGTCCTGTAGCACCTTAGAGACTGACAAAAATACATTAGTATCATGAGCTTTCGTGGGCAAAACACACTTCTTCAGATGAGCTTCAGTGCCCAAGCAGGTTCAATAATGTTTTTAAAAGTAGCCATTCCCATTCTTCTACAAAGGAATTTCACAAGCCAACTACAGAGAGAGAATGTGGAATTGACCTTCATATGCAAATTTGACACGGTTTCTCTAGACCTGAACAAAGACATTAACTGGATGGCCCATTATAAAATCAGCTTTCCTTATATTTAACACCTCATTGACATAAAAAGCTACATATGGGCCACTTCCAGGCCACTCAGTCCCATTAGCACCAGCACTACAACTGACAGGTACTTTTCCCCCCTTCTTTCTTTTTCTATTATAAATTCTGAGTGTTCCCTTTCCCTCCCCCACTTTCTCCACTCAAGTTTATCTGAAGGGGGTTTTGCTCACAAAGCTCATGATACTATATGTATTTTTGTTAGTCTCTAAGGTGCTACAGGACTACTCATTTATAAATGAGTTTATTTTTCCTATCAGCCAATGAGTAGGAGACACTCAGAGACCTCACAGAAACATACACTCATATCATCTGATGCTATAATCCATCTTGAATTTTGTACTTTTCCATACAGGTGTGACAGAACCAAAGACTTCCTGCACTAGGGAAAGTCTACATAAGGTAAGGAAAATAAACAATGATGGTTTTCCCGTGGCTCTACAGACTGCCTCCTCACCCCAACAGGATACATGAAAAACACTTGGAAACAAAGGGACTGTAACAGGGATGGAGGAAAACTGCTGGATCCAGGAGACAAAGGACATTTCTGGCCTGAGAAGGACTTTTCCTGAAATAAGAATTAGGGTGAGAAATGATGATTTATAACACGTTATCTTAGGGCATAAAGCTTAGCTTGTGTTTTGTTTGGTTTGGTTTTATTTTACTTTTTTATTTTACTTACATTGTTCTGCCTGCTATCTCTTATGACCACTTAAATCCTACTTTTCATACTTAATCACTTCTGTTTATGAATAAACCCTGTGTAAATAACTGTTACTGGAGGGACAGTTGTGCATCTCTTTTATTGATAAAGGGACAAATATTTTATGAGCTTGGTCTGATTAAAACAGTCATCATCATCGTCCTTCACGTCCACTGGCACATAGGGCAGCAACAAAGGTCCTCCACTTCTGTCTGTTTCTGGCCAGCCTCTCAATAGTGCCCCAAGTGTAATTCATGCTCTTCATTTATACTTCAATGGTCCGGCTCCATGTTGTCTTGGGTTGTTCTCGTACATACATTCCAGAACCCAATTCTGGTCTTAATTCTGACACTCAGGACTTCCATCTTCATGTCCAGGGCTCGACAAATTATACATCTACTCGCCCATGGCAAGTAGACTAACCTGGAAGAGCCGGGTTTGGGCGATCTGTGCATGCGCAGATCGCCGGACAGTGCAGCTGGCAAGCAGGGCTTGCCACAGTTCGGTGAGCCCTGTTCACATCAATAGCTTCATTTCTGCTTTCACCACTGGCAGTCATACAAGTCACTGTAAGTGACTCTGGAAGGCTCTCTCACAACTGAGAAGGAATTATTTGTTGCTGTTTCCGTAACAAAAGCTTTTTCTATGTCAGGGTTGTTAGCCCTGAGCCAAACCCCCAATTCTGGAGGACCTGTATGTATGCTTAGTCTTGCTCCTCTCTCCTTGACCTTTCTGGCTTGGTTGAACCTACCAGGATCACTAAGTTCCTGCCAGCATAGGCCCTGGGATCATAAGAACACACAAGCTGTCCCACCCCGACAAGGCATATGCACAAGCAGCAGCTGATTAAAACTGTATAAAGAGTAAAATGGATTTATCTGGGGTTCTGGTCCAATTTGCACCTGGGTGCTGTGGCAAATCCTTTTGACTAACACTTCTAAGAGCTGAGTTGATCTTATAACTCTGTATAACCCTGCTGTGGGCTGTGAACCCAATTCTGTGCCAGTGCTCAAGCAGCCCGGAGGGCCTGGCTCAGCTGGACATAGCAGTGGGGTGCAGCGACAAGCAGGTAGGAAGCTTGGTAGTATTTTAGTACATCAAGTGACCATCTCCAGGGGATCTCTGTGACCAAACTGGTCATGCTCCACTGTTCCTTTCTACTCTCTGCCTATGTCCTTTCCTATAATATTGTTTCTTGTCTTGCAGACAGTCTTAAATAACTCCTCTGCCTTGCTTGGCCCAGATCCCCCACCACATAAGCACAGAACAACAAATCTATCCAGCCCGTGACTTTCTTTACACATGTGACTTTAATCTTCCGAGACACAAAGTGAAAGGCCAGAACTTTCAAGAAACAAGAACTGGTAATTAAGCCGGGCAGACTAGAGCCATTAATTCATTTTTCTGAGAAAAATGAGCATGTTTAGCATGTTTTAAAGTTGCAATTAAACCTCATCATAAACAAGAGAAAATTAGTATTTTATTGATCTAAATATTTCAAAAAATCTGACTTCCATTTAAAATAATTGATTTTTATCTACTGTGAAGATAAAACAGATAAAGACTAATCACACTCCGGGCAGAACACTTGTTTTTGCCCCACCCCAATACAGAACTGCTGATACAGAGCTGCTTTCCAGGCTCTCACCAAACACCTCCCAAACATTCCTTGCAACCTCCCCCCAAAAAAATCTTGGTAACCCATTCACTCCACTTTTGACAGCTTCCAAAACAATAGCTGAACTTGCACACAACTGCACTGATCTGGACTGTTAATTCCCTACCCACCAAGCCTTGTGTGTTTTGATAAATGGTATTTAATAAAACAAACTTGGTGAAAGATATCCAATCTTTGTTTCCTACATGTGGCAATTGCTGCTGACATTAATATAAAAGTAGCAGTAAAAGTCCTGGTCAGGAATCTCACTTTCATGCAAGGCAGGAAGTTAGAGGCATACCAAGTTGCTTTATGAAAAAGACATTTTGGGGGCTCTATCAAAATGTTGCCTCAAAACATCCCTGATTCAAATAGCTTCCACTTATGCCCCTCTAAAAGTCCTGGTATCTGACTGCTCAAATTCAGCAGCCAAGCCATCAATCTCCATGCTCTACCCTGGAGGAACTTTTTACCCTCAACCTCACAAATATTATATGTAGCATGTAGAAGGCTGCTATGACTATGGGAATGTTTTCCTCATTTAGGTCTCATTTGCCCTAAGACAGGCCCAGTATGCTCTTACCCAAAGACACATGCCACTGTCATTTTGATCAGCCTACTGAAATTCTCCTTGCTGCTGTCCAGGTTCACTGTGTAAGGCTTCATAACCCATGGGAGTAAAGTGATCCTGCCATACTACTGGCATTTCAATATCCCCAACAGGAATCTGCTGGTCAGAAAATTTGTCGCTTTTGGTGCAGGACAGCGATAATGCATGTGTCATGCACCTTCCTAGATCAGTCCACGTTGATTTCACTTAAATGCCCACAGTGATCTATAACCATATGGAAGTACTTCCAATACCATAGAGAAGAACTTCGTATTTATTCCATCACAAAATGGTCCAGATTCAAACCTGGAATGTGTGTGCCATCTATCACTCAACCACAGTTAGGTAACCCTACTGTCAAAGCGCCATCCACTATTTCACACACACTGCCAAGAGTCACAGTCCTTCATAGCATAATGCAATTAATAACCCAACACATTTACATTAACATTGCCCAAGGGTTGACTTCTCAACTCAGAAGTGACTTGTGGCTGAGCAGTAGCAGTCTGGAGTTGCCAGTTTCCACACTACAATTGCCACATGCTTTGCCACAGAACTGCTCTTATTTGGTGACCTCGCACCACAGCACTAGGGTGAGCACCACACAATTCCCAGAAGGTGACTTTCTACACCCTTGGTCACCAACCAGTAGATCACAATCTACCGGTAGCTCTCAGGGGCTCTAAGAGTAGCTCTTGAGCCCTCTCTGAACTGCATACCTGCGCAGTACATTTACATTAGATTTCCTCATTTGAGGAGCAGCTACTCACCGAGCAACAACACAGGTGAGTAGCTGCGAGGAATGGTGGGAGCTGGGAGGTCGAGAGGGCTGAAACACCCCAGCCAGCTAACTGTGGCTTTCAGCTGAAAGAGGCTGCCCCGCGCTCTAGCTGACCAGCGGCTTCTCCTCTGCGCCTGCCCACGTGGAGTTTGGTGCACCCTGACTGAGCTCCATGGCCAGCTAGCCAGGCAGCCACTTCTCTTCCCTCCAGCCCGGCTGCCCTG
>CM057845.1:265957993-265968955 GCA_030068395.1 Apalone spinifera
CGGCTCGCGGGGAGGGGGGGAGAGGGCGGGGGAAAGGGACGTTCCGTGACGAAGCGGAGGGGGGCGTGTGGAAAGCAGGGGCACGCGCCGTTGCTGAGTGACGGAGAGCGCAGCCCGACGCACGTGACACGCCTCTTCTCCCTCAGGCCGGGCTCCGCCGCTGCTCCCCTGCCCTTCTTTATGCTAATAGAACGGACGCCTAATTTACATAACGCGAGATCCATGGCAGGAGCGAGAGGCGGAGACTACGGGCCCCGGCATGCAATGCGGCTCGGAGGCGCCAGACTGTGCGGCGCGTTGCACCCTGGGTCTCGTAGTCTCTGTGAGCCGCATTGGGGAACACTGTCGCTCAGCCCGTTACTCTCCCGGTGGAGTGTCCTGCATGCAGCATGCTGGACGTGTGGTCTGTTAAGGTGGAGAGTTGCCGCTGATGGTGGCAATGCGAGGCCACTGTGGCACGTGCAAGTACAGCAGCACAGAGGCAGGGAGCAATTGCCCAGGGTCCCAGCAATACAAAAGGGCCCAGAGCACCCAGTCACAGCTACTGCAGCGCCGGGCATTTTAAATCCCTGCCAGCCCGTCACGTGCTCTGGACAGCACTGAGGGCTGGGGCAGGAGGGTAGGGCAGAGATCTCCTCTCAGCCCTGCCTCTTCCAGAGACGTGGACCAGGGGCCCCACTGCAGGTATAGGTGCTGGAATAATTTGTGTATTGGGGCATAGATGCCAGAACTAAGGGTGCAAGGAAGGGACTGGTGTTGCAGAACCGCCTGGCTTGAAATGGTTTCCATTATATTCAGGGTTTACACTGTGGTTCAAAGGCTCTCAGTACCCCCACTATAAAAATAGTTTCAGCTCCCCGGTAGTGGGGGTGCTAAACCATTGAGCCAAACTGTAAATCCTGTTTATAATGGAAACCACTTTAAGCCTGGGGATGCTACTCTGCTCCCAGCACTCTTGGTTCCAGTACCTACAGCAGCATGTCTGGATTTGGGATGTTAAATTTCGATTAATCAGCTAATCGAGTAGTTGATGGAATTTACATTGACTACTTGATTAGTTGATAAGAGGGGCCAAAGGGGCCTTGCTATCCCTCTGCACCTCTCTCTTTGAAATATACAAGAGCTGCCCACAGATCTTGTATCTTTCAAAGGGAGAGAAGCAGGGGTTCTCTCTGCCTCTCTCCCTTTGAGATGTACAGGAGCCATCACCCTCTGAAATGTACAGGAGCAAGGAGCAAAGCTGGCATGGGTTCCCCTCTGTGCCTCTTCCTTTGAAATGTACAAAAGCTGCAGATGGAATTTTGCGGAATTTTGACAGCTGCAGGAGATGGTGCTGGGGGGCATTGACTTTTAAGCCAGCTCCCCCCAGCACTGGCTCATGCTTCCCCTTTGCTTCCTCTCTTTGATAGAGGTAGCAAGTGTGGGGGAAGCAACTAGTCGCTTACATCTCTAGTCTGGATGTCTCCTTTCTGGCTCCCAAGACTCTGCCTGTGACCCATTTCTCTCCTACTAGGGGGCATTTGAGGCATATTTTCAAGCTTTCCTCTGTAATTATACCCTGTATTCTTGAGTCCAGGCTCCCCAACTAATTCAAGAGTTAATAAAGCTATGAGAGTTGGCAGCTCTGTCTGATTCAGGCTATATGTTTATGTTGGTTACCTGGCTAATTGACAATTTCCTGTTTTAAGTGATCTACTTACTCAGGGGTTCAGGTGGCCATCTCCTTCTCAAAACAAAATCATCTACCACTCACAGACCAAGTGTTGCAATCCTGTCTGTGTCAGCTTTGATTACCTCAGCTGATCTGACTTAGGTCCAATGCCTGTAAGTTGATTCCCCCAGGAAGCAAGGACAATGAGAATCAATGACCAAATGGTCTTCATAAAGCAAACATTTATTTGTTCAGTACAAATGCAACAATAAAACAGACTATATGTATGTCTAGTTTACTAAGTATGTAAAGCGGAGGACTCCAAACTGTGGGGTACATCCCTCCTATAGGGGCATGGAGGAACATTGGTAGGACTTTTACACACTAGGCAGCTTACAATGCAGCTATGCTGCTGAAAGCTGTCTAGTGTAGTCATCTACGCCGATGGGAGAGAGCTCTTTTGTGGATTTAATTAATCCACCACCAGCAAGCTATGTTGGTAGGAGATGCTTTCCTGCCGACATAGTGCTGTCCACACTGATGCTTAGGTTCGTGTAACTTATGTCACTAAGGGGCAATTGGACTAATAGCTTTGCTGGGCCTCTGGGCAAGGCAGGGGGCTCCAGCCCCTGGAAGAAGCGTGGCTTCAGGTAGAATGGGCAGGGCTGGGTTAGCTTCCCTCACCAACTTCAGTGCCACCCAGAGCACTTCACGCCTCCCATAGACTGCCCTCAGTGCTGTCTGGAGCACGCCGTGCAGAGCTCCACTGGTGATTTAAAGGGCACAGGGTAGTTGCCTCCTCATCCCTCTCCCCCATGATAGTGTATGTAGTACAGGTTGAACCTCCTAAATCCGTGACTCTCTGGTCCAGCAACATCTGCACCACAGATGTTGCTGGACCAGAAAGCTTTGGTGGCAGGAGTGAGAGCCCACCAGGAGTCCAGCAGCAAGCTAGCCCCAGCCTGGGCTGGCAGCGGCCAGTGAACTACATCCCCAGGGAGCCATGGCCAGGCACAAGCAGTGCTGGGGATAGCCAGCAAGCCACATCCCTGGGAAGCCCTGGCTAGGCAGGGAAGAGGGCCAGAGCCTGAGCCCAGGTCCTGTGGCTCCAGAGCCCAGCTGCATTGGGGTCAGAATGCCGCAGGAGGGGCAGCGTGCTAGGAGGCCGAGGGCAGGAGAACTTCCCTGATCTGGAAAATTCCTTCATTTGGGACAGGTCAGGTCCTGAGGGTGCCAGACCAGCGAGGTCCAACCTGTATACTGTAGACATGTTTCTCACCCTAACTCACAGTTCACACACATCTTCTCTCCGTCTCTCCTGTTGGAGTTATTCCTCTTTGTATAACATTAAGTAATTACCTGGGCAGAGACAGAAAGCAATTGCCTGTGATTAGGAACTTGTCTCTGGTTTTCTCACATGTTAGACAAATGCTCTTACTGTAAGGCTACAGGCTACTCAGATTGCGCTTTCTCTGCTCCTGTCCCCGCTTCAAAATTCCAGCCTACAGGTGAGGAAAGTTTCATCAATACAGAGATCTTTCCAAGAAAAATCCTGATCAGCTCTAATTACATATCTGTAATGCATAGATTTTAGGAACATTTCCTGCAACTACTACCACTGGCAGGGTTGTTCTATTGGTAATAATGGTGGAAATATTGGGGGCAGGTAGGGGGAGAGGAAGCCTACTGTATTGCAAAGCCTAAATGGCACTAGTGATTTATGCTCGTAATTATTAAGCTCATCAGTGATCAGGGCAGGCCTGGGCAAAATAGGGCCAGCAAACTGGATCCAGCATGCCAAACCACCAGATCTGACCTGCGGATGCAGTGGGGAGCCTCAGGCAGACTCCTTGCTTGCCCCTCTGCCTCCTGCACGCCACTCAGAAAAGCAGCTGCTGGGCTGTTTCTGTTTCACAGCTGGGGTGAGGAGAGATGCTTCATGAGCTGTGTCCGCCCCTAGCACAATCCCACTGGCCTGTTTCTGGCCAAAGGGGGTTGTCTGTTTGAAGAACTGGCAGTGTGAAAAGCACCATTCCTGCCTCCCCTCTGGCTCTTATTCACAGATGCACGTGGCCCCTGCAGCCTGTGCAGGGGCGGGACAGGCAGAGAGGCTGCCTGAGAATGTGCTGGGCTGTTGGCCGGGAATCACCTAGGTAAGTCTCCCAGTCAGAGCCTGCCTCTACACCTCAGCCGCTCACTCCTCCCAAACCTCTGCCCCCCGACTCCTACCCTCCTACCCCACATAACCCAAACCCTCCTGCACCCACATTGCATCCCAGATCCTGAACCCCAGCTCCCTGGCCCAGGTCGCAACCCCTACATGCCCTAGCTCACAACCCAAGCCCCTGTACTCCCTCCTACACCTCAGTCCCATGCCCCAGGTCATAACTGTCCCCTTCACCCAAACTCTTTTCCAAACCCCACATACCCTCCTGCACCCCAGTCCCTTACCCCAAGCTCCCTTCTGCACTCAACCTCCATCCCGGCCCTTGTGCCTCCTCCATTAATATGTTGGAAGAGTGTGGCCCTTGACCACTTTCCAAAATCTTGAAGTGCCCCCCCCCCACCAAAAATTATTGCCTACCCATGGATTAGGGGCTAAATGTCTCTTAGATGATATTGCCATGGCAATTTGATTTGTTGTTAGTACCTGAATATAATTGCACAGTAACGCTCTTGGTCAGCTAATTTCACTTACGTGTACTGAAATTGGAAATATCTGGATACAGTTAAGTCCCCTCAGCAATGAATAATGACTGTAAAAGGGTATCGATAAAATGGAAAGAAATAAAACATATGCTATTTTCAACCTTGAGTGAACTAAGAAGTTGATCATGTTTTCTTAGCAAAGTGTAATCTAAAAATGGATTTTCACTGTGGAGTTAACTCAGCGTCTTACTTGGGTGTTGCCCCAAATCCATTCTTAGCCACACACATACAGCTGCCTGACCTGAGTTTAGTGGTGGCGAATCTGGGGCTGTAGGCTAAAACTTTTGCAGTGAGCATGCAGGCTAAACCACTTGAGTGCTGATTATCTTCCAACACCTTTCCACAATTCCTCACAGGTCACGGTGCCCAGAAGGACAGACAAATTATCCCACAAGAATCATAAAAGCATCTCATCATGCTGCAGCACAAAGAACTGTAGGTAATGCTCCCAGGAGTCCTAGCAACAGCTGCTGGGAAGTATGGTACCAGGGAGATGCAGTAACTCCTTCAGGGCTTTGCAGTGTGATAGCCTATGCCAGGAATGATCAAACCCATGTGCTGATCACCTAAGTTAACTTTCCAGTGCAGATTTGTCCTAAGTGCTCTGAAATGATGGGAAAGGGTCATATCCTTTCTGTATATATGTGTGAGTTTGATGCATAAGGCGATCTAGAAGAAGATATTTTTGTTTTGTTGGTTTATCTGCTGCATTCAGATCCTGTGTACAGTGTTGCCCAACCCAGGCATTCAAAATCTTCACTCAGGGTCCTAAAATCATGTGATTGAGTCAAAAGTATGTGATTTAAAATACATTTGGGATTCTTTGTGTTTGCCTTCTGGTTTTTAGCTACCAGGGTGCATTCAGATTGTATCAAAAACTTTTCTTCACAACCATGAAGGCGAGAAACTTTTTTTAATGAAAGTTGTGATTGTCGCTCCATGACTTATCACTAGCTGCTGGGGCTTTAAGTAAAACATCAAATGTAATGAGACTAGGAAAGCCTCATTACATTTGTAAAGTGTGTAGGCTGGAAAACTACTATGTCTGTCGAACTAATGAAATGCTGGCATCACAAGAAAGAAGCAACTGAGAGGGGTTGAGGGTGGGAGGGTTTTTTGTAAGGGCTTATTTCAGAGTCATTAATTGGGGATGTACGTGCAAAGGGAACTTTTGCCCTAGGGCCTGGCGATTTAAAAGGGCCTGGGGCTCTGAGCTGCTGCCGCTGTTACTGTGTCAATAGCAGTAACTGGAGCCCCAAGACCTTTACATCACCTCCAGAGCCCCTGCACAGCCCACTCCAGGTGGTGCTGAAAGTGTTCTAGCCCCACCCTTTCTGGTGGGCCCAAGCTGAGCTCCCCTCCCCACTATTCTACACATACATTGCCCCAAGGCCTGTGAAGTCTGTCACCACCCTTGGTTTATCTACACATACATTTCTACTGATCTAACGGTTGGTGTTAAAAACTAATTTAGTTAAAATGGATGTTACCCAACAGCAGTGTGATGTGTCCCCGGTAGGGGGTTCCACCGATTTCATTCAAATTGTTTTCTTTTTTTAAATAGGAACGTAGTTAAATTGATACAAAACCATGTGTAGAAGAGCTCTTCAAGTCTTTAAAGATTGTTAATATATTTTTAACTTGAGTCAGTAACATTTTGCACAAAGATTCAATATTTTCACCCTGATAAATTAATGAATTAAAGATTACAATATGCATCACTGAGATTTCCCAGGGATGTCCTCCACCGAAGCTACAGAAGATCAGATTTGATAATTCTGATATTTCCAAGATAAAAAACAAGCAGAAGGGAGGAAACAGTAAAAAAAGTATACCTTTTTATATATCATAAAGAAGTAAACAAAAGTACAAACCCTCTTCTTTAAATATTCCTTTACATGTCACATTTAAAAAAACATGTTTGTGCGATTATACTTTCACCCTGCTCCAGTTTGTGGACTATTGTTTTGTTTATCCATTAAATGTTAAATTTCCTGTCTTCTGTTCTGGCCATCACCAGGTACATTTTCAGCACTCAGAAAATCAATATTAAAATAAGAGTAAAGCCAACTAGAACAGAACATGAAAATCCAGCCCTCCCATCTAAAAAAATTCCACATACTTGGCATAACGCTGTCACAGGCTTTGCCAAAATTCTGTTAGCCTTTCTGTTGTCCCTGATAATAAGTAAAGAGTGTGGATGCAGATAAAATAAATGTTTATTTAAAAGCTGTACAGAGAATACCAGGTAAATCTTTGCTACAGTTCAGTCAGTGTAAACAGAAAAGGACTTCCATGTATTTCAGGAGAGAACAATGGTCTAGGCTTCAAAAGATAATGGCAAGCTTATATTTATGACAGTCATGCAGATCTTTCTACTCCCAGCATGCAGTCTGAGATGACTGATGGCCACTGTTTCTGAAATCTGATGAGTTGCTAGAAAAAAATATATTTTAAACATCTGTCCATTATAAATATTCAAAAGATTGAGATTTAATTTCAACAAAGTTTTCTTGTTTAATAGTTAAGGTTTTTATTTCTAGTCTCAGATTCTAGTAGGTTTCCATAGGAATCAATTTTGCTACTTTACTATAGATCACAATACCCATACTTTGGGGCTGCTGAAGTCAGAAATTGATTCCTCCTAGACTATTAGAAGTTAAAAGTTGGCCATGTGTCAGTGAGGTGTCATTAGAGGGGATTTGGGAACAAATTGATCAATTAAAGAGTAATAAGTCACCAGGACCTGGTCAGATTCACCCAGGAGTTCTGAAGGAACTCAAATGTGAAATTGCAGATCTATTAACTGTGGTATTTAATCTATAATTTAAATCGGCTTCTGTACTAGATGATTGGAGGATAGCTAATGTGATGCCAATTTTTGAAAAAAGCTCCAGAGGCAATCCTGGCAATTATAGGCTGATAAGCATAACCACAGTACTGGGTAGATTGGTTAAAACTAGAAGAGACTTATCAGACATATAGATGAACATGATATATTGGGGAAGAGTCAACATGTTTTTTGTAAAGGGAAATCATGCCTTATCCCCTTTTTGGGAATCAACAAATATGTGGACAGGGGCGATCCAGTGGATAGTATACTTGGATTTTCACAAAGCCTTTGACAAGGTTCCTCACCAAAGACTCTTAAGTAAAGTAAGCTCTCATAGGATATGAGGGAAGATCCTTTCATAGATCAATAACTGGTTAAAAGATAGAAAACAAAGGATGGAATAAACCGCCAGTTTTCAGAATGGAGAGAGCTAACTTCTGGTGTCTCCCAGGAGTCTATACCGTACCAGTCCTGTTCAACATATTCATAGATGATCTGGGAAAAGGCGTAAATGATGAAACGGCAAAATATGCCGATGATACAAGACTACTCAAGATAGTTAAATCCAAAGCAGACTGCAAAGAGTTACAAAGCAGACTACAATCTCACATAACTGGGTGACTGGGCAACAAAATGCAGATGAAATTCAATGTTGATAAATGCTCAGTAATATACATTGGAAAACATAATCCCAACTATAGGTATAAAATGATGGAGTCTACATGACTATTATTTATAATTTTTATTACCTTAATGTCCAGGAGCCCTTATTATGGACCAGGACCCCAGGGATAGGTGCTGTGCAAACACATCCCAAAGAAGGTCACTTCCCAAAGGGCTTACAATTTAATTATAAGACAAGAGATAACAGATGGGTAGAGACAGATGGAAGTCTACAAAGGAACAATGAGACAGTACTGCTTAGCGTAACAGCCAGTGATCTTTGTAAACTGGCAGCCTTATCATTGTCAAGCTTTTGGTAGGCATCCTGACAGAGGAGAGTTTTGAGGAGGGATTTGAAGATGGGCAATGAGGTAGCTTTGCTGATTTTTACAGAGAGCACCCTCCTGACATGACAGCCTGGCAGAAAGCATGATGATGTTTGAAAATGGAAAAAATGAGCAGCTGAGGCTGGCATCACGGGCCAGTTGGAGGTGGGCACAGATAGCTCTAGAGAAAAGATGAAATTGTGGTGATGGTTGATGGTGAGGGTTTGATGCTAAAGAGAAGGGGAAGCCAGTGGAGGGATTCAAAGAGTGTCTACTCAGCCTTTTGCAGTAGCTTTTTGGGCTTCAAAACTGATTTAAGTTAAAAGTGGTGCATTTTCCTGTGTAGATAAGGCCTTTTGTCTCCCTCCTGTTCTGTCTGTGATCTCTGCTCCCAACAGCTGGAGTCTTCTGACTGTTGTTTTCTTCTGTCTTTTGTATTGCCTTCCCTTGCTATCAAACAGTAGAAATCACCTTTACTGGGTGAGCAGATACTCCAGATATCAGGAGAAGCAGCTCCTTCTTTCAGTCATCAATAGAATTAGGCAGGCCCTTGATATGCTGCCCTCAGGATTGGTCTTGTCGCAGGTATGGTGACTACTACACAGCACTATGACTGAGATTTTTAATCTCAGAAAGGGCAGGAAATTCAAAGGTATGCTTCTTCTGCCCATTAGTTATCCTCCTTGAGCAATGAACATAGGTTCATTGTATTCCTGTTAACTTTAATGTTTTAATATATATGCACACGCATCAATGCCCATAAATTTTTATATGTTGTAGATCTAATGAACGAAGCAGCATATATAAGGCTTAGACTTATTGGACATAGATCATATATTCAGTTTTTGTAAAGAAATGCAGGTTTCTTTGAATGTCTTAAATTTGTTCATCCCCTCCCCATCCCCACTTTCCTGCAGCATAGGACATAAGAGTTAAATGAACAGGCATGCAATAATAAATTGTTAAATTATATGATAAAATCCTTCCACAATTTTGCCTAGCTAAGGAAACTAAGTTCCCCCTAGAGGCTGACATGGGGAACTATTGACAGCGTTTGTGTTTAGATCAAATTACCAAGGAATAAATTGCAGTCTTATGACATCTTCTGGTGCACAGAAAACATTAGTGGGTTTGGGACAGAAAGTGGCAAATGGTTGTAAGAACAAGAGATGGCATAAGCTTTCTAAACATTTTTTTTTAAATTTTAGGTTGGTGACAAAGTTATACAAAATCATCACGAATTAGACTTCTGCATTTCTTCATATAGAGCATATTATCACATACAAAAAAGCCAGGTCCAAAACTGCATTCCAGCCACTGAATTTAAATAGTTTTTTTATCTTTAGTATATACTGATAGTTAGAATTTACCTATATAATGAAAAGAAATGTATGTTCTTTTGGTCTCTATGTTGAATCTCAATAATCTCTTTTCTCAAATCCTAAGAATATGTGTACACTGCAGAGACTTTTTTGGAAAAATGTCCGCTTTTCTGAAAAAACTACACTTACATCCACACTGCAATCGTGTTCTTTCGACAAAAAGTCGAAAGAACCGAGGGGTTTTTCCAACAGCAGTAAACCTCTTTCTACAATAAAGAGGCCTTTTTCTGAAAGAGCTCTTTCGGAAAAAGACGTAGGGACAGGGAAAAGGGTTTTCTTTTGAAAGAACAGGCCTCCAGGAAATAACACAGGTGCTCTGGTGGCCACTCCATCCAAAGTAATCAGAACTCTCTAGTTCCTGTCTCCTAGCACCTCTTAAAGCTGCAGGCACCCTGGACAAGCCTTGTGGCAGGAAGCTGGCCCTGGAGCAGCACCTGACCAAACGGCTCTCCCTGCCACCCACACTCTGAGCTATGGCCAAGCCACAAGCCCCCCAAAACCCTCCTGGCCCTTGCAGGGAGCAGCCCCAGGGCTCCCAGGACCCACCCAGGGGTACCAAGCTCCGGGCACCCTCCTGGTCCAGAGCAGAGATACTGTCTCTCATCAAGCTGTGGAGGGATGAGGAGACCATACAGGATCTCCACTCCAGATGCCAAAATGCCAAAATCTATGGGTGCATGGACAAGGCCCTAGTGGAATGGGGACACCCCCCCCCCCCCCCCCCCCCCCCCCCCCCCCCCGGACCTTAGAACAGGTCCAGAGTAAAGTCAAAGAGCTCCGCCAGGGCTATTATGAGGAGCTGCACCAGATCCTGTGGTAGTTGACTCAGGCCTTGAGATACCCGTCATCACCCAGCTGGAGGTCACGGAGGAGAAGGAGGAGGAGGACGAGGGACAGCGGGGGCAAGAGGAGGAGGACATGAGTACTGTAACATTGAGCCTGGAACTGGTACCCTTGGGCCAGGACATGTCTCAGGCACTGTCTGATGGTGGGGAGAGATCGTCAGGTGAGTGCTCTCAGTTCCAAACATGCAGGGTGGGGGAGGTGGGCACAGAGGGGATGGGGTGCGATCGTCTCTCGGCCTCGACATCGTGCTGCAGTCCGTGCACGTGGAGCCACGTGCAGCAGCAGTGTGCACCATGCAGCCTCCGGAGGCAGCCCCTGAGCATGGGAGGCAGGTTTGTATAATTTTTGGTGGTGCCCCATTAGCCACACCCCCTGACCCCTGTTAGCCACACACCCCGTTAGCCACGCCTCTGGAGGTAACACGCTCGGGGCAAGATGGACACATGACCAGAAGTAAAAGGTGTCATGTCACCCCTCTAGAAGGGCTTTCCTCACCATTCTCCTACCAACAGGGATTAATTTGGCCCCCACCAAACCCCCCTCATGCAACTA
>CM057845.1:265977963-265991918 GCA_030068395.1 Apalone spinifera
GTCCGGTATTCACCTGGACAGTCCGGTATTTTTGCCTCCTGTCTGGTAAAAAAATTCGGAGAATACCGGACACCTAAAATGTCCAGTATTTTCTGATTTTTTTTCCCCTGGCCAGGAGGCGAAAATGCCAGCCATCTGGCAACCCTACAAACACTCAGCACCTGGCTTTCCCCCCGCCTCCCCCAAACTGCCTTCCAGCTCCCAACACCCCCAGGCCCCCATTCTTACCTGATTCCGCAAGGCTGCCGGCACAAAATGGCTGCCGACCAAGGGGAAGCATGCTGGGTTTTAGTGCTCAACCTCTCCACTGTTCCACTCTTAAAGGGGACATGCTGTTTTAATTAATATTTTTTTTTTGGCTCAACAACTTTAGTCTCCCCCCCCCCTTTTTTTCCCATTCAATAGAATTTTTTCCTGGTGGTTTTTTTTGGAGGGGGGGAGGTATTCGGTATTTTTGTTTCAACCATCTGGCAACCCTAGTGGTGTACCTGCTGGGGTTGGGGCTGGGACCAGGCATAGGGCCTGCCCTAGGATCGGGGCCAGGGCCTGGCCACCGTGGACAGATGGGGGGAAGGCCAGGGCCGAGGTCACAGCGACTGGCCAGGAGCTGGGCCAGGTTTGCCAATTCTGCCCCCTCCCCACTGTGACAGGAGTGGGGCTGGGGCCAGGCTGCTGCAGTCAAATGGCTGGGCCCAGATTGAGGCTGCTGCAGCTGGATGGGGAGGGCAGGTGTCGGCTCTTCACAGCTGGATTGGGCTGGGCTGCCACGGCAGGAACCAGGTTGGGGCCACATCTCTTGCAGCAGGATCTGGGCTGGAACCCACTGGACTGGCTAGTTGGAGGGTGGTCTAGTTTTAGACTGGACATGGGGCATTCCTTCCCCAGCTGCCACTGGTCCCTGGCCTGCCAGCCCTTTTAACCTGCTATTTGCCCCCACCTGGCTGCTGTCAGTGCTGCAGCCTGCAGCAGAGCTGAGCACTCCAGGTGGCTCAAGCAGCACAGAGAGTTTTTGCTGGAGCACAGCAGGCTTTTGCCAAAATGGCACACCGGGGTGCACCACCTTACTGTCCCCTCTGGTTGTATGCTTTGAATGTTGCTTTGATTTGAGCCAAACTGTTCTAGTGAATTTTCTCAACTAGTGTGATTCATCAACTTTTCTTTAAATGTACTAATGGGGAAGGAGTCATTTCTATTTTGTTATTCTCAGCTTTTGTATTTTCTTGTAACAGGGTTTAATTGTGTTTAATTCTGTTTAATTGTGACTTAAGAGCATGTCTACACTAGGAAATTATTTCAAAATAACTACATTTGAAAAAACAACTCCCAAAGTAACAAAATTGAAATAGCGTGTCCCCACTACAGGAGAGCCTCAAAATTAGTCCAAGGCAGGCTGCGTTATTGTGGACATGCTACCTTGATTTAGAGCCCCAGGAAGCACTGAGGAGTAATTACTTCAAATTACTCTGGGGAGTAGTTATTTTGAAATAGCAGCTGTGAAGCATCCACACTATCACTATTTCAAAATAACTATTTCAAAATAAGCATTATTCCCCGAGGAAAGCAGGAGTACAGATTTTGAAATAACCAGCAGATTATTTCAAAATTATGGGCTTGGCAGTATAGACGCTGTGCTTATTATTTCAAAACAAGAGGGGTTATTTCAAAATAACTCCTTAGTGTACAGTAGGGCTAACTGAGGCTATGTATAAACTGCAGGCTTCTTTCGGAAGAAGCTTTTCCAGAAGAGATCTTCTGAAAAAACATCTTCCAAAAGACCATCCACACAGCAAAAGCTCATCAAAAAAGCAATCTGCTTTTTCGAAAGATCGAGTCCACACTGAATGGACGCTATCTCGCATTTAAGCTGTGATTACTATGGACAGAGTGGCCACCAAGGCACCTGGGCTTTTTCCTCTTTCCTCTTCTTTTGAAAGAACTCCCTCTTCCTCATCCACACACGCCTTTTTCCAAAAGACCTCTTTCAGAAAAAGGCTTCTTCCTCATAGAAAGACATTTACTAATATCGGAAAAACTCCTCTCTTCTTTCGATTTTTTTCGAAAGAACGTGATTGCAATGTGGACATAAGTGAAGTTTTTTCGGAAAAACGGCCATTTTTCTGAAAAAACCTCTGCAGTGTAGACATACCCTGAGTGACTGGTTAATCAGTTAGCTACCTAGCTAGCAGAGGCAGAATGTCATGGGTTCCAACTGAGGATTCCTACAAGCAAATGGAAGGAAGATGGTTCAAACTCAGCAAATTGTGCAGATTTGGTGATCAAAGACATTAACTGAGACTTAGATGAACTAAACCTAAGCTTTGGGATCTCTCAGTTTCTTCTTACTGTGTTTTATGTGGACTGAACTGTTCACATTTTATTTTTGCTTTCCTCTTTATTTATGTTTATTGTAACTGTGAAGATAATATCTGGGTTATAAAATAGCTTGTTTCTTCATCATAAGATTTTATACATTTATTTAATTACATTCATTTCTTTAGTTCTTTTGGGACTTGAATGTGAGGAGGTTGACCCTCTGAGATCCTGCTAAAAATCCCTAGATACTGAACTGTGGGTTCCCAGCTACTTTTCAATGGAAATTGGGGTTTTTTAAGACACTGGAGAAGAGGAAAGAAATCTAGCCCACCCAAGATTAAATAAACATGACCAGGTTTTTAACCTTTTTTCATAGGTGAGGTTTTCTAAAACTTATATCACTTTGGTTGCTCTCCTGTGGACTCGCTTCAGTGTATCCGTATCTTTCTTAAAGAGTGGTGCCCAGAATTGTACACCCACTCCAGCCAAGGACACTTTTAATAAATTAAGAAAAACAGGCACATAAATGCATGCATTGTTGATACACTTTGGTTTAGTCACCAGAGAGAGACCAATAAACAAGGCAGGCTTCTTAGTGAAAAAGAAATATATAGTCCTAAGAAATTACAGAACACTAGTTCTTTATTGATAAACAGCACATGGGCAGACAGAGTAGAAGCTTTATTTAGTCCTATTTCAGTTAGTCTAATGATAATCAGTGGCTGCATGGCACAATCCATTTATAAAGAGTAAAATTTATATTGTCTACAAACCTAAAGGAATAAACCAATACATATTAACTGCCACAATGTAGAGAAACAGATCCTATTTGTTTAGTGGTATTTTTACATTTATTAACTCTTGCCTCTGTCCTTATTCCTGAAGGTGTAGCATGATAGATATGTTGAGTTGGAAAGGATTGTGAGAGGTTATCTAGTTCAGCCCTCCTTCCCCACACTGAGGCAGGGCCATCTTACTTATACCATCCCTGATAGGTATTTGTCTAGCTAGCCTGTTCTTAAAAACCTCCAGTGGTGGGGATTCCACAACCTCCCTTAGTAACTATTCCAGAATTTAGATACCCTTCTGGTTAGAAAGTTTTTCTTAATATCTAATCTAAATCTCCCCTGCCACAGATTAAGCCCATTATTTATTGTCTTCCCTTCAGTGGACATGGAAGATAATTGATTGCTGCATTCTTTATAATAGCCCTTAATATATTTGAAAACTGTTATCAGAGTACCACTTGATCATCTTTTCTCAAGTATAAACATGTTCAGTTTTTGTAACCTTTTCTTACAGATCAGGTTTTCTAAAACTTTTAGCATTTTTGTTGCTCTCTTCTGGACTCTCTCCAATTTATCCATAACTTCCCGAATGTGTGGTACCCAGAATGGGACACAGTTCTTTGGCTGAGACCTCATCAGTGCTGAGTAAAGCAGAACAATTACCTGGCATATCTTACATATGATACTCATGTTAATACACCCCAGAATATCTGTCCTTCATTGTGAATGCACCATATTGTTGACTTGTATTCAATTTATAACTACCAGCTCCACCACAATGCTGAATCTTTTTTTGCAGTACTACTACCTTGCCAATTATTCCCCATTTTGTAGTTGTGCATTTGATTTTTTTTTAGTTTCTAAATGCAGTAGTTTGCACTTGTTTTTATTGAATTTAATCTAATTGATTTCAGACAAATTCTCCAATTTGTCAAGAACCTTTGGAACCGGGATTAGAATTCAAAAGTGCTTGCAACCCCTCCCAGCTTATTGTTATCTGTGGCTACGTCTACATTGCCCAGTCTTGCGTGAGAACATATGCAAATGAGGCATCACCATGCCTCATTTGCATACTTAATGAGCCACCCTTTTGCGCAAGGGGCTTTTGTGCAAGGAGCAGTCTACACTGCTCCTTCTTGCGCAAAAACCCCCTCTTGCGCAAGAGCCGTTCTGCCTGAAAATAAGCGGCCGAACGGCTCTTGCGTAAGAGGGGTTTTTTGCGCAAGAAGCAGTGTAGACTGCTCCTTCTTATGCAAAAGCCCCTTGTGCAAAAATGGTAGCTCATTAAGTATGCAAATGAGGCATGGTAATGTATGTTTTATAAGGATGCGCTCTACTCTGTTATCCAATTCCTTAATGATAATATTGAATAGTATTGAACTCATGACAGACTGTTGTGAGACCCCACTAGAAACAGTCCCATAGTCTGACAGTGAACCATTGAGAATTATTCTGAGTGTGTTTTTTTTAATCAGTTGTACACACACTTTATACCTTAACTACATTTAGATCAAAGAGATGAGTTGCTAATTGGAGCATGTTATATTAAAATTGCAAGCCAGTTACTTGGTATTTTTAAAAATTAAATACTGAAATTGTCTAGGTTTATATACAAACCTAAGTTATAACATTAGACAGGGCAGGTGTTCGTTGGTCAATCTAAAAACTGCACATAAGAACCTCCCTTAAGAAAGCTGTGAAAATAATTGATTTTTCAGGTTGCTGGCTGAACTGGAAGGCTGTGTCTACACTGGGCCACTTATTCCGGAAAATCAGCCGCTTTTCCGGAATAAGCTGCGAGCTGTCTACACTGGCCCCTTGAATTTCCGGAAAAGCACTAACGATCTACTGTAAGAAATCAGCTGCTTTTCCGGAAAAACTATACTGCTCCTGCTTGGGCAAAAGTCCTTTTTCCAGAAAACTGTTCCAGAAAAGGGCCAGTGTAGACAGCACAGTAGTGTTTTCCGAAAAAAGCCCCGATCGCGAAAATGACGATTGGGGCTTTTTTGCGGAAAAGCGTGTCTACATTGGCCACGGACGCTTTTCCAGAAAAAGGGCTTTTCCGGAAAAGCATCCTGCCAATGTAGACGCTCTTTTTCCGGAAATACTTATAACGGAAAACTGTTCCGTTTTAAGCATTTCCGGAAAATCATGCCAGTGTAGACGTAGCCGAAGTGTGGGGAAATTTGTTTAGGGTCAGCTCAAAATGAAAGTGTTTGAATTTTTTCAGCAAACTGAATAGTCACGAATTTTAATTGAGGATCAAATAAAATATTTTGGTTTTGATTTTTAAATATTTAAAATAAAGTTGAAGTAAAATTTGAAACAAAGTAATTCTGAATCAAATAATCAAAATATTTTGTTTCTGAAAATGTTGAAACTAAACATTTTGATTTTTTTGTTGACCTTTTAGGAGTGTTTTGTCAAACATTTTGGCAAATTGAACACCAATTCACAAAATATTTGTCAACTCCAATATGCATTTTTCAGCTAAATGTTTATGCCTGAAAATGTTTGCCCAGCTCTGCACTTGGGACACCCAGAGCACTGGGAAGATTCCATATTCAGTTCAAAATGATGCCTTGAGCCTCTCTGTGATGTAAGCACAGTTGGGTCTTTCCAAGGATTGAGGCCCAATTAAAGGTCTTTATACCCCCCAGGGAGCTGGACACAGTCAAGTGAAAGTTAATACACTTAAAATTGGATTAACAGAAGAACAAAATGCAGTTGCTATGTCAAAGCTTTAGTGAGATTTCTTAAATATAGTTACATCTATTACACTGAAAAAACAATTGTGCTGTACAACACAGATGTATTAATAGCATAGCTATGGCCAAAAATCAAAGCTGTTTGCAATTTCCCTGGCTCCTGCAGCCACACTG
The DNA here is from genome assembly GCA_030068395.1 of Apalone spinifera. Classification (NCBI taxonomy): domain Eukaryota; kingdom Metazoa; phylum Chordata; order Testudines; family Trionychidae; genus Apalone; species Apalone spinifera. The sequence goes on from CM057845.1 coordinate 265,983,947, forward strand.
TTTTTTGATGACATGTCAGGAATAGAATTACCATTTTTCCTTTGTTCCTTCTCCATTCCTACATCAATTCCCACTTAAAGCTTCCCTCAATGGGTCATTAAGCTGCTATCACTACAAATTTGTTCAGTTCCTTAATGGTCAATCAGAGGGAGAAGGAAGGGAGAATTCTACAATCACTACTCTATTCACAGCACTTTACAGGTGTGAATTAGCATCTGCTGGGATTCATTTCCTACAGTGGGGCCCTTTGTTCACTTTTGGTGCTCTATTATGGACTACTAAATGAGTTGATTATATCTTAATATCGTTCTTAAATGTTTTTTACCAAGCTTTTTAAAGAAGTGACTCAGGAAATAAAAGTGATCTCTCCCAGAGACAAAGTATTCCCACAAACCCCTGATTATCAGGCTCCTCACTTAATTAGTGTATTTCACTTTCCACCAGAGTGCTAGTTAAGAAGATTCTCCTTTAATGTTATGTATGGTTATGAAGGGATACTTTTGGTGAATGACTGTCCCAGTTTGGTTACTGTGATTAGAAATATTTGTTAAAATGTAGATGAAAACAGCAATGCTGTTTGCAATGCAGATGCGAACTGTATAGCACAGAAAGCGAACAAGATTTTTATTTACTTGATGCAGTTGCAAAGGGGAAAAAAGTAGCTCCTTCTTTGCACAAAGCACACTTGTATCAAAATCATTCCTATATTTCAATAAAAATATTAATATAGACGTCTGGATTTGTATGTAGGATTCCTGATATTTCTAGAGCCATTCTGGGGTGAGTGCCTGTGCTAAGCTCTATGGCTGTGTCTAGACTGGCAAGTTTTCGCGCAAAAGCGCCTGCTTTTGTGCAAAAACTTGCCAGCTGTCTACACTGGCCACTTGAATTTGCGCAAAAGCACTGATGTTCTAATGTAAGAAATCAGTGCTTCTTGCGCAAATAGTTTGACGCTCCTGTTCGGGCAAAAGTCCCCTGGGGAACAGGGCAAGGAGGCCCCATGATGGTCTCATCTCGCAATGACAAGGAAGATGCTGGTACCACAGGTTCCATAGCTTCCACTGGTGGTCCAGCAGGCTGCTCTCCTTGGTCCACTTGGACTTGGGAGGGGGTCTTTTCCTCTGTAGCCTCGAGCATCAGAGGAGGTTGGGATGTTGATGTCACTGGTCTAGCCGAGGCTCCTGACACAGAGCGGGCAGGCTGGGAGAACTCGCAAGGGTACCACAGCACCAGCCACAGTGCCTGGGGCAGGTTTCAGTGCTGATAGTGTAGATGGCGCTAAAGGTCTGGGAGCTATAGCTGGATCAATTGCTACCCAGCTCAGCTTTCTGCTGGTGTGAAAGCTCTGTGCAGTGGCATCCTTAGACATGCCTGTCTGATGCTTAGAGGTTAGCAAATCTGCATCAGAAGTCCGGTGATCTACGCCTCGAGTTTCTTGATCAGTACAGGACAAGGACTAGGACCTGGAGGTGTTGTGGGCCTGTCACTGGGGGAAGGGATCCTCCCAAATATGGTGACATACTTCTTGGACACCATTGGTAAGGCCAGCAGCTCCGGTCTCCTGATCAATGCTGGGATCTGTACCAAACTCCTGGCAACATGTGGTGGGTTGGTCCCAGTGTACCTGTCAGGCAGCATGTGCCTCAGTGGGTCTGCACCAGGTTATAGGTGAGGTATGCCTTGAATACCTCTGCCAGTGACCATAGAGGGCTCTGTTCTGTCTGCCTCCCTAATTCCAAAGCATGATGCTACTCATGATGGGGAGCAGTGTTGCTAAGGCAAGGACAGGAAGTAAGATCCAAAGATGGGTTTACTCCAAGATTTGGACACCACAAGGCCTGGTGTGGGCAGCAATGGATCTCCTGAGAGCTTTAGGCATTGATGGTATGTACGGGCTGATGAGGCCCAGATCTGTGTTGGGTTTCTCAGGTAAGGTGTGGTGTGGACTGCATCACTTGACACGGCCCAACTTCCCAAAGGGCGAGATAAATGGCATGTCCTGGGTCTTGGCTCACTGCCAGCCCTGTCCTTCCCTTTAAGGGGAGTAAGAGACCATCTTCTATTTACCTTCTTTGGTTTCTTGGTCAGGGACATAAAGCTGCTGGTATGTTATGTATTCTTTAATAAATTAAAAACACATTCTTAGTAGTTTGCTCTTTGACGTTAGATACAGTGTTCATAATTCCTTTAAATACGTCTCCCTTCCATATCAAATGCTTTCATGTTCATCTTCCTGTTCTTTCCCATAACAATAAGGATCATGGAGATATTACTCAAAGAGAAGCATCAATGGGAAGGAGAGGGTGTTCAATTCCCCCTAGATTTAACAACTTTTCCTGATATTTATTTCTAGTTTCAAGAATTGACTAAGATTTGATTACAGAAGCATCATGATTTGTCTCAGCTAATATATGGCACATAGACACTGTCATGCCCCAAAAGAATATTCTCCATAGCCTGGAACTTACCTCCAACAATGACTAATATTGCAAGTTTCAAGGGAAGAGCATTAACCCTCTTTCATTTTCATCCCAATTCCCAAATGTTCTTAAACTTATACTATATTTTTGAGGCAGCATCATGCTCCAGATATGAGAATCTGTGCTTCATGGCATCATCTGCTACCATGTCAATTTAAGCATTGGAAGATCACAGCATGGTGAAGGAAAAGCTGGGGCTCTGAAGCCAATAAATCTTTAAATAAATACAGATAATTATGAAGTAAAAGGCTCAAAGAAAATCAACTGTATTTGAAAAGTTCAGAATAAAAGAACTTCAGATATTTAAAGTCATCACAACATTCACTCATCATAAACGTATTAGTCCATGGGCAGCCAAAAACTCACTAAAAATTCTTAAACACATATACCAGGATATACAAAAAGGTTTTCTTTGCAAAAAACAGGACTAGAAAACATACTTAATATATGACAAAGAATCATCTTTTTCAGTTATGGGACTCATGTTTTGGAAATAGCATGTTAACCATTATTCACTTTATTACTGGTTCCAGAAAAAAACACATTTAAATAAAATACTCCATAAAGAATAATCTGGTTTACATTTTATCTGTAAAGCTTCATTAGAATAGCCAGCATACCTTCCCTGACACTGCATACATCACAGTTAAATGATCTAGACCTACCCTGCCGTCAGAGTAATACAGCATGATGGGCTTCATATATACATCTGGTATTTAGGGTTTTTTATATACAACAAAATAATGCTTTGACTAGTAGTAAAAAGTGTTCTGTCACACTTAAAGCAAATGAAAAACTATGAGATTCATATACATCCAGTAGGAATAGTAACTGTTTAACAACTAGAAATGGGTACGTTACATGTTTCAAGAGAAAAAACAAAATCTAGCGCCAATCATATCATTAGTCATTGTGCAGAACAAGGACACTGCAATCCAAACAGACTATTAGCTGTTCCTTCTGAGTGAGAAGGAACTAGAAAAAAATCACGAGACAACTATTAATCCCAGTAACTTTATGGAAACATACTATCACATATATGAACTATTTCCTTTATAAAGCTCAAATTGAAACCAAAAGTTCATTTAATACTGTGTGTCAATTATACCCTTTAATTTCCATTTACATCAAATACAAATCAGAAAAAACTGCCCCAAAACACTGATTTTCACATCACAAAACAGTTGTCAAAAATCTACCATTTGTAAAACATTTTTCAAGTGCTGCAGTTAACATTTTGGTTCTTCAGACAACAATCACGAGTACTTTGCTAAAAATACAGATGTGTTTCCTACAGGTAATGTGAAGCTTTACTTAAGATGGCAAAGGCTTTGTAACAGTGTAGGGGTGCAAGTTTTCAGTATGAAGACATTCAGAAGATTTGCTGCTCAAAGAGTATTTTTTCAAACCCTGCTGGAGGAGTGTGATAAAATTCACTGAACTGACAATCCAAGATGGCACTGTCATCAACTGTAGGTCATAAGCAAAGAGAAAAACAATTAGAGCAGCATTTATTTTGACTATACATTACACCTTATTAGATTATATACATCAATACATTACATATCCACAACAATGGAAGTACAAAGGATATTCTCCAATATGTTATAAACATCCATGCAATAAAGATAAATAAGATTTCCAGGGTTAATCTGTAGAAAAGATCATAAAATACAATCAAGCAAGCCAAACTATATTTATTTCCTACAGAATACTTCAATTTTCAAAAACATTTTTGCCAAAAGCAGTGAAAGTTTTGTTATTCATTTTACTGAGAGAGCTAATTAGCCTTAAAGCAATTCTTAACTTCTTGGGCCCTCGTTTTCCACTCCACTGCTTTGGAAGCCTGAAGATCAAGCATGGTAGTGTTGATATGAAAGAGGATGCATCTCTATGGCATGCTTCCCATTCCTCTGCTTGATATCAAGCCATCTGCCTAAGGTTATGACATCAGAACCCTGCTTGACTGTTATTTTTAGACACCTGGATTTTAAAAATAATTCAGTATTTTTCATAACAATAATATTGCCATGCGACTTTCTGCCTAATTCTAGATGGAGGATTAGAGGATTCAAATGGAAATTCTGACATCATTGACTGCAATAACACTGAAAATGCTGCTTTAGTGAAGCACAGTACTGCAGCACTTCTCTTCAGAAAATCAGATCCATTTTGTTAATGAGTCTTTCAAAGAAACATTCCTCTAAGCCACCCCCGCATGTGACAGAAGTAGATCAATGCCAACATCTGGCTCCCCACTTCTCCCCCCTCAAAAAAACCAAATGCAATATTTTGATCAAGGATTTAGATATCCTGAAGTCAAGATATTTGGTTTTTTTGCACAGCAGCCTGAACTGAGGTCACAAGAATACAAATACTAGCTTATGTTGTAGTACACTTTAATTGTGCTTGGGATCCAGCTGCTGAATTTAACTTGTGCTTTAAGTTCCCAAACATGACATCATTTACTTTCTGTAGACACCGATAAATTAAATGGTTGAGTGTAAAATCTCCTTTCATATGCTCATGAATAAGTAGCTTTAAATTAAGGGGTTTATTACTTGCAACTTATAGCACCAATGTGTCACCTGAATGCAATTTTCAAATCATCAGGTGTTACAGCAATAAACTAATCCATTGTAAAACACAGAAATTCTTGGGAATTTATGTCAGCTCTAGAAGGATGATGACAGGAGAAGGAGTCTGGCAATAAAAAGTCACCTCACACCCACAACCTAAAACCTCAGTGGTGCAGGGTTAGGCATGGAGAAAGGAACAAGATTAAAAAAAAAGACCAGAAGCCGAACACAGACTGTTTATGAAAGCTACTGACTCCTGAGGCCTATTTTCTCCATTGTAACTCCACTTCCAAAGTAAAGGAAAGATGAAATGTTAACTATTAACAAAAGTCTGTTTTCCCACTCTTACCAATATGGTATACAGCAGCCGGAATCTCAATAATGCAATGTTCATAGGAATAAAACTGTGGCAAGTATTTTATTCCTCTGTTTGCAACTATTTGTAATAATGCCACCATATGGTAAATGTAAAACAAGATGACAATATGAAATAATCTTCATTGTAACAGTTTTAAAGGAGATAAATTGGCAACAGAATTTGTAACATTCCAAGCTTCCAAAGTAAATTTAGATTGTTTCCTGTTCAGAAAGCACAACTTTAAGAACGTGTCTAGACAGAACAGAAATGTGCCAACAGTTCATTATGAAATATGAAATGAAATAATAAGCAGGCAAACACTTGGTACTATGGTCACGTGGCATCTCACAAGTTAAGCAAGTTTGGGACAGGTCAGTACTTGGATGAGAGATTTACAAAATATATTAAGTAGTAAAGTTGGGGTTCTGAGTGGTACTCTTCCCTCTCAGTATGGAACCAGTCCCTCAGCAGGGTGGGATGAAGCACTGTGCAAGCAGAGGTGCAGTGGTTCAGATGAGACAATCAGAATTCCTGTATATCTGGGAGTTGCAAAGAGTACTTTGGCATTTTAGTAAGGTAGAGTGTTAACAAACATTGTGGCCAAATTCCAGTTCACAAAATAAATATATTTTTTCTTAAGCTTTGTAAGCAGATTGCATATGATATTTATTTCCTGTTAAAAACTGTTCTGGTAATGTATCCTGTCAATGCAGTTGCTATGATTCACTGTAGAGAGGGCTGCAGAGGTGAATTGATTTCTATATAACATTTGGTATTAATTTATTAGAGCTGTGAAGTATTTTGAGATGGAAGATGTTACCACATTAAAGTTTATATTTCTATAAAAATGAATGAAAAAGTATAAAATGTACATCCAAATCTGACTTAATTCAAATGCTACTGCATTAGTATTGCATAAGCAAGAAGGGGCATACACACAAACTTCCCAGAGAAATCCGATTAATACATTTATCTGTGAGGGAGACAGCATAACCCTTGTGTGGCTTTACTGCTACTTGATGATTTGATAGTTTGATTACATGACATGTTTTAACTGCAGTAAGTCCCTAGCTGTTATCTGTGGACCCATTACATGTGGTCCAAAAACAGCCAGGTGATGGTACTCCTTGTTTCTAGCTACTACTCTGTACTGAAAGAAGCAAAATACATACTGATACTTTCCTAATATATTTTTTCCATTTGTTATAATTCCCAGAAGGGTACTATTCAGTCATGAGTGGGAGGACTGTGAGATGGGTCACATGACTGGGAGTAAAATAGGTGGTTTGAGACAATCTTGCTATTAAGACTGACCACAATGTCAATCTTAGTTTGAAAAGCTAACTTACCATATACTACAGGATAGACAGTCCCTCTGATTCCTGAAGCTGGACAATGCATATTCTTTCCATTTAAATATACATTTAGTTCTACATGGTCATATGTAATACCCTATAGGGCAAAACAGAAAATATTAACATAAGATCATCAAGCTAATACACATGAAAATACTAACAACTATTTATTTTTACAGCTATGCTAGCTGAACACAATGGACAGTTTCTAACAGGATGACATAAACCATAGTCTCCTAAAAGAATTCACTAGACCATTTTTCTGGATGTTTAAAAAGTCAATAATTAAGAATTATATTTGCATTCACAAGCACCAAAAGTGCTTGCAGTCTTATCCAATCAGAGGATAGCAGCACGACAATCAACTTATTTGATGAACAGCAGCTAACCAACAAAGCTTAAATTGTGAATTTACAGAACTCAGGCCCTTAGCAAAGTACTACATTTGTTACTTATTATCCTTCAAGTGTTTTAACTTGAGCTTTGCAGACTAAATAGACTGAGTGAGCCTTTAAAAAGAGACTGCAGCACAGAAAGATTCTCTCCCAAGAAAACCATTTCAGCAGGGGATTTTTTTTAAACTCCAGACAGCTGGCAATAATATCTACATGAAGCTCACAAACATCAGGAATTAAAAAGATTGAAAATTTTGTTATTAGAAACAATATTAATATTATCACTTCCATGTACTTAAAAATGTCTAAAAAAGTAGTAATACAGCACAACCCTTAAATATACAGGGTTATTTCAATTATATTTTAGGAGTGAGAGTGAGTATGGCTCATGCAGATTCTCAAGTCCCATTCATCCATTCAACTGTCTTTCCAATATTTTTTTTCTCCATTCCCAGACTAATTTCCTCTCCCTTTTCTAAACTGCAACCCAGCTTGACTAAAAATACACCCCCTTTACCATTCCCAATACCTTTGGAGGAAGATTTGTAGCAAGGTAGCTAGGGCCCCGTCTCTGCCTGCTAACCAAGCACACCCCAACAAAGCGCTCTTATGCTCCCTGGGTACAACCTCATCTGGATCTCCAATACATTCTGGGACATCTTTGACAGGAAAGCCAACAAGCCTCAAAGAGGTTGAGATAAGTATGGTTACAGCCCTGTTAGGTTTATAGGCAAATACAGCTACCCTAGTAACAGTAGGTAGCAATGAGGCAATATTGTGATGGAATATATAAAACCCATTGGCT
>CM057845.1:266010753-266025632 GCA_030068395.1 Apalone spinifera
ATTTTGAAATAGCGGTTTGGCTGTGTAGATGCTAGGAAAGTTATTTTGAAATGACTTTGCTGTGTAGCCATACCCTAAGAGAAGAGTCTGGAGTTGCATCAATAATAATCGAAAACTACTTTGCAAGTCATATCTCTGCAAGAATTGTTGTTTGCACAAAGGTCCTACATAGCTCAGTAAGCTTGTTTCGTATTTTAGTAGACAGATTCACAAACATGCTTAACATGGCCTGATAAAAGTGGGTCATACTTGATAAGAAGCTCAAGTATACCAAGAAAGTTTCCTTTTGTATGGTCACCGATATGTTGACTGGAACCAGACAAAGCCAATCTCCGTTCAGAAAGAAAAAGAATGACATAAAATATGCACTCAAGGAGTTTTTTCCAGTTATCAGTTTCTGTGTTTATTTAACTCAAGAGTAAGTTTTAAATTGAACTGTCAGATAGTCCTGCCCTCTAGCTGATTTCCATATATTTTTATGCGATACTGAAGTTTCATGTGCAGGTATTTGGTCTTTCAACTTCCTCCAACCTCTACTGATGCTCCAACCGGATGGATTAGACAGTACTGATGCAGTTGATGTATTATTGTTAAAAATGAAACAAGGTTCACAGTACAGAGCCTGCTTTTCCCTGCTCCAGCAGCGCCAGTCTCCGCTGGAGCTCTCTCCATTTGAAAGAGTTTTTGTCAGCAGATGACTGGGAAAAGCATGATTTTCAACATCTTTCGGTAATTACATGGAATCTGAAAACAACTAACTTTGAGAAACGACTGCATTTGAGCAACATTGTTCTTATCAAGATGTCCAGTATTAGGTTCTGATGTCACTGTTACACTGTGTCTTGTGCAAATCATAAGTTCTTGCTCTTGCTGCGCAGCATCTCAGAGGTCCTCATTTTCTGCCTGCATAGTCTTTAAATCAAGCATAGATTCCGCATGTATTGCTACTATTGGCATTTCTGTGTCTTGATTAATGACCTCCTCATTTTGAGGCTGTGGCACTGGAATGTCATTTGTGGATACAAAGTTTTCATAATCAGAACTGGAAGTGTCACTGAAATTATGGTCACCATCTAACGGCTGAGGCATCTTTTCTACGAGAAATTGTTATTGGCTTTAAACTCTTAACTGCTGCTTCACTCTGTTGCTTTCACCGTTTCTCACTTATACCACTTTCAAATCTTTGCTTCATTTTCCTAAAGGGGTTCTTTTAAAACACAGTAACATTCAATAAATTAATTTGCTAAAGGCTATTGGTTAAAGAAAATTTTAATTGTATATACTTTGCAATGAATATTATATAAAAACTATTTGGGGGTGTTATTTACTATGGCCCTTATAGCCTTATTTCAAAGTCTTGAAATGTTGTCTGCTAACATGTTCCCATTATTAAATTACTTTAATAACTGGTGCGTTATTATGAATATGAACATGGGGTGATTGCCAGATTAGATATAAATGTTATTAAACAACTAGAATTAAAAGTTTTTTATCACAAAAAAAGCCTTTAAAGGTGAATCTGAAACTGAATGAAGAGGTAGGTTACAGCTGAGCCTGATATGGGTATTTTATACTAAGATACATAAGAAAAAATAGGAATACAAAAATCTCCTATGCAGAGATAAACACCTAATTTAAAGGTTAAACCCACCCTCAGACCAAGCAAAATCACTTTAGAGTAACAGAAGTAATTATGACTTTCAAAACCTTTAAACTAAGCAAAGACTGTAAACAGCATTTCATATCGTAGAATCATTAATCATAGAAGCTAATCCAGTCTCCAGTCACGCAGATGAAAACTTGGATGTGACCGAAAAATTGGTGAAGGCCCAAGGTCCCACAATGATTTAAATCAATTTTTGTCAGCATAAAGAGCTTCTTTTGTTGTCTCTATTATAACTACGAGGTGTGTAACAAATAGAAATGACTTGGTGGGAAAATGTCAACATTTGAGGCCCCTTTGTCTCCTGAGGCCCAGGCCAAATGACTCTCCTGCCTCCCCTCTTCCTCCCGCCATAGACCTGCCAACACATTGGGAGCATGTCTTGCAAATTAAGGTACCACAGAGCCCTTTGGGGAAACAGCAGTGTTGACATATGAGCATAGTGACATTCTGCCAAAGTCTTGATGTCACAATGGAAATGCTTATGTAAATATGCAATCATGTGTCTAAGTCCTTGAGACTCCAGCACCTGAGAAATAACAAAATAAAATGCTGGTCAAGTGGAAGCAAAAGCCGGTAGGGAAAAAAGTTGATTTGTGTACTTCTCTTAAGGGCAAGGGAAGAAATCCCAACAACTAAGCAACATATCTGTAAATGCAATTGTCAATATCACAGGTAGTTGATTTGTATACAGTTGACATTCAGAGACTGAGAGTGCACAAGGTCACTAGTACTATGCATAAAGAATCACACTTACAAAATAAACTGTGTTTAATTGTAGGTGATTGACAATGAGAGGGTTAATTCAGTTGTTTTTCCAGATGTAGGTCAGGAACGTGCATTTCTCTTCAATGGGGGAGGCCAATTATTTAAGCTGTGCCTGCACTGAGAGCAGGACTAGGCTCAACATGTTTAAACATGATTTTTGCTAACAGGGTTTTAATATTATTTTACTGTGTGTATCAACAGGGAACTTTTGTCTGAAAACCATGTTGGAACTATGGGATACAACAATGCTACAAATATAGCAACATTGGGGATCCCACTTAAAAGGAAGTTGCCCACTGACTCGTTCCATTTTGTAGTAAAGAGCTAAATTCTTAAAACACAGCTGGGTCTCATCAAAATTGCATAATGGCACCCTGGAGGGGACTACTTATGTGTTTTAATGAGATCCCCTGATATTGCTGAATTCATAGCAAAGATGGACCCCATATATCATCTTGTGGGAAGACAGTTTGTAGCAAAATTAAAATAATCCCTATTTACACTGGCCATGTAGATTGTACTAGAATCCTGTTAGCAACAACAGCAATGTGTACCCAATTCACTACAGCCTTGAGCCTTGTGCAGCGATTTACAGCTGTGCATAGTCAGTGAAAAATGGCTATAAAATGCTGTTAATTTAATTTAACATTTTACAACCACTTTGCACAGGTGTAAATGGCTACACAAGGTACAAGACAGTAGAAAAATTAAGGCATGTGTGCTGAAACAAAAATGCTTCTATTGGCTTCAGTGGGTGTTGGATCGGACCTCTGGTTCTGAGGTAGTATTGGCAGAGTCAGGGCTGTGTATTGATGATACAGAAGTGTTCCTGATGAAAGCATAGGCAAGGTGCCCAAGGAAATTTGGGGCTGAGTTATTATTTTATCAATCCAGATTTTACTGTGCCTTTGTGAGGTTACCTGTTATATTATTTATTTTATAGATAATTTGACATTTGTATATTTGTATATAAAATTAATTTTGTTGCAGGTTGTGATGTTTAGTGTAGGAGTCACTTCTGGCTTGCTAACTTAATGTAGGGCTAACCAATAAGTGACAGGTCCATAGCTGTTATAAAAAGTCTGGTAGTGAAGCTTAGCTCTATCTATTGAATAGGTCCATCCAATCCTGTCCCAGTTGAAGTTAATGAGAATATAATCAAATCCATAGATACTGTTATGCTGGAAAATGTCAATATCTACCAGCAAGCTTCTTTTTGATCTCTATTCTTTAGGCAATCACAGACCTCATTAAAGATGATGGGCTTTCTAGTCACCCTTCATTCAGATTAAATGGAAGAAGCAATTAAATTCTTTTGTGGAGTAAGGTCGCTGAAATAACAGAAGTCACTGTGTAGGGCCACATGGGAAGGTTTGAGCAAGAACTAACTCAGGGAGAAGTGCCATCTCTGGGGACTGATTGCAAAGGCAGGCACTGGGACATGGGTTATATTTATGTGTGAGGGTGTCAGAACCAGAAAGGACCCAGAGAGCCATAGCAGACAGCAGCTGCTTGACTTGGTGTTCATTTTTGGTGCAACCTATTTATATATAAAGAAATATATATTATCATAAATCATATTAATAGTTTATCTTCCCGTTGGAAACAATCAGTCATGACATCAAACACTGGTTAACTGCTTAAGCCAAGGAGTAACAGTATGTAAAACTACAGATCATACCACTATTTAAATACACACAGGCCTAGCAGATGTTGGTTCAATCTCAGAATTTGTGATCTGAAAAACTGCAGTTGGTCACTTTAACAGGATGGCTTTCCCCTTACAGGTTAGGTGTCAGGAGCAGGTTTACCCCATTTACTCAGGTGTTACACCTGAGCAGGGATGACCTGATTCTCCCCCCCCTCCCTTTTTTTTTTTTTTTTTAAAGAGGGATGGGGACTCTTAAAAAAGCTTGAAAGCTGCTGGGGGATGGGAAAAGAGTGAACCAGCTGGTTGGCAGAGAGGAGGGGCTGCTCCCTATTTAAGATTGGGGTGGAAAACTTTTATTTGTAAACATATGAATAAAATCAGACCATGAGGAGGGCTGTTGTTGTTTGACTCATGAAAACTTGTGTGGAGTTTATTTCAAGAAGCCACTTGAAAGGGGAAATGGAGGTGAGTGGCTACTTACAGGGTTCTTATAAGGCCCTATGGGGGTGCCTGAGTGTAGGCTACTCACTGACCATCACTTCAATCAGTGATTAATGGTTCCATCTTCAGTTGATGGTATTCCCCCGATGCCGTTTAGCTTTCATGGAATGATTGTGAGAAATTGCTTTCTTTACTCTCCTTCTCCCATAAATCAGCTCTTGTGGGGATACTAAGAATGTTCAGATGTGCCTTAAAAACTACTTTGTCAAATACAAGATATGTATACGTGTAAGGTTTATACATGTGTATGGTGTTACAGATAGAGTTATTCATTGTGAATCTTTTTCTAAATGTGGTTGTCTTGTAATCTTGGTGCTAGTGTGGTGCCATCAGCATGGTATCTGTTAGGAGTTTACTTTTATATTTAGGACCCTATCAGCAACTTCATAGCATGGCTCAGAATAGATCATCCCCCCCAGATCAGAACATGGAGGAGACCATTTATGTTTGGCTCCCTTCCCAGCTGTGTTCACTGAATCATTCCCCTCTTCCATCATCTGCACCCCATATGAGATTCTCTACAAGTTGGGGTATGCTAAGAAGGTAAGTGAAAAAGGCAAGCTGGGGGCAGGGAATGATGTACCTTGCCAACTTGAGAATTTCCTAATAAGACTTATAGCCCTAGGCTGCATTGTCTTCTGGAGTTTTCTCCTAGGAGTCCTAGGGATAACTGTGATAAATGACAAGGAGTCTTTTTGGCACTTTAAAAACTAATGGACTTATTGGGGCATAAGCTTTCATGGGTAATAACCACTTCATCAGATACATCTGACTTAGTGGTTTTTACCCACAAAAGCTTATACCCAAATAAATGTTAGCTTTTAAGGTGCCACAGGATGTTTTTACAGATATAGGCTAACACAGCTACCCCTCTGAGACTTGTGACAAATGAGTTGCTGGTAGCATGACTCCTAGGATGCTTTATTGGCAGGGATTCAGAGATGGGGCTGTCAGAAACTGCAAGGAGGTGTTTGGTTGGTTCTGGCTTCCTGAATATCCCTTAGGATCTGCCAGGTATGAGCCCCATGGTCTTTTCCACAGGAGGCAAACTTTTCAGTAACATGGAGGGGGAATGGACATCCCTCCTGTAGAACTTTCTGCAACAAAGGATGGTAGCTTTGGAACAACATTTTAAACATAATTGGTCCTGGCTTTTTAACACACCTGAACACACAGAGAAGCAAGTGACTGCAAACTGAAAACAATACTTACAACAGCTCAACGCCTTGCAAATTCCAGAATCTGTATTTTGAACTGCAGTGGACACTTAAAGAGGGTAACAGCCAGCTATTTTACTTTGAAGTGGGACTCTCCATCCCACAGTAAGGTTCCTTTGTTTTGCTTTCCTTGCAAGGTGGGGAGATATTGCCCCAGCTCTGCTGACAATTTCCCTTTCATTCCTCATGTCTCTCTCAGGTCATGTCTACACTGGGGAGTTATTTCAAAATAACTCCCCTTATTCTGTCAAGTATCAGAGGGGTCGCCATGTTAGTCTGGATCTGCAAAAGCGACAAGGAGTCCTGTGGCACCTTATACACTAACAGATGTATTGGAGCATAAGCTTTTTGTGGGTCTATGCCCACGAAACCTTATGCTTCAATACATCTGTGAGTCTATACGGTGCCACAGAACTCCTTGTCCCCTTATTCTGAAATAACAAGGCAAGCCTCTACATTACCACGCTTGTTGTTTCGAAATAATGGGCTTGTTATTTCAAAATAGTAACTCCTGCTTGTAAAGAGGAATAAGAATATTTCAAAATAGTTATTTCCAGAGTTATTATTTCAAAATAACTTATTTAAAAACTAAAGGACAGTTTTTTAAATAGCTTATTTAACTTATTTCAAAATAACCTGGTAGTGTAGACATAACCTCAGAAATCTTACCAAATCACCACAGCTGATGATGCAGGCAGACAGTCAGATTTCCTAGAGGTGAAAAACGTGAATACTGAGGTTACAACTGAAAGGATGGATAAACATTTAGTTGGTAATCAGAAAAATAGGATACAATTGCCCAGTATATTTGTCATGAACAAGTTGCCCAGCTTTCTCTCTCTCTCTCTTTCCCTAACTCAGAGGTGGGCAAATACTGGCCTGTGAGCCAGATCTGGTATGCCAGGGTTAGCCCCTGGCAGGCCACCACACCACCATATTTACCTGTGCCTCCGCAGGTAAGGGGGATTGCAGGCCCCATTGGCTGCAGATTCTTGTTCCCGGCCAATGGAAGCTGCACTCGCCTGCACCTGAGGAGGTGCAGGTAAATATAGCAGCAGTAGCACACCAGGGGCTAACCTTGGTGAACTGATGTGGTTTTATTACCTACCCCTCTTCTAACTCCAAGGTAAATCTGAACATACTAAGAGCAGAACCACAGAAGACTGAAGTGCCAATGCTGTGGCTGAGTCTTGCCTCTCCCCGCATCCCATAGGAAGCTGTACCACATGCACATATGTATTATACTGGGATTGGGCACTGGACAGCTTTGCAACTCTCACCAGAGTCTGACCAACTTTGCATATGCAGTAGTTCTGAGCTAGCAGCAAGAGAAACCAGCAACATAAACCTATCATGTGAGATTACTGAACCAACTGTACTGAAAACGGAAAAGGAAGGCAAGAAAAATATACAGACTTAGTTGAAGTTTGAGGAAGAAATCCAAGGGTACAGATTGGGACCAAAGGACCAAAGTGTATGAGGTTTCACAGCATTTTCAGAACAGCAGCCCTTCCAGTGAGACAGGCTTGTGGAACTGCAGAATGAGCAGGATTCAAGGCCTATCAGTTGTGTGACTCCATGTGGGCTACAACAACACTGCATGGATGGATGGCCCTACATTCTGCTCTGCTGGTCACCTCCTCATCTGACAGAAAGGCTCTAGCAGGAGTCCTGCTACCGTTAGCTGAGCTTTCCTGCTAGTCTCACAGGAGAGAATGCTTTGAGCACTGTTGACTAGGAAGTCAGTAGATTTCCACACTGAAATCCTGGGACTGATGGGGAAATTATACTGTCTGGTCCTTTGCCTCAATCCCTGACCACGGGTCCCAGCCCTAAAACTTAGCAGAGAGAAGACTTTGTGGAGAAACCACAGAGATATTTCATAAGGTCATAATGAAGACAAGATGCTGCAGGAGGCCAATTCTCACTTCAGTGCCCTGAAGGAAGTCCAGCCCATGTAGAATCCTTTCTGTTTGTGTAAGTGGATCCAGCCAGAGGGTGGCAGAAAGACAAAATGAATGCCAGCCAAAGGAATTAAGTGATCTAAAAAGGGCGTTTATAAAAATATCAGGGAAAAATTCTAGAAGGTTCATCTACAATGAGTGATAAAATCTTAAATGTCAGAGTTGCCTATAAAATTTGTCTTTAATATAACAAATAAAGATAAGAGATTTGGTGAATTAAAAATTGATGAATACCTTGTAAGAATAGCTATCAATGAAGAACAGTCAAGGGAATGCTAGGAAAATGAGAACATTTACAAATTAGTGGGTATCAATGACATGCCATGTAAGGTGCTGAGGAAATGAGCTAAATACATTTACTGAACCACATATAATAATTTTTTTAAAGCTACGGAGAACTGAGGAGATGGCAAATAGTCAGAGAAAAACAAATGTGGCACTAAAGTACAATAAAGAGAAGAAGA
This sequence comes from Apalone spinifera, assembly GCA_030068395.1. Taxonomy (NCBI): domain Eukaryota; kingdom Metazoa; phylum Chordata; order Testudines; family Trionychidae; genus Apalone; species Apalone spinifera. The sequence goes on from CM057845.1 coordinate 266,018,982, forward strand.
TTGGCATAGCCAGGATCAATCTGGTAAGTGATAAGATTAAGTTCAGGCCTACTCTCCCCCGAAATAATACATCAAATAGAAGGGGAAAGGTCAGTGCCCATATAGATCTAGTCAGCTGCCACTGAATTAACACCAACTATTGATGGGAGAAGAGTTAGGTCAAGACTAAAAGCTTTTGAATTCCAACCCTGTAGAATCAGAGGACCAGAACAAAGCATCACAGATAAGCTAGATAGCTTCTGATAAAAATACAAATTTGGAGTCCAGTCCTGCACACTTTACTTATGTGAGTAATCCTTAACTTGAAGACCCATGAGTCCAACAAATGAAGAGACTGCAGTAAATAAATGATGCATGAACGAAGAGAATGCAGGAAATAGAGCACATTGATTTTAGTAAAACTTTTGATGCAGTGTTTCTAACTCATGAATAAATTCATTTTGGTTTGGGTCTGAGTACTGTTATATGGATTGAAACTAGCTGAGGCTATGTCTACACTATAGCCTTTTTGCGGAAAAACATGCAAATGAGGCTAAATGTGGACTATCGCCACACCTCATTTGTGTAATTGAGTGCCCATTTTTGTGCAAAAACAGGTGCTTATTAATTATGCAAATGAGGCGTGGCAATAGTCCACACAGCCTCATTTGCATATGTTTTTCTGCAAAAAGGCTATAATGTAGACATAGCCTGAGAGATCTCCCAAAACGGGGAAGGATCACCACTATTCTCTACAATAATATGGCCTTACAGCCCCATGTCTCCTATCATATAGCTGGTGGCCTCCCCCAACCAAAAGTGGGGCTCCCTCCTCTCCTTCCAACTGTGATTATGAGCTTTTTTGGAGGGGGTAAGGGAATGTTCAGTTTAATAAGCCCTGACTGAGTTTTGTAGTTCAATTAGTCCATTAGGAAAGAACACATCTATTGCATGATTAGAGCATATGGAAATGTACCAATATAATTCTCATGAGTCTGATCACTATACCTGGCCAAAATTATCTTTATGTAAAAGCCTCCATGTAGGAATGGAATGAAAGAAACTTCAGATGCATATTCCAAGAGGAGACTCCCTAGCTACGTAGCACCAAAGGAGCTCTTGGGCTGCAAAAAGCCCATATACAATACTCAGAGTCTGATTCAGCAGAATCAAGAAACAGAATTGGAAATTAGAATTCTATAAATGTCTAGGATACATATAAGATGTAGGTCTCTCCCACTTCTGCTTTTGGGCCATAGACTTGAAGTATCATATTAGGAAATCTAAAAGCTATAATAGTATTTTGCAAAGCAGTACGTTCATCAATATTTTGTGAGGGGGGAGGAGGAGTTTCTTCCTGATGCCCAGAAATAAACTGCAGGGAAAGAGAGAAGGGCAAATGGAGGTTCATGCTTCAAATTTAGCTCAGGCAAAGCTGCTTGTTTTTTGTGATTTTTGGAGGGGTGGAGTATAGGCATTGAGTGTCTGCATAGTGACTGAAGTGACTTCATAATAACTGTTAAATATCAGTTAATTGAATAGTCGTGTAACCTCATGAATTCTTATCAGTTAGTTGACTATTCTATAGTCCCTGTGGACGGAGCTGGCAGCAACGCAAGGTGCCAGGCAGGAGCTAGTCCATGAGGGGAGCCAGTTTAAAAACCAGATCCTCTTGTGGACCAGCTGCTTGTCATCCTGTGCTGCTGCCTCTGAAAGAGAGGCAGCAGTGTGGGATGGCAGTAGCCCCTGTCTGCGGGGGGGGAAGGAGTCTGAGTTCGGAGGCATGGCACGAACTGGAACTGAACCAGGCTGCCTGCCTTCCCAGCTCCCAATACACTTTAAATGCAGAGCCACAGCGGGAGTAGGTCCTGCACCCAGCATGAGCCAGAACTGAGCCAGGCTACTGGCCAACCTGCTAAAAAATGTACTGGTTTGCAGGGGGAGAGGGTTAGGGGGGAATGCGTGTAGTCTATAGCATTAATCTATGAGATTTTTCTTATCGGTTAATCGACTACACTATTACATCCCTAATAGTGCAATCCCTACCCTGGAGCATTGACACTTCTGGGGTAACAAATAATCAGCATAACGGCTTTGCGCAAAAGGGTTTTTCTTGCGCAAGAAGGGGCAGTGTAGACAGCTCCATCTTGCGCAAGAGCCTCTTCCGTGAAAATGGCGGTTCATTAGCTATGCAAATGAGGCTCGGCGATATTCCAACGCTGAGCCTCATTTGCATAGCTCTGGTGCAAAAGCGTGCCAGTCTAGACGTAGCCCATGTGTATGTAGTATACAGTGGTTATACTAGCGTAGCTGTAAATGTTAGTCAAGCAAATTAAAGGAATCTGCTGTCATCCAGTTCAATATCTAGTGGACCCTAAAACTACTTGACAGAAAACGAACATCAAGAATTAAATCCCAGACTACATAACCCGTGTGGACACTGGTGACAGTTCTTAAGGTTTGAGAAAAGCCACCAAACAAAGCCAAAGGTTTGAAATTATGTTGTATTCATCACTATGCCAGAGAATGGAGGAGCAGTGAAATGAGCCTGAAGCTACAAGGGGAAATAAGCTTTCAGTACTTGGCAGGCAGCAGAGAAGCAGAAACCAGAGAATAACTGGGGTATAGGAATGCTGCAGCCATCACTCCTCTCCCCCCACATACCCACTGTTGTTAATTGTTGCCAAATGTACGTAGCATGCCTTCTGACCTGAAAAAGTATTCCCTGAGGGGGCCTTATGATGACTCTTCGGCCATTTTGCACTGGAATACAGCCTCTCCCCGAGTTATGAACGAGTTACGGACCAAACACTTGGCTGTAACGCGATCCGTTCGTAACTCGGACCTCATTGAGTTACATGTGACCGCGCTGTTCGTAAGCGCGGGGCGCGTTCATAACTCGGGGACTGTCTTTACGACCGCTTTATGGGAACTTTGGTTGTAAGTGTGAATGGTCATAACTCGACTGTTCGCAACTTGGGGAGCGGCTGTATGTGGAATAGTGTGGACACAGTACAGTGATGAATTCCTTCCTTGCTCTCTACAAAAAACAAAACAAAAAACAAACCACCAAATATGAGGAGTAAAACCTCTCTTTTTTGACACCATGGGTTGAGAATGAATCTGAATTTAGCAGCAAATCTTGCTCTAAGCTCAGCTGGTGTGGAGGGCCCCATGGCATTGAAAATAATATACTTGCAATGTAGCGTGGGGCAGGGTTTTAGAGGAAAGAGATCACAGGAGTATCCGTGGAAGGGAGTGGATAAGGGAAACAACAAACTACACATGACAATTAGTCATTAAGCGGTATTAGTCATATCGCTTAATGCACTACTGGAAGGTGCTCAGTTTTAGGACTGGTTCTGTTCAATATCTTCATCAATGATTCAGATGATGGCATAAAGAGTATGCTTATAAAATTTGCAGATGATACCAAGCTGGGAGGAGCTGCAAGTGCTTGAGGGGATAGGGTCATAATTCAAAATGATCTGGACAAACCAGAGAAATAATTTAAGATAAATAGGATGAAGTTCAATAAAGACAAATGCAAAGTACTCCACTCAGGGAGGTAAAATCATTTTCACACATACAAAAACTGACTGTCTAGGAAGGAGTTCTGCAGAAAGGGATCTAGGGGTCACAGTAGACCACAAGCTAAATGAGTCAACAGTGTGACTCCATTGAAGAAAAAAAAAAAAAGGGGGCAAATATTCTGGGATGTATTAACAAGAATGTTGTGAGCAAGATAAGAGAAGTAAATCTTCCACTCTATTCTGTGCTGATTAAGCCTCAACCAGAGTATTGTGTCCACTTCTGAGTACCACATTTTAGGAAAGATGTGGAGAAATTAGAGAAAGTCCAGAGAAGGGCATAAAAAATGATTAAAGGTCTAGAGAACATAACCTTTGAGAGAAGACTGAAAGAAATGGGTTTGTTTACTTTGAAAAAGAGAAGACCGAGGGCATGACTGCACTAAGAAATTATTTTTAAATAACTTATTTTGAAATAACTATTCCAAAATACTGTGTCCACACTACAAAGCAGCATCAAAATAGCGCAGAATTATTTTGAAATAGTGCGTCCACACTGATTGGAGCCTGAATCGGACGTAAAGTCCCCAGAAGCATTCTGGTGAGTGCACCAGGAGGGCGGACACTTCTGTAGCTGCTTGCTGAAGCTAGCTGGGAAACATGCTTAAAGAAGCTCCTCTTTATAGCCATGTCTCATACACCACTTCTCCGCTGCCTACCCCCTCGCGGGACACTAAACTGACGATGTGTGCTCTGGTTTTTCTTGTGGACACGACAGCACTTCCAACATGGAGCCAGAGCTTATTTTGAAATAAGAAGCAGTGTCCACAGTACCAAGCCCATTATTTCAAAATAACGGACTGGTTATTTTGAAATAACTCCTGCTTTTATGAGGAATAATGCTTATTTTGAATGTTATTTTGAAATAACAATTTCATGTGGACGCTCAGATGCTGCTATTTTGAAATAATTGGCCTCCAGGGGCCTCTCACAGCTGCACTTATGGCCACTCTAGCCACACACCTGACAACTCCAATGCTCCCCTTCTCCTGCAGGGTTTAAAGCTGCAGGCAGAAAGAATAGAGCTTGTGGCACCAGGAGAGCCTTGCTAGCCCTGTTGGAGCCATGGCCAACCTCAACACCCCCTCATGGCTGCCACCATTCCCATGGAACCCTTTGATGCCCCTGGCCAGGTGGGTACTACAGAAAGGAATCTAGGGTGGCTTGGTGGGCTGGATTCAGCCCACCGGCCATATTTTTCCCACCCCAGCTCAGTTAGATATATTCTCCCCATATGACAGCAAACTATTGATAAATATTCTCTGAATATAATCTGTCAACCATTTGTGCACTCACTTTATAGTAAATTTATCTAAATCACATTTTCTGAGTTTTCTAATGAAAATGTCACATGGAACTGTATGTAAAGCCTTACTAAAATCAAGTTATAGCTATTCTTCCTTGCCAAGTAGAGACTCTACATTTGCCTGTGTCTCTCTTGCTTCTAAGGTATTTTAAAAACCCTGTCTTAATAACATTAATAAATTTTGTTTTACAACACTATTAATACTCCAGTTTAAACAGATGAAGAAACTGCTAAGTTAAAGCTATGCAATGAATTGAGGATTTAAAAAAAAAAATCCCACTGGGAACTCACTGGCTCAGCTGATTAGCAGCAATACGAGCACTGAAAATACATTGCTAACCTCTCATCACGCTTGCCACCATGCTACACACATAGGCCAACACCAGTGCTTGCTTTACAGTGGGGCGGCTGAGGCCCCCAAAGGCAAACTGTTTGCACCTTTCCCCAGCGGAAACAAGACCCCACGCCCTGCTCCAGAGTGGGCTCCCGACTCCCAGAGGCTTCTGTGAAGAGGACGCAGATCCCGAGTCCCCACCCTTCCCAAACGAGTCAGCGGGCCCGCCCCGGACCAGATGGGAAGCGCAGCACAGCCCCGCTTCTCCAGCAGCGGCAGGGCGCCCCAGCAAGCGGAGGCCGCGGGTGGGGAGGATACAAAGCCGGGCCTTGGCCCCTCCCTGCCGGGGCCCGTGGAAGGAGGAGGCGCTTGCGCCGGCGCCCAGCTCGGCATCAGTGCCCGGCTAAGTGGCGGGCTCCAGCCGCGCGTTGCGCCCGGCCTGGCTCAGGAGGGCGGCGGACCCGCAGGTGAGACACGTCGGCGGGCGCCGCGCTGGGCTGCGCCTAGGCCGGGCCTGAGTGTCCTGCTTCCAGCGGCGTCTGGCTGCCAGCTCCGGGGCGCCGCGGCCTCGCACGCAGCTGGGCGGGCGGTGGGGCTGGCTCTGCTCGCCTGCGGCCCCTCTCCCTGGCGGGGTGGGGAACCGCCGCGCTCGCCCTGCCCGAGAACCGCGGCTGCTGGCGGGGCGCTGGAGCGGCCAGGCTGCCTCTCGCGGCGCGACTCGCTGCCCGCTGAAAGGGGCGTGCTCCGGCGGGGCTGTGGGGAGGCTGCTGCGGACACCTTGGCGCACAGGTCAGATACTATGGCTAAGCTACGGCAATTGCTTAGCGTCTACCTCTTCCCCGGTTCATCCACCTTGAGCCTGGACTGCGCCCCGAGGCTTTACGGTAGCGCCACAACCCACAACAGGCTTTCTAGAGTTGCTTCAAATGCAAGATCAGAACACTTGCCAATTTCCCACCGGTGTGCGGGTTGGCATCCAGGATTCAGATTCATCCCCATTTCTAGAAGTTGCAAGGAGTATTGTGTCCAAGTCTGGGCCTCCCACTATAGAAAGGTTGTGGATGCGTTGGAGAGGGTCCAGCGGTGGGCAACCAAAATGATTAGGGGGCTGGAGTGCATGACTTGTGAGAGACTGAGGGATTTGGGTTTGTTTTGTCTGCAGAAGAGAGGAGTGAGGGGGGATTTGATAGCAGCCTTCAACTTCCTGAAGGGAGGTTCCAAAGAGGATGGAGAAAGGCTGTTCTCAGTAGTGAGGGATGGCAGAACAAGGAGCAGTGGTTTCAAGTTACAGTGGGGGGTGGTCTAGGTTGGATCTTAGGAAAAACTATTTCAGTAGGAGGGTGGTGAAGCCCTGGAATGGGTTACCTAGGGAGGTGGTGGAATCTACCTCCCTAGAGGTTTTTAAGTCTCAGCTTGACAAAGCCCTGGCTGGGTTCATTTAG
>CM057845.1:266025732-266048009 GCA_030068395.1 Apalone spinifera
GTGCAAGAAGCCCCTATGGTTAAAATGGCCATCAGAGCTTTCTTGCGCAAGAGCACGTCTACACTGCCATGGATGCTCTTGCGCAAAAGCACGTGGCGGTGTAGACACTCTCTTGTGGAAGAGGTCTTGCACAAGAACTCTTCCACAAAAGAGTTTTTGTGCAAGAAGCTGCCAGTGTTGACGTAGCCTATCTGAAGAAGTGGGTTATTGAGGGTGCCCCCATTGGTGCTGGTACTTTTTGTGGTTGCAAGGAGTAAGGGAAGTCGATGGGAGCATTTCTCCTGTCGACCTCCTGCTGTGAGGATTGCACCAGATCTCTACTTAAAATACATTGACTCCAGCTATGTTGTTTAAATAGCTGGAATTATTTACTGTAAGCTGACCTTTGGCTGTAATGTAGATGATAGTGTCGAGGGAACTAAATAGTTAACCAATTTCAAATTAAGGTGATAGTGGGACAAAATTCTAAAAGATCAGGATTGCTGGGCTCATTAGCCTTCCTTTCTTGGATCCATGTGCCTAAGGAAAGAGGAATGGGAAATCCTTACTTTAAGTTAATATCAGGTGTACTGAATTCTTTGGATTTTTTTATTTTAGTTTTGTTTAAATCCTCTCACAAGTCAAGAGAAGACTGGTTATTTTAGAAAGCAGTGCACAGGAGAGAAATCAATCTTGCACCCATCCATTCCTTCTCCCCTGTTGACCTCATCAGTTTCTTGAGTACCTTAGTGACTCCATGCTGTTATACTAGAAGCAGGTAAAGATTGAGATATTGATAGTGACTGGAGAGTATGCCTTGATGCTGTCTCTTTGTCATGACTGTTCTGTGGATTATAATGCTGTAGTACAAAGCTTTATATTCACAGTTGTAAAGGCATGTCATAATAAATCCTTAGTTTTAGGCACTTACAGCTTTCTAAAAAAATCTTTTGGACTGATGCTATGTTAGGAATTTCCATTGTAAACTCCCCTTTTTATATGAAGTTTGATTACTTTATGTTCAGCTATCTTTCAACTTTCTGAGCAAAATGTGTTCCTAGAATTCAGGTGTTGAAAAAATGTCTGGTCTGAGGTTCAAGTAACTCAAGCATCTTTTTATTTACTAATTTTGTGTCATGAGAAGTATGAATTTTAATCAGTAAAAATGGTCCCGTTTGGAGAAATCTAGTTTTTAAAATAAGTAAGTGAAAATGTGGGTGCTGTACTCAGTTGGGTCAAGTGCAGCCTGCATTGCCTCATCTTTCACTGTGCTCCAGTGGTGAGCAACCTCCAGGCTTCATGCAGCCAGTCAGGGTTCCATGCCCAGCACTCTTTTTGCTCTCTTCTCTCACACACTGGGGGCCTGCATTTACCTTCTCCTCTCCTTCCCTCCCAGCATGTCTGGAGTGCTGGGAATTGACTGATTTGCGCCTTGTCCCCGCTCCTCTCCCTCCCTCACAGAGCTTGAAGTGTTCAAGCTGGGAGGAGGGGGAAGTGGTTTGAACACTGCAAATCAGCTGATTCACAGCATTCAAGCTCTGGGAGAGGAGGAGGGAGTGGGGACAGAGCCTGAAACAGTGATTCATGGTGCTCCAGAAATGCTGGGAGGGAAGTAGAGGAGCAGAAATGGGATGTCCTTGGGGGAGGAGGCGGAGAAGAGGTTGAGCAGGGATTTAATGGATGGCAACCTCAGTGGTGACTAGGGAGGTGAAAGGTTAACCAGTGGGGCCTGGAGCAGCTCCCTCCCTGCTGCAGGCAAGGGGCTGCTCTAGCCTTGCAGGGAGCCTGCCCTGTCCAGGCCAACCTTGGCAGGAGCTGCCCCACCTGCCTACTTCCCCTTAAATGTTTAAGCAGTTAACCAATTCAATTGGTTAATCAGTTAAATGGGGTTTTATGTTCCTAGTTGCTAAATTGCAAAGTGTCTGCACTTCCCTTACTTCTAATCTAAGAGAGTTTGTGGATCCAACCAGAAGTGGCCCTGAATATGAGGTACAGGTTGTACTTCCCTAAACTGGGACTCTCTGGTTCGGATGTTCCTGGTTCACAGAGCCCAGGAACAGGGAGATCTGGTGGTGGGGCTGGGAGCACAGTGGGGAGTGGGTGGCTGGTAATTTGAAGCCCTGTGTTGGGGGGCCGGGCTTGAGCCCTAGTCCAGGGGCAGCAGGGCAGCATGGGCCACGAGGGGGATGGTGGATTGGGAGGCCAATCACAGGGGACCTCTCCCGGTCTGGCAAATTCCCTTGTTTGGGACTGATGAAGTCCCAAGGATGCAGGACCAAGGAGGTTCAACCTCTGTTTTAAAGTGTGAACTTTTTTAATGATTTGAAGCTAATGATATTTGTAGTAATATATAAGTGATTTAAAGCATTTCTTCTTGTTTTGAAACATCTGGCCTGCCGTTTATTAATGTATTTAATCTTGGGGTCATGGTTAGTGCACATGACTGATTTCAATCTTGCGATCCCCTTAAATGGAGGGCCACTCATGCTGCCCATCACTGCTTTACCTTATTTCCTGCTACTTAGCTGATAAGCCATCATCTAGAAACAGACTAGAGTAATTTCTTCTGCTTTCTTCAGAGAGAATATTTGGGATGAAGAATTGGGCCATTGTTTTGTGTTTACTTGGATTTGTTTTGCACATCTTCATTGTGAATGGAAAGCTGAACAAAGCAAGCCTTTCTATAGCTAACATCTTTTGGATTTCAAAGCTATAGAGATCGAATAGCTCCCTTGAGGAAACAGCTTTTAGTTTACTGAAGGAAAACTCATTGATTCTCAAATCAGTCTGTTCCAAACTTTGTACAAGTTGTCACAAGTGACCCAGTTCCTCTCTCTACTTACGTGTTAATCTGTTTTGAGTAGATTTTGACTCAGGATCAAATGCTGCTACAGCCTCTGAGTTGAAATAGTCACGTATGTTCCTAGGTCAGCGTCTCTAAGGCAGGAATGGGCAGTAATTTTCAATGGGAGGCCAGTCCTAGATTTTGGAAAGTGGTCAAGGACTCTAGTCTTCCATGATATTAATGGAGGAGGTGCAGGGTCTGGGATGAAGGTTGGGTGCAGTAGGGATCTTGGGGATAACGGATTGTGGTGCAGGAGGGAGAGTGCGGTCTGAGAGGGAGTTTCAGTGAAGGAGGCAGTTGTGACCCAGGACAGGGGACCAGGGTGCAAGAGTTTAGGTTGTAACCTAGAGTAGGAGGGAATCATGATCTGGGGCAGGGAATTGGGGTGCCAGATCTGGGAGAGGATATGGGTGCAGGATGGGGACACAGGGTTTGGGTATGTTGAGTGGGGGGAAGGGCAGAAGGTTGAGGAAGAGAGGGGATGGGGTGCCAGAGGCAGACTCTGGCTAGGAGACTTGCCAGCCAGTAACCCAACCTGCCTCCACGGCTAAAAAAGTTTCTCAGCCTTCCCCCCCCCTCCCCCAATGATGTGCTTGTGTGAATAACTGAGCCAGAGGGGGAGGGGTGCTTCATGTGCTGCCTGTTACTCAAATAGGCAGCTCCCGTTGGCCAGTTTCTGATCAGAAGGCCGCCAATGGGATTGTGCTGGTGGCAGAAGTTACGCCTGAAGCCTGCCCCTCTGGGCTCAGTTTTTAAAAGAGAAATGTCCCCCCAGCCACTCTTCTGAGTGGTATGCGGGGCAGCCTGCCTAGGGCCTCCAGCTGCATCTGTGAGCCTGATCTGGTGACATGGTGGGCTGGATGCGATCCACAGGCCGTATTTTGCCCAGGCCTGCTCGAAGGCAAACCTCAGGTGCAGTTCTTGTCACTGACCCCTATTTTGGGGGCATGGAACTCTGAAACCTGGCTGCCTCAGATTCCAGTGCCTGAGCCCTACTTAGCTACTATTTGTTTTTACTCCCCCTCTCACAGTTCCACTTTACTGTAGGTGCTATGAGTGTCTCCTGTCCCTGAAGAGGTTACTATATGTATGTAAGCATGGTGGAATACAGGTTTTGCAAAGGAATTTCTTAACCAGGGTTGCTGTTCTTTTCCAGAAAGTACAAGAGTTGCATAACTTTGAAAAACAAGAACCTGGAACTAAGGTGCACTCCCCCAACTTGTTAGTTCAGTGTCGTACCTTCAGTGAGTTTGGTATGATCAACAGGCAAGGCAGAGTCCCTCCCACTTTCTCATATTTCAGCCCAGTCTTCTGCCATGCGGATAGCTTCCTTGCTCCAAGAACAATCACCCTGAACCCACAGGCTGCGTCTACGCTGGCGCGGTTTTGCGCCAAAGCTATGCAAATGAGGCTTAGCGGTAGAATATTGCTGAGCCTCATTTGCATAGGTAATGAGCCGCCATTTTCGCGGAACAGGCTCTTGCGCAAGACGGGGCTGTCTACACTGCCCCGTCTTGCGCAAGAAAAACCCTTTTGCGTAAAGCCGTTATGCCTGAAAATAATCGGCATAACGGCTTTGCACAAAAGGGTTTTTCTTGCTCAAGAAGGGGCAGTGTAGACAGCCCCGTCTTGCGCAAGAGCCTGTTCCATGAAAATGGCGGATCATTACCTATGCAAATGAGGCTTGGCGATATTCTAACACTAAGCCTCATTTGCATAGCTTTGGCGCAAAACCGCACCAGTGTAGATGTAGTCATAGAGCTTCTGTCCTTTTTTGCCCATATGCTCTAGCTTGGAAGTTCTAGCCCCTTCTTCACATCAGGCTTCTGTGTAGACAGTCCATTGTTACATGATGATGGGACAGAAGTCAGACTTGATGGCGGTGGCTCTGTGATGACTTCTCAAAGATTCTTTAACATGAAATGCATGTTTAATCCAAAATGAAGATTGTAGTGCAAACTGGAGTTCACAATTTGGTGTAGACCTATCCCTCTCTGTCATGTGAACACTTCTAGATTTCTAATGTTACTATTACTGGCATCCACTTGAGGAAGAGAGGAGAAATAAGGTCATAAGCTTTTTTTTGTGTAAATAAATAAATAAAAAAATCACATGCTTTCACAGAAGTCATAAATGGCTTCCTGAAAGATCAGAAATAAGGGAGGTAGACTGTTTGGTACAAACAGTAGGGTGGTTAAAGGGTAACTGGTTAGCATCACCCTTACCTGGTGATGTTTACTGGTAACCAGTTAACTAGTGGCCCGGCTGGAGCAGTCCCCTGCCCGCAGCTAATCAGTTAAAAATGATGTTTAACTGATTAATAGTTTAAATGACCGTTTACATCCCTAATAAACAGCCAGTATTAGTGCTATTGTGTGTGAAAATGGAGTCCTTGAATCAGAATCTATTAGGTATTCCAGTGGCAGAGAATGGAGCTGGGAGGACTCCTCAGTAGGGCATTTCCCTTAGGCTTTGGGATAACTGACTTTTGCTTAGTTTTCTGGCTGAATAGAAGTCTAGTACATTTTTTTTCAAATCCTGCTTATCTATATGCACATCTCAGGTATTTGGACAAATGAATCTGGGGGTTGATTGTACCCACTGAGTTTTTCTTTATTTTGTTGCAGCCAGTATCTACCTTGTGGTGAAAGCTTTCTTTTGGTCATCTTGCACTTCTTCCTCTTCTTCCAGTGCACTTTCTATGTTCCATGTACCTACTGGTATCCTCAGTCTCCCTCTGAAGGGTTCTTCCTATCTCTCTCTCCATTTTTATTTTTTTTAAGCCACTTTCTTGTCTGTGTTAACCATCGAGTAGCTTGTCTGGTAACACCTTATGAGAATTAAGGAGAGCCTGTTATTTATGACTAACATTACCAATATGACTAAATGGTAATATGCTGCTAAGAATGGGGGAATTGTTGTTTCATTTAGTTTTCACAAAGTATTTTTAACTTCTGTCCTCAAACTAATTGGGTTTGCAGGTCTGCCAAATCTTATTTTCCCCCCCCCCCCTCCTGGTATCCATTAGGGATGATAATAGGTAATAAGTTAAATGATTACCCAATAAGCATCCCCCTTAACTGATACCCAAAAGCAGCCTGTAGCAGGGGCTTGGTTTAACGGTTAAACATAGCTCTAACACTACATTTAACCGATTACAAGGGCTTGGGGAGCAGTTCCAGCAGGGCTGATGTGGACCCACTGCCGTTGGGTAGCCCAACGGCAGTGGGTCCACATCAGCCCTGCTGGAACTGCTCCCCAAGCCCTTGTAATCGGTTAAATGTAGTGTTAGAGCTATGTTTAACCGTTAAACCAATTACATGGGATTTTACCTCCTTAGTATCCATCTGTTATCTTATTTCACATACTAAAACTGTAATATCTCTACACCAGAGAACTGATTTCTGATACGTGAGTTCAGTGCTTAGCATAATGGGCTTGATCCCTTACTGGGGCATTTAGGCCTACTGCAATAAAGGGTAAGGCTCACATTTTTCTTTTGATAAATTACATGCCCACACAAAAAAGAAATTGCCATAATTAAAACATATTGAGATGTTGGCTCTAGAAATACAGATTGTGTAATCAAAAATGGATCATTATAAATTATTTTTACTTCAGTAGTTTTTAAGAATTACTTCCAAGTTCTTACAGTATTTCATCTTTTTGCTGCATACCCAGTAGCCAGGTAAAGATCATTCAGGCAGCTTTCTTCCCTGCACCCACATTTCTTAAACTAAGATTAAACAAATGTGGAATGGCCTTTGGATTTGGGCTGCTGAAAGGGATATTTAACAAACTCTGATAAACCTGAGGAAATTCCAGTGCTTTACTCTGTCACTTTTAATATTGCTTCGCCCTTCTGCCCAAAAGTGACAATGTTTGAGGCATATATATTCTTTAAAACCCATTCTGTAGTAGTTGTGGAAGTGAAATCGAATAGTTTCTGGTTCAATTTTAATTTTGCCATATTGAAATTTTACAAAACAGATCAAATCAATCTCTGAATATTGCATCACTGCTGTAAGGCTTATGTGTTGAATTAGTAGTCAAATCGTTTTCAGCAGATATTAAAGACCACTGTCAGGTTTAGTTAGCATAAACACTGAAAAGAAATGTTAAGTCTGTGAATCTGATTTTTTTCTTTGATACTGAGCAACTTTTGTCTGATCAGATACTAGAACAGACTTAAGCAATTAGTAGAGTTCCCTGATTTGTGGCTGAACTGGTTGCGTGTGCACAAGATGCATATTAGCCCAACTAAGATCCCATCTTGAAATTCCTTGGCAAAAAAGCCTTCTGTCAGCCAGTGCAAGCCATACTAAGCTTGTCTCAAAGAGAAGTTACTTTTCCCTATAATATTTTCCCCCCTCTTCTTTCCATAGGATGTGATGGAGCTCTTAGAGGAAGACCTCACCTGTCCCATTTGTTGTGGCTTGTTTGATGATCCTCGGGTTTTACCTTGTTCTCACAACTTTTGCAAGAAGTGTTTGGAGGGAATCCTAGAGGGAAATGTCCGGAGTGTGGTTTGGAGACCACCTCCCCTTTTCAAGTGTCCTACCTGTCGGAAGGAAACGCCTGTTACAGGAATCAACAATTTACAAGTCAACTACTCCCTGAAAGGTATAGTGGAGAAGTATAACAAAATAAAAGTAACTCCCAAAATGCCCATGTGTAAGGTACACAGTGGGCAGCCCCTCAACATTTTCTGCCGGACAGATATGCAGCTGATATGTGGTATCTGTGCTACTCGAGGTGACCACACAAAGCATGTATTTTGCTCCATTGAAGATGCCTATTCCCAAGAGAAGCGTGCTTTTGAAACTCTGTTTCAGGGCTTTGAAACATGGCGTTGTGGGGATGCACTCTCCCGGCTGGACACCTTGGAAACAAGCAAGAGAAAAGCACTCCAGATGCTGACAAAGGATTCTGACAAAGTGAAAGAGTTCTTTGATAAACTGCAGCATACACTGGAGCAGAAAAGAAATGAGATTCTGTCTGACTTTGAGACCATGAAGCTTGCTGTGATGCAGGCATATGACCCAGAAATCAATAAATTAAACACAATTCTACAAGAGCAACGAATGGCTTTTAACATTGCAGAAGCTTTTAAGGATGTGTCTGAGCCCATTATATTTCTGCAACAGATGCAGGAGTTCAGGGAAAAAATCAAAGTGATTAAGGAAACCCCTTTGCCTTGTTCCAATGTAGTCATCAATCCTACAATAAAAAGCTTTGATACCAGCCAGTGGGATGGTGTAAAACTAATAGATGTGGACAAGCTTTCTTTGCCTCAGGAAAACAGTACACTTAACTTCAAGATTCCCTCAGTCTTTTCACACAGATTTATGGTGACTTCTCTGATTTGCTTATTTCTCCTTGCAGTTACCAGAATGACCTTTGTAGAATCTGTCTTTGACAATCTTCAGTGCTGGAAAACTCAACTCTTTACAATTGGTTCATCCTACCTGGCAGATACTGTGATTATAGCTGATCATGCAGTATTCTATTGGGAGCAAATGACAGATGGAGCTTCTCTTCTAAGTGAAAAGTGCAAAAATTATACACTAGTAGTATTGGATAATGTCGCACAATTTGTGTGCAAGTATAAACTATTATAAAATGCAACATAAAAGCACAGATTAAGAAGCCCAAGAAATGAACGGAACTTAGGTGTAGAAAACAGTTTAAAAAACCCTTCAAAACCTCTGACTTCTGATGGAAGCATGTAAGACTCAAAATGTTTCTGGAGTTATTGTTCATATAGCTCAAGCATTGGTATGCTGAAAGTGAAACCTAACTATGGAGAGTGGAAAACTATACCTTTGCTTCTGAGAGCTTGTTTCAAAAAAAAATTTTTTTTTAATAATGTATTTCTTTGCTCTCACCAAAATGTAAGGCAAAACTAACAATGTGGATATAGTCAAATATTAATATAACTGAGTGATTTTTTTTTTAAATGTCCTATTGTAAAAACTGCTGGTCCTTCAATGCATCAACCTTTTTTTGTTACGGGAAGTTGTTTGAAATTAAGAAGGATGGTCCTGATCGCCAGGAGAGGTAGGCTGTAAAGTTTGCCTAAGACTGGCCAGCCATTGTAAAATACCAGATATTAAATTTCACTGATGCCTCATTCTGATATCCAATTTATCTATAGTACTCTGAATATTATAGGGTTTATAAAAAAGTCTTCAGGGCAGTTGTCTTGAACAAATTGCAGCATGAAAGAGAAAAATGTGGAAGTGACTGGGGCAAGATAAGCTTGCAAGATGCCCTTTTATGTGCTGCGCAATAACGCTTTGGTGTAATTTTTAAAAAAGCCTCTTTCATTCTAAAAATGTCTCTAATGTAAATAATTTAAGCTCACTGTTGGGAAATACAAACAGTAGCTCACAAATGAGGCTACAGTGCAGCTTATAAGTGAGAGTAAAGTATATGATAAATGGATGGACTAGGGAGTTATCTCCACTCCCTTTCCCGCAAAGTAAGAACAGTTTTAGAGCTTTCTATGAGGTAAAAGAATGAGAAATCTATTCTTCTAACGGCCAGGAAGTGAACGTCCCTCAAACAGAGTCTTTCCAACAGTGTGAGGCTGGTGGAGAGGGGAGCTTCTCTTCTCTGGCTCTCCACATCAGTTGGTCATAATTTCAACAGCTGGAGAGATGGGGTGCTGCCTATAATCCTGCTGTATAATCACATCCATTAACGCTGGCCATTTTCTTGTGTTAGGAGATTCCCTAGTCCTGAGGTGAGTACTGCTCTTTATCTCTTCTCTGTAGTTTGAGCATGGGTTGACATACATGTGCTAGCTAGATTAAAGGCAGCACATCTAAAAATAAGTGATGACATGGCAGCATGGGCATCAGTGCAGGTCAGCAATATGAGTATGTATCTAGGATTCCTGGCAGACGTGTACAGCTTCAACTAAAATTTGTGGTACTGTGACTTCACTGCTGTTCTCAATACTACTAGTTGAATTAAAGCTAATGTGGGTATGTCAGCCCATACGGCAATTGCATCTTCAACTGCAGTAAACTTAGTGGCCGTAGTGCACCAGGGAAGAATTTAGTTCAGTAAGTTTCATGACATAACGAACACCTAAAGAAATGATACATCAGACCATATCTCTTATTTCATACAAACATTCATCACTGAAGCATTTCAGAACAGGAGCATTTAATGGAATACACTTTCAGCGTCTCTGAACTGTTTTCATTTCAGAGCATGACTGCAGAGTTAGTCCTTACCATTAAATACATTCAGCAGTGGGTCACCCACA
The DNA here is from genome assembly GCA_030068395.1 of Apalone spinifera. Classification (NCBI taxonomy): domain Eukaryota; kingdom Metazoa; phylum Chordata; order Testudines; family Trionychidae; genus Apalone; species Apalone spinifera. Next base: position 266,035,836 of record CM057845.1, read on the forward strand.
GCAATATAGAAATTAAATCACCTTATGATTCTGTAAAATTCGTATACTGAATGTTTTGCTTTTTAGTGGTGTTCTTGGGTTTTTGTCAGTGTTTTTCTAAACTTGGAGTTAATTGTCAGTCAACCATTTTTCAACAGTCTTTGGAAGCTGTTTTTATATTTTTATTTCAAGAGTCCAAGTTCCCAAGCAACCGGGATCTGAAAATGGCTATCCTAACTTGTATTTACTCTTGTTGCCTGGGAACCTTACTAGTGGCTACACACTTCACCGCAAACATGCAGTAAGATCACTGAATGGTACTTACAGTCCCAGTTGATTTTTCATTTTAGAAATAGTTTGGTTTGAAAGATACAGGTCAGCGTTATAATCTTTTGATTGTGTCTCCACCAATATGAGCAGTCAAGAAGTGGCCACCCTGAATGTGGGAGGTTTGAAATTTACAACACGAGCTTCCACCCTGCAGAGGTTCCCAGAGTCCAGGTTAGCACGGATGTTGAATGGCAATGACCACGAATTCAGGCTGGTGAATGGACAATTCTTTGTGGACAGAGATGGAACTTTGTTTAATTACATCCTAGATTTTTTGAGGACACTCCAGGTTTCTCTGCCCACTGATTTTTCAGACTATCAGAGGCTGCAAAGAGAAGCAGACTTCTATGAGCTTCATTCCCTGGCTGAGCTTCTGAACCAGGAAAACTTGCTGAAGCCGAGACCAGAGATCTTGGAAGTGCGCTTCTTGCTCCAGGAAACTCAGGCTTTCTTCCGAGTCTTTGGCTCTTGCAGCAACACTATTGAGGTACTGGCTGGATGGGTCACTATATTTACAGAGCAGTCTTTGAGTAATGATCCTTTTCCTTCTCCGAAGCATCTCACTCCACTCCCTTTGGAGAGACCGTCTCATCATGACCTGGTTTTTCAATGTGGCATTGACTATTCTGCTGGTGACCAGCTGGTGGCAAGGTACTCACCTTTTTGTGTGTTTTCTTGAAATAATTCCAAGATTTCTACTTCATAAAATACATACAATTTGCTAGAGTGTAATGAGATCATTTAATAATCAATTGATGGCTCAATGCCAAGAGGTGACTGATTTAATTCCTGTTATACTGATCTAACTTCTTGTAAGTTTCCTTAACTTTTAATGGTTTTTTAAAACCTATTATTCTCCTAATTAATTTGACCTTCCTCTCACCTTTTGCTTTTTCTATATTTCTGAGGTGATTGTCCAATGGGATGGCTGAGTCACATCTGGAAGCCATTGGAAAATGCACAATTAAAGTATAGTAGAGGAAAAGAACCACTTGCCAGCAGTACTATTTTGTATTCTTGATTCTCTGCTTATAGCCTACTGTTTATCCCAAATATAATTGCCTCCCTGTTCTGTCAGCCTAATGATATAATAATGGGTTCACTTTGCCTGTAGTAGCCAGAATGTTTGATCACTGAAAATGAAGTCTGTGAGTTGTCTGAAGTAATGGGCAATCATGGAAGATGTTCCTAATTGGCAGAAACGATTACTAATGGGTAGAAACATATTTTATCTTAACAATCTCTTTTTAAAATCTCTTAATCTTACAAGTCAGTTTTTGATTATATGATTAACTTCTCTAATCAATCCTTTGTGATTATATAGAACTTAGTTCTTTTGGGGGGGATCTTTAACAGAATTGCTCCATAGTTCATGAAGTATAATTTACATTACTGTCTAACAGCATTTTGACATTACTTTCATCCTTGAAGTATCTGGATGAATTTTAAACTTCTTGTACTTTATTGCAAATTAATTTACTTTAGGTGTAAATAACTTTCATAATTGTTACTAAAAAGTTTGTGTACAAGGCAGAGTAAACAACTCTTAGTAGGGCAAGGGGTGTTACTTAAATTAACCCAATTTTGCTGTTCTTGCCACAGTTTGACTATTCTCATCTGAGAAACTATTGTACATTATGCATCGACTTTAGCTTCTCTCCATTAAACAAAATTAAACAGTTATGATCACTTATAAATAGGTATGTAAAATCCTGTTTTAATTGGTTAACCAGTTAAGCAATTAATAGGGGAGCACTCCAGCCCAGCTGGGGCTGGAGTGCCCCCTCCTCTCCCAGCTGCTGTCAGAGCAGCCCCTGCTTGTGGGCTGTCCTCTTCCTAGGCCCATTGCCAACGGGTAGCTCCAGATGCCTGGAGTAGCCCCTGCCTGTGATGCGCACTGGCCACTACACACAGGGACAGTGCCAGACACCCAGAGCAGTCCCTGTCTGCAGTGGGTCCCACAGGGCTGGAGCGGCCCCCTCCCATAGTGGACAAGGAGTTGCTCCAGTCCCCATTGGGTATCCAGGATATCAGAGATTAATTGGCAAGCATCACCTGTTCAGGTGACTGATTAATCAAGCTACATGTTAGGGTGATGCTTATTGGTTAATCTTTCTCATCCCTACTTGTAAGGAGAAAGTGAACTTCATAGTGGAAAAACTAAGTGTCTGTTCTGTAAAAAATATAACTGGTCAAACTGAAAACAAATAGCTGTGCTTTTCACAATGAAAAGAATTAATATATTTAGAAAATTAACCTGGATTCTTGGCTAATGTAAATCAGTACAGCTTTTTTGCAGTCAGTGGAGTCATACTCACATCTATCAGCTGAAAATTTGGCCTGTTAAAAACATGGCTTCATCCTGCAAGAAGGTTAACACTTTTTTTCTCTTTCTCTAGGTATGTTTCTATAAAACCCGATCCCAGAAAGCTGATTCATGGAACTAATGTTCTAGGCTTACTGGTTGACACTTTACTTAAAGAAGGATTTCACCTTGTGAGTACCAGAACAGTCTCTACTGAAGAAAAAGTTGAATGCTATAGTTTTGAAAGGCTGAAGAGGCCAGAAGCCCTTGTCTTCACTGCCAACGAAAGCCAAGAGAACACTGGTGGAGCACAGAGGAATTTAACCACAGTACAGAAGCGGAAATGAAACCCATTTCCTTACTGCCTACTTTTTTGAATCTGGGAAGAGCCATGTGTAGACATTACTAACCCTACTATTTCTTTTTATTTTAAATTGCAACTATTGAGGGTGATAGAAACGAAGTTTGACAGTTTTTGTTTTCTCAGAATCCGTTTTCCCCCCCTTTTTCCTTCAGTCATTTAATAGAGAAGCGAAGTTCTTATTTTTCTCCTGTTCACTCTTTTGGAGCAGGGGAGAATACTGACATGTTGAATATGTAGTTCAAAATCAAGCAGTTAAATGTGCAACACAGTTTCAAAAACTGAGATGGGCATAATGGAAAAAATGAGCCATGCTGGGAATAAAGGGAGTCCCTAAAGAGAGGTTCTTGCACTCCTTGCAGAATATCACAAAGGAGGCTTTAAATACTTACACCAGCAAGCTAAGTAGTAATAAGGCCCACTTTAAATACTTACACCAGCAAGCTAAGTAGTAATAAGGTTCTCTTCTAAAACCTTTTTAGAAGGTTTATAGATGGCTGGGAAAAAATCTTCATTTGAATGATTACGTACTATTTCTGCAAGCAAAAACTACGGACAGACTGCTTTCAATTAATTAAGAAACAGCATTGTGGAAATATCACAGATCATGCTCCAGTCTTTTATCTATGAAATAGCCATTAGTTCAGTGTATTATCTCCTCTTGTAGGATCCCCAAGAAAACCCTATTAAGTAGGCCTTCAGTGCTCTGAAATTAATACATGTAATATTAAAAAAGCATCTTCTATGCAATGTGTGGCAGGTTGTAATGAAAGGTCAGTTAATTAGTAGTGTCCTAATTACAAACAACAAAGACTGAATTGCTTTTCAGTAGAAACAAACAGGCTGGAATTCTTAACTAAAATAGTTCAGAGAACTTTTCAGCATTTGCCAAATGCAAAGGACAGCCAGGGAGAAGAGCTGACCAAGGTGACTTTAAGACATGGCCATGTTGTTCAGTCCCTAATGCCTGCACCGGAAATTAGTACTGCCTCATGACTATTCTTAAATTATGATGGTTTGAAGCAGTTCTAAGAATGTGGGAGGTTCTGAGTCCATCCCTTCCTCCTTGAGTATGTGACTATGCCAGGAGAGGGTGGCATAGTAGTGGACTCTGTCAGTTAACATTTTCTCTTGCTCTGGTAAGGCCTATTAATGGCAACTTTAGGGTGGTACAAGGGAGCTCGGGAGAGGATTTGTCCAAGTAGATCACTGCTATTAAGGAGAGGTTGTGGCGTTGCCAAGAAAGCAAAGACCATCTTGAATGTTTAACTCTGTGTGGCTTCCTAGTATTGAATCCTCATAGAAGCTACTGTGAACATCTCCAGTTGAGGACAATCAATGACTGTAAGATGTACTTGACAACCACTTTAATAGGAAAAGAAAATGGACTTGACTGTACCCAAGGTCTGTAATGAAGTGTAAACTAAGACTTTTAATAACCTTTTGTAATGGAAAACATTGTACTGATTCACATACTGCAGAAATCTTCCTCATAATGTGTTTTTCATTCTTGTGTTGAAATAATAAATGTTTTTTTAAAATACTTTCTCCCTTCTAGTGGATTATTTGTGATCTTTACCCTCTTTCCATAGCCCACTGATCACTTTAAAGTATTTTAACAGACTTTTTAATAGGGCAGTTACTGCTGGGCTAGCCAACCTAAGTGTTTCTGGGTCCTGTAACTATTTAAATGATTTGTGCTTCAAATTTTATTATACAGGATTATTATTAATGGTTGCTATATACATAAAATTGGTATTTAACAAACAAGGAAAAATGCATATTTGAATCACAGGTGTTTTAGCCAAAAAGTGTTTAACTCAGTTTTCTAGCCTGCAAGTACTTAGAGGTAGATAACCTTAGCTTTTGAAGACAGTTACTTCCTAGAACACTAGAACTGGAAGGGACCTTTAGTGGTGATTGTCCAGTCCCCTGCCCTCACAGCAGGACCGAGTACTGCCAACCATCCCTGATAGATGTCTGTCTAACCTGCTCTTAAATATTTCCAGAGATGGAGATTCCACAACCTCCCTGGGCAATTTATTCCAGTGTTTAACTACCCTGACAGGTTGGAAGTTTTTCCTAATGTCCAACCTAAACCTCCCTTGCTGCAGTTTAAGCCCATTGCTTCTTGTTCTAGCCTCAGAGGCCAAGATGAACAAGTTTTCTCCCTCCTCCTTGTGACGCTGTGAGGTACCTGAAAAGTGCTATCTCATCCTGTCTTCTCCTTTCCAAAGTAAACAAGCCCAATTCTTTCTGTCTTCCTTCATAGCTGATGTTCTCTAGACCTTTCATTATTCTTGTTGCTCTTCTCTGGACTCTCTCCAATTTCTCCATCTTTCTTGAAATGTGGTACGCAGAACTGGACACAATACTCCACTTCAGGCCTATCTAGCGCAGAGTAGAGCAGAAGAATGACTTCTTGTGTCTTGCTTACAACACTCCTGTTAATGCATTCCAGAATCATGTTTGCTTTTTTTTTTGCAACAGCATCACACTGTTGGCTCATGTTTAGCTTGTGGTCCACTATGACCCCTAGATCCCTTTCTGCCATACTCCTTCCTAGACAGTTGCTTCCCATTCTGTATGTGTGAATCTGATTGTTCTTCCCTAAGTGGTGTACCTAGCATTTGTCCTTATTGACCTTAATCCTATTTGTCCAGATCATTTTGAATTATGACCCTATCCTCCAAAGCACTTGCAACCCCCTCCCAGCTTGGTATCATCTGTACTCTCTCTATGCCAATATCTAAATCATTGATGAAAATATTGAACAGAACCAGTCCCAAAACAGACCCCCTGTGGAACCCCATTTGTTATGCCCTTCCAGCAGGATTGTGAACCGTTAACTACTCTCTGAGAATGGTTATCCAGCCAGTTATGCGTTCACCTTACAGTAGCCCCATGTAAGTTGTATTTGCCTAATTTATTGATAAGATCTTGAGACCGTATCAAATGCCTTGCTAAAGTCTAGGTATACCATGTCCACCACTTCTCCCTTATCCACAACACTCATTATCCTATCAAAGAAAGCTGTCAGATTTGTTTGACATGAATTGTTCTTTACAAATCTATGCTGGCTATTACCTCTCACCTTATTGTCTTCCAGGTGTTTGCAGATGAATTCCATTTCTCCATTACCTTTCCTGGCACAGAAGTTAAACGGACTGGTTTGTAGTTCCCTGGGTTGTTCTTATTTCCCTTTTTAATAGATGGACACTATATTTGCCCTTTTCCAGTCTTCTGGAATCTCTGCTGTCGTCTTTGAAAAATCATGGATGAAAGCTAAAGGCTCAGATACCTCCTCTGTCAGCTCCTTGAGTATTCTAGGATGCATTTCATCAGGTCCTGGTGACTTGCAGACATCTTTTCTTAGTGATTTTTAACTTGTTCTTTTTTTAATCTTTTAAACCTACTCCATTCCCACTAGCATTCACTATATTAGGCATTCCTTCATCATCAGACTTCTTGGTGAAGACCAAAACAAAAGTCATTAAGCACCTCTACCATTTCTAAGTTTCCTGTTACTGTTTCTCCCACCTCACTGAGCAATGGGCCTACCCTGCCCTGGGTGTTTCTCTTGCTTCTAATATATTTATAGAAAGTTGTCTTGTTTCCTTTTGTAGCTAGTTTGAGCTCATTTTGTGCCTTTGCCTTTCTAATCTTGCCCTTGCATACCTGTATTGTTTGCATATATTAATCCTTTGTAATTTGTCCTAATTTCCATTTTTATGACTCTCTTGATTTTTAGATCATTCAAGATCTCCTGGTTAAACTAAGTTGGTCTCCTCCCATACTTTTTATCTTTCCTACACAGCAGAATAGTTGGCTTTTGGGCCTTTAATAATGTCCCTTTGAAAAACTGCCAAATCTCTTCAGTTGTTTTTCCTCCTAGTCTTGCTTCCCAGGGGACCTTATCTACCAGCTCTCTGAGTTTAGTAAAATCTGCCTTCCTGTAAGCCATTGTCTCAATTTTGCCGTTCTCCCTTCTACTATTCCTTAGAATCATGAATTCTACGATTTCATGATCACTTTCACCCAAGCTGCTTTCCACTTCAAAATTCTCAACTAGTTCCTCCCTATTTAAAATCAAATCTAAAATAGTTTCTCTTCCCCCCTCTCCGTCAGTAGTTTTTTCAACCTTCTGAAATAAAACATTGTCTTCAATGCAGTCCAAGAACTTACTGGATAATCTGTTTCTCACTGTGTTAGTTTCCCAATATATGTCTGGGTAGTTGAAGTCCCCCAGTTGAAGTCACCACCAAATCCTGCACTTTGGATTATTATGTTAGTTTAAAAAAAGCCTCATCCACTTCTTCTACCTGAGTAGGTGGTCTGTAGTAGACTCCCTAGCATGACATCACCCTTGTCTTTTATCCCTTTTAACCTAACCCAGAGACTCTCAACACATCTGTCTATGTACATCTCCACCTCAGTCCAAGTGTGTACATTTTTAATATATAAGGCAACACCTCCTCCCTTTTTTCCCCACCTATCCTTCCTGAGTAAGCTGTACCCTTCTATACAACAATTCCAATCATGTGTTATCCCAAGTCTCTGTGATACCAATGATGTCATAGTTGTTTGTTTATTTAGCAGTTCAAGTTCTTCCTACTTATTACCCATACTTCTTGCATTTGTATATAGGCATCTAAGATGCTGATTTGATCTTGCCTCCTCGTCCCTCCTTATTCTCTATTATAGCCCATGCTCCTTCACTGTGTGAGTTGGCTAACTTCTCATGCATCAGAACTAGGACTAGAACCCTGTCTTGTGAGTTGTACCAGTCCCATCTTCTATCTCCTTGTCAATTAAATGTGAATAGATCTTGATGTATTTGGGCTGCTCTATTTAGTTGTTTAAAATCAGAATTTGTATGCACTGAATTCATCTGCTCTTCTCCCTGTTCAGTTCTTAGGAGATGGTCCATATTGAAACTGATCTTTTGGTCACAGTAGATAAGGTTTTGCTTCGTCACAATGATGTCAAGTTGTCTTGAGGCGAACATCACATTACAAAGAAGGGGGTTGCTTTAAGTGGTTGACACTTTTTTCTTTTTCTTCCCTCCTGGAGTTCTCTTAATGTAGTAAAGTCATAGATAGACCTAAATTTTGGTATTTAGTAACATCATGTCTGAGTGTTGATAAAATAATGATCTTGCCTCTACTTTTTTTTATTTTTTTTTAAAGTAATGGACCACTGGATATAAAGGAAACCAGTGCTAAAACATGACTCTCCCATTCTTAGTGTAATCTGCCCTCCATATTCTTCTAAGGTTTCATTAGAAAAATAGAACCCCGTGAAAAGCAGTAACGACTGGCTGTTGGATATGCAAAAGGTAAACACAGAAGGAACACATGACATAGTGATTTTTTTTTTTAAAGGAAAGATGGGCTATCTTTTCTTGATAATTTGAATTTGTATAGCACTTGGCTCTCAAAGGACTTCACCAGTAATTAAGTTTTTGATGCCTTTGTCAGGTAGCTTAGTAGTATACCATTTTACAAGGATGGCTCTTTAGTGGTACATTCTTATTTTAAAAAATTAGCTGTTGCACTCCTTTGCAGTTCTGGGGAGTGGTATGGGGTGTATGTGGTGGGGTTTGTGTTTTTTTTTTTTTTTTTTTAAGACTCTTGTAAGATGAGTCTATTTCCAACTTTAATATACAATAAGCTGCTGATGCGAATACAGGCAGTCTGCGCTATAAAGTATTTTTGTATCCCTAGTCCAGATCATCTGATGAAGCAGGTCTTGCCCACAAAAGTTCATGATACTGTACATTTTGGTTAGTCTGATTCCACAGGACTACTCATTTTTAAAGTTATAGATTAACACGGCTACCCCTCTGAGACTTTGTATCCCGAGAGATAGCTTTGCAGATACTGAAAGCCCTTCAGGAATTAAGAAAATTGCAGTTTTAGATATCCTGTGCATGTGCTACTGATAAAGATTTTGCTTGATTTGGGAGAAAGAAAAGATGAAATCATTCAGCCATTTTATTTTCCTTGCCATTGGAAAACTAGCACACTTCATACAATTCTGAAACAGTTTTCACTTGCCAGCATACCTGAACTGCATAAGAAAACCAACAATACCAGGCCATGTTCTTGTAGGTGACTGTTTAACAAATGCTGGGTGAGGGAATGATACCATGATTGCTTCCAATCGCCTCTCCTGAATGCACGCAAAGAGAGGTTGGAATAGAGTATTTCTATGTATTAGAGTTGGAGGAAGCTGCCTTCTGCTGTATATTTTGCTCACTTTCAATCTAAAGAGCTGAAAAGGAATTTGTCCAAAGTGGGGGCTGAGCAGGGCTTGAGCTGTATCCACGTCAGAGACAGATCTAGAGGATGCAGTATAGACTAGCTGAGAAGTACTGTTCTGGTCCACTATGGATTTTTTTTTTAAATGTAAGTGTGAGCTAGAACTCTCTTCTTGGATCAAAGCTATACAGATATTACTATGTAAAATTGTTGAAGATTTACACCCAGACTGCTGTGAAGAGGTATTGAATGTTAATTAGGAAGCAAGATCATGACCATCCACAAGCCACTTTCTCACTGCCTCATACTCTTTGTTGTGCCTTTAGAAACTACTAGAGGGGCAAAGGCCTGTGTGCTGGGCTTTTGATCCCCCTGTGTAGCCTCAGCAGCCTCCTAAACTTTGTATTAATATAAGTAACATTAGGAATTAGAAATTAGCAGACCTGCTGTTACTTTTGAAGGTCTGTCAGTTATGGTAGAGCTGAATGTTCCATCCTTTGCAACTTTCTCTGGCCCAGCTGCCTGCAGTAGGTTAGGCTACATTTAGAGAATACCCCTTAGTGTCTAGTAAATGGATAAACCAAGATTACCTAGAGTAGATTGGAACTGATTGCAGAAAGGCCTGGAACCAAGTATATTTTCAAACAAATGTGTGGGATATGAATAATCAGTCATCACAAAACATAGCCTCTAGACTAACTCTGATTTGTCTAAAAAAGGTCACTTTACCAGAACATGAAGTTTTAGCTGCACTATAATGCCCAAATTATTTGTTATAATACTGTAGTCTTGTATATACAGTTCTAAGAATCCCTCTTGCTTTTCCATTTCTACAGCTGTAATGTGATAGTAGATTACTTCTCTTGTTCCACTAGAAGGAAGTTAACTAAATCCTCAAATGCTGAAAAAAGGCATTTTGAGCTTACTCCTCAAATAACTTATCACAATGAACTAAGTCAAGTGCTGGTTCACTGTCTACCTAAACTGTTTAAGGATTAAGCACCACAGCAGCACCTATTGCATCACAATTATGGAAAAAAGAGATTTAAAACACTACAGGTTGGATTTTCAAAAGGGAGATAATGCCCATTGAAATTCAATAGGAGTCTGAAGCCTACCTCCCTGAAGCACCTGTGAAAATAACAGCTTACAATAATCTTACATTTTACATCCTGTTGTAGTGAAAATAGACTATCCACCTTGTGATGTTCGCTGTATGATGTGTTGTTTAGTGGCAAAGCCTTGCTGGTTCTTGCTCCTTCTCTCTACACCTGTCTTTGGACTGTCTCCTAACACCTGTGACCCATGCAGAGTGGGTAACCCCACTGCTGTTGATGAAATGCTAGAGAAGATATTTAAAGGAGCATGGGGATCTGCATGGGAAGGTGATTGCACTTTATATTGGGGGAACAATGTGGATGGCAGATGCCTTTGTAGTGTGAGCTGCAGGGAGTGTCTGTAAAATAGGATGTAGGAAGGGAATGCTGTGTAGACAGGAATAAGCTCATTGTTCTCCATCTCATGGAGAAACTGCATAAAAGTTTATACAACTTAACTGGCAAAGTTAAAAATAGGAAAGAGGTCAGTGTAAAAAGGGAATAATATTATAGAGGACTTAACTCCATTAGGCTAGGCACTCCTTCATCCCATTTCCCATCCAACTCCCTGGTTACGTCTACATTGGCACGATTTTGCGCAAAAGTGGCCACCTGTCTACGTTGGCTGTGAGTTCTTGCGCAAGTACACTGACGTTCTAATGTATGAAATCAGGGCTTCTTGCACAAGAACTCTGACGCTCCCGCTCAGGAAGAAGCCCTCTTACACAACTGTTGTTGTCCAAGAGGCCAGTGTAGACAGGCAGCCAAGAGATTTTGCGCAAGAGCTGTCCAAATGGAAAAAAGCCCTAGTGGCTGCTTGGACGCTCTGTATGCTCAGGCAGCTCTGGACTTCCTGGTAACCCGAGCCCCCTTAAAGGCAGCTGTAGCCTGCAGAGGCCACAAGGCAGAAGCACCTCTGCCACCCAGCTCTGCTTCCTCAAACAGCCACCAGACCACCCAGGATGGCCACTTCGGGGGGGAACAATCACCTGCACCCCCAGCGCAGGAGGCCCCAAGGGGCACAAAGAGGCACACCCCTTCTTGGTCCCCAGGGGAGATGGAGGCCCTCCTGGACCTCTGGGCCGACAAAGAGGCCCTCCCCAACATCCGTGCCTGTTGGAGGAATGCAGACCTCTTCCGCCGCATGGCCCAGGCGCTCTCCAACCAGGGTCATCCAGCCCAGACCCTCGAGCAGGTCCGGGCTAAGGTCAAGGAATTGCGCCTGGGCTATGTCCGGGCCAGCAAGGGCCAGGGGGCAGGAGCCGACACCTGCCCCCATTACTAGCGGCTCCACGCCATCCTGGGCGAGGCACCACCCCAGGGACCATCGGTGCCAGTGGACACCGGCAGGTGCCCTACCACTCCCTCCCTCTCCCCATCATCAGGCCCAGCGAGGCGGGGGATGAGGAAGAGCTGCCCAGTGGGTCGGAGGAGGCGGAGGACCAGGGCAGCACTGTGACCCTGCAGCTTGAGGTCCTCTCACGCAGCTCGGACGTCTCCCATGCGTCGTCAGAGGCTGGGGAAGGATCCACTGGTGAGTGTTGCACTTTACACTCACAAGAGCGGGGAGGGAGTGTCACTCAGGAAGCGTGAGCTGCACGCTGTGTAGCATTAGCAGTATGCAGCACGTGCAACCACATGCAGCCTGCTGACCAAGCAGCACGTGGCTGCAGCAGGCAGCTCCAGGGCACGCCTGGGACCATGGTGCGCTCTCACATCCGGACCAGGAGGGGAAGAGTGGATGCTGGCTGGAATCAGCCAGGGCCCCAGGGGGCTCAGGCCAGAGGTGCAGCACACAGAACAGCACACTATTCCATGCCTGGCTGTGCGGCACAGCCA
>CM057845.1:266076078-266184382 GCA_030068395.1 Apalone spinifera
CCCCCGTTCCCCTCCAAGCTGACCTTATCCTGGATCTTCTCTGCCCCGGTGGCTGGGGCTAGCATGCTGTCCCAATTCCATAGGCTTATTTTTCCAGATGATATCTTAACTCAGCAAATGCTAGTCTCCTTTTCAAAATCCCACCTCATGCCTATTTCTTACCCTCACTCCAGGGTTCCCAAATTATGGCTCAGGGATCACATTTGGCCCACTGAAACATTTCGACCAGCCCTTGGAATCTAGTGGCATTACAATATGTTCCGCTCAACAAGGTAATTTGCTAGGAGGCCACAAACTTTGTTTATATTGAGTGTCCAAGTTCACCATTCCTGGTCAATGGGAGCTATGTGAAGTAGAGATGTGAATGGGTAACAGGTAAGCATCATAACCCAGAAACAGCTCCAAAGGGCTGTCAGCTCCCACCCTATGCAGGTTGGAAGTTGTTACTTCAGGGCCTGCACAAAGCTGCCAGTGGAGTGAGGCAGGGGTTTGGGTTGCAGACTGGGAGTCAGCAGCCCAGCAGGAGACCGGAAGCAGTCAGGCTGGAGCAGCCCCCCCCTCCTTCACCCATGTTAATCAGTTAACCAATTAAATAGGATTTTACATCCCTGGCAGGCAGTGCCACAGGCTGCAGGGTTGTGCTGCCACTGCTTCCCAGAGGTCCCATGGGCCAGGAATGGCAAAGCATAGCCAGCAGAGCTCTGGACAGTTGTGTCTGAGGATGCTCAACAATACAATTTAGGTAAGTAAGGATGGTCTCAAGAGTTTTGGACTTGATGAGCTTCAGAGATTCAGAAATGGGGCTTATGCAAACAGAGTTTGATTTTTGGATACATGTTTAACAGAACTCCACATGGACATATTTGATACAATTTTTTAACCATTGGGCCATTTGCCTTTTAGGATATATTGCTCCTGGTGCAAACACTGTTTTCACTATCCTGTAGAACTGCAGTGATAAATTCCATGTGGGAACCTCATGTTCTAATCAAAATAAACGTGTACACATGTAGTTTTCTGTAGACACTTCAGGACTTGAAGCAGCAAAGATAAAACTAAACCGGTAAAAGGGACTGTTCCATATCCTTTCTCCTGCCCCCATCCTACTCCCCATATCATCTTTCCTTTTCATTGCTCCTTCCCCAACACAGCAGTACCTTTTCCTCCCCTACCGCTTTTCCCTGAGCTATGTACTTACCTCACCCTGCAATCCTAAAATAAAATGACTACCCACTCTTACCAACTTTCTCTTACCCTCTGCTGTCTTGTAAGCTCTCGGGGTAGGAATATTCTTACACATTTTTAGAGTTTTGTACAAAATGTATGTATTTTCTATCATTGACCTTCTCCAGCCCATCATAAGAGCAAGACTGAGTGATGTGGTCCTGGCAGCTTAGATTGACTGGGCGAGGGGCAGCAGGTATCCCCAAACTTTTGGCTGGTGAGTCTCAGTCCCTCTACTATTTCACCTCCTTGTCCCAGTCTCTGTCTCCATCTACTCCCCATGTAGGACTGACTCTTGTCCCCTCCGCATTTGAATGAGACAGAGTCTTTCTCCAATCTACCTCAGAACAGCAAGGCGATGTCTTTGAAAACACAGGAGTGACAGGCTGCCTACTCTTAGTTCTGCTGCCCCAAAGCTGAACTTTCAGGAAAAGCCCTGCTCAGCTGGAACATGCCCTGCTGAGACAAAATCTTTGGGGCAAGTTAGCTGCTAAAAATCTAAGTTATATGACATTTGCAAAGTACAGTTGGGCTAGATATGGGTGAATTTTCCACAAAGAACACATCCCTGATGCAAAGACCATCACATACCCAAATCTGAAGTCCTTATTCCAACGCACAGGATGCTAGATGGTTTTTTTTCTAAGGAAAATATTGCTAGCATTTTTTTAAAACATACACCAAAACAACGTATTTTTCCCTAGTGTTCTCTGAAACAGCTGGTTGGGAAAAATAAAATCCACATGTAGCAGAGACCCTGAATGGAAAATTGCAACCCAAATGGTTAAAATTTGGCAAAGTTATAAGCAACCAATTATAAAGGGGAGTGTCAGTGACATTTCTATTAGAGAGCCTACGATTATGCAGAGGATGAAGACTAGTGTAAAAAACACTGCAAACTGGCAGGAGTTTTTCATAGTTTCTTAGTTCAGCAGAAAGAGAATGGTATGTGCACAATTTGTACAAGTGAGCTGAAGCAGGATGGCAACCCAGGGAGACTAATATCCAATTGTAAGAAAAACCTCTAAATTCTCAAGCCTGGATGTCAAAGCCATGCAAATGCACGCAGAGAAGCTGCCATATGAAGTGCCTATGATGAGCTTTGTATATTCACAAAAGCTCATATAATGGTTCTACAGTAGAATCCAGAAATATTAAGTCACTGGGCCTACAAGATAACTCTATATATGCAGCATGGGCTGCAGTATATTAGCAACTTTTGCAGAGAGGGGGGAGTTTCAAAAAGAGAAGTCTCCTGCTAGAGAGAGTAACCTTCTTAGGCAGGGAATCATATAAACATTGATTCTCTCTTACTGTTGGAATACATGTGTAAAGTCTCCTATGGTAAATGTCACAGCACATCACTGCTGGAAGCCCCAATAGGAAGATTGACTAATTCTAAATTGGGTACCTAATACATATCAGAGTGTTTCACTTTGACAAAGTGTCCTAAGAAGGGACACATGATAGACACCTCAACACTCAAAGGTTTTGCTAGAGTAAATTTTTTTTAAAGCGGAGTTAGTTTCAAATGGGGTTGATTAACTCAGGTGTCAGACCAATTAGCTAACAATTTCTTTTATTTCTGTAAACTTGATATATTAACAGCTTATACTGAAGCATTTAATAGGCAACATATACTGAGCATTTCCTGATAGCGAAAGATAATTCCCTAACACTATCCTGTGTGACCTAAATTGAAGATTTCAGCAACCAGCCATTTAGTAAGGTCCACTAGTACAAGCCCACAGTGCAGACAAGCAAAGCTGCGATTTGAACCAGTATAGCTGATCCTATTTTGAAATTGTAGGGAGTGAAAAAAATGTATAGCTTAATACCTTTGCCTGTCTACACTAGGGCTACGTCTACATTGGCGCGCTTTTGCGCCAAAGCTATGCAAATGAGGCTTAGCGTTAGAATATCGCTGAGCCCCATTTGCATAACTAATGATCCGCCATTTTCGCGGACCAGGCTCTTGCGCAAGACGGGGCTGTCTACACTGGCCCGTCTTGCGCAAGAAATACCCTTTTGCGCAAAGCCCTTATGACGATCATTTTCGGGCATAAGGGCTTTGCGCAAAAGGGGCCAGTGTAGACAGCCCCGTCTTGCGCAAGAGCCTGGTCTGCGAAAATGGCGGATCATTAGTTATGCAAATGGGGCTCAGCGATATTCTAACGCTAAGCCTCATTTGCATAGCTTTGGCGCAAAAGCGCGCCAATGTAGACGTAGCCTAGAGGTTTGCAACTGTTCAGCCACACTGGTGGCTGGCCAGAGGTGTGAATCAGAGCAAATCTCCAGTGGAGACAACTTAAAAGTAAGCCAGTACAGTTTGAGAACAAGTATGTTTATAATGGTAAAATCTACTAGGACTAATACAATCAGATCTAGCAAGTGATACTGAGTCATGGTAGTGAAGACAATATCATAAAGGAAACACTTTCTTTCAGATCTTGACTGTATCTAAAATTAGTGACATTTACATAACCAATAAAGTCTACATTTGACTCACCAGAATTAAAAGCTGCATGTAAGCAAAGGAAAGAAACCCATGTAATTTCCATTCTTTGTGTGGCAGATTCAGTTCTCAATTCAATACTCCTCTAAAGAAGAAAGGTTTTAGTAGATGAGAAAATTAATTATCTTGCAAACAACTGTACAGAATATACTTTTAAACTAAAATTTGTTTACATATTTATAGGTACTATATAATGTGAGAAATAATTGTAGAATAATTAACTTTTCACTGCTACTTTTGTTCAAAAGACCTTCTGAAGACTTTCTAGCTGTGGCTGTGGAACTTACAGAATTGACAAAATATATTTTAAATGTGTATCAGTATAAAGTGCCATGAAAGTAAAACAAAACATTTTTAATCTCATTAACTTTATTAAAGTCATGCAAAGATTTAAACCAGTTATACAACAATCACGTGGACAAAATGTTTATAAGTGTTTATGAATAAGGCTGACGTCTGAGAGAGTTATAAATTCAGTGTTCAAAGACACTGATGTATTGAGAAATGTTCTAGAATTACTGACAGATTCTCTAAGGTTCTAAAAATCCATACTTAACTGATCAAAATTAACACATTCAGGAGATAAGTTGGATGACATCAACATATTTCCTTAGGATCATTTGCAGAGAATGGCCAACTTTACTTCAGCAGCACAGTTAATACTGGAGATATTTATAGAGTTAACACCAATATTTACGTGCTGCTAATGTACTGTTGCCGTCAGGATCACACTAATTCATAAATAACATTTCTCTTCAGAAGGATGAAATCCTTGTATTTTTGAGGCAGCACAATATGGCCTGCACCTTTTCAAAACCCACAAACCATTATGTGCTGCTACGTTAGCCCAAGGTGTCTAGAAAACATCAAGGGAATGACACCATAAGCTGTAAGTCAAACTCCATATGTCTTGTTTAACATTAATTTTACAGTATTGATGTTAGCTATTTTAATGCTTTACAAATTCTTCATTAACATCTACTATTGATAGTGGACCAATATTCCACTTACAATTGAAGTTAGCTATATACTTGTTCCTATCAAGATAGCACACAACTCTATGGTCCAAATTTCAGTTCCTTGTCAAATTGATTAAATGCTGTGAATAGTTCTCTGATTAAAAGTTAAGTCTGGGGTCTCAAATGTGCAAACTTCAGTTCATAAGGACATTACAATAAAATTAACCCTCCGGCCCCAAAACTTAAGTTTCTTCCATTCTGGCTTTCCCTTGAATGGAAATCCTTTTGACATTGCTATAATTTCAGTGTCACCTTTAACAGAATACCAGAAGTCAAACACTAGGTTAAGTACAACTGTCAATCTGATGACATGAGCAAGAAATTGGAGCTCATATCTCAAATTTACAAGAGATGCTCTTTGGTGGGGGGTAGTTTAAGACCCTATTACAAAAAGCCCACAAAATTAAACAAGAGCACTGGCTCTCATTCATGCTTAGTCTACAATAAAAAAAGAAACCTCTTTTACTTTAGAGTTTCTAGATATGGCTTATACTAGCAGAAGTGTTTCCACTGGTATATTAATACTGGTCCCCCAAATAAAATAAGCTATACTAGCAATAGCACTAGGGCTTTTGCTGATATAGAAATGTCAATACCCTACACCTGTAATTGATGTTACTATACCAGAAAGAGTTTCTGATGTAGACCTGTCCTTCAGTTGTTTGAGTTGGAATGGCTCATGATTGCAAACTGAGGGCAGGGTGGAAAAAAACAACCCGATGCCTCATAAAACAGAATTACTGGCAAAGGAGACACAGTGTAGATAATTATTTTCTGTAAATAACACGGAATGATTATGTGCATGTCATTTTCCCTTACCCATTTGCATTCTAAGAGCATCAGGGCAGGTCTACACTAGAAATATTTATGGGGATCACTGTTATTAAGAGTGGGGTTTTTTTTTGGTCCAACAGCCATATTTGTAAAAGCTCTAGTATGGACACACATCTAAATAAAAACGCTTATATTAATCAGGAAACTGGCATGAGTAAAAGGTATAACTGCATCTTTATTAGAATTTTTTTGCCAGTTTATCTATACTGGTATAGTTACACCAGCAAAACCCTCCTAATGGAGGTCTAGTTTATACTGTTTCCATTATTTTCTGGTGTTTAAGAATGGTGTCCCAAGATTTATCACTCTGAGGAAGACCAATGGTGCATCGTTTCAGTTATCCGGTTACAGTGACTAATGCTGGATTATACAGGAGGTCTCACGACACACCCCCTTTTTGAAAATAAAATCAAAATGCACCTACTTGCAAATACTGTGCCACACAGTACATGTCTATGAGTTGGGCTAATCATGAAGAAAGGGAAGTGGAAATAGAAAATCATCAATGGCTATTGGTCAGGATCAGTGTTCCTTCTGAGCTGCCCTGGCAGCTCAACTTCACAGGTGATTAATCAGCCCCACCCAGTCAGTTAGCTCTGTGCAGGGAGCCCTGAGCCTCTGACTGGGCGGGATGGATTAATCACCTGTGAAGCTGTACTGCCACATAGCCTCTATTTGTCAGAAGCTGGGAATGGGCAACATGGGTAGGATCACTTGATTACCTATTCCGTTCATTCCCTGTGGGGGCACCTAGCATTGGCCACTGTTGGAAGACAGGATACTGGGCTATATGGACTTTTGATTTGATGCAGTATGGTTGTTCTTATGGTATGCCTTCACCCCCAGGAGTGAAGTGTTGCTGATCTGGGAATGGACCACTTATAAAAATCAATTTACTGGCTAAAGGGGTTCTCCGCGAAACCAAATAAACTCATGCCCTTGGCTACCAATTTATTTAAAAAACAAAAGAAACATTTAATATAGTTAAATAATGCCAACATTTAGTTCCTTTGGAAACACATTTCCTATCAATGATCAGGGCTCAACAAATTATACAATCTACTCGTCTGTGGCTTATCAGGTAGTCAAATTGACTATTCACATTCCCCCTCCCCCGTCTATATCAGAGGCAGCAAGGGGGGAAAACCAGCTCAAAAGCTGGTTTCCCCCAGCACTGTCTCTCCCCCACCCTGCCCAGAGGTAGCAGGGGGGCAAGCAGGGGAACCTGCTCTGGCTGCAGCCCTTGTTTGCAGTGGGGATTTGGGGCCCTCCACAGGGGCTGCTGCCAGCTGGGCAGGCAGCTTGGCTCAGTCCTGGCTCATGCTGGGTCAGGGACCAAACCCCCTGTGGCTCTGCAATTTAAAACATAGTAGGAGCTTAGGTGGAGGGGAGGGGTAGCCTGCCCAGCTCTTACTGCCTTTTAAATTGCAGAGCTGCTGGGAGGTTCACTGAGCCTGGCTGCCTTCCTCTATAATTGAGTAGTTGATAGAATTTTTATCAACTACTTGATTACTAAAATAACCCAATTTTAACATCCTTAATTTAAAGAGGTGGCCTGTTTTCCAATTTAGTGTGGAAAACCAATGGAAAGTACTGTTGGGGTATGACTACTCTAGAAATACTACAGCACTGCAGCTGTGACAATGTAGACACTTACATTGAGTTCTTTCAGCACTGTAGTAATTCCTACTCCCAGAGTCAACAGAAAAACTCTTCTCTCTGTAAACTTGAAAGTTTGTCTCTCTCACCAACAGAAGTGGTCCAAAAATATTGCCTCATTCACCTTGTCAATTTAAAACTAGGCATATAAAGATTAAATACAGTAAATAATTATTTAACTTCCCTTCTAAATGATTCTACAGTGTTCACATTGTGGCTTTTCTTAATAATTTCTATAAAAAAATGTTGGCCCCGCAAACTTGATTTCAAACTCTCTCTTTTGCATTTTACACAAAGGAATAGGAGGAATCTAAGCAGATAGACTTAATTCTATATTACAGGGAAGAACTACAGTACTTTTAGATCCTTTTTTCCAGATTGATGAATCTGAAGGCTTTCCATCCATATTAACTGTAAAACACTGTAATGGCTATAATTTAAGTCTGGTATGAGATGAAAACAACATCCTGCCTTGGCTCAAATTCATTGTACAAAAATTCAAGAATGCGTAGTAGACTTGTTAGATACTTTTACCTACTATAATTGATATGCTCCAAATCCTGTATCTCGCTTTAGAAAACAAAACATAGATAGTATTTTGTTGGACACCTGCAGGGCTTTTAGTATATTCTTATACACAAGCCAGATAGGATGTAGGCCTCTACAACTGAAGACCATGGCTGCTTAAATCAAACCGCATATTCTAGAGTTTTGTTTGCCTCTCTCACCTACTACTACATGGGTATGTCTACACAGCAAAGTTACTTCGAAATAACAGCCGTTATTTTGAAATAACTTTACTAGCGTCTACACAGCCAAACCACTATTTCGAAATAGCGGACGACTTATTTCAAATTTGGTAAACCTCATTCCATGAGGAATAATGCCAAATTCGAAATAGCTATTTTGAAATAAGCACTGTGTAGATACTTACTTTGAAATAGGGGGCCTCCAGCCTTCCCAGGGTGCCCTGGTGGCCACTCCAGCCTCAACCAAGAACAGTCCTCTCCCTCCCCTCGTCCCCAAAGCCCTTAAAGGGGTAGACTCTGGCCACAGTGCCTGTGCCAGCTCCAAGCCTGCCAGCCCAGAGCCAGCAGTCACTGCCCCTGACCCAGTGGCCCCAAAACATGAGCCAGCAAGCCACTGGCAGCCAGTTCTCCACTGCTCCCCAGGAGCAGTCTGCCAGCTCTCAGGAGCCTGCCAGGGCCCGGAGAAGGCGGGCGCCTTCCTGGTCCAGGGTGGAGATCATGGACCTTATTCAGATTTGGGGGGGACACCCCCAACATCCATGATCTCTGCACTAGATGGAGGAAAGCGGCCGTCTATGGCAGGATAGCTGCCAGCCTGATCACCAAAAGCCACATGCAAACCCAGGAGCAGGTTTGCATGAAAATCAAATTGGTCCGGAGATACTTGCACCCCGAGCTTCCCCTCCCCCTTCTTCCCCCTTCCAGGTCCCTCCTCCCAGGTTTCCCCCTCCCCTCTCCTGCCTCCTTTCCCCAGTCTCACCAGAGTTTCATCCCCCTCCCCCGTTTTGTTAACTAAAGAGAGTTTGTGTTCATGAAAATACGTGTATTTTCTTTTGCATCAGGAAGGGGGGGCTAGGGAGGGGTAAGTGGAAGGACGCAAGGGAGGAATGAGGCACAAGCCCTCAGTGGTGCAGACCAGGGAAGCTCTTAGTGCTCCTCAGGGCGGAAGCTCTCCCGCAGGGCCTCCTGGATACTGACAGCCCCGCAATGGACCTCCTGGATGGCAGCCCGCAGAAAATGCAGCCAGGCTTGCAGCAATGTGTCCATGAGAAGCACCAGAGTGCCCAGAGGCAGGACTGGCTCTATGCTGCAGAGTGCTGTGGTGTCCTGAGTGAGGGCAACCAGAGCACGCAGAGACAAAATGCTTTGCTGTTCCTCACTGAGGTAGGCAAGCAAGCAGGGAAACCTGAGAACTGGGTGTCGGGGGGGGTGTCCCCCTTTAAGCACAGGCCTCAGATAGCCTCAGGCAGCAGCCACACAAAGTAACTCCTGACCTGATGCCCTGCTGGACCTGGCTCCGGCCAGCCTTAAATGCAATTCAGCATCCACTCAGTGTGGACGTGCTATTTTGAAATAGCAAAAAGCTATTTCGAAATGCATTTTGTGTGTAGATGCGTTATTTCAAAATAACTATTTTGAAATAAGATATTTCAAAATAATGCTGTAGTGTTGACATACCCCATGTCAGGTAACACATCAGATCAAATGATCATATCAAGAAAAACATCCAGCGTATTGGCTTTTTTTGTCCAGAGACTTCAAACTTGGGCATGGAAATAATTTATTATTCAAAGTGTAATTTGTGGAGGTTCCTTCTACCCATGTGCAATGACTCTGTGTCCTGTCAATATGCCTCTGCACTCGTTACCCATGATATGCAAAAACCCAAGTGAAGGCTTTGTCCTAATGATAAACTCATTACTTGTGACACCCTGCTTTGTAGGACTCTGGTACTAAATGCATACACCACGACAGCATTGCCTGGAAACTGGGAGGTAAGCTAACCAAAGTTAATCAGTCATATTTGTTTTTTTCTTGGCTATATTTGCTGATTTCCAAGCACTTCACCTAGTCAGACAGGTAGATTGTCTGAATCAAGTCAAAATCCTGCAGTAAGTAATCTTTCATGGTATGCTACTTTTTCCAACCACTAGATTAGATACAGGCTTGTACTGTATAGAAGCATAAGTCTCTTCAAATAGTCATTTGTAGTCTACTGCTACATAGGTCTGACATGCAATTGGTGAAAAGCCACTAATTGGACCTTAGCACAGAACAATAAACCTCAAAAAACTTAATCTTCACAGTTGGGTGTGTCTTCCAATGATTCTAGAATCAGAGAAAATTCTATGAAGCGGGAGCAAAAAAGCACAAAAGGACTGGTTGGTCTTAAGTTAACCCTAGCCCTTGAAATAATGCTTTTAACCTACATATTTTTCTTTGTGTATCCTGAAAGTTTTTTTTTATTATCTGATCATCCCAAGCAGAAATAATATGCCATCTTTTTTTCTATTACCTGATGTCATTACTGTCACAATTTTCATAAGCATTCAAAGATGAAAAAAGCGTGAAGGGAAAAATCATCCATTATTTCCATCTAAAGGATCACTGATCCAGTGCATGGACAAAGAAACTCTCTAGTCAAGAGCAGAGGCACTCCTAGTATGTGCTGCCATTGACATAATATTGCATTATTACCAGGGCTCGACAAATAATGCAATCTACTTGCCCACGGCAAGTAGATTATAACCCGGAAGAGCCGGGTTTGGGTGATCTGTGCATGCGCAGAACGATCTGCGCATGCGCAAATCGCCGGACAGCACGGCTGGCGAGCGGGGCTCGCCGTGGTTTGGCAAGCCCTGATTATTACAGTACCCCTATTTGGCATGAACAGAAGTTTCAGATGTTCCACAGAAGGCAGACTCTTAATCCGTTCTGAATTTCTGTAATCCATTCAATGCTGGCTGTAGAGATATAGAAATAACCTTAGCTGAAATACATCCTATTACAAGCCCTTTTATTTTGTAGTTGAACATATATGATATGTTTGTATTACATACAAATTAAAAAAAAAATTCTTAATGAAAGACATTGTTTTACTTGACTAGAAACAGTCACCCATTACTCCTGTCTATTCTGAGGCAGACAGTATTGATTGCTATTATAATTAGCAAAGGTCACCTTTGAAGTTAGAGTCATCCAAGCAAAGTCCACAATTTTCTTAGTCAATTTTTCAAATGAAAGGAACTTCATCACACCCTCTATACTGCACAGAGCACCAGAATGCTAAGTACCTCCTGCAGATCTACATTAGGCTCAATATTCAGTATTATAAATAAAATTTCCAACAATTAATCTGACTACCAGAAAAATTAAGGAAAGTATAGCTAAATCACAGGACTAGAAGTCAGGAGGACCCAGATTCTACTCCTAGCTCTGCCAAACGCCATCCAGTAAAATATCCACAATCCTGAACATTAGAATGGTTATGAATCTTTCTCTTGATAATTAACAGCTGATTAAAAAAACATATTTAACAGTACATGAGATTCATTCATTTACTCACTCATATGTAAATGGCAGTCTTTTCTTTTGGAGGCATTTTCCCTTGAGGATATCGAATTGTTTTTGGAGTCACCATTGAATTCTGAATTACCTTTCTTAATCCAGTAGGGGGAGAGGAGAGGGATCATTTTTTCCACATATGAAAGATGAGGCTAGCATTTATCGATCTCAAGGGAATTGCAGCTCTAAACCAAATATTTTCAATTTACTTTAACAGTTCAAAAAGTCATTATTTAGTAAACAATGTTCAAAAACAATTTCCAAAAATAAACATTTCTGCCTTTTAAAAATTACCTCACAGGAAATCCACTTTCAGTCAGCGTAAGACTAAAATGATGAACTCAATTTGAAGGCCCCGTAACTCAGATTCAGATGAAAGATAAAATTAAAGAACTTATCTCACAATAATGTAACCCTAAAGCACTGTACATCTCCAAAGCCTTCAAAACAGATTTCTAGTGCTTAAAAAAAAAAAAAAAAAATCCACTTGAGCCTATTCTGCATCCAACTATTAAGAAATCTGTTTCCTGATTTAAAGTTTAGATGTAGTATTTAAGACAATTTAAGTTGTCCTTTCTTCCTAGATTTAGATGAAGTGGTTAAAAATTTTACATACAGGTTTTTCTTGTAATATGAAAGGTCCAATACTAAATTGTAAGACACCCCAAATTCCTTCAGAAGTACATGACTGTTCTTCACCATCTTCCATGAATTACTGGCATGGATATACCAGATTCTTTGTGGTGAAGAGCAACCCACACAGTAAGGAACATCCATAAATTAAGGAGCTTATGCTAACTGGCAGATTTCTCCTTCTAATTCTGAGTCAGAGGTGTCATGTTTTTTGTCAGAGGCTGGAAAGACATTGCCAAGAGAATCTCTCCTCCTGAGTGCCACATGGAGCCACCTGTTCACAGATAGAACAATCCCCATAACCTATCTCTGTAGAATACTACTGCACACTTGCTTCCATCATTTTGTTCTGTGTTCTTAGATCTTAAATATTTCCGAAGAAAATATAGAACCAACCCCCTAAAATAAGTGAAAGGACTTTTGATCAAGCTTTCTACATGGTTTATTTAGAGGTAGGAATCAAATAGGTAGCAAAAGGAAGGGGAGGAGTTATTCTGAATCAGGTACCATGAAAAATACTTGTTCTTTCCATTCTAGGCTTACCAGCCTACCTGTAAAAAAATAAAAAATAAAATAAAATAAAATATCTGATGCTGTAAACACTTATTCACATGCTTAATTTTAAGCACATGAATAGCCCAACTAGCTTTAGTGGGTACACTCACACACTTAAAGTTAAGCTTGCATGTGTTTGAGAGACCGGGGCCTAACCTATCAGTCGATGCCAATGAAAAAATAAATCAGACCAGTATAGGCATTATATGATATGAGAGGTGACACCTGGAAGTAGAAAACCTAACCACCTTAGAAGGGACTAGATGCCAAACACACAAGAAAAACAAACAAACAAAACAACCAACCAACCCCAAACATGTATCTGGGACAGTTGGCACATTAACAAGTCAAAAATTTTGTTTTCTTCTTTTGTGGTTTTATGAAGGTTAGTTATTGTTGAATTTTATTCTAAGTGACAATCCAATCTCTATTCTGAAGGTTCCTACACTGTTGTAGAAGACAGACTTAAGTTTTACCATAATAACGTATCAAACATATTTCACTATTTGGGTCCTTGATTTAATTTTTAGAATAATTACTACATTTGCAAGTGACCTTTAAAATGGCAATTAAATAGGAACATTTTAAATATATTAATTTACATATAGAATGCATAAATGAAATATTTAAAAGAATTTTAAAGCATGTAAGATATTCTAGAGTGAACATTATAACCACAACAGAAACCATACCATAGACACAAAAAAATAAACTAGTGGTCTTTCCCCACTTCTCAAAGATTTAATATCAAACTATAGTAGTGAAGGTTCACGTTACTATGACTGCATGTTTACATAACTAATGTACAGCTACATTTTCAAGCACATTAGTTCTACCTTATTTATGTGATCAGTTATAATGAATATTTAAAAATACATCTTAAGATATAAAAATAAAAGATAATGCAGCAATTTGACTGCACCTGATACAATTAGTAGTAGACACCTTGCAAAATATCGAAGCATAACTACTTGAAATGAGTTAGAATTGGGCAAACAATTGATCCTATGCTACTGATTGATTTCTGATTCAAAATATGCCTACTCTTCTCATGCTCTGTTTTCCTCAAAAATTTAAGGGGAAAAAAAGGAGGAGTGTATTAAATAAGTCTCTCTGTGTTGGCACCCTGCCATCTCAAAAACTGGTATCTTTCTGAAGTTATTTGAAGGATATTATGCAGAGTGCAGGAACAAAAAAAACAAAACAAAAAATAAAAACAAAAAAGCACACTTTAAGAACACATTATGTTTATTATAATGGTGAAGAAGTGAGGGAGCAGCACTGTGGAAGATATACTTTGTTAAATTGGAGTCTAAGAAATCCTAAGAACTTACTTAACTTTATCTCTATTCAGCAAAGCACTCAAACATGTGCTGAAGTGTTTTGTTAAATAAGGAGGGTTTGCTGAATTAAGGCCTTAGTGGTAGTTTCCTACAGAACAGAAAATGGGTCACCCACATAGGTTAAGCAAAGTTATTTTGTAGTCTGAAAATTTTGACATGAAAAATATTCATAATGATTTGCTGTCGCATTTTCATCAAAATACTTCAGTGGGAGCAACAAACTGAATGCTACACATGAAAAATACAAAAGATTATGCCATTTTCTAAATTGGAATTTTTAGGGAAAATAGTTTTGTGAAGGTTCTTCTACTTGTGAAATCAAGTATTTAATATTGGTATACATTTCATATGGCAAGTTAGCATCAATTTTAAAAATAGATATAGGTATAAAGCACCGATAACTAGGCCATTATAACTGCAAGTAATAGTTGACATCAATACCTTAATTACTGCTACTGCTTTAAAGGCATACAGAACTATTTTCCACAACCTAATGCTTTAGGAAAAATTATTCTCTAACTGCTAGCTCAAAAGTCTCCAAGTCACCTTATAAACCTGATGCAAAACCAGAATACTTGCAAACTAAGACCCAGATTGTAAGCCTTACTGTGACACTGAAAAATAATAGTAATTTCAAATTATATTTGTATCCACTGCTGAAGTGAGCAAAGATTTAAATTCTATTTTGGAACCAAGTCTGCAGTTTTACTAATTAAAGTAGGGAGAACATATGCTTAATAAGCCTTGTACACTATACACATTAAATGGAGATATATGCATGAAATAATGAAGATTAGAAAGGGGCCCTTTTTAAACAAAGCAGCTGAGTGACCCAAGAGGATGTCTCCTAATAAATATTCTTCCCATCTTTGGGCCAAAACATCTTGTTAGGATGGGCCTATGGAGAGGATCCACACAGAAAACAAGAGATGGTGGAGAAGCATCACTCTCCCTTCTTCTGAAGACAGCAGAAGACCCTCTGCATGTTTAGGGGGTATATAAAGGAGAAGCTTTCTGTTCATCAAGGATTCACCTGTATAAGATAATATTGACAGGGTAAACATGTTGCAAAACCCCCTCTATTATACAAATTCCCTACGTGTTTTTTTTGAGACAGTTACAGGCAAGGGTTTTTAATAAAAAAGAAATGATGCCATGAGGGACAGTAGGCCTTCTTCTAATCCTGCATTCCTGGCAGATGTTTGGGGTAGCTTATTTTTATGGGTGTTTGGGAGTGCTGAGCTAAAAGCCTGGAGATCACATCCCAAAACCAATCTATCAAGGGCCAACTTTGCCCCAAGAGGTGATAAGCATAGGGTCCAAGTAATAACCTATGATTTCCCAGTCCTACTGATACTCCCCCTCCCCCAATAGGGGATAATTTAACCGTTTTATACATTAAATGCAAGCTCTATGGATTTTTAAAAATAAAATCAAAGTTGTAAAGAACATAAAATGCTGAATATAACAGTATTTTCATAGAAAATCTCTTTAAATTCATGTTACTTATCAATATTTAGACCCTTTCATTTGCCCCCTAAGCAAAACCATCTTTAATACAAAAGGGTGTGAATGGCAGGGTGAAGCAATAAAACTTTGCTTTGAATATTTTAAAACAACCATTTTCTGTTTAATAAAAGCAAATTCAAAGATTAAGGTATAAATGAAAATGGTGGAGATATTTTACATATTACTAAATGGTAAAATATTAACTGTTCTGTGAAATGCAATTTAAAAATAGTGTACCTGACAGAAGACATTCTCCTGTTCAATATTTTAGCTGTGAAATCATTCTCATAAAATATTGCCATGAAAACATTAGAGAAATACACCAGATTGAAGTTCCCCCAAGAATAAGCAAGTTATTTAGGAGTGAATACCTAAATATTATTTCAAATAAACTCTGAAGTTAAAATATTCGGTAATAGTGGATTACTCAGACATTAAATATAGCAACCATACCTTCAAACATATTGCTTCCTCTCCAAATTACTGTATGAACACTTGAAAAGAGAGCCAACTCAGAACGAAGTATCAGTGCAGTAGGTTGAACAGTTGAATATGTGAACTCTGAGTACAGAAAGTCTCAAATGCAGTTTTAATGTATTAATTCAGAGGCAATTCTACTTAGTTTTTTGTTCAAACGGTTAAAAAAAAATCAAAATGAGACAACACTTCCATCCACATCTAGATGTATTTTTTTGAGTAAAAAAATATTTAAATATTAGTTTTAATCATTATTGCTAAAGATTATTTACATGTAGTTTGTTCTTAAAAATTCTTTATCATGTGAAAACAATGTTTTATGGGTAGGCAAGTAAAAATTAAGTGGGCCAGTCTAAAATCCTTGTTACACAACCATCGTATTAAATGATTGGCAGAATAAAAATGAAATGCTTACTAAAATCTGATAACAGTTTAATGCAGGCTTTTTATGTTAAGGCTGCATCTAGTTTAAAAATCAACAAAAGCCAGAAAATGCAGTTATGGAGGATTCCAAATTTTAAACTGACTTGCCTAAGATTTCAGAGTTTTCAAAACAATAGGTGATTTTACATTGGTTGTAATAACTAGGCACAAGTTAAATAATGTTCATGAATTAGATATGCAGCTATCCATTTCAATTGACTTAGAAAACAAGAGAAGACTTTAAAGAAAGCATAGGAGAATTGACACCATAATTTGTAACAGCTCTTTTAGAGAGTTATGATTTATTAAATAAGTATGTGTTGTCAGCTCTATTATTATTTAGCCAACAAGTCTATAGTTGTGTACCCATCTAGAGTAGAAATAATACAAAATGTTCACAAAATGTTACACATATCTAGCTTTGTAAAAAAGTAAATCATGTGTATTTCTATTCTATTCACCATCTATTATTATTAAATAACAAAGACTAATTTAAAAGTTAAATATAAATTGTCATGTTTAAATACTCATACCAATTCTTTTAAAGACCCACACTGCAGTTCTAATTCAGTAAAACTGCCAATACAGTCATCAGTTATGCCTAAGTAAGGACTGCAGAAATCCAATTTAAGTATGAGGGTGAGTGTGAGGGGGGAAAAAAAACCACACACACACACACACAAAATCCCTCTAGAAAGTCACTGTACTCTCTTCTGGGCTATGAATTATATAGAATAAGTTTTTACTATGGAAAATTTCTAGAACAAAATGAGCAGATGAAAAGCGCATTTTATAATGAAAATTGGCAACTTTATTTACAGTAGCACTTCTGTATGATATTTGAGCTTGTCAGTTAATATGCCTTCTAAGTGTGTTGGTACACATTTTAAGTCCTCATTTTGAGACAACTCCCCAAAATATAACTATATTCCAAAACTATCCATTTAATGCAATGAAGTACTTTGAACAAAATCTTAAAAACCAAAGAATTACAACTACTAAGGCTATGATCTTGCAAACTCTGACTCCTAGCAGTCGATAGCACTATATGTGTGTCTAGAAGTTTATAGCATTAGAGCCCAAATTTACAATAATGCTTTGGATTTACAGTTAAAATCTAGACAATATACTTTCCTTCAACATATTACATTGGACAGATCCTCAACTTTAGTCAGATTGAGGAATATCTCATCAAATGTTCACTTTTTAAATTTGTAACAATGAGATTTTAGATACATTTGCCTACCAATATAATTCTGATTTTCATTAAAAAGATTTTAATTAATTGTTTTGCACAGAAAAAGGAAAAGCATAAACAAAATTATTAAAATGAATACAAAATCGTTATATTCTTACACAATTGGAACCAATTATTCATAACTGAATAGTACCCATAGACTCAAAAGCAAAGTTCTTGAATAGCTTCTAAAGTGTAAAAACTTTGCATGTTATGCAAATTACCCAAACAGAAAAAATTAATAACAAATCCCAATACAATAGTAACTTTTTGGTTAGTTTTATTATAATAAAGATTAATTTTTTTCCACTACCTATTACAATAAAACAAAGGCAAAGTGTAAGTTTTATCAAAATATAAAAGTTAAGTTCTAGTCCAAATTTACTTATATTTTATATTTTGTGTGTACTCAAAGTTTTGGCTTTCAGGTGTACATTTTATGTAGAAGGATTTCAATAACTGCAAAATTGTCATATCATATAGAATATTTCCCATACATTCTTTAAGAAAAAATATTTCTTCAAATACTATTACAATATAATGTGTATCATTGCTGACTACTTGCAATCCTTCAATCAGATTTGAAGTTAGCTACTGAAATAAGGATAGATACATTTTTACACATCAGTGGATTTGCTGGAGGGTTTTTTTTTTTTTTTAAGATATATTCATCTTATTGCAGATTTTAGGAGCAAACTTTATCTTTTACATTTTGATACAATTATTTTCTGCAAATATATATATACACACACATTTTAAAAAGCAGTAATATTTGAATAAGGATAAAAGCTCTGTACAAGCTGAATACCCAAATTGCTAATGTCACACTATGTTCATAAAATTAGTTGTTGCCACAATGCATTTTATCACAGAGATAAAGTCTTAACATTTCTAGTGCTCTGCTTAGAATTTAAACATAAATTTGTTTGATCTTAGTGCAATTTCTTTTAAAATTTCAATTGTTTATTTTAACGATTAGTTGAGATTATTCATATACCAGTAGAGAGGTCTTGATTACTTTTAATGGTTTTCTCAGTTTCAACCAAATTACCACTTAGTTCAAAGCAGGACTTGCAAGATGAGTATTGTATATTTCATGTTTATTATTCTTAAATTATGCATTGTTTTAACATGCAAGACTTAAATATTTATTGATAGGTACCAAGAGAAAATTAATTTCCAAAAACTCATTATACAGGTAGGGTCTGAAAACCAATTTTGCAAATTCTATACTGCTTTAATTGTGAAACTTGCTAGTTATTAATAATTTTTAAATTAATTTTGCATAGTACATTGAAATGCACTCAGCTATTTCTCCATTAATTTCTTTCACACACTCCTGACAATGGAATAAAATTACTTAAAAATAACTACTGTATCATCCATTATTATTATTTTGCCTTAGCAGTAGTAATTCTCAATATATGAATATGAGAACACCACAAATATGGAGAATTTATGTAATTCTGATGAGCAAGGCTTTTGAAAGCTCAGCCTTTTGTACATATTTTGGCCACTTAACACAGCCTGTCTTTAGAGGGAAATGGAGACTGTTTTTTTTATTTAGTCTTAAAATTTTACAGAGTGAATGTGAAGAATAATAACTTCAGCAAGCAGAAAATCTCTAACTCAGTGTTATAGTTTCATTATGTATACTATGTGCATTTTTAAAAATAAAGAGCATATGAACTACGTGAAACGTTAATATGATATATACCATTTTCATGTTCCATCAGCTTTCTAGATTGAAAAATTCTATCACAGAAGTAAGTTGTTCTCCAGAATCAGCTCTCTATTGAAAGGTCAAAACCTGCAATAAAAATGTCATGTACTATAACATATTTCCGACACCCACAGTTTCATGGTTGATCCCCAAACATAGATGTAGGTCATCAAGTTGACCCTCACTTTGTCTATGTTAAGGAAAACTCTAATTTTAAAAACACCTTTTTCAAAAAAACCAAACTGGTTTGATTAGTAACACCTGTGATATGCTTCTGTATTATCAGTAGCCCCCTGAAACAAATCAGATTAACATGTTTCTGCTTTCATTCTCCCTATAATGTATTCTTGTTGGAAGTAAGGGGGAGAAAGAGTGGGAGGAGAGAAAAAAAAATTAACAGTTAACTATAAACATTTAACAATTAATGTATACGCTATGATGCTTCCTAAAATCCGCTACTTTTATTAAGAAGCGTTTAGCATGTAGTGCTTTCCCTTTTCTCAACACACCACAGCAGTACAATCAATATTTTTAACAAGGAGGAATTGTATAAACGTACTAAGTTGCTCCAAAACATCTAATGGAATTGGTCAAATTGTACTGCAAAACTGCACATAGAATTTATTAGATTAAAAACAAGGCAAAAAAACCTTAAAGATATGCACTTTATATATTTACAGGAAGAAACCATGAATTAATATAGGCAGATGCTCAGATTTATTTAGCTTTTGTACTATAGGTGCTATGACAAGATACATCCCAACTATATCTAAAAAACGAGCAGCAGATGACTAGATCAGGTCACCTGTTTATAAATATTTTCAATATATTTGATCTTTTACCCCTTAACCACATTTTCATGTTTTATTAAAAACAACAGTAGTATTCTGAATAAGATTAACTTACTTTTATTGTAAGTGTATTTTTCCTTTACCTTTATTCCTCTTCCCCAATACATCTTCTCTACTCCCACTCTTTTAAGAACAAATAACGTGGAAAAAATATCTAGCCAATAAAATATTTCTTTTGTTGACTATTTTTATAAAAATATTATAGCAATATAATATTTTATTATGTTAAATATTAAGTTTGAACATAAACAAAATCATATAATAAAAGAATTTTAAAATAATTATCAAGATGTTTTTGTAATTCCAAATCTTAACCCAATTGGACATCTTACTAGATAAACAAATTAGTGGATTTTTGACTCAATTCTCAATATGTATTAATAATCTATATTTACAGAAGGTACACTCATCAGCCTCTAGAAGCTAAGTAGCTGAAGTATATATCCCCCGCCCCCCACTTTCAGGAATGGTTACCTTTAGACATTAATAAAGATGACAGAGTCATTACTCCCCCCCACTTTCAGGTAAAACTGAGATTATATCTTGATTTTGAATAAGTCTTCTTAGGAAATGCTTTACAAATGTATAGCTATTATTTTTCTATTTATCCATCATTTCTGTGTATACACAATAATAAACAGGGACATACTTGTACTCTAGATATGCTGAACTGCTAAATTTTAAAAACTATTCAGAATTAAAGAAAGATTTTGAAGTCTATTACTTTTCACAAAGAGAAACTAGCTTTTAAAAAGTACATCTACAATGAACTTTAATTAGACACAAATATTAGTCAATTAAAAATAGTCAAACTTACAACATAACTGAATTAAAAGTGAAGTTACATTAGCCACCCTCCTGTCTTCATGCAAAACAGATGGAAGTTGTCATACAAAAATAAATGAAGCTGAGAACTAAATTATTTGTCAGAATTATAGACCCATTAAATCTCTAATGTGTAGACCTACCCAAATGTTTCTTTTAGAAGAATTAGACCTTTTCAAAAATTACAACAAAGGGTTAAATAAATCAATACAGGCATTGATTTAAGTTATATTAAACAAAGATAGAAAGTTTAAACCAAGTCAATTCTTAACATCTCAGAAATATAGCATACCACACAAAATTATGGAAACATTTTCGTGATAATTTAGAGATAAAATAATAAACGTTCAAGTTTGATAGTCACTGTTTTAGTGCCTAACAAACAATTCTATAGAATTAAGTGCCAATAATTCACAAAATAAACAAAACTGCATACAAACTTTTTCATTTAGGTTTAAACTTAGACACCATTAATATCCCTGTTATTTGTCTCACCTTTCCTTCAATGTTTGTAGATACTTTGCTAGTAATACATTTTTAAGATAAAAATAATAGTAGAATCAAAAATTAAATAACTTATCTATAAACTAGTGTGTAAATAGTCACAGAAATATAATAGACTATATATAAAAATAAAGTGATTTTGTTTAGCTTGGTCCAAACAAAAAATTAATATTGTTAATAAAAAGGTAATATTTTTTCTGACCACTAGATCTAGTAATAGATTATTAGATATTTAGATGCTGCAAATATATACACAGAGAATATTTCCAAAATATATGTATATACTGTAAAAATATGCAATTTTCTGTTTTTTTAAAAGTTACTATAAAAATTCATTGTAATTTGGACAAAAAGCCTGAATTTTATTCACTATAGCTTTCACAGATAATCAAAATAAGTCTAAGATGCTCTGCCTTTGATACTTTGTGATGAAATGAGTAATGAATATAGTTACTGAAATGACTAGTAACTGACTTATGCAGAGACCATAATTTTAAGTTTCCCAGTTCCTTTTAAATATAGTTTAATATTTCCTAGCTCAAATATTAAAAATAATAAGTTGCTACAAAAACAGTTACATCACTATTCTGCACATAAAATAGGAAGTGTGTGTGTGTGTGTGTATATATATATTTCATATATACACACACAAAATACTCCAGAATGTTTTGATACACCTGTTAGGACAGTCTTATGATATCCAATATAGGTGACATAAATTTCCCCTGAGGTGTGTACCTATAGGCAGGTAGTGTAATGTGTATACAGTTCAAGCACTATGTAACTATAAATTCTAACGTGTGCAGATACAGAAAGTAACAATTAACTTGGGGCACGAAAACTATTAAATTTAGAAATAAGTTTTCTTACTATTTCATGTGAAATACAAGAGGACGTTTAGATTCTATTAACCTGGCAAAAATAAAAAGACGACAGATGGTATCTTCTAACTTTAACATCTAGCTAACAAGTTAATTAAAATAGTCTATTTCCAATGCAATACCACACAATATCAGTAAAAGCTATCCATGTACTTCCAAATTTCTAGGAAATAGTCCTTTTATTTATTAAAAAAAGCTCTCTCAATCTTCAATAGATTTTTACTTACAAAAGACAAAACAAAAAATAACACTAGAAACTCCCTGTACCTCTTGGGAAGCTTCAGTGTAACTTCAGTTTTTAATAGGACAACTGTAGCCTATCTGAAAAGTTTTTCTGAGACCCAAAATAATTGAACAAGCAATTTATAAAGATGATACCGATTATGTTTCATGATAAAATTATAAGCAATAATCAGCTCATAATTACCTAACTATAACTTTAGTTTATGGGTCTAATATAAATACATTTGTAGCTCTAATAAAAATGTATTAGAGACAGTATCAAATTAAACTTTTCTAAGGACAAGTAAACCTCAGTTAATGTTTGACATTTTAACTAGAGTGAAAAATGCAAGCAGTCCTATGAGGTGCAATTTAAATGAAGTGAATTTCTCAAATGCATCAAATGAGTAAATCAAGTATCAGGAAGCCTATATAAATTACATAAATGTGCACTGTATACTGGTATCAGATTGCTTTCTCTCTCTTTTTAGCCACGCCCATGTTTATATCATTATAAAAATGAAAATGGTAAAATTCTGAAATAAAAAATAAAGCTAAAGGGAAATCATTGTTTGATGTAATTAAATTTCTATAATTAAAATATTTGTCATTATTAGATGACTAAAACAAAGCTTTCTATATGTAGTCTATGTACTTGAATGTCAGAGAATGAAATAAAGTATACGCACCTGTACAATACTTACCTGTTCTGTTTTCTAAATTAAGTATGAGTCAGGACAGTTATTTTCTTGAAAGTGAAAGTCAGTGTTTATAAGTTTACTTCCAGTGCTGAATAATGTCAATCCGTACAAATACTAATATGTTAAAAGTATTCACTCAGCTACAAAGAAACAGCTTTGTGCATATTTTTTCACAAAGTATTAAAAATGTTTCTTAAAACAGTTAAGTAGTAATCATGTGCCTCCAAAAAAATAAATGTTAACATTCAATAAGGTAATATTAGTATCACAATTTAACAAATTAAGTCTTCAAAGCTAGAAATTTAAATTTAAAGATAAATTAGAGACAAACTAACTAGACACTGAATAGACGGATTTGCATATTGGATTTAAGAACTAAAAAAATCCCAGGGATCACAATTAGAATGTGTTCTTAAACTATTGTATTTCTGCCTTACACAGAAAATGACTAGAATCCAGCTAACATGTAGCCTTAAGGAGAAACACAAAACTTAACAAGCCTTCAGCCATGTACATAGAAATCCTTTGTACAGCACTTCTGCACCCCAACTCTTCTTGTACGTCCCTCCTCCTACGTTACTCTGTTAACTCATTATTTTCGGTGGAGAGGGTGCTAAGTAAAACGCACACACTCTTGGCGTTAACCAGAGAGTGGATGGATGCGCGCGCGGGGGGAAGGGGAGGGGGTTAGAGGGAGAAACTGAGAAATCCTATGACCCAGTCCAACCTTCAAGCCCCAGTAATGCATGCATGCAGCCAATCAGGAGGACTGTATACTCGGTCCAGTATTTTCTGAAGTGGCACATGAGGGTCCGATCCTGAATTCACTGCGCACCAAACACTGCCAGGGATTCACTGGGAGTTCTGGGTACTCCAGAAAAGCAGATTGGTGCCCAGGGATCTAGCAGGATTCGGGAAAATATTCACACGTCTTTCTGCATCTGAGAAAGGTTCAGGCGGCAGAAAGCGAATGGGGAAGTAGGCAGAGGAATAAAAGTAGCGCTAGAAATTGTATCTGGGAAGGAGCCAGATGGTCTGCCTGTTTCTGAGCTTGCAGCGCTGTGCGTTAGCTTGTCTGCCCCCTGTACATTATTATCCCCCACACACTCCCACCAAGTAACCGCTGCAACAAAAAGACGTCTTTCTTGTGTGTGCGCAACTACGAAGTGAGCGCCCACGCCAAATCCAGTGCCGACAGGGTTAAATAGCGTCGTGGAGGAAAAGGCACAGTGTCACATATTATGTGTATGCAGTGGGGTAAATCGCTCATCACGGACGCTGCGCGAGTGAGCACATTTCATATAACCATAAACATAAATACTTATAACCTAGAGGAGACCGAGAACTGCTGGCCACCGAAATCTGACAGAGAAACAGCCACCAAAAAAGAGCTAAGCCAATGACAAATAGCGACTTGGGTGACAAGAGACGGAGAATTTAGTAGGCGGAGAAGAGATGGTGAATGGCCACTTCTAATCACGGTATTAGGCTACGCTGCCTATGGGGCCGATAGTCACTCAGGTTTTGAGGGGTGGGATGGGGGAGGAGACGGCGAAAAGTACCTACAAATAACTGGCACAATTCAAATGGCCCTAAATGACGTTTTCCCTTTGAGCTCGGGAAGGAAAGTCGGGTGTTAATGCTAAAAAAAATTAACCATGTGTAATATTCAATTCAGAGCCCGTTGGTCCTTCATTAGCCAAAGGGGCGCAGATGATAAATGCGACAGCGTGCGGTAGCACAACCGTCACCCAGGGCCAGGTCCCTGTTAAAGGCGGCTTCGAGATCGTGACACGGGAAATTACGATCTTAAAAAAGTGGGAGGGTGAGAGAGCTCCGAGGCAGAGGAGTCAACCTGCCTTCATCGAAAGGAGACGAGGCTGGAGGGGTGGGGTGTGTGTAAAAAGGGGCTATTCGGGGGGCTCTAATCCGGGTTACAAGCCTTGGGGGCCGGGAGGCTGAGAGCGAGGGGAGCCCTGCTGGCGGCTGCAGAACAGGGGAACCAGCAATCGTTGCCTCCCGAGCGCTCTCGGGTCTGCCGCGCCATGCCCACGGCCACCGCCTGTCATGTCACGTCACGGGGGAGGCGCCCCAAAAGGGGGTTGGGAGGGCGCCCTCCGCTCGGGGTGCCCAGTCTGCCCCTAACTTCCCTGCCCATCTCTGCTTGGGGCTGAGCCGCTCCCGAAGGCGGGGGGAGGGAAACTGGCGCTATCGCAGGCAGGGTCTCTGCCCGGGAGAGGCTGCCTTCAGCTGCCCTGCGGCGGGGGTTACCTGAGAGAGACAGACGCTCCGGGCCCCGATCCTCTCAGGCTCAGGAAAGACCGACAGTGACGGAAACGCTGAGCGGACGCCGCTACAGTCGCCTTGCTCACCCCCACTGCTGCCTCCGGGGCCGGGATCCCCACCGCTCGCTCCCCGACAGGGTTTCGGGGGGGATATTTCCCGGAGGCGGGTCACGGATCGCCCCGTTCACCAGACAACACCCTCAATAGCCGCTTACCGCTTGTGCGGGCGTCTCCTCGGGCAGCGCGTACTTTTGGCGGCGGTCTGCGCCCAGCCCAGCGGCCCCGCCAGCTCCGGCTCCCCCGCAGCAGCGATGCGATCGGGCATCACTCGAAAATGGCGCCGAAAGCGCAGGGCTCTTCATTCAAATTCGTTAGAGCCAGCCCCGCTGCCCTGGGGCATGCCGGGAATGAAGGGGGGGCCGAGGGGGAGAGCCGCTCGCGCTGAGGCAGCGCTACAGACACCGCGCTGCTGTCAATACCACCCCTCCCCCTCCCTGCTGGCGCGCGCTCCACCCCCCTCTCCGCTAGCGCGCGCTCCCGCGCTAGCAACCCAACCGCCGCTCATGGGGGGAGGGGGGAATGTCACCCAGAACCCTAGACTCTGGGGAGAGAGACAGTCATTCACCATCAGCCTTATGGACTTGTCAAGGTAAAGCGGGGAGTGGGTGTCGGGGGAGGGGAGGGACACTCAGAGAGAGGAAAAGGGCGGGGGGAGAGCAACATCGAGAAACTTAAGCGAACCCGATAATAAACTAGTCCATCCCTAAGCCCATTGCCAGTGCAGCGCCCGCGTTACAGCCTCCCCTCTCCCCAGCCAGGCCACGCAGAAGTTTGAGGCTCTCAGAGTAACTCGCCCACATGGCACTGCTGTAGCCTGTGGGGCCCGATTCTGCCTTGGCCATAGCAGCTTCCCGAACTCATTTTACACCAGGCCTTGCATCTGGCCCAATTCCGCCCTCATACACAGCCAGGCAACTCTCCCTGCAGAGGGGGGGCAGCTATGTGGGCAAGTCCCAGCAGGCAGCCTTGGGCCCAGAGTGCAGTAACTAGCCCCTAGAGAGACTACTCACTTTTAGTGTAAGCAAATTAAGATTTCCTTTGAAAGTGTTAGTTTTAACATTTAGCTTAGCAAGGGATATACCCTCTTTCATCGTCAAGCCACTTCATTAAATCATGGTGAACCCACCTGTTAGTTTGGTGAGTATCATTGTTCCCATTTTACAGGTGGAGAAACTGAGATAGAGGTTGTGACATAGGGTTGTGGAGGAAGGATACGTCAAGTGTGCTTGAGTTTTAGTGTCTGGTTCATGCTACTAGAGTACACTTAGGACTTGGCTTTTGACTGTTTAAGGACCCTTTCCTGTGAGGGACCCCTGGACTTGCACAGAATCCATGGCAGCAGTACAGGCTAGCTTGCAGGGTCAGGGGTCAGGTCTAAAATGATAATCCTAATGTATAGTTATTATTGTAAGATACACAACTTTTCTTGAGGAAAAAAAGAGTAAATAAACAAGGCCCTGATCCTGCAAACAATTATTTACTCATCTAACTTGGGGACAGATTTTCAAAGGTACTAATGGGAGTTAGATGCTCTACTCCATTGACTTTTATAATCTTTGAAAATCTCTCCCTTTATGTATGTGAGTCAATGAAGTCCAGCAGGCATACTCACTACTCACACCATAAAGGTTTGTGGGCTCAGAGCAGCCAAATATTTGTATTGATTTCATGCTCACTTCTAGAATTGTATGGTCAAACCCATACGATTCTGAAACTTCACAGTGAAACAGCAGTATAAAAATAACACATAAATAATCACATAATGAACATTACCATTATGAAGAGCAGGGGTGAGCAATAATTTTTGATGCACGGATTCATAGTCAAAACATAGTCACTCTAAGAATTTGGTAAGTGGTCAAAGGCTGCACTTTTGTATATTAATGGAGGAGGAGGTGCAGGATCTGGAATGGAGATTGGGTGCAGAAGCAAGCTTGGGGAAGGGTATTGGGGTTTAGGAGGAGGATGTTTGGTCTAAGGAAGGAGTTGTGACCTGGGGCAAGAGGAGTTGCAGAGGGTTTGGATTGTGACTTTGGGCAGAGGGGGGAGCAGAGGAGATGGGATGCCAGGTATAAGCTTTGGCTGGGAGGTGCTTACCCTAACTGGCTCCTGGCCAGCAACCCAGTGGGACCCTCAGGCAGGCTCCCTTCCTGGTGTACCTCTGCATGCTGCTCAAAGCGGCCATGTGTGTCTCTGTGCTGCACACCCTCTGGGGGCCACTTTGCACGCTTCACATGCCCACAAGCACGGCCCAGGTGGCTCTCATTGGCTGGTTTCTGGCCAGTGGAAGTTATGAAATTATGTTGGGGGGGGGAGGGGCATGATGCAGAGATGCATGTGGGCCCAGCAGCCAGCTTCTTTAAGCGACATGTGAAGACACGGCAGGCAGGGAGGCCTGTTTTAAGATCCTGCTGGACCACGGGATGTTGACAGCCCAGAGGATTGTGGTGGCCTGGTTCTGAAGGTTTGGTAGGTTGATCCAGTTGGCAGACTGTATTTTGCCTGCCCTTGATGTAGAGAGATCTGAAGAAGAGCTCTTTGTAAGCTCAAAATCCTCTTTCTTTCATCAACAGAAGTTGGTCTAATAAATGATACTACAGGTTGGACTTCCCTGGTCCGGCACTCTCAGAATCTGACTGGTCCTGGGTGAGGGA
Organism: Apalone spinifera; assembly: GCA_030068395.1. Taxonomy (NCBI): domain Eukaryota; kingdom Metazoa; phylum Chordata; order Testudines; family Trionychidae; genus Apalone; species Apalone spinifera. The sequence goes on from CM057845.1 coordinate 266,104,307, forward strand.
TTTTGCCAGACCAGGAAAGGTCATTTTTGGATCCCTGCCACTGGCCCCCCTGGCCTGGCTGCTGGCCTCCCAGCCGGCTTCCCACCTTCTAGTGGCCCTGTTGACCCACTGAGCAGCCAACGCTGCCGTGGCTCAGCCAGGCAGCCCGGTGCTGGAGCTCCAGGTAGCTGTGCGTGCCGGGGCTCCATGAGCAGCTCTGTGCACCGGGGCTTCCTGAGCAGCAACGTGCGCCATGCCGGGGCTCTATGAACAGCTCTGGGGAGCCCCGACTTCGCTGGGCAGCCTTGCTGCCATGTGCTGGGTGGCTCCGCAGTCAGCTTCCTGTAGGTAGCCCACTGTCCTGCCTGCCCTCCAGCAATCCTTACTGGTGGCCCTCCACCAGGACTCTCTGGTTGTACAACATCCATGCCAACCTGTACCTCTCCTATCTTGTTTCTCTAATATCCTGGGACCAACATGACTACAACAACATTGCATTAATTGATATTCTTTTTAAAATTTATCACATTGTCCTTCAAACTTAGTGGAAATATTATACACCTCAATTTAAAAGCGATTTTTAATCATTTATATTCTTTCACTAAAAAATTATCTTTGAAACAAGTTCTCAATAAGAACTAGCCACCTAAGTGGAGTTTAACTATTTTAAATGGTTTGTTCAAAATGAAACAATCATTAAATAGCAGTAAGACACACATATTTTCATCCTAATTTACTAAAAGAAAGTCAAACTTTCAAAAAATGCCTTTGAACTGAGATAAAGTATCATGAATTTCAGTTGAAAAAAAATTTCTGAATGTTATGAGCATACATTGGAAGTCTCAATGAAAGCAGGGAAAGAAAAACTATAGTACTGGCTATACCATTTGTATATACCATTTGTACCATTTAGGTTATATACACAGATTCATAGTCAAAACATACTAGATATTTTTCTATGAATAACCATTTTTAAACTATAATGCAAAAACAGTATATAAGGAAAAGATGTACCATGGAGCTCTGACAGTTTACACTACAGGTTGTAATTGCTCTGGTCGATAGTGTGAATTATGGTGTTGTCATAATCTCACTTTAGCTACACCAAGATTGTAGCTAAAGTGAGATTTTGTATTCTCAATGTCTAATCATTGCACTCAGATTTAGACTCCATACTTAGGCCCATATCATGTAAAGATTTTATGCCCATAGCTAACCTTGTGCATACTGAGTAGTCCCACTGACTTGAATATTGATATACTTTCAATACTGATATGCTTTGATATACAAAGTATATCAACATTCAAGTCAATGGGACTACTCAGATTGTATAAAATATACTATGGGCATAAGATCAAGATCAAGGCCACAGGAGAATTCAGGGACAATCCGAAGCTGATTTTAATACATTTGACAGCATCTCTTCAACAAGGTCAGGAGCATAATAATTTGTTTCATGCTGAAGGGCCTATTCATCTGGTAAAGCAGTATCCAAACCATACATTTATTTATCTTTAATCTAGTTTTCTCAAATAGAAGATCTTGAAAACTAAATGTATGATGGTATATCTTTCAAAACTGATTAAAATAATTAATACAAACATAACTGATTCAGCTATAAGTTTTTGAGGGTGAATTTCTTAAAACCAATGCAAATACTGATAAATGATAAATCAATTACAATAGATATTTTTATATATCTGATATATACTAATGTACTACTTCAGTTTGCTACATTATTTCATATAAAGGCAGAAATGTCATTTGAAACTTTTAGAAAAATAAACACTTCCTGAAATTTTCTCTTTTTGGCTTTTTTTTGGCTCTCTTTAACATAGCATTTCAATCTCTAAGACAGAAATACAGTCATTCACTAGTAGCTCACTATATATCAAATTTAAGCTAACTAATGAATTTTACATTTAAAAACATTTTAATTATTATTTATAACTCAACAGATCCACACAAGTAGAAACCAGTAGAAGATGTCTTGATTTCTTAACTACTTCAGTTAATCTCAATTGCGGTATTGAATCAAATATTGTACAATTACAATGATTTAAATATCAAAATTGTTAACTACTTATCTGCCGATCACAGCGTATAAGAAAGGAAAGGGGGGGGGATCATATTATGAAGATCTGTGCAATATGAGAACAGTGAGTGATGTTTTTGGTGTCACAAATGAGAGGCATTTTGGAAAGTATCATCACTCCAGCCCATCTGACCAGTGAAGCTTAAGGTCAGAAGGAAGAACAGAGCCTGGAGTGGGAGGCTTGGAGGCCTGACAAGGGAAAGCCAGTCCCCAAATCCTCACGTTGAGCAGCCCAGGTCTCCCCAGATCAGCTGGAGCTTGATTTATAGTGGGTGGTGAATGTCAGACAAAACAGCTTCCTCTCTGGATGGATTCCTTAGCTGGATGCTGTCTGCAGACTCAGATGCACATTATAGCATTAATTACCCTTGGTTTTTCCACAACCATTAGAGTTAGAGGCTTTTATTTAAAATGAATGTTGGGATTCTGCCATTATCACAGGGTCTAAGACCAGTGGTGAGCAAATACCGGCCCATGAGCTGGATCTGGTTTGCCAGGGTTAGTCCCTGGCAGGCCAGTGCTGCTATATTTACCTGTGCTTCTGCAGGTACTAGCCATTGCAGCTCCCACTGGCTGCAGATCACAGTTCCTGGCCAATGGGAGCAGTGGGAAGCAGCGTTCGGATCTGCGGGGCTTCCTGCAGCTCCTGTTGGCTAGGAATGGCAATCCACAGCCAACAAAAGCTGCAATCGCCTGTATCTGAGGAAGTACAGGTAAATATAAGGGTGCAAGCCCACCAGGGTTTAACCCTGGAAAACTACTGCCATTTTATTGCCCACCCCTGGTAAAGACACTTGCCTTTTGTTCCTCCAACTTGATAATCCAGTGGATGTAACCAAATCTCACTGTGGAGTACCAAGCCTCAGGTGTCCAGCAGAGCATGTATGATCAGCTTTGAACACATGCACAATCTGTTGTGAGTGGCATCTTATTTTGTTATTTCCTTGGGTTGCGTGTGGAGTTTGGGGGGTTCTTCTCCCTCCCAATTTGAGCCCTGTCTTGCCCAACTTGTCCTTCTATGTATGTTCCATAATAAACCTCCAACTTCAATGAAAATTCTTCTATGCCTCTCTCCAGATTTACTCTCTTATCAGTCCTCTTTCAGATTTGATAATATAAGTGGAAGTTTCAATCTGATCATTGTAGTCACTTTAGCTTGCTGCATGCTATCCTATTTCTCTTACCACATATCCTCTGCTTCCTACTATAGCCATGTCGTCTTCAGCTTACTTTGGCAAATTTAGGACCCATAACTCTTCACAGTTGCAGATTCACTTGTTATAGCAGTGATGGAGGCTGTAGTGTAGAAAAGACTTTGGTATACCACATCTACCATTGTTACTGATAGCTTTGCAGTGTTGGTGAATTAAAGGTCCTAAATTCACCATTGTGGATACAGTCAGTGAAACTTGTCATGATAATACACAGTACACTGAGTAAAAAAAGTTTGCAAGACTGAGAAGTACATCTCTTTTGTAGACCTTCTTGCAAGTGTTTTTTTTTTACTGTGCCCCACCTTTGAACTCTGAATAGCCAACCCTCAGTTTTGTTTTTCAGTCTTCTTACTGTCATGATTATCTTAAGATAACTATGAGCCTTACAGGCAAGAAAGGCTAGATATGCTATATTTCCTTTATGCCCCCTAACATATATCCTTAAATAGCTAGAAAGCCTCCACAGAGTAATGAAACACAACCTCTTTTGGTGGGATTAAATAAAGTGAGATGTTACTGAGCTTTGATTCTATAGTAATATATTGATAAACCAAATGTTGCTAGATTTTAAATATCAATATGCTTGCTGTTTTAATATTTTGTTAATTTAGCTCTTCTGAAAGGTACCAGTTTGGCTTTTGTTGAAACCGAAGCCCTATATTTATTCATACTAGTTTCAGAGGGGCAGTGGCACAGCTAACTTCACAGTGCTCTACCAATGAGCTTTAACCTGAACTGAAGGGAAAACATTTAATAGTGATAAAGAAATTTACTCTCCATGACTATTCAGTTCTTTCACTGGATGTTTTATTTTAGGAATGATAGAACTTAGATATGCAGCAGTGGTCCAGGATAGGGATGTTAAATATCGGTTCATTGAATAGTCGTGTAACCTCATGAATTTTTATCGGTTAGGTGACTATTCTATATTCCCTGAGGGTGGGGCCAGCAGCCAGTGCGCTCCAGCCTCACCCCCGAGGAACCCTCTGCCACTCTGCACTGCTGCCTCTGTATCAGGGGCAATGGCGCGGGGTGCCAGGTGGGAGCTGGTCCGTGAGGGGAGCCCATTTAAAAACCAGCTACCCTTGCAGACCGGCTGCCTGTTGTCCTGTGCTCCTGCCTCTAATAAAGAGGCAGCAGCCCCTTTCTGGGGGCCGGGGTCTGAGCTCCCAGACTCGGCGCGAGCCGGAACTGAACTCCTAATACCCTTTAAGTGCAGAACTGCAGCGGGGGTAGGTCCCAGACCGATTGCTGGCTAGCCTGCTAAAAATTTACTAGCAAAGGGAGGTGGGGGGCTGGAGAGGGGAAATGTGTGTAGTCTGTAGCAGTATTTCTCAATCTTTTTTTATAAAGTACCCCTTTTTCCAAAAAATAAAGAAATAAATTGTAAGTGCTCCCTTTAAAAAAAATTATAAGTACCCCCAGTACCTACAGTTTTCACACTCACAACCTTTTTTTCTACCATTGCAACACATTTGTTTAAAAAACTTAATTGTAGCAGGGCAGGTGATGAAATTTTTGGGTGTAAAAAGTACAAAAATAATAAAGCGCTGTAAAACTTAAAACAAAAATTCAGTTTTCTCCAAATTTCAGTTGTGTTGATGTACCCCCCAGACTCCGCTCAAGTACCCCTTACGGTACTCATACCACTGATTGAGAAACACTGGACGATAGCATTAACCTAAAAGCTTTTGCTAATCGGTTAATCAATTACACTGTTACATCCTTAGTCCAGGAGTGGGGGAAGCTCTCTAAAACTGTATGGGCCACCAGCACTTGGTCTGTAGCCCCGTCCCTGTTCCAACCCTTTCCACCACGGTTCCGCTCCTGCGCTGCCTCTTCTCCCTGACAACCTATGCCTGCTTTCTCTTTTCTCCCCCATATCCATTGTTACTTGCCCATTAAAATGTGGAAGGGCATAACTTTCCCATTTTTAAAAGTAGTGGGACAAGGGCTCCTGTCCCCATCCACATTGTGGCATTATTGAAGTAGTCTCCAAAGTGTGGGTGCATGGTGGGGCCCAAGCCAGCCCCACCTCCAACCCAAGTCCAGCTCTGCCCTCATTCTCTTTCTGTCCCCATGCCAGCTCTGCCTCTAGCCCTAGCTCTGCCTTTCTCCACAAGCTCCTTTGCTAAGCTAACTGTGCAGTAATGTGTTGGGAGGGGGGGGGGGGAAGAAGCGAGAGCACAGACTCATTCCATTACTGGTAAGGGGGCATGGCAGGAAAAGTTTGAGCACCGCAGATGTAGAGAATGATAGTCTCCAGGATCATTTTTCTTCCCATTTTTGAAAATAGATAGAACTGTTTTTCTTAGTCTTTTGTAACTTGCCCAGTTGTTCATGACTTTGCAAAAATAATTGTCGGTGATACAGTAACTTTTTCAGATAAATCCCTTAATACCAACTTTAGGCCCTATTCCTTAGAGCCCTGCAAATCTGCAGATAGCCACTTTATATCCACAGGTATCCACATCCGGCTCATTTTTGCAGATATGGATGCAGATACAAAATTTTGTATCTGTGCAGGGCTCTATTGATCTTGCAGACACACATGTGCTTAACCTTTTGTATGAGTAGTCTCATCAGTAGAATGGCTCACATGAAACCACTGGACACTTGAACTCTTATGGATGAATCCATGAATCTGAATGGAATATCACTGAAATTAATACAGGATTGGAACTTGTAATGTAAACTCTTTGTCCAGCATATACTCATTTGCTTTTTTGCCACTGAATCTGTTTCCTCCAAGCCTGGCTTGAAGTTCAACTGCTTCTCTAATTTCTCATTTCTGATATGCAGCCTGTAGAGCCTCAGAACATAAATCAACTTTTATTAAGCACCACAATAGCTCTGTGAAGAGTACTGTTTTATTATACCTATTTTACTGATGGGTAAAAAAAGGCATAGGAAGATTATATGAATAGCCCAAAATCATAAGAAAGGGGCAGAGTAGGAATAGAATTTGAGAGTTAATTCTTCACTCTCCCCCTGTATAAAATATTGAAGTGAGTTTTGTATTTTTGCATTTATTTTAAGTATATTGTGTTTTTGTTATATTTATGTATGTATTTATTTAGCAGATTAATAGCCTGTTTTTTCCGTTTTCTGGATATGTTTCAGAATATTTCATCTATTTGTGTGCATTACTCCAGAACAGCATACCTCCAGCAGTAAGCCTGGTACTGCTCCACAGTTTTAAATTGATTAGGAAAGATGTGAAAATGATGATGAGAGGCTGAAAAATAAGGAGCAGTGTGATACATTTCAAGATTTTTTTTTGGAGTTTAATTCAATGATTATATAAAGATGCTTTTTTCCCCTTGTCTTGCTGGTGGAGAACAGTTTTAAACAGTGGTTCATAGGCTTCAATACAGGTGATGGACAGAGATAACAAGTAACCTTTGGAATAGTGACAATGTTCCAGATTATTTTTCATATACTTATGAGATCATTTTGTGTCTTCTCTTTCTCTATGGTAGCAGTATCATAGAGTGAAGCGTAATGGAGAGCACTGCCTTCTTGGCTGCTTTCATGATTTCCACCACTCCTATCTCTGTGGTCCTGTTACCATAGAGATAGTAATATTGGAAAGATTAACCCTCTCCCAGCTAATTACATGATCTGTTTTGGAAGTGCAAGTTGGCACAGAGGATTGTGAGTCTCCTATTTTAATAGTTAAGGCTGCAACCCTGTGTCAAGAAATGTCTTTAGTATTAATGATATCACTCACTGAATTAAATTATCTTTCACCAAAGGTAACTGCTGTGTTACAGTATATTCATTATATTAAAAAGAAGTTTTTATTTTTATATTTAAACCAAAGAGAGACCAGGCAGTGATCCAACCTTTATACTCAAAGCAAAGAAATAATCAGAAACAAATTTGTTTTTTTGTGTGGATTTCACAGTTTGTTTCTTTTTTCTTTGTCAGTCACTTTTTCCTCTGGTTTTCATGAGACCAGATTCAGAAAAACTCTTAAATGTGTGTATAACTTTAAGCACATACATAATCACATACTACTTCAGCAAAGCTCTTAAGACTGTGCTCAAGTCACATGTTGATTTCAGTGAGACTTAAGTATAGGTGTATAATTACTTATATGCTTAAAGTTAAGCACGTGCTTAAGGGTGAGATTTTCAAAAGCTCTGAGATTTGACCTCTCTCACTTCAGTGGGAGCAGTTACGTCAGCACTGAGTGCTTTTGAAAATCCCACCCCAAATACTTTGCTGAATTAGGGCCTTTGTTTCTTCTTTTGTTCCATCTCTTTTTCTCTCTTTCACTCACTTTCACTTCCCTGACACTTCACACAACCTGTTTCCCACTAACTTTTCCTCTTTCACTCAACTTCATATTAACCTTTCCTTAAGGACTATCCCCTGCCTTTCTTCCCTTATGGGAGTTTGTGGCTATCACTATACTTTCTTCAGTTGGTGCCCTTTTCACTGGTTGTCTAAAATCTAATTGCCATAGAACCTTTTGATTTGTATTCTGTCTCTTCTGCTAAAGAAACACAAGCCATCAAGTGATCCTTCTCCTGTCATCCATTTCCAGCCTCTGACAAACAGAGGCTAGAGACACCTTTCCCACCCATCCTGGCTAATACCCATTGATGGACCTAACCTCCATGAATTAATCTAATTCTTTTAATCTAGAACTAGGAGTCACCAAATGAAATTAATAGGTAGCAGGTTTAAAACAAACAAAAGGAAGTTTTTCTTCACACGGTGCACAGTCAACCTGTGGAACTCCTTGCCGGAGGAGGTTGTGAAGACCAGGTCTTTAACAGGGTTCATGGAAGAACTACATACATTCATAGAGGTTAGGTCCATCAATGGCTATTAGCCAGGATGAGTAGGAATGGTGTTGATAGCCTCTGTTTTTCAGAGGCTGGAAATGGATGACAAGAGAGGGATCACTTGATGATTACCCATTCTGTTCACTCCCTCTGGGGCATCTGGCATTGGCACTGTTAAAAGACAGGATATTGGGCTAAATGGACCTTTGGTCTGACCCTGTATGGATGTTCTTATGTTCTAAGCCTGTTAAAGTCCTGGTCTTCATAACATCCTCTGGCAACGAGTTCCACAAAGAAATACAAAAAAGTTTTGCTACTGCAGAATAGTTTGGAATAGTGAGGAAAATAATGTCAATGCAATGAAGCAGGATATAAAAGTTATTTCACATAAATGCTATTTCTAGGCAGTGACAAAAATTTCTGGAGGTTGTTTAATACCACTGTCTTCTTAAAAAATCAATGCACATTGAAAATATTTCATTGAATGAATGTGTATCACTGAACCTTTTAGGTCTGGGGAGAGGCCAAGTGGGAATGGAAAAAAAGCTAAAAGTTAGAGAATGGGGTGAAGTACCGTGCATCATAAAGGCCTGTTAACTGCAGTCTTGGGTGAGTATCAAAAAAAGGTAATCTGAAATGCACTCTTATTATATTGCACCTTCATGAAAGGATATATAATTAGGACCCTGTATACTCTTTTGCACAGAAGATCAAATTCTGTAGAAACAATCCGCAAAGGCTTTGGATTAATGTATTCTATCAGTATGTAATATCTTTCATTCTAATCCCCCTGTCATGCCACAAACACACACATCTGTGTCTCATCATTGAAAACACTAATTGACACAAAATTGATTGATTTTTTTTAACAATTATTTTTGAGAATGGGTTTTTTTGGTTATAGTTTCCAGATGGCCCAGCTCCAATCCTAGCCATTGGCTCTCATGATATTTTCTTAGAAGCCTGGCTTCAAACCACCTTCTTTCTGTTTGTCAGAGAAGAAGGGCTTGTAGCTGGCTTCAGTGTTTCATCTGCCTGGTTCCCTAGGCCTCGATTGCTGTTCTGGTCTCTATGCTGTCAAGCTCACTAAGCTATACTTTTGGCTCTATCCACTCACTGAACAGCAAATTGGACTTCAGCTCTTTGACATACTCTGCTGTCTAGCTCCATGAAACAGTGTAGGAAGCATGCCCTATAATTCACTTAATCACCTCTTTTTAGGGAAAGATGGGGAGTAAGAATTAGGCAAACAGCAGGGCAATGAGACAAACAACAGAATTTTGGGTGGCTGTCTTCAGCAATATACCAAACTTCTTGTAAACCTGGGAAAATGCCAAATTCCATGGCTGCAAAATCATATAATCCCTCAGGGGCCCTGACTGCAAGGAATAGGGTACATCACACCTCACAGAGCTATTGTTTCAGGTTCTTTGCAGGTTCAATCAGGAAACATTGCATTGGTTTACATTCATCTGATGTTTGAAACCGTCTCTACAACCATGAGGATTAGAAATAAGTTCAAGATTTCACCCACAGTTTCTTAAAATGGAAGTTCTGATTCTGTAGCATAATTCTGCAGAAAAGAGTGAATTCCTGAGCCATAGAATCACAGAATACCCAGGGCTTTGCATATAACATTATTGAATTAAAAAAATACCCCTCCTTATCAAGGTGATCGGTCTTAAATTTGGCACATGCTCCCTGAGGTGCCGATTTAATTTTTTAAAAATTTGCCTCCCTGCACCAATTAAAAAAACCTATCCACCTTTTAAAAGCTAGGGTTTCAACTCTTCAAGTCCCATTTAAGAGTCAAATTGCCTTAAATCCAAGATGCTGGATTCGCTGGAATTGTGAAAGTGGGCACACATTTTATCTGCTTCACTGCTCACAGGAGAGATGGCAGGGAATAGAAAATGTTGATATCTTTAGACTCTGATCTCTGTAGAACACAGGATTCTTGTCAGTTTATTTTTTTTGCCTGCTCACAAGAATAGAGCCAGGAGAAAAACAGATAGATAGTATGGTATCTGTGATTCCAACAGAATTGTGACCTGTATTTATATTTGGTTCTAATTTATCAGCTGGTTTCTTAAGTCTTGCAACCTTTGTTTTTGAGAACTGCTAATTACTTCTGTATTTGTGCATGTTTAAAAAGAGGAGAAACCTTTCTCTTTGTAAGTTTCTAGGAGTGGAAGACTAGATTCATGATGCTATTGACAAGTGTCCCTTGTCTAGGACCACCAGTTAAATGTTATTTCATGGTGTCCATTACAAACCTGTTTTTAAAGAATTTGTAGTTTGTATATAAAAACTTGATCACTGTTGATGTTCCCCTGAAAGGACTCAACCTAGAAATGTTCTTTTTTTAAAAAAAAATCTGAATGTAAGTTCTGTGTGTACAGGGAATGAGAGATGTTTATTTGTTTAAAATGACTTTTTGCACTTCCTGTATCTTAAAAATCTTTGATTTAAAAGCTTAATTTTAGCAAATAATCAACATCACTTTGTTTTCATACGATTTTTTGTTTAAAAAGACCAACAAATTTAATTTTAAAAATGGCTAGTGCTAAACTTATTTTCATGACAATTTTATTACATATTTTCTAAGGCCTTGATCTTGGAATCTGCTTGACAGTCAGATCCCTGCACCAACATGCAGCCCAGTGGATTCTTTGGGACTCCAGGCTGGCTCAGGGATCTGCCTGCCTAGTTCATCTTCCAGGCTCAGAACCAAGATAGGTATTTTCACAATAAGCCAAAGAAACCAGAACTATTAATGATTAAGACGTGTTAAAATATGTTTAAATATATATTTGTACCGTATAATAGTAAAAATTCCTTGAATGTTAAAGACTAGCCTTAGGATTTTTTCAAACCAATATTTAAAAATACTAAAACTGACATGCAAATGAAAAAAATCATAAATACTACACTTAGGCTGTAAGAAGACATAAGAGCACTTTAATAATTTTTTTTATCTCCCTACCAATTTTTACAGGTGTGTAAATGAGCAGCCCCTTGTTTTGTTATTTTCATTTCCACACATAAGCCTAGATTTCGCAGTCAACTCTGCCTGGGTGGGACCCTCCTGCAGTCAGTGAAGCTCCTCTCTGGGGCTGGGTTCTACCTGTGAGAAGTCAGTTGCATGATGGAGGCCCTACTGTGACTCCACAAGGTGCATTCCAGAGCCTGTCTGAGATAATGTAAGTCTTGTTTTCCCCCCAGATTTGTTTTCTTTTATGTGCCAAAGAGTATTGTTTAGGGTAGTTTTAACTTTGTGCTAAAATATTACTTTGAGGGTAATCTCATTTATACATACCTTTCTAATTATGTTTTGTTTGCAGTGCTTCAGGCAAATTATATATTACTTTTCTCAAAACATGAAAAAATTACTAAGATTTTTGTGACTATTAAGTTACAAGATCAGAACATTTTACTCTAAGCAGGCTGAAATTGTTGATTTTTCCAGTAGTTTATAATATGTCAGTATTTAGGAACTATGGGTAAAAATGAGAATTTGGAAATTTGAGTTATGTATTCAAGAAAATCTCATTTAGCTTATTGTTAGAAAATAGCTCTAAGACATCTACCAGGGATTTCATTATTTTCTGGATAATTTACCATCTAAATGTGGGATATAGAAGTATTGCTTCTAAATATAAAAATGTGAATTTGTTTCTCTTCTCACAAATACTGAATCTGTTTCTTTTTCTAGACATACTCTGTCTCAATCTTTCTGAAATATAGAAAACATTTGAGAAAAACTGATTACACTAGTAGCTATGGTACCAAAATTTACTAATGTATTTGTTTTCTGTTTGGTTTGCATACAGGAATTTTAATAAATGTGCACTTGCACTACATATTCTTCGTGAAACTTGGTTAAAGTAAACAAAACTAATCTGGAATTCTGAGTGAACTCCATCAGGTATGCTGATTAAACTGTAAACTACTTGAAGCAGGTACTGTATTTTTTATTATGCCTATCACCCACTTAGTGCTTAATAAATAATAATACTTACAATGTCATATGCCACTATGTTCACATAGAGTCATTGCAAATACCTATATCTGAATTGCGGAGGAAGTGCTCTCCCTGTAATTGTGGGTACAATCACTACCAAGACTCCTGCTTTTATGCTTAAAAGAGCAGAAACTCTGTGTGAGTGTTCTCCTTGTGTAACTGGTTACATTGTAATACTGTGCACCTATGGTGAAATTCTTTATTTCTTTTCTGCTGTTCAACAGCCAGCAGAATGTTTTGAAAGAAGTCCCATCCAATCAGAGAAGAGCGAGAAAGTTAAGAGTATTGGAATAAGAAATGTAATGGAGTATACTGTTCCTTTAAACTTAGAGGAAGGCCAGAAAACCCTATTCCAGGAACACTGGGATAAACAAAGTCTCAGGAAATGGTGGAAGCTGGAAGACAGAAAGTGGTTCTGGGGAATAATTAGTTGGATGAGGGTGAGAAACCCAGGACACTGTCTCTTCAAGGGCACAAGAGCTGGTGCTCTATATTGTAGAATGGGCCAGGGCCCCTCTTTCCAACCAATGTGAGGAGCTCTCTGTAGGAATGTATTATATGTGCTGCCTTCTCCCTCGGAACAGGGGAAATTCTGATAGGAGAAGAAAGTCAAATATAGAAGGCTGAGCTTCTTCTACTGGGGAGGGCTAGGAGTGGCAGCTTTTTGAAGCTCAGACTGGAGAAGGGGGAAGAGCTTTGTGTGGTAGAAGAGCCTGAGCTAAAGGTGAACTTTTGGGTTGTAATGGATTTTATTTTGAGGACTTTGGTGGTTGTTTTGAGCTGTTTATATTATTTAACCAATTCCACACAGTCTCTCTCATGCTTCCACCACCCTCCTATTTGGAAGTCTTAAGGGGCCCTGAAGAGAGAAGTTAGGCCATGGCAGAGACTCTGCTGGCCACAAAGGGGTGATCAGGAGTTGGCTGCCTTGTACAAGCAGGTTCTATATTATTTGTGAATGATGGTAGAGAATGTGTAAGGTGAGAAGGTCTAAAAAAAGCATATGTGAGAGTAGGACTAGTTCCCCCTTTTCCCCTTCTGGGCAACGAACAGAGAAGCAGGAATAGGTATGTGACAGGAGTATTGGAGAAGGGAAAGTTGAACAAAGAGACAGGGAAAAAATGAAGACATCAAGAGGACCAGAGGAAAATAAAAGTGGAAATACTAGTAAAGAAAAAACAACAACAGATGGTACAGTCTATGTGAAAGGATAAATTAGCTCCTAGTTACTAGTCACTCTTACTACATTACAGGACAACCATAGTCACATGTTGCAGCTGGACACTGATGTGCAGTACTGTTGGGTGCTCTTCAAGATGGAAGACTCAATTGTTACTAGAAGGATACACAGAATTACACATTCCACACCACTTTGGGCAGTGCTATGTTAGATACACAAAGGATAGTCATATTCAGGGTTTGGAAAATCATCTTGCCTTGGGCAAATGGCAGACTTACTTGGGCAAAAGAAGGCATCTATATCACTAATTTCTGCAAAATCAAAATTTTCATTTAAAAATAAGTTTATAGCCCTTATTGTTACAAAGATAACCTTTCCAGCATGAACCAAATATCAACTGTAGTGTCACCTTTCTGAATCGGCAGACAGTTTTAGTGCCTCTGATTCTGCTAGTGGTTTTGTCAGACAGCAGCAGTATTAGTGCAAGTCTGATCAGTTTCAGATTCCTATTCAGAAACCAGTAGGCAATGGTTACACTGCCAGAAATGTCGGTTTGCTGCTGGTGTCTTGGAACATTGTGAGCAGCAGGAGAAGTAGACGCTTAAGTTATTTACAGGGGAAGAGAACTGGAAAACGGAGGCTGGGAATGAGGAGAGTAGCAGAGATCTCTTCCCTCAACCTTTTATAGTAACCAGATGACTTGTGGAGGGATAGAGTAGTGGAGACCTGCATACCCTTGTGGCAGCCAGAATATTCTAGCGGGTGAGAGAAAATAAAATAGATAGAATGTTCTTTATCTTTTTAAGAATTTATATAGGGGTGGACCTTTAAATATATAAGATGACTGCTAACTAGCCCAGGAACAGTATTCTAATAGAAATCTCAGCACCCTATTTTTTTATTCACTTATAGTAGAGGAGCTAGCATTCTTATCATAGCATTGCTCCCAAACCTCAGGTGTGAAGTCCCCACACACACTCTTATCTTTCATATCTACCTCTTGACTAGTAGGTTTAGTATTCTGATCATCTGCTAAGTTTTTCTAGCTCTGATCACCTTGGAGTCAAGAGATAAAACATCTCAGCTGCAGTAGCTGAAAACAATTATCAGGCTTGTTCATGTTGCCACACAATAGATTTAAATATATGATATATTTTAATACTTTTAATTTTGTCAATATTAACATACATAAATTGTCTATACAAGTATTAACAAATGTTAATAACCTGAAATTATCTTTAAAAAACCAATTTGTGTTTAGTCAACCTCTTATCCTATATATTTTGTTCAAATTCCACAAATGGTAAGCATGCATTAAAAACTATTTGATTCTGATATAAGGCTGTCAGTAATAAAGCTGGGATAAGAAGGAAGGTCCTTTTATGGATTGATAACTGGTTAAAAGACAGGAAACAAAAGGTATGAATGAATGATAAGTTTTCAGAGTGGAGAGAGGTAACCCCCAGGGTCTGTCCTGAGATCAGTCCTATTCAACTTATTTATAAATGATCTAGAGAAAGGGGTAAACAGGTGGCAAAGTTTGCAGATGATACCAAACTGCTCAAGATGGTTAAGACCAAAGCAGACTGAAGCGCTTCAAAAAGATCTCACCATATTCAGTGAGGGGGCAACTAAAAAAAAAAAAAAAGAAATGTAATGTTGATAATTGTAAAGTAATGAACATTGGAAAAATAATTCCAACTATATGTACAATATGATGGGAACTAATTTAGCTACAGCTACTCAAGAGACAGATCTTGGAGTCATTGTGGATAGTTCTCTGAAAACATCCAATCAGTGTGCAGCGGCAGTCAAAAAAGCAAATAGAATGTTAGGAATCATTAAAAAAGGGATAGAGAATAAAACTGAACATCTTACTGCCTCTGTACAAAACCATAATACACCCACATCTTGAATATTGCATACAGATGTGGTCTCCTCATCTCAAAAAAGATATATTGGCATTGGAAAAGGTTCAGAAAAGGGCAACAAAAATGATTAGGGGTTTGGAACGGATCCCATATGAAAAGAGATTAAAAAGACTAGGACTTTTCAGCTTAGAAAAGAGGAAATTACGGGGGATATGATAGAGGTCTATAAAATCATGACTGGTATGGAAAGTGAATAAGAAAAAGTTATTTACTTGTTCCCATAATAGAAGAAGTAGGGGTCACCAAATGAAATTAATAGGCAGCAGGTTTTAAACAAAGAAAATGAAGTTTTTCTTCTCTTAGCGCATAGTCAACCTATGAAACTCCTTGCCAGAAGAGGTTGTGAAGAACAGGTCTTTAACAGGGTTCAAAAAAAAGCTAGATAGATTCATGGAGATTAGGTCCATCAATGGCTATTAGGAATGGTGTTTCTAGCCTCTGTTTGTCTCGAAATTGATGACAGGAGAGGGATCACGTGATGTTTACCTGTTGTGTTCCCTCCCTCCCAGTGGCATCTGGTATTGGCCACTGTTGGCAGACAGGATACTGAGCTAGATGGACCTTTGGTCTGACCCTTATGTTAGGTTGTTCTTATGTTATAATTTTTTCTGTGGAAAGGATTTCCTATACTTTATTTCTACATGCCAATTAATGTTGGCAAATTTATCATTTCCAAAACAAGGTATCACACATTTATGTGTTAATAGTAATTTATTTGTGTTATCAAATAGATTACAGATTGATTAATATTTTATTGCTGTCTTAAGTGGTATTAATTGTTTTTTATCTTTACAAAAATCTGTTTTCTTGGAAATTTAGATTAGAGTCTAGCACCTTATACAAGGTTTAAACAAATTCCTGAAAACAAAGTTTGATAAAACAACAATGGCAGTTTTTTAAAAGGTTAAAAAAATTGGGAAATTAGCACATTCCTTTTCTCTCTAAACATTCTTGTTTTATATCTTATTTGTATATTTTATACGTCAGGTGAAAATGAACATTTGTACTTGTTTTCATATTAAAATATATTTGTTTTCATGTTGAAAAAAATCTGTTATTAGTTGCTCTTTTACAGTTTTCCAAGTGCACTTAATATTTTTCTTCAGCTTTTCCCATATAACTTTTTTCCCTCTCTCTCTCAGGCTATGTCTACACAAAAGTGTTATTTTGGAATAACTGACATTATTCCAAAATAACATAGGCCATATCTACACTACAAGCAGTTATTTTGACATAATGTTGAAATAATGTCGAGCTGGAGGACTTCTTACTTCAATTCATGTAACCCTAATTTTACGAGGAGTAAGGGAAGTTGGAAGAGCGCTCTCTCAGATTTCCTGCTGCGTAGATAGCGCCAAAAGCTGAAATAAGCTATTTCAACTTAAATTACGCAATTGATGTAGCTCAGGTTGCATAGTTTATTTCATCTTTAGCCCTGCTGCGTAGACATGCCCCTACAGTGGTAAGTTTTCCACCTTTATTCTGTTATTTCCTCATTCCTATATCAGAGGCAGCAGTGTGGGGCAGCAGGCAGCTCCCCTGCCTCCCACTTGCCGCCCTGCTCCCAGGGAGCCGTCTGCCACCTGACAGTGCTGCCTTTGATACATTATATAATTGTTTAAAGTCAATACTTTGTATAATCATGTCAGCTTTGCACCATACATTAGTATTATTTATAAAATGGTAGTTACTTTGTCACTTTTTAAAAGATCTTTTAAAGCTGAATTTTGTGATCATAAAGTTTAAAGTTTTTGTTGTGTATGTTTTGTTAGAGAAAAAGGTATACCATGTAAATATGTTCAAGCTTTTTTCTTAACTCTTAGCTATTTTATTTAATATAAAATGAGTTGTTATTGTGTAATGAGCTGCTTATAAAATATTTAAAGACATAAATCATTTAGGATTAATTACTGTAGATTCAAAAAGTGGCTAATGAAGGATAGAAGTGGACTTGTATTTTACTGTACAAATACTGTATTATAAAAATAAAGTATCAGAAATGCTACTATAGGGTGAGTCCTGCAAAGGTCACTATATATATTACTCTGTAGGCAGATCCCTTTATAGGACAGGGATTCTATCCTGCTTTTTAAGGTTATTACAGTTTAAAGCATTGTTCTCATTTTCATTACTGAACCTTATTTTCAAAGCATTACAATTTAATATAAATTTGTCTACGAATAAGAGACTGTTAACATTAAAAATAATACAGTGGCCTTGAGTAATGTGTGTAAAAAAAGAGGACTTTGATGCTTCATTTTCACAACAAAATACAGTCTGATCACAAGTCCTATCTAGACTATACATACCCAAATATAACTTTAGAAGAGTATAATTAGAGTTAAATTACCTTTCAATACAGGAAAAACCACCATGTACAAATTTCATTCATGAACTGTAATAAAAATGAAAAAAAAAGGGAAAATTAAAATGATAAAATACTAAAATAGTAAAAATAACTTAATCTGTGACCCTTGTAGTTTACATGTTTGGTTCAGTTACAAATAGAAATGTTTATTTTACATGGATTTGATGTTAAGTAACAGATGAGGTAGTCAGGGTAAACTACATATTCTTTTTAATTGAGGCAACAAAAATATCTCTGTGGAAACTGCAAATAGGATAGATAACATTCTTTTTACTTATAAGCTAAAGTGCTTAAACTTGTTTATTTTTAACCCTAGAAATGCAGGCGCAGATACTTTTCATTTGGTTTCATCCAGAAGATGAAAGATATGCTGTTTAGGAATCTCGTTCTAACTGACCATTTCAGAGTTTCTGGTGTAGCCCAAGAACCTTCAGATGATGTAAAATGGAGTATTTAATTCCTATGCTAATTACCTCCAACACAAACTGACATGAGGTGCAACAGGAGCGGCCCTAGACTAGCTGCCAGCAACTGGTGCCCTAGGTGAACTATGCAATTGGCGCCCCTACCTCCAGACCCCTCAATGATACTGTGCCACCATTTGGCTCCCCATTTAACTTGGCGCCCTAGGCGACCGCCTAGTTCGCCTATATGGATGGACTGCCCCTGGGGTGCAAGTGGGTGGGGTAGAGCACATCATTATGCCAGTTCACAACTGATTTATTTTTCTATAAAGACAGAGCAATCCCTAAAATGCATAAATGCATTAATGGATTCTGACGGACCAGAGCTGGTGCAGATGCACCATAAGAAACAAGAAGATGTAATTTGCTGTTGGACAGTCCACTTCCCCAGCACTGAGCAAATTCAGTGGAGAGGAGACTCAGCAGCAATCTGTAAAGATATCTGACTTTCTTCTTGTGGTGTATTGAAGGACTTAACCCTCAGAATACAAGTATGTATGTTTTCCCCCAGCTAATAGTTCAAACCATATGAGAAATGAAACTAGAGCAGATGTGAATTATAGTGATTCTCATTCTCAGAACTTGCATATGACTTATAAATAGTGCATGTATTTTATTCTCCTTGTTGCATTAGAAAGTTACACACACTTGCTCTTTTTTCTCCTATTTTATAGGGCTGTAATTCTTAAGATTATGTAAAGTCTTCAGTGTAAATCCATTGTCCGGGCAGTACAATAGGTAGGTTTTTGAATATATCTTTTAAAGTACATTGAAACTGACAGGATTGTCTGGTTTAATTTGATATATGAAGCAAGCTTATTGCACTTACTTTTGTCTCATGAAGCATCATTGTGTATGTGTGATTCAATGTGTAACACCGATCTGCCTTAGGGATGGGACAAAGTTCTTCTGTTGACCTGGGGGCTTAGGTCACTTGAATTATTTTTTTACATCCTTAAGTAATGTAGCTAGGTTGACCTAAGTTTTAGGTATACACCAGGCCTCTCAGATTGTGCCTCAGATTTCCTTGGCTGACTTGTGGTAGCTCTGCTAGTACTACAGAGTACCAGTTAGTAGTAGATGGTGGGACTGTTGCCTTGCATCCTTCCCATCCCCCTTTGGGTGTTTTACTCTGCAAGAGGTGCTATTATCTTCAATCCCCTTTCCACCAAGTGCAATGTCTGCTTTTGTGTCTGGTCCCTGTACTATTGCTCTCCACTCCATGTCCTCCACACTGGGGATATACACAATCTGGCCCTTTCAAAACCTCAGAGGGGGCGGGGGGGGACAAAAAAACCACCAAACCACACACACCCCACACTGAGTTTCATTACATTTAATTTACAAGTATCCAACATATTTAATTCAAAAATTCTCAGGGAGCATATTTATTCATGTATTTTCTACAATATTTTATCTATTGTATTTAACAACAATTGATGAACTCTTGGTATAGGGCTCTTATAAATCTCAGATACCATGGTGATGGGGCACATTCAAAACACCAAGAATGATACATTTACAAAGAGGAGAGCATGTTTTCATAGATTTATACTTTCCAAGGCCAGAAGGAACTATTGTGATTATCTAACCAGATTTCTGTGTAACACAGGCTATAAAGCTTCCCCCAAATAATTCATAAAACATATTTTAGAAAGACATCCAAACGATGAAAAAAATGGCCTGTAATGGAGAATCTATCACAATTCTTGGTAAATCATTTCAAAGTTTAATTACCCTCAGGGTTAAAATATTATGCTTTACTTCCTCTTTGCATTTGTCTAGCTTCAACTTCTGGCCATTGGATCATATTATACCTTTCTCTAATACACTGAGGAGCCCATTATCAAATATTTGTTCCCTTTGTAGGTTCTTACAGATTGTAATGAAGTCACCCCTTAATCGTCTTTGATTAAGCTAAATAGATTATGCTCCTTGAGTCTATCACTATAAGGCCTGTTTTCTAATCTTTTAATCAATCTCATGCCTTTTCTCTGAACCCTCTCCAGTTTATCAACATCCTTCTTGAATTGTGGAAACCAGAACTACATACACTAATCCAGCAGTGTTCCCACCAGTGCCAAATGCAGATATAAAATAACCTCTCTTTTAATACTGCAGAAAAGAGAAACCCAACAACGGTAATAGATTTGTTTTACTGTAAATATACTTAATATCATGCAGCAAATAATTCATAATTTCAGTTCTGAATTTCATATTTTCATAGTTTTACTAGTTACTGCTTATCTACTGACTAGTGTAGTGCTACCTGGTAGAAGGGTTATACTAGCATAAACTTGTTTTGGTTTACTGAACACATTTTTGCCCCTCAGCATAATAAACACAAATAATGTACTTTGTAGCATGGGTGGGCAGTAATTTTTGCTAGAGGGTGCCACTCTAAGAATTTGATAAGTGGTAAAGGACTGCACTTTTCTATGATATTAATGGGGGTGGTATGAGGTCTAGGATTGAGGTTGGGTGCAGAAAGGAGCTATGGGTAGGGGATTGGGATCTGGGAGGGAGTTTGGCTGAAGGCATGGATTCTGAGCTGGTGGAAAGGTGTAAGAAGGGCTGCAGGATTTAGAAGGGAGTTGTGATCATGGGCAGGGATGAAGAGGATTTGGGTTGTGACCTGCAGCAGCAGGTGGGGTGCCAGGTGTGGACTCTGATCAGAAAGTGGTTACCCTAGGTAGCTCCCAGCCAGAAACCCAGTGGGATCCCCAGGCAAACTCCTTGCCTGCCATGCCCTGACATGCAGCTCAAAGTGGCTGGGTGCTGGTGTTAGCGTGTGCATCTCTGTGCGGTGTGCCAATGGAGAGGGGAGAGGAAGCACCATAAGCTGCTAGTGCCTGCAAGCAAAGACCAGGCAGCTCCCATTGGTCAGTTTCCAGCTAATGGGAGTGGTGAGGATTGTGCTTTGGGCAGGAGCCAGCATGTGGATACCCATCCTTCCCCCAAGGGGTACATGTCATGTAGAGACACACACTCTGACCCCAGCAACTGGCTGCTTTGAGCAGCATGCAGGGGTGTGGCAGGCAGGGAGCCTGCCCGAGGGTCCTACTGGGCT
This sequence comes from Apalone spinifera, assembly GCA_030068395.1. Classification (NCBI taxonomy): domain Eukaryota; kingdom Metazoa; phylum Chordata; order Testudines; family Trionychidae; genus Apalone; species Apalone spinifera. Next base: position 266,125,431 of record CM057845.1, read on the forward strand.
GCGGAACACTGGCAGCCCAGAGGATTGTGGCAGGCTGGATCTGAATGTTTGGTGGTCTGGATCTGGCTTGCTGGCCATATTTTGCCCACACCTGCTGTAGCATAAACTGCATAGAATTAGATACCAACAAGTACAGTACATTTTTTTTATTCTCATAATAAGACATCTGTAAATATTCTATTTTTAAAAAATATTTTGTTTTAAGTAAAATATGGTTCCTTAATGAATACATACAATTTAAATATATGCTGTTGATCAGCAGATACTTAATGAAGTGCAAGTAGTTCATGACATTTAGATTAAAAATTATACAGTTAGTCATATGACCTTGTGAGGCTCACTTTTCCATAGCATAGCTACAGAATCATGACAGAACAATTACGCTTTCACTTTCATTTTGTAGGATATCCAAGGTTTTCATTCACTGTTTTATGCTTTGAGAATAAATGTAGATAATTAAAAACTAGCAACTTTGAAGGAAATGTATTATAACACAATTAAGGGATAAAAACTAGTTTAACTTACTTTTTCTTAAGTTCTAAGTTTATTCCTCCCTCAGGTATCCAGGATAGGCTTCCCTCCCTTCTGTTATTTGCCTAAGGAGAAAATATCTATCCAACCACCAAAATGAGTACCAACATCAACATTTAGTTGACGGACCAAAGTGCAGTTTATAATACTCAAATACCTGTGGCACACAGGTGTGCTAAGTTTGGGCTTAAAATGCAAAGGCTATATATACTCACAAATATTCATTTGTGCAATATCTCACATATTTATTTCACTTTAAGTTCACTTAAAGTCAGCAATCTGTTAGTCCTATTTTAAAATTATCAGCTCAAAAATCTTTTAGAAAATATTACTTTGAGTTGTGAAACATGTCTCAGAAATAATTTTTTTTTAACTAAAGCTTTAGCACTGCATAATAGCCACATAGGCTTTTTTTAATCTATTTTACATAGAAAATTAAATTCTAGGTTAATGTCTTGTAACAAATTTCAGCCTATGAAATAGTCACAACAGAGTTAAAAGAATATTTAAAAAATGGTGTGTGGGAGTTTAGATTTATTAGGAACTGGGAAAACTTTTTGGATAGAGGGAGCCTAAACAGGAAGGATGAGCGCCACCTAAACCAAAATGGAACCAGACTGCTGGCACTTAACATTAAAAAGTTTGTAGAGCAGTTTTTAAACTAAGGACTGGGGGAAAGCTGACAGATACAGAGGAACACATGGATTGGACAGAGACATCTATTAGGGTAGGTTCTATTAAGAGAGATGCTCTATGTTCTAGTCAGGAGGAGAAGATGGAAGTATGGATCAGATCAAATGAAAAAGAGTCTAACACATCAGGAAATGGCAGACAGATAAATAGTGACAAATTGTTAAAGAACTTATACACAAATGCTAGAAGTCTAAATAGTAAAATGGGTGAACTGGAGTGCCTACTTTTAAAGGAGGGTATTGATAGAATAGGCATCACGGAAACTTGGTGGAATGAGGCCAATCAATGGGATACAATCATACCAGGGTACAAAATATATCGTAAGGACAGAACAGGTCATGCTGGTGGGGAAGTGGCACTATACGTGAAAGAAAATATAGAATCAAATGAAGTAAAAATCTTAAATGAGCCAAAATGTTCCATAGAATCTCTATGGATAGTAATTCCATGCTCAAATAATATGAATATAGCTGTAGGGATATATTATCGACCACCCGATCAGGACAGTGATAGTGTCTATGAAATAAGGGAGATTAGAGAGGCTATCAGATTAAAAAATGTAATAGTGGGGGATTTCACCTATCCCCATATCGACTGGGTACACGTCACTTCAGGACGGGATGCAGAGATAAAATTTCTTGATACGCTAAATGACCGCTTCTTGGAGCATGTGGTTCTGGAACCCACAAGGGGAGAGGCTATTCTTGATTTAGTCCTAAATGGAGCGCAGGATCTGGTTCAAGAGGTAAATATAACTGGAGCACTTGGAAATAGTGACCATAATGTAATAAAATTTAACATCCCTGTGGTGGGAAAAACACCTCAGCAGCCCAACACTGTGGCATTTAATTTCAGAAAGGGGAAATATACAAAAATGAGGAAGTTAGTTAAACAGAAATTAAAAGGTACAGTGACAAAAGTAAAATCTCTTCAAGATGCATGGAAACTTTTCAAAGATACCATAATAGAGGCCCAACTTTAAATGCATACCCCAAATTAAAAAAAAAACACAATAAGAGAACCAAAGAAGTGCCACCGTGGCTTAACAACCAGGTTAAAGAAGCAGTGACAGATAAAAAGGCATCTTTTAAAAAGTGGAAGTCAAATCCTGGTGAGGAAAATAGAAAGGACCATAATCTTTGTCAAATTAAGTATAAAAATATAACAAGAAAAGCCAAAAAGGAGTTTGAAGAACAGCTAGCCAAAAACTCAAAAAGTAATAGTAAAATCTTTAAGTACATCAGAAGCAGGAAGCCGGCTAAACAACCAGTGGGGAGACGCTAAAGGAGCCCTCAAAGATGATAAAGTCATAGCGGAGAAGCTAAATTAATTCTTTGCTTCGGTCTTCATGGCTGAGGATATTGGGGACATTCCCAACCCTGAGCCATTCTTTTTAGGTGACAAAGCTGAGGAATTGTCCCAGATTCAGATGCCATTAGAAGAGGTTTTGGAACAAATTGATAAACTTAACAGTGACAAATCACCGGGACCAGATGGCATTCACCAAGACTTCTGAAAGAACTCAAATGGGAAATTGCACAACTATTAACTGTGGTTTGTAACCGATCCTTTAAATCGGCTTCTGTACCTACTGATTGGAAGATAGCTAATGTGACACCAATATTTAAAAAGGGCTCTAAGGTGATCCTGGCAATTACAGACTGGTAAGTCTGACATCAGTACCGGGCAAATTAGTTGAAATGATAGTAAAGAATAAAATTGTCAGACACAGATGAACATAGTATGTTGGGGGAAGGTCAACATGGTTTCTGTAAAGGGAAATCATGCCTTACTAATCTGCTAGAATTCTTTGAGGGGGAGGGGTCAAAAATATGTGGACAAGGGGGATCCAGTAGATATAGTATACTTAGATTTCCAGAAAGCCTTTGACAAGTTCCTTCACCAAAGGCTCTTGGGTAAAGTAAGTTGTCATGTGATAGGAGGGAAGGGCCTTTCGTGGATTAATAACTGGTTAAAAGACAGGAAATAAAGGGTAGGAATAAATGGTAAGTTTTCCGAGTGGAGAGAGGTAACTAATGGGGTTCCCCAAGGGTCTGTCCTGGGACTAGTCCTATTCAACTTATTTATAAATGATCTAGAGAAAAGGGTAGACAGGTGGCAAAGTTTGCAGATGATACCAAACTGCTCAAGATAGTTAAGATGAAAGAAAACTGAAGAGCTTCAAAAAGATCTCACCAAACTAAGTGATTGGGCAACAAAATGGCAAATGAAATTTAATATTGATAAATGTAAAATAATGCACATTGGAAAACAATCGCAACTATATATACACAATATGATGGGGACTAATTTGGCTACAACTACTCAAGAGAGAGATCTTGGAGTCATGTTGGATAGTTCTCTGAAAACTATATGGGATTGGATCCCATATGAAGAGAGATTAAAAAGACTTGGACTTTTCAGCTTAGAAAAGAGGAGACTAAGGGGGGGGGGGGGGATGTGATAGAAGGCTATAAAATCATGACTGGTATGGAAAAAGCAAAGAAGGAGAAGTTATTTACTTACCCTCACAATATAAGAAGTAGGGGTCACCAAATGAAATTAATAGGCAGCAGGTTTTAAACAAAGAAAAGGAAGGTTTTCTTCTCTCAGCGCACAGTCAACCTGTGGAACTTCTTCCCAGAGGCTGCAGTGCAGGCTAAAAGTTTCACAGGGTTCAAAAAAGAGCTAGATGGATACATGGAGGTTAGGTCCATCAGTGGCTATTAGCCATGATGGGTAGGAATGATTATCCTTAGCCTCTGTTTCTCTGGAAGTGGATAACAGGGGAAGGATCATGTGAGGATTACCTGTTGTGATCCGTCCCTCTGGGGCATCTGGTATTGGCTACTGTCGGCAGACAGGATACTGGGCTAGATGGACCTTTGGTCTGACCCAGTATGGCCGTTCTCATGTTCTTATGAGAGTTAGGGTGTGGGAGTGTGTATTGTAGAAAGGATAAAACAATTATTATAATGGCACAAACATATCTACTAAAATAATGAAACCTCTTCTATGAAACCGCATTTATCATGTCAGTAGGTTTTGGCCGATAGCTCTCATTTGTGGATTCAAGAATTATTATCTGTAGCTTATTTGTTAGCATTTTCCTTGCAGTGATTGTTAGAGAAAGCTGAAAGTGTGCCAGGGCATCTATTTTCTATTTACTGTTTTACCGCTGTTCTTTTCTGAATTTCTCATCATCCTATTTTTCTGCTTTCCTCTTTTCTCTGAACGTTATCTATCCTCTTCCCTGAAGCCTCTCTTTTGCATTCTTGACTACTTGAGGATCACATGACTGCCTCTCTTCCCAGGCTGAGAGGCATAACTTCTGGTCTGGAAGATGGACGATTTTTTCCTTTGATGTTGATATCCGTATTTTCTGTGATAAATACTCTAATGAACAGATAGAGCATAATGTATTGCTCCAATAAATTGTATGTCCATTGAATCATTAAGAGATGGGGGTGTGTGGATTAGCATTCAAATTTGACTCCCCATCAGTACCTTGCCCAAGCCAGGGAAGCTAATGAGCCAGTCAACAGACCAAATTTGGTGATGAATCCTGATAATGTGCTACCAGAGGTGCACTGAGCTAAGGAGATTAAGAGACTTTATTCTTCTGCACAGAAGTATAATGCATTGCTTGACTAACTAGCTTGTAATTCAGAAGCTTTTATAGAATTATAATAAAAATCTATGTGGCTATTTTGGAATGCTAATGTGAAGACAATACAAAAATCCATGAAATATGTCAATTCTTTAGATGTAACAAAATACATGATATAGCATTAGTTTTCATTATAGATGTGATAGCAAAAGAGCTTTTTGAACATATTTTCTGAAGTATATATTTTGTGTTTTGTTATTCAACCCCAGTGTTCTTTAGACAATTTGAATTATTTGGTGCTGAACTATCAGAGTGGCAGGCATCTTAAAAATCTAAGAAAGAATCTGCACAGGTACAGAACTTTTCTGTTACACATACTGTGACAGACGCAGGGCAACTGGCTGCAATCGTTTGGTGGAGGGTAGACGTACAGGACCCGAAGACTCCAGAGCCTGAAGGGACCCAAACCCTGAGGGTGACGGGTTGTCTACCAAAGATGAGATCAGAATATGACTGAGGCGTATCTCCTCATGTTTGAGAGAACTGCTCAGCGAGAAGCCTAGCCCCAGGTACAATGGGCCAGCATACTCACCCTATTTCTCTGTGATGAGGCCCAGAAGGCCTATAATTTGCCTGTAAAGGACACAGCCAAATACCCCTGGCTAAAGGAGCAAATCCTAGCCCATTCAGGGTGAGAACAGCCATGCAGGCCCAGGTGTATCATGAGTGGAAATATCAGTTAGGTAAGCTGCTGAAGTCCCAACTATTTGATTTGATTCACCTTGCATGGTAATGGCTGTGTCCTGAAGTGCATAGCCCAGAGGTGGTTCTGGAGACACTGGTCATTGACCAGTTCATGTTGGAAATTGCCATCAGACTTTCTTGCTTGAGTAGGCCAGCACGACCTGACCACTTATGATGAGACGCTCGTGCTGGTAGAGAGACAGCTAACGGCTAGGGAATAGACCAGTCCACCTAGGGAAATCTCCTTGTGAGGTAAGCCATTAATGCCTGCACCAGGTATTCAGGTGTCAGAATGCCCAGGGAGCCCTCGATGGAAGAAAGGGGCGGGGGGGGGGGGGGGGGGGGGGGGGGCAGGCTGATAGTCAGCAGAATTCCCAGAAAGATGGGAATGGTTCAAGGGAGGCTGAACCCTGGGCAAAAACCCTTTCTCCCTGGAGCCAGAAGGGCAACTATAGGTGCTACGGGTGTGAGGAATTGGGAGACATAGCTGCTCAATACTCCCAACAGTGAAGAGCCCATGCCATGCAACCTCAGAGATTGAGGCAACCCATGCTTCTTACTCAGCCTGGTGGGGGGTGCCTTTTTCCCCACACAAGAATACAAAGGCAGTGAAAGTAGATGAGGTGGAGGCTATAGCACTTCTGGATTTGGGGAGTGCTGTCACTGATTTTGAGGAAGCTGGTAAAGCCCCAACAGCTAATCTTGGCAAAGTGCACAGGAGTCACCTGTGTCCATGGGACTCAGTTTCTATCCCAGCATAGCAGTGACAATAGAGATTCAGGGGAACACCACCTCAGTGCAAGCAGAGATAATTCCCCATCTTCTGTTCCTCGTGCTTAGATGAGATTTTCCTGGGTTTGGCAGACTGCTTCCCCTTGAAGGGCAGGAATAAAAGGAGCCCCCTGAGCCAAGCAAGGTCCACAATGAACCATTTTGTCTGCGTGTTGGCTGAAATATCCCAAGACCCATTTCCTGCCCCAAGAAGAGCAGGACAACCAACAGGGAAAGCAGTGTGGCCCAAGCCTTGGGTACCTGGATCCTTCTATAGGCACGGAGGGCTACCTGAGTGGACAGATGGATTCTGGAGGCAGAATAGGAGGATACTGAGATGCTCGGAGAATCAGGACTCAATACTGACCTCACCCAGGTAGGTCTGACTGAGGAGACAAGGATAGAAGCACCTCAGTTTGGGCTGATAACTCATGGGAAGGGTGACTTTTAGATGGGACAAGGTGGAAGACTCTCAATATGAGACTGCCAAAAAAGAAGTGATCTAGATAGGTGGGGTACCTGTCTCAGGAAAGGGCTGAGGGCCAGCTCCCTACTTCGTGATCAAGAGGGACCTACTGTACAGGCTCGTGTGTATGCAAGAGCACGAGGTACACCAGCTCTTAATACTCCAAAAGCATCAGGAGGCAATCTCAGACCTTGCCTACAGTCACCTCTTTGGAGGACATATGGGAATCAAGAAAACCCAGATAAGAATCCTGTGCAGATTCTTTTCATCAGGGATATATAAGGATGTCTGCCGATACTGCACTGCCTAGCCCAAATGTCAATTACACAGCCCTCGTACCCATCTATGTGCCCTACCGATCATCAAAGTTCCCTCTGAATGATAGGCATGGTTCTGGCGAGGCCACCAATACTGGTCATCCTACACTATGTTACCAGGTACCCCAAAGCCATCCCCTTACAAAACATAGCATCAAAGACCATTCTCAAGGAGTTAGTGGCAATCTTTGCCCGGGTAGGTCCATCAAAGAAAATTGTGACCAATCAGGGGACCCCATTCATGTCTAAGTTGATGAAGGACCTATGTACACTTCTCCATGTTCAGACCTTATAGACCTCCATTTACTCTCCATAGACTGATGACCTAGTCGAAAGATTCAGTTGGACCCTCAAGGCCATGATCAGAAAAGTGGTACAGGTTGAATCTCCCAAATCTAGGACTCTCTGGTCTGGCAACATCCGTGGTGTGGCAGGCCCAGGGATGTTGCTGGACCAAAGAGCCCTGGAGCAATGCAGGGGCTGGGGAGCCTCAGTTGGGCCAGGTGACATCTGGGGAGCCCCTGCCTTGGCCCAGAAACCCCAGCATCGATGGGGTCAGGCGGTGGCCCAGAAGCTCCCACCTGGGCTGGGGAACCCCCAGCATTAGCGGGGCCCAGTGGCTGGGGAGTCCTGGCCTCAGCCTGGGAACTCCTGATTGAAACCCCTGGTGGCAGCGAGGCTGGGATGACTGGGCAGTCTCCGCCAGAGAACCCCCAGCTGAAGTGGGGCTGGCAGAGGCTGGAATCCCCAGCAGCGGCAGGCCGGCCCTAGTTGTGGGGCAGAGTGGTCAGATGGCCCTGACAGAGGAACCTCTGGCAGCAGCAGGGCTGACGGCTGATGGGTGGCCCAGCGTGGAACCCCGGAGAACACCCTGCAGCAACAGGACCAGCAGTGGTCAATCAGTCCCTGCCTGGAACCCTAGGAGACCCTGGTGCAGTGGGTGGGCAGCAAGGCGGGGAGCCATGGCGGGCCAGCTTTAGCGGGGCCAGCAGCAGGGCAGTGAGCCCCAGGGAGAGGAGCCCAAGAGCTTGACAGCTAGCAGCTGACCTCCCCATGTCCAGCAAACTTCCTGGTCCGGGCCAATTCAGGTCCCAAGGATGTTGGACCAGGGAAGTCCAACCTCTAAGCAACGATGTGAAGGACTAAGACATGCTGCTACTTTATCTTATATTTACCAGTCCCCAAGCATCCACTGGATCCTCCTCCCCCACTTCAGCTTTTGGCCTAGATATAGCCAAGGAAATTTGGGAAGAGGAGCCAACCAAGTAGTAGGGCATGTATTGCAAATGAGGTACTGAATAGCACAGGTTGCTCCCATTGTGCAGAAACATATGGAGGAAGCCCAAGAGGGCCAACGAGTAATTATAGCCAGCAAGCAAACGTTCAGTGGTTCTATCCTGGAGATCGGGTAATGGTACTAGTGCCCACAGCAGTAAGCTGTTGACCTAGTGGCAGGGACCCTATGAGATAATTGAGCTGGTGGGGGATGTGAATTATAAGGTGTGACAACTAGGATGCCGGAAGCAAGAACAATTATATCACGTTAACCTTATGAAACCTTGTCAAGCATGGGAGGCCTGTACAATTGTCTATGGAACCTGCCCCAGACACATGAACCCCCAGGACAGGTAGGTATCTCCTGACCTAACAACCAACCAGAAGAGAGGTATCTGAGATGATTATCTGCAACCAGGATGTGCTCATGAGACCTGGGCATATGACTACAATGTATCACCAGATTATCACAAACTCCAGGGCCAGAGTAACAATAAAGCCTTATTGGGTGCAAGTGGCAAAAAGGGAGGAAATAAAGAAAATGCTGGAGATGGGGATAACTGAAGAATCCTACAGTCAGAGGTCCAGCTCAATAGTGCTGGTGCCAAAACCGGATGGCACAGTGCAATTCTGCAATGACTTGTCGATTAAAAAAATATCCCAGTTTGACGTGTACTCAGTCCCCCACATAGATAACTAGTGGACCATTTGGGCAGTGCCCAATACTTGACAATCCTGGACTTAACCAAGAGGTACTTGCAGATCCCTCATCTGAGGATGTGAAGGAAAAAGACAGTGTTCTCTACTCCTGAGAGTCTGTTTCAATACACTGTCCTCCCTTTTGGCCTACATGGGGCCTCTGTTGCCTTTCAGCGCTGCATAGACAGGCTAGTATGCTCCCATGCCGATTATGCTACCACCTATTTGGATGATGTAGCCATCCACATACCAGACTGAGAAACACACCTAGAAAAGTTAGAGGCGGTTCTTGAAATCTTCTGACGAGCTGGCCTGACAGTGAAGCCTGCCAAGTGCGTTGTGGGGTTCATAGAAGCCAAATATCTTGTTTATGTGGTGAGGAAAGGCCTGATAAGACCCCAGCTGAATAAATTGGAGGCCATTCAACATTGGCCCCAATCAAGTCGGAAGAAGGAGGTTCAGGCATTCCTGGGAGTTGTGGGGTACCATCAAAGGTTTATTCCTCATTTTGCCTCTCTAATGGATGCAGTGGAACAAGGAGAAGAATGCAAGTATGACCAGGTGGTTTCTCTCCCTCCAGCTGTTCTAGTTCTGGATGCACCGTAGTATGGGAAGCTGCCATGGGCAATGCCAGTGGCTTATCCAGAATGCACTCTGACATCCCAAGATGCCTACCCCTTGGTATTGAGCAGGGGAGGAGGATGTGTGACAGACCTAGGGCAACTGGCTACGATAGTTTGGTGGAAGGTAGACATACCAGGAAGTAGGTAAATGCTTTTCTGTTCCTGGAATAAACTGCCAAAGAATTCTGCCACATAATCAAGGCAGGCAGGCACCTGAGGCTAATTAAGAGCTTGCCTGAAGCTGGCAAGCTAATCAGGCACCTGCAGTCAATTAAGGCCTGCTGGGTTGCTTTAAAAGGTTTCCCTTCAGGAAAAGGAGGGGGAAGGAAAAGAGTGAAGGATTGAGGGGAGGAAGTATGTTGCCGAGAAAGGAAAGTGTGTTCTGAAGCATAAAAGATTCACTCAGGGAGAAGGTACTAGGGGAGTGTTTGGGGAAGTGGTCCAGGGAATATGCTGTTGCACTAGAGGAAAACCCTATGAGTTGCCCCTACTTAAAGGTCCCTGGGCTGAAACCTGTAGTAGTGGGTGGGTCCAGGTTCCCCCCAACCTTCCCCACACCACTAAAATGTCTGCTTCTGGAAAGGGAGGCCAGGATTACGGAGGGGTTTCACCCTAATCCTTTAAATTTGCCAGTGATGACAATGGCTCACTAAGCTGTGACTCTGGCCTCTAGAAGAGGTAAGAGGTAATGTGGAGGGTTACAGCATGCCCCTGAGGCATATCATAACTGCCTAGAAGTGCAGGATCCAGGAGGCATGGCTGGAGCTTGCCACAGTACACATTTTGGACATGAAAAGTATTGCCAGTCTCATGTCTGAATGTAATATTGACTTTTTTAGAAAATTGGAGGTATGACAGAATTTCATTTATGCTGGCTGCAAGTTATTAGCAGTGTAATAATAGCAGGCAAGCATATGGTACTAGTGCCCATTAAAAAAGCAGTTGCTTTGCCAACTGATTGACTAAGAAAATAACCCTACTCTTGAGAAATGGGAAGCAGGGAAGCCTTAGATTTTTTCTTTAAATCAGTGAATACTATAGCAATTTATTGTATTAGTGGTAATTTTTTTGTTAAAATTAGTTGCAGTTGATCCATTCTGCCATGGTTAACAACTCATGGAAATTATCCAGGAGAGCGAGCAATATAGGGTTGAAAGGCTGCATTAATAATCTTTTGTTAGGACTTATGGACAATACCCTCAATAAGTGTAAACTGGCACCATTGCAGTGAAATCACCAGCTAAAGATTTGGCCCTCTATTTTTTCTTATTAATATAGGATGAGATTCCATCACCCTTATTCATGCTGCATAATGCATTACATGATGAGTAGTCTCATTAACATTTCAGTGGAATTACTCACTCGGTACATCTACATAGCACCCTAAAGTTGAAATAAGATATGCAATTTGCGCTACGCAAATTGCATATCTTATTTTGATTCTATTTTGAAATTTGGCGCATCTACACAACACCAAATAACGCACTATTTAGAGACATCTACAGGGTCAGTACAGGGATGCTGAAATAGTGTGTCCGTTATTTTGAAAAATATTTCAAACTAATAGGCGACTTGTTAAGATGTGGGGTAGCTATTTCGGGATACCTCCAGTATCCCAAAATAGCCACACAGTGTAGACATACCCTCAACTACGAATTAATGTGAATAGGGTAGCAGAATATCTCCTGTACTTTCTATAGAATAGCAAGCAAGTAGAGAAAAATAATTAAATGAATTACTGTATGTAAAGAATCCCTGGTTTAAAGGCAGTGTAGCATTACTCAATGAACATTTATAATTTATGGTTTTGACCAATAAAAAAACTATTTAATCTCAAAAATTAAAAAAAGCATTTGCAGATTAAAAATGTGAATTTTACATTTCAGTACAGCTGTCTTTATCTGACTTTATTTGACCACTTTATTATGAATGGTTATATTTGCAGTAAAAATAATTAAACAGGGAGGGTGAATGTCTCTCTCCTTAATAGATGAAGAGGAGAAGAGTGAGGGAAAATATTCAACAAATCAGGAATGATTCATCATCAGCTGTTGGATGAATGTAAACATGGGTAAAAATTTGCAAAAGAAAAAAAATAAGTTTAATGAATATTACATAAGTACATTGAGATGATTGTAAGAATATAGTGTCCCTAAAATATGGAACAGTCTATGGAAAGTAATCAAGAAACATTAGAGGTTTCTGTTCATACATGGTTTTGTTGCGGGGCCTGATCCTGAGAAATGCCACGCAGCCAGTTTCCATTGGATGATCTTTGATTGCATCTCAGATATAGTTGGATAAGTCCTGACTACATTTTAACTATAAAAGGATACATTTCTATATAAGGAAGTTCAAATGAGGGCAAAGTAATTTGTAAAAACTAATATACACAAGTATTGAAATTCATATAGGTGACATGCCGAAACAGTTTGAGGATAAAATAAACGATGCATAAATGATGGATTTAGAATGTGGTCTTGTAATACACTACTTAATCTGGGACTAGGAATCAGATAATACTTATATCGGATACTAAGTATGTGAAAATTAAAAAAATTAAAAGAGGAATTATGTATTATTTCTTGTAATCTACTCAAACCTTATGAAATTTAAGGTTTGAGTAGATTACAAGAAAATAGTTGATGGGTATTTTAAAAACTGAAAGTAGTAATGAGGCCCAACGCAATCCTAGATCTGATATTGATTAACAAAGAAAAAATAACATGTCTGAAAAAAAAGAAGGAATTTTGGAGCTTATGATCTGGAGCTTACAGTATATTTGCTGCAAGTAATGAGATAAAAAAATAGGCAACCATATTATGTAATGAGGGAGAAGACAGACAAAAGTGGTTTTTTTTTTAAAGAAAAAGTGGAAGCCATGGTTTTAAAATAACACTGCAACAAAATATGAAGATTTTTAAAAATGCCTGAAATGATGATTGGTGAAATAAGTGAAATTAGTTAAATTATTAGAAATGGAAAAGAACAGATATTGAAATGTTTAAATTTAATATTACCATTGTATAATGCAGATACAAAGCGGGGGGAAACCAAAAAGAAAACTAAGAACAAAATTATGCTTACTGGGGAAGCCCAGTGATATAAGAAAAAGTTTTTTTTTAAATATATTCAAAGTATAGACTTTTTATAATGGAACTGCTAGAAAGCAGAAAGCAAGTAACAGTTCTTCAAATATCTCAGCATTTTATAGTATTTTCCTTGTTTGCAGTAGTGTATACCAACTAAAAGAAAAAGAGGAGATTTGTGCCCAGGAAGCAGGGAATTTATTATTGCTGGAAAGGTCATAAACAAAAGGGTAATCAGAGAAAAGTATCTGACAAATTAAGGTTGAGATTTTTTCCTCTTGTTCTAAACATTTTGCACCATACCAGCAGCACAAAGAGGCTAGAATCTGATTCTGACTAGCCAGCTGAGATTTCTCCTGCTACAGAGCAGTTGCCCACACAACCCTGACATAAGGAGTATTTTAAGAACTTGACATAATGTTCCTGTACTCCACCAATTTTTAGCTGCATATGGTTCCTTATGGACCATAGTCAACTAGTATAAATTAGAGAAGCCCATAGGCTGCATGTGGCATATTTGATCATGGCCTGTCACTAAAGTATTAGTGACAAAACATTAGTATAAAAAATGACTTTATTCGGCATACTACTACTATATTTTTTTCCATAAATTTTAAAACAAGGATAAGCAATAATATATAGCCTGTGTAATCATTTTACAGAATTAAAATGTGCAGTGATCTTCATCACCCTTTTCTTTCCCCAGGTTATAGAAAGTGCTGTTTCGGATATGTGGTAAAGGGGGAGGGAGATCTTTCAAGAGCCTATCATAAAATCTAAGATTTTAACTGATTAAACTTAAAGTCAGCAAAATCAATGGATGATAAATGTGCAGAAGGACAGGAAATATTAAATGACCTGAGGTTTTGGAGTGTATGATAGGATAAGGATCACTTTAAAAAATGTAAAAAAACTTTAGAGGGGTAGCTGAATAAATATGTACAGGATAAACTTAAACAACAACAAATAGTATGATAGCACTTTAAAGACTAACACCACATGTAGATGGTATCATGAGCTTTTGTGGGCACAGCCCACTTGTTCAGATGATCGGAGTGTTGGATGTCCAGAACCAAAATTAAATAAAAAAATGTAGTCACACATTTAGAGAAGAACAGAAAAACACAAATACAAATCCATGGCCTCATCCTGAGAAGTGTTTAGCTCCTCTTTGGGTTGTCTGAGGAGCTCAAGTCTCATTAACATTAACACCTTGCAAAATCAATCTAGAAAGCAGAGAGGTCAAGAAAGATGTTGGAGTAACATGTAGCAAACTAAATATATCAGGCTATGTCTAGACGGCAGGCTTCTTTCAGAAAAAGCTTTTCCGGAAGAGATTTAAAAAAAAAAAAAAAAAAAAAAAAGTCTTCCGAAAGAGCATTTCCACACTGCCAAAGCACATCAAAAAAGCAATCTGCTTTTTCAAAAGATAGCGTCCACACTGGATGGAGTGGCCACTAGGGCACCTGTGCTTTTTCCTCTTTCCTCTTCCGAAAACTCCCTCTTCCCCGTCCGCACATGCCTTTTTCCAAAGGCCTCTTTCAGAAAAAAGCTTCCTCGTAGAAAGAGGATAACCAATGCTGGAAAACCCCCTCTTTTGATTTTCTTTTGAAAGAATGAGATTGTAGTGTGAACGTAATTGAAGTTTTCAGAAAAAACACCATTTTTTCGAAAAAACTCTATAGTATAGACATACCAAAGGCATTCCTATACTGTGTGTGGGAAAATGTATACAGTTAAGGAGTCAGTGAGTTAATGGAGTTATTGTACATCATTTTAGTGTTACTGGACCTAGAATAGTGCATGTATCTTTGATTCCTGTAGTGAATGATATACAGATAGGGTTTTGGTTTTTTGTTTTGTTTTTTTTTTAGAGAAAATGCAACATCAAGAAAGTGTTAAAAACATCTCTGAAAAGTTGCTAAATCTTTCTCATCTACAAATGATATGATTTAGAATGAACATGTTTATCCTTCAAATTCAGGATAAATATATAAATGAAAGAAAGACATTATTCACAACTTTAGAATATAATAGATAAGGAGAAGTGGTCTGAAGTCAAGAAAGGAAAAGTCAAAACTAGATATAAGGAGACAATTCTCAATAGAAAAAACAACTTCATACTTGGAAGTGGTAAAATACCAACATGGCAGATATTCAAGAATAAGATATGTAAGACATTAAGAAGGCTATGATGTAGATGTGAGTAGTTTTGCAAAAATGCCAGGGGTCTGACTAGATGAACTGAGTGGCCTTTTCTGGGTTGTTTCTTGCCATCTACCATATGTGCAACTCAGTGGGAAGCACTGTGGGGAATAAAACAGTACTACAGTATGGCGCTATGATGATCTGACTTTGATTAGCTCTGGTATCAGAAGATGTATATCACTGCAAATAATAGCAATTATAAATTGCATCAGAAAATGTAGGATTATAACAGTCAGTGGTATAAGAAATGAGAATTGTATACAAGTGAAGAGAAAAAAGAAGTTTGTCAATAACTATAGTATTACTTATTTAGCTGAAGAATATTAAAGGTGTTTTATTTGGTAGGTAATGAAGTGGATATTCATTATAAAATTCTGATATTATGATCTCTCAAACACAGATTCAGAAAATAAGACGGTCAACCAAATATAATACCAGTGTGATTAATCTAAAACTGCTTGAAAATGTTTGAACCTATACATCGTGTTTTCAGGAAAACCAATCACATTTAGAACTGCAGGGGAAGAGAACCTGAGAAAAATGGGAGGAGCTATGGCAGTTCATGTAAATACTTAAAACTAGCTGCTAGTATAAGAGGCAGAATTTTGCATTAAAAATTCTTCATCCTAGAAAACTCTAAAACTACATCCCCAGCACATGAGATTGTTGAAGATTTCAGTCTGGAAATTTCATTTCTGCTTTTTCTACCACCATCTACTAAAGAATATATTTTCTCTTTTGTGTAGGAATAAAGAAAAGTTAAACTGCTTGAGGCAGTAGGCAGCTATCAGTGGAAAAGTTTCATTTCAGAGACAAAGAGAACTCTGTGCCTGATCCAATGCCCACTGAAGTCTGTAGAAAGATTCCCGTTAACTTAATAGGCATTGTATCAGTCCCTGTATAAGTTTATAAGAAGGTCAGCTGTTTCTTGTTAACCAGTCTTCTGACAGTACTGCTTGTATTAAGAATGCAACACAGTACGAAGGAGAAGATTGCACTGAGGGTACCATGGTGTTTGGCTGTCTTATAGATAAATAGATTAGATTAGGTAGAAGAACTGCTAGCTTTTAGGAACTCATTAAACTAACCTGTGCATAGCCTGTATTTATGAATATTAAAAAACAAAACCTAACTGCAGAAACCACATCTTAAAAACCATTTCCATATGTGACTGCGGGTATGGCTTGCTGGTCTATGCAAGTGAAGAATGGCAAAGAAGCAAAAAAATCGAAACTAGATGTGGTCATAAGCCTTTGCCCAATAAGGTTAATAAAATGCAAAGCCTGGAGATACAGACAACGTTCATGTGTTTGCCATCCTGATTTATATTTTAGTGAACTTGATAGGAGTCCTCAGATGAATTGACCAGCTACTTAAGATAAATGATTGTCAAAGCCACATTTGCTTATGTTTATTTGGGGCTTTTAAGATTTTTGTAGTAAATAATGTGGAAATACTTGAGAGAAACTTTCATTGGGAAAGTGAGCATGTAAGAATAAAGGGGACTTCTTGAAGACAGGAACCTGGAAATAAAACATCACAAAAGACTGCCACTGCAACATTTGATAACATATTGTGGCCTCCTTTGTACATAGCCTTTGTATATAGTGTGGAGCACTGCAGCCCTTACTCTGACAACAACTAGTGCAAAATATGCTCAGTTTAATATATAGTTATTAATTTGTGGTTAAATACAATATAATTATCTGATAAGGCTCTGGAGTGTGCTCTGATCTTTTTGTACATTTTGTTGTATAATGTTTTACTCGTTCTAATATTATAATGATAGTTCCAACTCCATTTTTAATCAGCATAACACAAGTTAGAAGGATGTTGCACACTAAAGATCAATGCATACTCCAGATTGAAAGACTAAAAAAAATCTGTGATCCTTAAACAAAACTACAGCTGGTCTGATTATTTTTACTATTTGTGATTAAAGACTAACAGATTATATTTTCTTTTGTGTGTTAAATAAAGGCAGTAATATAAACAAAACCTAAATATGGTAAAAAGTATCTATGCATCTGATGCTATGATAAATTAATCATAAAATAAAATTGGTTAGTTGTACTAAAAATGTAGTTAATATTTCTGTTCTAAACTTTTAAGATTTTTCATTTTGTGGCACACACAGACAATATTCAAAGATGTGTAATGCATGTTGTCAGCATTCATGCCCATGATGTGTTTTAACCTGAGTCATACTTTCACTTGAGTTGAAGCATAAAATATGACATAATATAAGAGCAGGGATACTGAAGAAATAAGTATAATTTGCATAAAGTGTTCAAATTTTTGATTGTCTGTTTATTCATTGTATGTAAGGAAATTCATTTTGAAGTTAATGAAGATCAGAGTCATCTAATGATCTGCTATTGTGTAGAGCAGTGTGGTGTAATGTACTAACGTGACAAATGTGGAATCTGGGTGCTATTCCCAGCTCAGTCAGTAGCCTACTAGTTACTACTTATGTTCATCTCTCTGTTTCTCAGTTTCTCCTTCTATAAAGTAGAAATACCAATACTTTCCTACTTTGTAAAGCATTTTGAGATCCATTGATGAAAAGCACTGCGTGAGTCAATTATTATTATTGTGAGAAACAGTAATGACGTAAACATGTTAGCTGCTTCAAACCTTATATAAAGGACAAAGGCAATCATTAAAGTGGGTGTTTAACAATCATTTGAAGTATTTGTTCTTGTGCTTTTTCTGTGATAGCACAGGTTGGGCATATTCAAGTACTGACTTTACCTTATGCCCATTACTTCTTCCTCTTGCCAGGGAGGTTTCTGACAGGGTTTTGGGTGGGGTTTTTTTTTTTTAAGGCAGATATTTCAGAAACGTGAGCAATGTAAGGAAGAATCAAAGGCCTTTTGCTTCCTGTCCCTGTCAGAGAGGGAGACTAATATTCTAAACCAATTCGTAGCTGTACTTCACTTCAAGGAAGCTCTCTGCCCGGCCAACTTGATGTGTAAAAACCCAAAGATCAACCCACATTTTGGTATACTTTTTGACAATGCAACGTGTAATCTAACTTTATTTGCTTTTTAATTGGAGGAAGTTTAGTCATCTTGAAACCTAATGTAGGAAAAAGTATCTTTGGGAATGGCCTATTACCAAAATCTGTATTGGAAAAATGTATTTGATTTGATTTGGGAAGTCTATTTTATCAGTAACTGAATGCATATTATAACTAGTTATCTCCTTATACTGCACATTGTGTGATTAATTAGCCTTATATATATTAGTGTAGTTTATATAGTTAGTGCAGTTAATGCAGTGTGATTAGTGTAGTTTCTTGTTATCTCTATTGGCAGTCGACTCTGTGAGAAAAATATACCATTCTCCTTAGAGTTATTGCTTAAATCACTGGGATTTAAGACTTGTCTTTGTTAGTGGGCACTGAGACATCAAACAGCAGACCTGCTTTGTCTTGGAGAAGGACATGTCAGAGTGACAAACAGAACACTGCTCTATTTCTCCAAGCATACCTATCGAGTGAGGTGTGAAGCTGAAACTTTTCCTCCTAAGAAGTTGATTCAAGCTCTCTCAGACTCTGAGGGGAGAGCTACAGTGAAGCCTCAGTCTCTCAGTCAGTGCCCTTGTGTCACGTGAGCTCCCAGGCTACATCTATTCAGAGGCCCCATTTATCTGCCACTATAAATGTTGAAGTCTGACAGGGAAGAAGGGACCAAGAGAGCAATACTCCAAAGATGAGCATACTAGAGAATTGTCTCACACATGGTTGTCAGGCAGGGATGAAAGAGTCATGAGCTGTAGTAGAAAGAGGTCTGGGATTCATAGAGATCACCCTACCTGTTACCCATCCCCATCTGTACTGCTCTACATACTTCAGCCTACATAGCCATGGTCTTACTGGATCCTCTGGGGTGTACAGACATACTGCAAGAAACTGGCTTCATTTGTTGTCTCTAGAGCTAGATTGCTGTTCCAGAGAGGCAAATCAGTTGAGACAGTTGGTTCACCCACAAATGTCTGAGACAAAGGAGGTGCAAAATGAAGAGTAATATCAGTGACAGGGAGAAGAACATTTGATTCCAGCTGCATTATTCTCATACTAACCCGATAAGACTGTGAATCCACATACATTAGCTTCAGCTGACAAGTTTAAGGTATTTAGAGACCTAATGAAATGCATCATGGAAACTTTAGATATTTCCCTGGAAGTGGTCCTGCAAGAAGCTCTTTGACAGTCTGCATCCTTCTACAACAGGGAGATTCACCATATCCATTAATGAAAGTCTACTGGAGCCTCAAGGAACCACCTGGCATATACCTGTATCTAACCTGTCAAAAAGAGAAGACAGGTCCCTGTTAAAGATTTGAGTATTTCTGTTTTAATCCAGCACCAGGTTTTCTTGTAGTGACAGCAGTAGAACAGAGGTAAAAGTAGAGGTGACCTTTTAAAGAGAAAAGCACTGAAAAAAATTGAACCTCTTCAGCTGAAGGGTATATTGATCAGCAGTCCTCCAGATGAGGGTGTCTAATTATCAGGCATGCCTCCATATTTTTTAAACTGAGATTGATTTTTTTCAATTCATACACAAGCTGCCCGCGGAGCACCATGAGGAGTTGAAATCCATAATGGCAGAGGGACAATTGCCTGCCTTACTTCTCTATAGGCTGCTCTGGATATGTCTGTTGTCATGGTCACTACAAGGAGATCACCATTACTTCAATCCTCATGAGAGGTCCAAGCAATAGTCAAGGTCCATTGTCCCATTTGAAGGTAATGAATTTTTCAACAATGGAATAAGTGAAACCTTCCACAGCCTAAAGGATTCAAGGGAAACTGTCCTTTTTGGGGCTTTACATCCCATGCCTAAGGCAAAAACTGCTATACCAATGGTCATCCTGTAGAACAGTGCTTATTAAACTTTTTAAGATGGAGGAACACCAAACAATATTTTTTTTATGGGGAACACCAAGGATTTTTTTGTTGAGGGGGAAAAAAAAGCCCACAGGGAAAAGTTGTTGAGCCCCCCCAAAAAAAGAGACTTGTCCCTTTAAGGGTGGCCATTTTGAATTCTGTTCTCTCCAGGACACACCTCTGACTGCCTTGCGGCATACCAGTATGCCGTGGAACACACTTTAAGAAATGCTGCTTTAGAAAGTGCTTCTCCACCCAAATTTACAATGAGTTAAGAGTACCTCACTGTCACCAAGGGGGAGAGAGAGATTCCCCAATGATGATTCTGCCTTCTATAGTAAATATATATCTATATCTATCTCAATCACACACTTCCGCTTTGGCAGCTGGGCTGGGATTACTTTGAACTAGTGGATCCTAGAGATTATAAGCAAGAAGTATCCAAATCTCTTCCTCACCCATTACTCTTTCTTCATTCCTTTTCAGGGACCCTTCTTATGATTTACTATTAAAATGAGAAGCAGACTCCCTGATACAACTGAAAGCAGTGAAAAATTATGTCATTTGCGTTTTGATACAGAGTGTGGCAGGCCCCTCCTGCCTACCCTCTTAATTCCAAGGCTCTCTGGCCTGAGTCCGAAGCACAGTCTAAGGCTGGCCCTTTAAGTCAAGATCAAGGCCCTCCAGCCTGAGTCCACAACACAGTTAGGGTTGTAGAAAGGACACACCCCAGGTAGGGGGACCCAGACCTACCCTACACCACCAGGTCCCGGCCCTGTGAGCGACTGGGTAGTGGGTCACTCCCTTGGCGGGGCAATCTGGCCAAAACGCGCCGAGGTTCTCTGGGCAGGAGGGGAGGCTCCTGCTCCTGCCCTGGGCCACTTCCTACCTGGTTCCCTGTGGTTCCTTCCCCTGTACTCGCCCAGGCTGCAGCAACTTCCAGGCCAGCGTCTCCTCAACAGGCAGTCCCTGGGTCACACCCGCTCGCCTCCGCGTCCCCTCCAGCCTCTCCTGAAGTCTCGGGCAACAGCTGTGCAGGAGCCCTCTTCCCAGGTCCTCCTCCTCCAGCTGACCTCCTAGACTGAGTCCTTCCCCGGGCTTTTATAGTGGAGCTACAGCCCAGGCATGCTTGGTAGGGCTGTGGGGGAGGAGCCTTTGCAGCCAAGTAACCCTGGCTGGGCCCCTCAGGTTCAGTGCGGGGCTGCCTCGCCCCGTCACACAGAGGCTTTTATTTGCATTACTTTCTTATCCCAAAGAAGAAAGAGGGTTGACCGCCCATCTTTGATCTTCAATGTCCTTTCAAATTCAGGCTGGTGACTCTTCCCTCCAGAATCCTCTCATGAGATCACCAGGATTGGTTTGTGGCTCTCAACCTGTAAAATGCCTACTTACTTATATCAGTCCTCCCAATTCACAGAAAATATCTTAGATTCCTGGCAGAAACATTCCCTCACTAGTACACAGTCCTGCCCTTTTTTCTTTCTGTGGCCTTGAGGGTATTCACCCAGCTGGCAGTAGTGGCAGCTCTTCTAACAAAATGAGGGATCCAGATCTGTACTTACTTTAATGACTGACTGATTTAAGGAGGATCATCCCCAACAGCTTATTGATTCAGTTCAGGTAATTCAAAAGTTCTTTTACCTATTAGATCTCAAAGTCAGCTGACAGAAATCCACTGCGACTTCAGCTCTGAGCACAGGGTTCATAGGAGACTGTTAGATTTCCTACCAGCAAAAGTGTACCTCCCACAGTTACAAGCCTCATCAATCAACTCCAGGCATGTCAGTGAAAACAAGTTTCAGACTAATTGGATACATGGCCTCATGCACTTAATCTCATGCAGCATACCAGACTTCACCTAAATACCATGGAAAGGGATTTGAACTCATGGTATCTACCCTACCCAGCAGACACTGCATAAACATGATAGTCACAGGCTCACAAGAAATCTTATTCTCATTACACTGGCAGTAAGGCCTTCTATAGGTATACAGTGGAGAATTCTCCCTCATATTTCTATGTACCAAGACTCTGGTGACAGCCTGCACTTCTCAGAGATATGTGGGAGTGAGGGCTACATTGTCTTCAAATTCAGAGCTTATGGTCCACTCAGGAAACTTATTTTCCAAAGAAACATCCTAAAGCATAGGACTATCTGCCTCAAATGTAAGGCATTCATTTGAATGATACTAGCAGGGTTAAAGTTGGGGTGACTCTGATAAGGTTTTTAGCACATGCACACGTTATTTTATTGTTTTTAATATATTTTTCTGTAATGCATTCACATTTTGAATAAATGTGTTTACTTACAAAGACCTGTGTAGCAACTTGTGATTGCTGGCAGTTACCCTTTCTGTATGGATGCAGAGACTTTTTTTTGGGGGGGGGAGGCTGCTGCAAGATTTTGGAATGTGGCCAAGGGCTATTCTTTTCTGGGGAGGGGGTGCGTTGTCTAGAATGGAGGTTGGGTTCGGAAAGGTGATGGGGTAAGTAACTAGCATGCAGGTGATGGTGTGAAGTCTGAGAGGGAGTTTGGGTGAAGGAGGGTTTGTAACCTTGGTAGGGGATTGGGTGTAGGGTCAGGGAATAAGTATGGGGGCAGGAGAGGGTTCTGGCATGGAGGAGGGGACTTAGGAGGGGGTGCAAACTCTGGGAGGGAATTGTGGCCTGGGAGAATTGGAAAAGAGGGTGCAGACTGAAGAGGGTTTGGGTGGTGACCTGGGGCAGGGGAATGGGGTGCAGGGTCTGGGAGGGTGTTTGGGTGGAGGAGAGAATTCTGGCCTGGGGAAGGAGTGTAGGAAGCGGTACACAGTCTGGGAGGGTG
Source organism: Apalone spinifera (assembly GCA_030068395.1). Lineage (NCBI taxonomy): Eukaryota > Metazoa > Chordata > Testudines > Trionychidae > Apalone > Apalone spinifera. The sequence continues at coordinate 266,148,175 of CM057845.1, forward strand.
TTGTGACCTGGGGCAGGGGGGCAGAGGGTTTGGCTAGTGAGTTGTGGTGCAGGAGGGGTTGGGGTGCCAGATGCAGGCTCTGGCTGGGAGGCACTTACCTAAGCATTTCCTGGTCAGCAGCCCTGCAGCACCCCTAAGACAGGCTGGGCTCTCTGCGTGCTGCAGCTGCAGATCACTTTAAATTTCAGGCTGCTCCCTCCATGTGGCTCTCAGCTCCTGGAGGGGGAAGAGGCTTGCGCTGTCCCCATCCTCCAGGTCAATCTCTCAGCTCCTATTGACTGGTTGTTTCCAGCCAGTAGGAGTTGAGAGATTAGCTGGGGTCAATTCATGTTGGCCAGTTGTTTCTGGCCAATAGGAGCTGAGGATTGGGCTGGGGGCGGGGAAATCACACGAAGCCCCCGCCCCCTCCGCCTCCAAGGCAAACTGCCATATGGACTTTGCTTTAAACCGTGGCAGCCGTGTGTCTGAGGGGCCTGGCAGGGTGCTCCATGGACCGGATCCGGTGGCTTGGCTGGCCAGATCCAGCCCCCAGGCTGCATTTTGCCCAGCCCTGATCTAGGGGAAACAATGCTCCTAAATAATTATTTTATCACATTGTAAAGGTTTGCAAAGTTACTAATCATATGTGTCTCAAAGAATATACAGATATTAAACAGTTTCCAAAACCATGAGATAAAGTTAAAATGATGGGCTCCATGTGATCAGGGGAAGAGCATTTTTGGGACACCAACTTGCCAACCTTGTGAGGAGGGCTTTCAACTAGGTTCAAAAGGGATAGGTGACACGAGCTCACAAGTAAGAATGAAAATGGTGACTTTGACAGAGGGCTGGAAGTTGAGGAGGTCTAGAAAATTATGGTCATATAAGGAACAAGAGGAAAAACAGTGATGGAATTTGCTCAATAGCTTAGATTTTTGTCCAGAAGTGTAAAGATTATGAGGAATAAATAGAAAGAACTGGAAATCTGAGAACACAAGCTAAAGTATGATTTTATTGGTAGTTCAGAGTCTTGGTGGGATAAAATTTGAGACTCAGATATTGATATAGACGTGTATAACTTGTTCAGGAAAAATAGGCAGGGGGAGAAGGTGTTGTATTATACTTGAAGAATGCATACATTTTTCTGGGGTCAGAAAGAGGTGGGAGGCAGACCAGTTGAAAAGTTCTGGGTGGAGGTAAAGAGGAAGAATTAGGAAGATGTAGTAATAGGTATCTACTATATCCGACATCAGAAGGTGAAGGTAAATGAAGCATTTCTATAACAAATAAGAGTAATATCCACTTGCTAGTAATGGGAAAATTAAAGATGACTCTTGGAAAAGTAAGGAAAAGGAAAACACAAAACATCCAAGTTTTTTAATGTGTTGGAATACATCTGGGGAATATGTTGGGAACGTCATAGATGATGGTGGAAATAACTAGGGAAGCAGCCATTTTAGACTTGAGTCTGACTAACAGGGTGGAATTGGTTTTGAATCTGGAGGTGGTTTTGAATCTGAAGGTGAAAGGCAACTTGGCTAAAAGTGATCATGAAATGATAGGTCTCGTGATTCTAAGTAAAGGAAGTACTGAGAGCAACAGAAAAAGAACAGTGACTTTGAAAGAATAGACTTTAATAGAAAAATAGTAGATAAGGTCCCATGAGAAGAATATCTAAGGAAAAAGTTCAGGAGAGCTGGCAGTTGTATAAAAGGACAGTATTACAACAGAAAATATGTTGATGTGAAGGAAAGATAGAAAGAGTAGTAAGAGACCAATTTGACCCCTTCAGGAGCTCTTTAATTATGTGAAAATTATAAAAGAATCCTAGGAAAAGAGGAAACATGGAAAAATTACTAAGGAGGAGTACAAAAAGTGACACAAGCGCATAGAGACAGAATCAGAATGGTTAAGGTACAAAATGAGTTATACTTAGCAAGGGACATAGAAGTAATAAGATATTCTATAAATACATTAGAAACAAGAGAAAAATGAAGGAAATTGTAGGTCCATGATGTAGCAAGGAAGGAGAACATGAGTGGCAGGTGAAAACCCAGCTGGGGAAGGTAAGCCCCAGTCCTGCCCTGCCCTTTCTGCCCAAGGCTCTGTCCCTGGCACCAAGCCCTGCCCACCCCGATCCCTGCTGGCTATGTGGAAAGCTGGGGCTGCTGCGCTGTGGCCCCAGCCCTCCCCAGCAGCTGGGGAAGCTGGGCTGCTGTGCCATGGCTCCAGTCCTCCCTGGCAGCTGGGAGAACCCAGGCTGCTGAGTCAGGCTGCCTCGCTGTGGCTCTAGGCTTCCCCTGGTGGCAGCCCCAACCTTAGGCGGTCGGGTGTGTAGGCAGTTTTGGGAAGGCTGTGCCTTCCTTTGCCTACATTACCGACTGCCCATGAAATAGAATTAATAACAGATGACACCAAAAAGGCTGAGTGTTTAATACTTGTTTTGCTTTAGTGTTTTCGAAAAAGTTATTTGTGACAAGATGCTTCATACAATTAATATTAACAAGAGGGAAAGAACACAAACCATAATAGGTTAAAGAATATTTAGATAATTTAGACACAACTCAGCAGGCCCTGATGAAATTCACCTAGGGCTGTAGTGGGCAGCTTGCGGTTTGTGGGCAGCATGGGGCTCGTTAGGATAATCTGATTGTGGGCCATGAGATATCTTGCTGACATTGACCATCCACAGGTACTACATAGGTTCTCTTCCTTGGCAATGGGAGCTGTGGAAAGCATGTCCCTGTGGCCCCTTAGCCTGCTGGTCCTGCTTCCTACACCTCCCATTGGCCAGGAACAGAGAACTGCAACCACTAGGAGCTGCAGGGGGTGGTGCCTGCATACAGTTAGCATCAGCAAACTGCCTCATGATCAGCCATCAGATTACCCTGGTGAGCTGCATAGAATCATAGAATACTAGGACTGGAAGGGACCTCAAGAGGTCATCGAGTCCAGTCCCCTGCCCTCATGGCAGGACCAAATACTGTCTAGCCCATCCCTGATAGACATTTATCTAACCTACTCTTAAATATCTCCAAAGATGGAAATTCCACAACCTCCCTGGGCAATTTATTCCAGTGTCTGACTACCCTGACAGTTAGGAACTTTTTCCTAATGTCCAACCTAAACGTCCCTTGTGGCAGTTTAAGCCCATTGCTTCTTGTTCTATCCTCAGAGCCCAAGTTGAACAAGTTTTCTCCCTCCTCCTTATGACACCCTTTTAGATATCTGAAAATTGCTATCATGTCCCCCCTCAATCTTCTCTTTTCTAAACTAAACAAACCCAATTCCTTCAGTCTTCCCTCATAGGTCATGTTCTCTAGTCCATTAATCATTCTCGTTGCTCTTCTCTGGACCCTCTCCAATTTCTCCACATCTTTCTTGAAATGCGGTGCCCAGAACTGGGGACAATAATACTCCAACTGAGGCCTAACCAGTGCAGAGTAGAGCGGAAGAATGACTTTTCGTGTCTTGCTCACAACACACCTGTTAATGCATCCCAGAATCATGTTTGCTTTTTTTGCAACAGCATCACACTGCTGACTCATATTCAACTTGTGGTCCACTATAACCCCTAGAGTCCTTTCTGCCATACTCCTTCCCAGACAGTTGCTTCCCATTCTGTATGTATGCAACTGATCGGGTGCGTCTAGACTGGCAAGATTTTGGGCAAAAGCAGCCACTTTTGCGCAAAAACTGGCTGCCTGTCTACACTGGCCGCGAGAATTTGCGCAAGAACACTGACTTTGTAATGTACAAAATCAGTGCTTCTTGTGCATATACTTTGATGCTCCCGCTCAGGCATAAGCCCTCTTGCACAAGAATGCTTGCGCAAGAGGGCCAGTGTAGACAGGAACGTTAATTTCTTGCACAAGAAAGCCCGATGGCTAAAATGGCCATCGGCGCTTTCTTGCGCAAGAGAGCATCTATACTGGGCATGGATGCTTTTGCGCAAAAGCAAATCTTTTGTGCAAAGGCACATGCCAGTATAGACGCTCTCTTGTGCAAATACTTTTAACGGAAAAACTTCTCCGTTAAAAGTATTTGCGCAAAATCTTGCCAATCTAGATGCAGCCATTGTTCCTTCCTAAGTGGAGCACTTTGCATTTGTCTTTATTAAACTTCATCCTATTTACCTCAGACCATTTCTCCAATTTGTCCAGGTCATTTTGAATTATTACCCTATCCTCCAGATCAGTCGCAACCCCTCCCAGCTTGGTATCATCTGCAAACTTAATAAGCATACTTTCTATACCAATATCTAAATCGTTGATGAAGATATTGAACAGAGTTCATGCTCATGAGCTGCATGGTCCATCCACTTTTTCGCAGGGGTGCCACCCCCACTTTTCCTCTTCCCCGAGGTCCTACACCTCCAATCAAGCCCACAGCTTGAACCCAGCCAGGGAGACAAACAGCTGGGGTGCCATACTAAAGACTTCCCACCTATCCTAGTTGAGAGGGTTAAGAACAATCCCTGGCCCTTTCCTCCTCCCTTCTGCCCCCTCCACTGTGAGCAAGGGAGTCCATGGCTCCCCACAGCTGCATTCATGCAATACACAGCTCTGACATGGATCCAGCTCCATATAGAGGCGCCACAGCCTCTTCGTGATAAGCTGTGTGGGAAGCTGAGGGGACATTGCCTGAGCTGTTCTAGACCCACTTGCCATGGTTATGTGGAAGGTCTACAGGAGGAGCACTTGGGTTGCTGTGGGGAGGTGAAGACCCTCTTACCCTGGGCAGGGGGCTTAGGGAATGGAGACAAAAGCAAGAGCTATTCTTGACCTCCCCACCCTAGGCAGTTGGAGTGCCTATGGCTTCCAACCCACTTCAGCTTCTGGTTTGCCAGGGGCAGGGTCTTGGACAGAAGAGGATTGGTAACGGGTCTTGGTTCTCGGTCTCCCCCCACTTTTGGACAGGTTCTGATGCCATTGATCTCAAAGCTATTAGCAATTATCTTTGAAAACTCATTTAAAATGGGTGAAGTCCCAGAGGACTGGAGAAGAGCAAAGATTCTATCTTTAAAAAGAGGAACAAAGAGGACTTGGCATAATATAGACTAGTCATCCTTATTTTGATTAGGGATGTAAAATCCATGTAATCAATTAACCAGTTAAACATTATGATTAACCACTTAAACTGGGGTGGGTGGGACCCCCTCCACCATGTTGGCTTGAGCACTCCCCCCCCCCCCATGTGGGGGCTGCTCCTGCTGGGTTGGAGCACCCCCACTTGTGTTGCACTGCTCTGGTCAGACTGGGCCCACTGTGGATGGCGGTTGTTCCAGCTGGGCTGTATCAGGTGTGGGGCTGCTCCAGTCTACTCTGGTTAATTGGTTAACCATTCACATCCTTAATTTTGATACTTGGAAAAACACTGGGACACATTAGAGGATAATAGGGTGATAAGTAACGAACAGCATGGAGTTGTCAAGAACAAATCATGTCAAATGAACCTAATATCCTTCTTTGACTGAATTATTGGCCTTATTGAAAATTGGAAGACACAATTGATGTGATATATCTTAATTATAATAACACTTGACGGTACCATATGATAACCCATAAGCAAGATAAGGAAACCTAGTCTAGATCAGTGGTTCTCAATTGGGTTGCACATAATCCTGGGGTTATGCAGAAGTCTTCCATGGAGGTACATCAGCTCGTCTAGATATTTGCCTAGTTTTACAACAAGCTACATAAAATGCACTAGTGTAGTTAGTACTAAAGTTTCATGCAGACAATGACTTGTTTATACTGCTGTATATACTATACACTGAAATTTCAGTACAATATTTATATTCTCTTTGGTTTATTTTATAATTACATGGTAAAATGAGAAAATAAGCAATTTTTCAGTAATAGTGTGCTGTGACACTTTTGTATATTTATGTTGGATTTTATAAGTAACTAGTTTTTAAGTGAGATGAAACTTGGAGGTACACAAGACAAATCAGACTTCTGAAAGGGGTACAGTAGTCTGGAAAAGTTGAGAGCCACTAGTTTAGCTGAAATTACTATAAAGTGGGTCCATAACTGTTTGAAAGGCTGTACTCAAAGAGTAGTTATCAGTGGATCACTTTCAAACTCGGATGACTTATTTAGTGGAGTTGCACAGGCATCTGTTCTGTATCCAGTACAGTTCAATATTTTCATTAATTATTTGGATGATGGAATGGAAAGCATACTTATAAAAGTTGTGGATGACACCAAGCTCAGAGGAGTTGTAAGCACTTTGGAGGACACAATTAAAATTCTAAAGAACCTCCATCTATGAGGAACAATTAAGAAACTGAGCATGTTTAGTCTTGAGCAAAGAAGATTGAGGGGCTTTTATAAAGAGAACCGTGATCAACTGATCTCAATTCCCAGTGAAAGCGGGCTTTGGAATTGTCATCACTGGAGGTTTTAAAGAACAAGTTAGAAAACTGCATTAAATCTGTTTATCTTAAATGAGATTGTCATGAACAGGGATGCTCATGAGCAACCAAGTTGCCTCGAGCAACAACAGGATATTAAAGCTCTTATGTTCTAGGTATAGAAAATAGAGGTATTCTCGTATGACTGGTTCATCACATCATAGAGATGTTTCTTCATTTGTCTTAGTTGCTTACAGCTCTAGTGGACCTACTGGTTTGTCACCATACAGAGAAATTAAAATTAGCAATGTGAAACTTTAAGGCCTGATCCTCCTTCTGTTCAGCAATTCTTTGTGACTAGTGGATGCTTTTCTTTAATTAATTAATTTATGTCCAGAATCTACAATCAACTAACTCCATGTGCAGATTTCAACCTCTGAGGCTCTCAAACTTACTAGATGCAGACAGTGAAGATCTTCACATATCAAGATACACTAAGGCGATTGCAAAGTTTCAACCATAAACTAAGTAGCTTGTTGGAATTTAAATTTATTTCTCCCCGTATTGATGGAGCTTTCACATGAACCACTGTGTAAAGTTGCTGGGTTTTTTTCACTTTTAATGAAAATCACATTTTCAGAAACCACATGAAATAGTTTCCATTTAGGATGGTTTCTTTATTTTCTTTTAAATCAGTTACTCTTCTTCAAAGCCCAAGAGTTTCTCCCTAAAATAATCTTATCTTTATATATTATTCACTATTCACATATCCCATTATTTGCATAAGCCTTTTTCTTCCTAAGGACACTGAAGTTTCACTCCCTAGATGTGAGAGGGGCCTTAAAATATAATCTAGAAATGATAGATGCCTTTTCAAAATAAGATACTTTATTTCTGGTATATACTGGTGAAAAAAGGCAACAGAATATATAAAACAATCATATGCAAATTAGTTAGAGCAATTTATTATTAAAGAAAAGCAGATAAGGACAGGAACATTAGAATGGCCATAGTAGGTTAGACCAGTGGTCCATCTAGACCAGTTTCCTGTCTACTGACAGTGACCAATACTAGATGCTTTGAAGAGAAAGAACATAATATGCCAGTTTACTGAGTGGTCCATATCTGATTGTCCACTCCCAGCTTCTGGCAGTCAGAGGCTGAGGACACTCAGAATGTGGGGCTGCATCTTTGACCATCTCGTCTAATAGCCATTGATGGACTGTCCTCCATGAACTTTAATTATTTTCTGAACCCAGTTATAATTTTGACCTTCACAATATCCCCTGACAACAAGTTCCACAGGTTGACTGTGCATTGTGTGAACTAGTATTTCCTTTTAAGCTTGCTATCCATTAATTTCATTTGGTGACATCTGGTTTTTGTGTTTTGTGAAGGGGTAATATTTCCTTATTAACTCTCTCCATGCCATTTACTATAAGCCTCCTTACTTGTCTCTTTCCAAACAGAACAGTTAGGGTGCTTCTACGCTGCCCCGTAGGTCCAAATGAGACATGCAATTTGAGTTATGCAAATTGCATGTCTTATTTTGATGTTATTTCAGAATAGCTTATTTTGAAATTTTGCACTGTCTACACACAGCACTTATTTCAAAATAAATTGCTATTCCAAAACATCCCTTACTTCTCTTGGAATGAGGTTTAAAGGGACGTCGGAATAGCAAACCTGTTATATTTCGAAGGTAACGGGCTTGCTGTGAAGATACGAGAGCTATTTCAGGATATTCCGGTATCCTGAAATAGCGCTGCAGTATAGATGTAGCCTTATAGTTCTCTCCTCATATGGAAACTATTCCATCCCCTAATTAAGCCCTAGCCTAATGTAGACTACCTCAGCCCAAATTATGACAGTATCCCTGGGCAGCCCTCTGTGCCACAGTGCTGCCCATAATCTCTGCAGTGTTGAATTTCCCTTAATAATTTTTGTTGCCATTCGTGGTACTATTTCCAATTCTAATATACGTTTTTGAGATCGGGCAACCAGAACTGCATGCAGTATTCAAGGTGAGAGCATTCCATTAATTTATATAATGGCATTATAATATTTTCTGTTTTATTATCTATCACTTTCCTAATAGTTCCTAACATTTTGTTAGCTTTTTTGACCGTTTCTGTACATCAGCAAATGTTTTCAGAGAAATGTCCACAATGACTGCAAGATCTCTTTCTTGACTGGTAACAGCTAATTTAAACCACATCATTTTGTATGTGTAGTTGGGGTTATGTTTTCCAGTGTGCATTATTTACATTTATCAACATTGAATTTCGTCTGCCATTTTGTTGACAAGTCACCCAGTTTTGTGAGATCCCTTTGTAACACTTTGCAGTGTGCTTTGGACTTAATTACCTTCCCTCTTATTCTGTGATAGCTTATTTTGCTTAAGAGCTTTTGGTGAGGGATTTTGCTTTCTGAAAGTCCAAGTACAGGCTGCCCCCAACTTGTTACATGATCGGTTATTGGGATAGCATTGCAAGTTGGGGGCGTCATAACTTGAGCTCACATTTATGACAGGTGTTGTGCGCCATCGTAAATGTGGGGCCGAGGACGTAAATCGGGGGATTTCGGCCCCTTCTGCACTTAGGAAAAGGTCGTAAGTGCAGGGGGTCGTAAATTGGGCCATCTTAAAGTGGGGGCCTCCTGTACACTAATGTTCACTGGATCACCCATGTCTACCTTGGTTGTTGATCACTTCAAAAGATGAGTGGGAAAAGAAGAATGTGATAAAATTTAAAGAGCAATGACATGGGCATTGATCCATTCGTTTATAAAGAATTACAAGGTGGATATTGTTTCCTTTTTTTGATTGGGCCTTTGCACCAAGTTCAGCAGTCTGTCATGACACATTATCACCTTCCTTATCTTTCTTTCTGTCCATGATACCTAGCACTTATAGAGCACATTTCATCTACTGCTGTCTCACAGTTCTTTTTAACATTTTGGGTGAGAATCTGTGCTGCTCCTCTAACAGACACAGTATACTTCTCACAGCCTAGCTTGGTCTGAAGTGGTTTTAAACTTCACAATCCAGCGTGGCTTCACAACCCCTGGTGTAATGTAGACTGCCTCAGAAGCCTAAAATATGACAGTCTCCCTTAACAACTCTCTGGGCCGCAGTGCTGCCCATAATCTCCGTGTGTTAAATTGCAACCCCTGACAAATCCATCCCAACTCCAGGGTTTTGCGGAGTGGGAGGGTCCTCAGAAGGCAGCCTTATGACTGACTTCCTCTGATCCTGTGCCAGGGATATGCTACCCTGGCCAAACAAAAGGCTTTTAGAGCCTCTTTACATTTTTCTGACGATTTTACCCAGTATAAAGGACCAGAGCATGGGGTGAGGATCTCACCCACTGTCATTTTGAAAATATCTTTCTGGAGAGGTGACACACAATGAGCTTCCTTCTCAGGGGAAGCTTTGACTCCAAATCTTCCAGATGTCCTAGCTCTGTGAATGTTCCTAAATAGTTTAAATTTGGCAGTGTTTAAGAATTGTTATGGTCTTTGTCATGTCTTTCAATACATATGAATTTAGCCTCACTACTTCCCTGCAAGGTACAAAAGTGTTAACCAGCTTCATTTTATAATTTGGGAAGCTGAGATGCAGAGTGGCTAAGTGTCTTGCTAAAAGGCGCACACAGAATTCTGGGAAAGAGCCAGGAATATGATGACTATCTCAGCTCCCAATCCTGTGTCTTGGCCACAAGACCACCCTTTCTCCATCTTGATGTTGATGTTACATCACCAGTATAGTTCAGTTTGAAAGGTCAGATAGAGCAGTAGCCATCAATCTGTAACATCTAAGGATTCAAGTGACTTGTGTGTGTGTGTGTGTGTGTGTGTGTGTGTGTGTGTGTGTGTGTGTGTGTGTGTGTGTGTGTGTGTGTGTGTGTGTGAGAGAGAGAGAGAGAGAGAGAGAGAGAGAGAGAGAGAGAGAGAGAGAGAGAGAGAGCGGAACAAGGCTTACATTCCTAATGTGTCATTTAACCCTCATATTCAAGTTGCTTGATTCTTGAATTTTATATTTTCAGGTGATTTTTGTCTACAGTGCTGATACATATAATTACATAATGTTTTATGGCTCTCATAAGCATGAAGTGTACCAAATACTATGTCTAAGGTAAGTTAATTAACATTCTTTTTGTAATCCCTCCCTAAAAACATTGTACACTTCTAGAGAAATACTCAGTATCTAATTGTGTGTCTATGTCCAAGGCACAGTCTTAAGTTAGGGATTCGGGGAGAACTCTGGGAGAAAATCTCTCCTAGAGCTCCCCAGTGCATGCACAGGGACTCATACTTCACCAGTTCTTAACATAGTGGTGTGTGCTTCCTTTTCTGTAGCTGGCCAACTCTGCAGAGCAGTGGGAGTCATAACCCCTCTTTCTCCTTCTTATGGGGCTGGTTCTCTCCCTTGAATACAGTGACTGCAGTTCTGTCTGCAACATCTAAGGAAGGACTCTTGTGTGCCACCCTTCACAGCCCCTTTGGCCCTCCTGCAGACATGCAAGGCTAGGCTTTCTTTCTAGCCTGTATTATTAGGAATTATATATGCTTATAGTAATTTTATGAGCTTCCCCCTCATTTCCATATTCCTTCATTGGCATTTGAGTCATTGTTCTAATGCTTGTAAGTGACAAAAATCTGTATGAGTGACAAAACATAAATAATTGTATGAATTATTTCACATTTTTTTTGGCTTTTCCTCTGTGTTTGTTCTACAGATCAGCATTCTGAAACTGAGATGAAGTAAAGTCTAAATTGACAGGTAGTCCTTACTCATACAAATAATCCCATTGACTTTAGTGGGACTTTCTTGTGTGAGAAAGGTTTAAAAGGTGAGACCCTGGAACAATTAATAGATTTTTACATAAAAACATTGCCAAAAATTTGTATTTAGTCAACAGTACATGAGGACTGTAACAGGCAATCAAACAATAGCATACAATGCATTTCTTTGGTTGAAATTAGTGATTTTAGTAAGAAAAGGTTGTTCACATGCCTGTAACATTCAATCAGAAATAGGCACAGTAAAAGTTAAGACTCATGTCAGACAGTAAGCTTAATTACTGATTATTGAATATTCTGAGTTTTGCCAGTTTGTCTTAAAAGTGTAGTGTTTTTAAAGTTTTCTCATTTATATTTCTTTTTAAAGTCTTTTGTGCAAGGTGAAAAATGTATATGATATACTTTTTGAATTTTCCTCATTTGCATTTATCTTTTATAATACAATTAACTGCTTCTGCCATGTTGGAATGGCTACTTTGTGATCTTTATTATGTGCATATTTGTAAGCTGTGTTAAGTGTGTGTTTATACATTTTTTTAAAAAAGTGCATTATTTAATACCCTGCAATTGCTAATAGCATGCACATTATACATGTACATCGATATGCCATACTGTACAGTAACATAATGTGCAGTATTAAGAACCACTCTATGTATATAATAGAAAATCTTATTAAAAGTAATTATATATGTCTGTATAGTATCTGGTGTTAGTACTCTTCCTCTCTAATTGCCTACTAATGGTTTATCTACCTCTTTTGACTGTCCAGTCTATAGGTGCTTATAGACTATTTGTTTTTCCTGTTACATTCCAGCTCAGCTTTTCCCTTGATATTTTTATACCAACTGCCTCTTCTTGTCCCCCCCCCACCATTTTTTTTCTTCTCTCTCCCCACTTCCTTCTCCCCTATTTATTTTAGTTCTGGACATCCAACACTCTGATCATCTGAAGAAGTGGGCTGAGCCCACGAAAGCTCATGATACCATGTACATGTTTTGTTAGTCTTTAAAGTGCTACCAGACCATTTGTTGTTTTTTAAATTTATATATGTGTAGTTAATCTTGCCAGTTTTACTTACTTTTATTTTGAAAATGCTAACTATATGATTGTGTTATGTGTCATTAATGCAGGACTAAAAATGTGTACTGGATACTTATTGGTACCAGTCAGTACCAATTGGTAGATTGGTACTAAATCAAAAATCAGAAAGTAAATATGAAAGATGGGGACAGGGAAGAAGGGATGAAAGATGGGACTCACTGATGTAGCTGGGTATTGGAAATGAGAGGGTGTAGAGAGTCATACAAAGATGCTTTATATAGTCGCCAGTCAATAGGAATAATAAGTTTCATCCCTTTATAGCTTCTGGAGGGGAAAAGGGAAGTTTTTGTCCCTTCTCTACTTTTCCAGAGCATTGTGGCTTGATTATTGGATCTGTGATACTTTACTTCTCCCTCAGCCTTCATTTCCTCTGTCCCTTATTCCCTTACCCCATGAATAATTATAGAATCTCATTCTGCTGTTAATAGTTTTGACACGCCAATATGTTATTGACTATGTTACAGACAATTCACAGTTAGTCATAAGACTTTGAACTGCAGAAGTTCAACTCTGCAGAGCCTTGTTAATTTCACTTTGCTATTATTTGACAGAGTGATGAGCAGTGGCATAGGTATTGGAATTGTCTGCCTGCAGATCCAGCAGGACACACTGCATCAGTTAACTCTGCTAATGTGAACTAATGGGAATATTCACAACCTAGAGAACAGAAATTTACTTTATTTTAAAATGAAAGCTGTACATACAAATGGCTTAAGTTCTTCTGCTCACCTGAGAGAATTTTTTTACTCTCATCTGGAAAGTGGATGAGTAGATTTTCCTAGCACTGCATTAGTAACAATAATAGACTACATTTATTATGTCAGTAAACAAAACTAAGATATAGAAATAACCTGATTTAAGTTTTGTTTCAAAATTTAGATATATAGTCTGTCCAATTTAAAATACAAAAATCACATTGTTGAAAAAAATGTGCTACCTAATACCTAAAATTAAAGAAATTGATTCTTTAAAGAGATAAATGTGTTTTTATGTGTCAGATGCCCCAAACAGTAAGGAGTGGAGGAGCATTCAACAAATAATTAAATTTAGCAAATATTTTCTTCCCTATTTCAGGTATCCTGAAATTGCATGGACTAATGTAAAATCACGGCTACCACTGAATCCTGCTAGAGCCTGGAGCTGATGCATAAGGGCTCAAGTACATGACTTTCATTATATGTCATGATTGTGTACTTTTTTTGCAAGCCATATTGTTAAATAATAATAATTCCTGCCACTCACTGGCACAACTCTTGACCAGAATCACAGTAGCTATGATGTTGCTGCAGATCAGCAGACCACTGACACAAATTTTAGGAGTCTAAAAAGGGGAAGGGTAGGAGAGGTTAATTTGAGATTAGTCATGTGCTGAATGTTCCATTTATGTTTATTTAACTAATTTCCACAAGAAAAAAAGTACTCTTAACAAATAAAGTTGGTATTTTTTTTTAGAAAAAATCACCAGAGTATTATCTTGCATGAACTACAAACATTTTATATGTAAACATAAAAGTAATTAATAATTACACACACTGTACATATGGAAATGTATATTTGAGTTGCTTTATGAATTAACACAGTTTGGCTTTCTTTTGTGTATACATCACAGGCCTGATTCTAAATTTGAGTGTATTTTTTTACATTTAAAACAAATGAGACTATTTATGAGAGTAAGGATCTATATGTGTAATACAGAAAGTATGCATATTTACTAAACACTAGTGCCTTCACACAAACTATTTTTTGTTGACATTTGTTTATTTTCTCTGGGAGAATGACAGATCTGCAACACAACATAATACCAATCCAAAGGCCAGAGTTTCAGAGCAGACTGGATTTCAGGTAAATAGAAACTGATTCCATAATGACAGTGATGGCCACACACTTCCTGTTTCAGCTTTTGAAAGACCTCCCCATCAGCTAACTCATTAAACCACTTCTTGTTTCCAGACACTGACAACTTTGGAGTTTACTTTACACTGTTACCATTCAGACTACTTACAAGGACAGAATTAACTGTTTTAGTCCCAGATTTTCTGCTGCACCAAAACTCATGTAGCAGAATTGGGGAACCATTCAGTAGCTAATTATAAATAGCTCTCTCTGCCCAGCTCTGTCTCTGGCACAAGTTAGAGCACCTTAGGGGCAGCTCTAATTTATCTAAGCTGACACTGATCCCCAGTGGACTGTCCACTGTCTATCAGCTGAAGAAAGCAGGAGTGCAGTGATCTTTAGGCATAGTTCCTAAAACTGTGTTGTAAAAGTAGCCTATAATGGCTCTTTGCTGCTGGGACTTACTCACATCAAGGGAATCCTCAGCCAGTGAGATAAGGGGCAGCAGCGTTCATCATTGTGTCCTCATAGACTCATAGACTTTAAGGTCAGAAGGGACCATTATGATCATCTAGTCTGACCCCCTGCACAATGCAGGCCACAGAATCTCACCCACCCACTCCTAGAATAATCCTCTCACGTATATCTCAAATATTGAAGCCTTCAAATAGTTTGAAGACCCCAAGATGCAGAGAATCCTCCAGCTGTGATGTGTCCTAATTCTCACCTGTTATTATCTAAAATCAGAAATTATAAAAGCCTTGGGAAAGTGCACATAAGCCTTCTTATGAAGTTATTTTAAAAAGAAAATAACAATAATTTATCTAATTAAGTACATGCTGAAAAACATAGTTAAGTTTGTGTAGTGTCATTGATAGCATATTACTATTATCAATATACCATAATCTGAAAAGTTATATGTACTCCTGTTCAGTAAAACATTTTGAACCAACAAATCTTATGAAAATGTAACCTCACTAAGAATATCTAATATTTGAAATCCTAAATGTGAAATGCTTGCTTTCTTGTCTAGAGGAAATAGAGCAAAGATACAATATAACAGAGAGAGCTAGCAGGACAAAGGAGATATTATTGACTCATTCCAGAGTGCCAATTTAACAGCTCAAACTTAGTTTCCTTTTTACTTTTGTAACAGTAGGAAACTCAAAGCTTTTCTGTTTATTTTTGGAGCAAATAGAAACACCCAGTCTTCAAAAAGTAATGCACTACTTTGAAGAAACTAAAACCATCAACAAGTTAAAAACTATGCACCACTTAACTGAAGTCCATGATTCTTACAGTTCCCATTGGGTAAATGTTTATTATTTAGTTGTATTTTAGCTTACTGTGCTAGAGGAAAAAAAGTCCCCCCCCCTCCAAATATCACTGTCTGTAAAACACTTTTTGTTGTTTTTAGTGTGATATGGATTTATTGACTTTGCAGTGGGTAAGTACTACTTCAGTATTTTGACAAATTTAATAAATGAAAACATCTTAAGTATATACTGCAATATTTTGGTAATCTTGTTATGTTAAAATGATAAAATATGAACAAATTATATAGGATGTAAGATTTTATTTTTGGACACTGTTCAGACATGCTTTTCTATTATTTTAAATGTTTATTTTATTCATGGATTAACTTTTGAATCTAAGGTGTATCATTTATTGTCCTCTGGTCATGAACCTACTATAACTGGTCAGTAAATGTCATTGTTCCTATCATTTGTATAATAATACATTATCAAAAACATATTCCTAGAAATTTTGCAACACTAGGATGGTTTTCTGTGTGTTCTACCTTGTTCATATAAAATATTTGAGACCGCAGGTGTAGTTGTTCTGTGTCCAGAAATAAAACTTAAATATCTTATGACAAATTACTTCCTGAACATACAGTATGTGTTTAAATCCTCCTGTGTAAATTAATCATAATTAGATAAAGCACTCAAAAATTATATTAACTGTGATATTAAGGTAAACATTTCAAATGTTAGAAATCTAGTTTTACAGCAGAGCTACTTTACAGTAAGCAATACTTTTAAATCCGGAGGTAAAACAAATGGATTTTGTACTTGTTTATTACTAATTCTTGAACTGTAGCAGTACACCTTCTGGAGCCTTTGGAATTCACCTCCCGTGATTCATATTTCCTTTAACATATTACCAAAAGACAAACATGTTGAGAGCTATCAGAATATATAATAATTATTAAGATTTGTGCAAAGCCTGAATGGCTAGGTTTCTTTTTCTTCTTGTAACAGAAGTAAGCTAAACATGCCGAACTAGCATGTAATGAAAAGCTCCACTTATCTTAGATTTTGCTGTTTAGAATGTCTGAAATTAGATCATTTAAAAATCATGTTCCAGACTACGAAAATGCAGAAAAACAAAGCCCTGTTAGAAACATCTCCTCCCCCCATTTCCATAAATACAGAAGAGCGTCGGTGTGACTGTCAAAAGTTTGCTTATCGATTTGAGAGCAGAACCGCACCCTTGTTGAAAAACAAACAAACCAGCCTACAGTATTGTACAAGAATGACCCTAAAGACTGTTACATTTAGTGGTTTGGACTATACAGTAGCATACTAGAATTCTTTCCTTATGGTGATGGCTGCTATTTAATAAACGATGTAGGTTTTATGGGTAGCACGTCCCTTCAGAGCTGTATTGTCCGACTATTGCTTCTGCCAAACTGTTGCCGCTCAGTTACTGGGTATTGGGGGCCATGTAATGGAGACAGATGGAAGGTGGGAAACGATAAATTGACCCAGCAATTCGAGAGGCTACTATCAGACTACAGGCTTTCGGTCCCTTGTCTTGCTTGTGCAAGACTGGCTGTGATGTGTCTGTCCCCTCCCTCGCTGAACAAAATCTCTTGTAACTCCTGAATGTTATTGCACAATGGGAGGAGGCTCCTTCTCAATAGGGTTGGTCAGTGTCTCCTCCCTCTTTCACCCGCCCTCCTGCTGGCTCCCTGGTAGGAAGTGAGGATCACTGGGCACTTTCCTCTTGGGTTGCTGTGGAAGCCTGAGCCCTCATCGTCCCTTCACACTGCAGAGCAGTTTCCTCCAGGATCCAGGGGAGGGAAAAAAGGTGGGAGGGAGCCAGCGGAAGGGCCCGCCGCCTGCTGTTGTCAGGGTGGCGGTGACTTCATTCTTTTCTTAATATAGAGTCGGTTGTCAGGCTCTGGACAGAGCCGGGCTGGAGGGACTGGTTGTCAATCACATGACGTCACAATACGCCTATGTGAGCACTGTAAACACTAGGTTCTGGTCATTATAACGCTATGTATGAGTGCGCGCGAGTATGGACTGCTCGTTCTCTCTGTGTGCCTGGGACCTTCTCAAACACAATGCTCCCTTCCCTTCCGCTTTCTGTGAGAGCCAGACCAGGTCTCTATGGTCTCTCACCGTCCATAGCTCAAAAGGTAACATCATTGGAAGGGGAGGGGGGGTGATGTAATTCTCTCCCTGGCCAGTAGCTGCCTACGCTTGCACCGATCCCCTAGTTACTGACGGGCAGGGGGGAGGGGAATATCAGCATAATATGAGCTGCCCCCAATGTGCCGTGCAGATTGGAGAAGGCTGATATCCCAGTCGAGCACAAATGCACTCCCTTTAATCTTGAGTGATTGTGAAGAGGTGAAACGGTGGAAGATCCTCTCTGTCTCCAGTTCCGGCAGGAGATTGGGTACAGCCCAGCACACGGCGTGTGTGCAGTAAACACGCCGATGTGCTCTGGCGGTAAACAAATCTAATAGCCTGTCTAAGACAGCAACTTGCTTCAGGCAGCTCCCCCTCACACGCTCATACCCACACACTTCCCTTCTAACAAAAGCCTGTTTAATATTGGTTAGTGCGTCAGCTTTTGTTCTGCAAGCGGCAGTAAGTATTCCTATTTTTATAACCTATTGTAATACATAATGTGACCGTTGATATCCCGACAAACCCAGCTCCTCACCACACATACACACACCCTCTAGAGTAAGAGACCCACGTACACTCACACGCCCCTATAGTTCAGTGACACAACCCCAAAATACCCTCTTCAATTCCTCTCTATCCCTCTGCCTTTGCAATGTGGTAGATAGAAGAGCAGGAATCCCCCCACCCCCAAAGGAAATACTGAATTGCACTTACTGATCCGTCAGAGGAGGAAAAACACCCTTCTCACTGTAAAGCAAAATAGCCAGTTGCAGGACGCTGCCAGTATTAGGGGAAAGCGAAGAAAAAAAATCTTCCAATAGCGAGATCCCCCCCCCCCCCCCCCCCCCCCCCCCCCCAGATCCGGCTGTTTAACCAGAAAAAAAAATAAAAATAACAACTCCCCCGTTGCCCTTTTTGTGCAGTTTCAGCAAAGCTGCAAGGAAGTTGGTCCTTTTGTTCCACTATTTATAGATTGCGTCAACATTGCGAAAAGGAGAAGGCGGAGCAGTGGCACTTACTCCTCCGAGAGAGAGGGAGAAAAACCCAGCACACACGCGACCTTAAGTACACAACACTGCGACCTCCTCCTCTCCTCCTCCTCCACCACCCCACTGAGCAGCGCCAGAGATCAGATTCAATCACGTGTCTGAGGAAAGCACCAGCCTGCCCAGTGCCTGCTTAGTGCTGCCTTGCCATGCACAGCAGCAGCAGCGGCAGCAGAGAGAAGCCACTCTCCCCGTTCGCAGGGACTCTGGAGCTCACATACAGGTTGTGCTTTATATGTGTAGAGGAATGAATTTCCCTGCGTGTCACACACTGAACTAATACAAATACTCGTCACAGTGCCCACTGCTGCCACCATCTGTGTTCTCTTCCATTGCTCTTGTCGTGTATAAATAGTTGAATGCACTCGTCTGCTTTACTACAAAACAGTAAAGTGAATTTGTTACAACCCTATCATTGCAAATTCGCTGGAGATTAGCACGCAGGGAAGCAACATTGCTAAGAACCACAGTACAGGCTCTCTCTTCTCCGCAGATGTACCGAGAATGCTTGACAGTTCACTTTTCGTTCCTAGCGTGTAGGAGGGGAAGAGAGTACGTCAGAGCAGGTTCCTGGAGGGTTAATGGCAAAGCGTTTGCTGAGAGACTATTTAAACCTCCCATTTAAAGCTGATGTTGAATAAGTTACAATTCCCCTTCGCCATCCATGAAATGAAACTGCACTTTTCTGGCCTAAGGCCAGCGTCTCAGAACTAAAGGTAAACAAGGCATATTGCAAGAGGGCCTTCCCGTGAAACGAAATCAAATTGGCTTGTCTTGAAGTGTTCATCTTCTCAGTTTCCAACCGCTCGGTCCTCTCTTTCTGCTACACATTTAATTTTTCCACATTTGGACTAAAATAGTTTAGTAAAGCAGAGCAGTGAGCGGAGTGACTGACTCCAGGGTAAGTTGATATGGGTGAAGTCACGAGAGATAGGATCTTTCCGTGGGCTTAACTATGTTGTTAACAAGCTGAAAGAATATACGCTTTTACAGAGTTTCTTGCCCCCTGGCTCTTAGGGACCATAGAAGGGGATGGTTCCAGTGGTACCTTCTCTGCTTGAAAGTTTGCTGGTAAATCATGGAAAGGGGAGGCCGGGCACCGGACTTGTGTAGACCTGCTAAACGCTCCCTAATTTCTTACCTTGGGTCAGCAAGAAGCTGGTGTTGCCTCCTGTTACCTCTAAGAAACATTTATTACACTTCTGCGGGATTGGGAACCTTCTGTGTTTAGAAGGAGAAATCCTTTCAGCTAGCACCAAGCCCGTCTCTCTCTTTTTCTCTCTCTAATGAGCATATACTTATGCTCATTACAAAAAGGAATTGAAGGAGCAAAAGAGGCTAAACGATTTTGCGCTAATGAACCGAATGATGGGATTGTTCTTAAAAAATTGCAGTGGATATGCAGGGAGAGAAACTGCGTTTGAACAGAAAGTATGGACCGGGAGAGAATCCGAGTTTTTTTTCTTTCCCGTCGAGCGGTTCCTGCCCGGGTGATTTCCTGTTGTTTATGTTACATCACAATTGATTCTTTTCCTAATATTATTTTTAAAATAGTCAGTTTGAACCCACACCCCTCGTGCGCCCACGCTCATCTTAATGCAAAGTGGCTGGGGGGGCGGGGGGAGAGAGGAAATCTGCACTGTGCCTCATTTTTATAATCATAGAAAACTGAACGACAGTGAAATAAATACATATATTGTGGTTATTTTCTTATCTTGTACCCTGATCCTGGCTTATCTTCTTTACAGCTTTGCACTTGGGAATGAGAACTCCAGCTCCCTTCCTTGCTGCTGCTGCTACTTGTTTCCGCATCAGACGACAGTTTGCTCATCCTCGCTGAACTTTTCCATAGCACTATGGGTATTTTTTTCTGCTGTGCTATAGTTAGCCCCCCCCCCATAATTAAAATAAACCTGTCTGGAAATAGATAATGTTCGGTGTCGCTCACATGACCGATTTCCTTCAGTGTGTAAGGTGAAAGCCCCTGCAGAAAATGCAGGTTTTTTACATATTTTTTCATAACGTGTACAATTAATTCTATGAACACTTAATGATAGCAATAAAAAGCCAAACTAATGAGTAAACGATGAATAAGCATGCTTGGTAAGACTCCAGAATTGGATGTAGTTAGGATATATCACTTAATGCTTTTCTAAAAATGCTCGACAAAAAGGATTGTGAGTCATTGGAATAGCTTTTTAAAATACCCTTTTAGGAGAAATGAAATGGATTGTTGTGACTGAATGGACAGAGGATAAAAGCAAAAGGTTAAATAAACCGTTGAATAGCAAAAAGCAAGCATGCAAGCTAGTCTCCAAACCCTGGCTTACAAACCCAGGGTAATTGCCCACATGCAAGTTGAATTTGAGTAAAAAGCATTGCCTTGAGAAATCTCACAGCAGCGCCTTAGGAGTCTTTAAAGAAAAGCTTAATGTTTTCGAATTTAGATACCTTTAGGAAACTTCTTGTGACCTACATTGCTGTTCTGAGTCAGCAGAGAGAAGCCAGCTTGCAAACTTGTACACGCTCCAATTCTTGCCGTCAGCAACGGATCTTTTGGGTGGAGCTCTATTCGACAGTTTCTGTACTGTAGGCACTTTATTTGGTGGTTGCTCGTCCCGTGTTTACAAATAAACAAAGGTGTATGGAGAGACAAGGTGAGTGAGATAATCTCTTTTACTGGAGCAAGCTTTCCAGTTTTGAAGGAGAGACCTGAAGAAGAGCTCTGTGGAGCTGGAAAGTCGTTCGCTCGCTCTCCAGCAGAAGTTGGTCCAATAAAAGACATTACCTCATCCACTTTATCTATCTGATATCCTGGGACCAGCAGGGCAACAACGCTGCATACAAAGTTACATTAGTTTCTCGTCTCATGTCTAGCATTGTCAAAATCGCCTCCATAATGGGCGGGTTTTAGTACAGTCAAAATAGATGCATTTTAAGGTTATTTTAATAGCTACTTTATTAGTAAAAAGCTGATTAAGCCAATATAACTTTTTCTCCAAGTTTAGAAGGAGGTAATTGAAAGAATGACACTTCATTTTCAGAAGGGCTCCGGATTACTTAGCTGATCAGAAAATGGATGTTATGTATGTAAAGCTATTACATGATACATATGGTTTTCTTAATGCCATAGAGAGTGTGTGAAGTTCACAACCAAAAGTTCTTATTTGCCGTATTGTTGTCTGTATCCTTTGTATAATGTACTTTAATACGGGCTTTGGAAGAGCTATATACCAAATGTCGATGTCCTTAATCAGGGTTCATATTTTAAGTGAAGTTGGACATAGTTAAATAGGTTGTATGCTGGACACACAGCTGTACACTAAGGAAGCGAGAAGACACGTTTTAACAGTTTGATCAGTGATCAGTGCATATAACACTACACCTGCACTCGTGCCAAGTTAGTTGTCCAGGGAAATCAGTCAGACTCCGTGTCCATTTATACTCAAAAGCCCAAAAGGAGTTCAGATGAAATTCCTGGGAAACTCCGCCTTTTGGAAAGAAAGCTTTTCTGTGTTTTTGTTTGTTTCTTTTGAATCAAGTCATTAGCAAGAGCAGTCAAACAGAAATGCCAAAATTCACGTTTTAAACGTATGGATTCTAAAAAGAGATTTACTATGGCTGATCACCAGTTTGTAGTGTTCCTTTGTTTACCTCTTTTTGCAAGCTCTTATAATTTTCTTGGCAAAAACCAAACACATTAAGTAAAAATATCAGATTTCAGAATCAGTCAAGTAGATCAAATCCAATTTCCTTCTATTGAGATTCGGGACCTTTCTTTTCTTAAAAAAATACTTCTAGAATAACGATGTTTATTTGAAAAGCTTCAGAAGGATAGCTGAGTTAGTCTGAAACAGGAAAAACTTAAAAAACAACAAATAGTCTAGTAGCACCTTAAAGACTAACAAAACATGAATCATGAGCTTTCGTGGGCACAACCCACTTCTTCAGATGCCCACGAAAGCTCATGATATATGTTTTGTTAGTCTTTAAGGTGCTACTAGACTATTTGATGTTTATTTGATTAGGCACTGTTTACTAATAGCTTTTAACAGCTCACTTTTTCCCTGAAATGGTTACATTTCAGTCTTGCTTCTTAGTATGAAATCAGCGAGATTTCTACATCACGATTGAAATCCACCTTCTATTCACCTATAACTGAAACAAGAACAGAAAACGTAAATGATATGTTCTAAAGAGAAGGGAGGAGAGGAACCAATATATTTTTACAGTGAAATGGCGTGTATCCAAGCAGTGTTTCTTAGCTCATGCTTTGTGAGACTATAACCTAAAATAGGACAATTTTCACCACTCTTACCCTTCTATGTCTGGATCATACTAGTTTAGTGACTTTCACTAAACAGAGGACATTTAAATCGCTGTAAACTTTTAAAAGTAAAAATATCCCCTGATCCGGAGAGAAATTGTTAGTAGCCTCAATTAAAAATCTATCCTGTTCTTTCTAAATGTCCAGTACAGCTGAGAGGGTTTTGTGAGTACGGTTCGTTCGTAGAAGAGGATCGGATATATTTAAAGAGGAAAGGATGGGTAATAAGTGGGTGTTTTCGTTATGTCTTGCAACATAATCTGACACCCGGTGGCTGTGTCTAAACCGAAACAGATATTATTCTGAATCAATTCCCGAGAGTTTTACTTAATAGAGGTTGGAGTTTTCCGGGAGTCCTGAAGTTTCCTCTGTTATTCCAACCCCTTAAAGCTCCACTAGGCAGCTGGGGCAGGGGAAATAAAGCCTCGCACCTACTTCGCGATTCCAAAGCGTCGAAAGGGTTACGGAGTCCCGAATGGGGCGCGTATTAGGGTAGCTGGAAAAAACGAATCGCTTCCAAGACATCCTTTTAGTCAGTACGAAAAAAAGAGTATTGAAAAACGTGGTTTGGGGAAACCTGCAGAGAAAATGGACAGTCTGCGCTTCAGGGCTCAGTCCTCACCGTGAAGCTGAAGGAATCAGCAACTTCCAATTAATACGATTCTACCCGAGATGATTTTGTCTGTGGGCTTCTGCTGTTCCTACAGCTGCATAATTTCATATTTTTTTTAATCACCACACACATCAAGTATGCCCGACCAGATTTTTAAGGACTGGATGATTTGTATGAATTAACTGGGATCTCTGGAAGCTTTAGTTTCACTCGTGTGCTTGATAATATTCCGGTTATCAGCAAAGTACGTGGGTAAATGCTAAGAATCTTAAGTTAGTTGTTCATTGTGATATTGTAGAAATGAAAACATACAGTAATGAAGTAAAGCTTTTATTACATTTTAGGGTAACACATGACATAAAATAAAGTTTCTAAGAAGGTAAATACAAGGAACTAAACTGTCTCGGAGCAAAACCGTCTTAAACAAAGGAGGAAAACACTCTGCACACGCAATTACAAAATGTGATCTGGGCGAGTCTCTTAAGTCAATTAGCAGGGGTTTGAAAATGTGCTTTTCACTATATACTGAATTAAGCATATATTATTCGTAAGAAATGAAATAAAATACTTTGGATTTGGTCAGCATCTCTCGTGTTGTTGGGATGTGTGTGTCTATAATCCGTAACCCGTTCTTATTTTGGAACATTCGCCACAACACTCAAACAGGGATGTGATTTTAAAAAATATATCGTTTTAATAATTAGCCACATTGGAGGGGGGCAACTTTTGACTGAAGCAGTGGCTCTCAAACCTTTCCAGATTACTGTACCCATATCAGGAGTCTGATTTATCTATCCCCAAGATTCAGCTCACTTAAAAACTACTTGCTTGCAAAATCAGACATAAACCCATCCACTGTCATAGAACGTTATTAGAAAAAATGCTGTCTGTCTCATGTTCACCGTATAATTATAAAATCAAATTGAATGTAACTATTGTAATAGTGCTTTTTACGTATTTTGATGTAAAACTAGGCAAATATCTAGAGGAGCTGATGTACCCCCGGAAGACCTCTGTGTGCCCCCAGGGATATATGCCCAGAAGAACTAGTAATACAATATGTTTAATGCTTATTTACAGACGGAAATATTGTTTGTCTCCTCTTTTTGGTTCTCCCTGTCAAAATATTGACTGCTGAGATCAACTAAATATCTGTTTGATGGACAACTTGTTTGAAAGAAGGTAAAAATGCAAATTATCCTGTTGATGTCAGATTTCTTAGCATTCTCTTTTTTGGAGGTACTTTTACTTGAAAATGTCACGGAAGCTATAGTTTGGGTTGTATTTTTCACGAGAATCGCAGGGTAGCTGGCTTCCTGTTCCTATCATATTAAATCTTGCCTATATTTGCATATAGAATTCACATGGCTCTTTATGCTGACTCATTTGTATAGATAGATTTATGTTATGTTTCTTTAGTGGCATAATTATATTAATATTCTTTTGGTAATTACTAAATAAATAATTTGGGCTCCAATGCAAAGGTGAGCACAGTACCGCCTGGCGGTATGACTGAGGTTTTCGGTGCCCTTCTCATTGTACAACAAATTATATTTTATTTTGGTTTATGCCAGTTATCTCACTCAATAAAAGAGAGTCAGTAACTGAGTCTCTGATTCGGATTCAGGGGCTTGAAGCCACATTCTTCGAAGGGATTTTGGGGTGCACGCGGAATACATAATATGTCCCCATATGGTAAACAGTTCACAATACCGGGTGCCTCCCTGTTCTCTTCTTTTCCCCTCTCTTGGCACATCAACAGGTACTTAACATTTAATATAAGGTACAAAATTACCTCACATTTTAACATGTCAAGCACTACAATTAAAAAAAAAGTTCAAAGAATCAGAAAAAAACCCATCATTGTAAAAAAAAAAGCGCTCCTGCTTTTATTGTAAAGAATAAATAGACATTCTGGAATAGATGTACAGATGTGTGATGTCTATATAAACAGGACACCAAGTACTTAACTATTTGATTTCCTAGTGACTTCAACAATATAACGCCTGCAAGATTGGTGCAAAGAAGGTATAGTGAAAATGAAGTATTTTTACATTAAAAGTACTTCAGCAAATGACACGGACTCAAGAACTTTGTGGGCAAAGAGTGTGTCCAAGACTGTTTCCGATTTAGATTTTAGCTTCTGGAATATGAACAATTATTGTCCAAAATGCAGAAAAGAATACCAAGACAGAAATTATGACACCAACTCGGAAATAAACTTGTAACTTGCTGAAAAATAAGTGAAACTTTCAACATCTAGTAGCTAACTGAAATAACTGTGTTTTTTCTCTTGCAACACTAAAACTGAAATATGTGTTTTTGACATTTCAGACTTTCATTTTGATAGGTCGTTCTTAGAGAGCCAGAAATTTGTCATAGAAGTATCTCTTTCCCTTAAAGCATGAATTAATACTGACGGTGCACCTGCATTCATTGTATTGGTCTGCTGGTGGCTTTGTTTAATAACAGAAAATTGGTTTGCAGTGCGCGCCAAGTACATTTCTTCAACTCTTGCCGGCTCGGATACCCAGTTGAGATGGAAAGTGATAGGCTGTATTTGTCCTACAACATTGGGGGGGATAGGGCGGGCATCACGTAGGTTTTTGGTTATTTAGTTGTGTTTCCATTAATAAGGAGTACGGAAGAGGAGGTCTAAAAATGAAGCGCTTGTCCGAAGCTCATCTTTTGCACTGAATATTGCTCTGCCTAGATCTGAATTGTTATGGCCATTCGGAGTGAAAAATGGCCGTAACTGAAAGTCTCGCAACATTTACAGCTCAGCCCCACAGATAGCATTATCACTTCTGCAAAGTGGCAAATACTTCTCTCTAAATAACTAATGTTCGCTTCTTTTTTTTCACCCACGGCTTATCTGTATCCCGCAGACACCCTAACCAGTGAAACCAGTGGGCGTATAGCAGGCAGGCAGCGGCTGCTTTGAGACCGTCCTTTCTTCTTTTCCCTGTCCTCAGAATGCTGTAGTTAAAATGTTGATCCTTTGGTGATTCTTAAATTTAACATCTGCAGCGTCTAGTGGTCGGCATTTATAATAATACACCTCCTGACGGTCTTTCATCTCCTGCCTTTTATCTCCTGCCTTCGTAAGAAAAAAAGAAAATTGAAAAATAATTGGTGGTTAGCCATTTGATCAGACGTTGGAGCACCTAGAACACTTTGCGCTAACATTTAACTTTTTTGGGATAGAGAGGGGAGGCTAGCTGGAATTTCCCTATGAAGGATAACACTGTAAATATTATATTTGGATTGAAATGTGATGAAAAGTAATTTGTGGGTAAAATTCAGCAGATCTTTCTTTCTTTCTTTCTTATTTGGAATGTGTCACACGGCCGTGGGTTTTTCAGTGGTCGGATTGTTTAGTTAACCCTTCCGGTTGCAGCTGCATAGCTATTGAAAGTTGCCGATGTGTTTGGCTGAACTTTGAGAGGGTCGGGGCTGGGCGGATTGTGTCCAGCCGAAAATCCTCAGTATGCATTTGAAAGATCTGATGTGACTGCGGAAGAGGAGTTGTGCTTTGCGGAGATACCGAGACAATCAGTAAGATCCGAAAGGTGAGCACGCCAGTGTGAAGCCGCCTCAGAAGTGTTGACAACCATTTCACCGAAAAGCCCCACTGGAGAGACCCGCGCTTAACACATTTCTGCATCTGCAAATCCGAAGCGAACAGAACAGCTGTGAGGAAGACAAGAGTAAGGGAGAATAGTTTTGAAGTGACAACTGAAAAGAACCACTGTGTTAGAGGGTCTAACATCTCCCTATGCTCCCTATTTCTATGTTCCCTATTTCTTTCACTCCATAGGAGAGCTCATTATACGACCTCCCCCCTCCCGTAACTGGGATATGCAGAAGGCACGTGTAAGCACCCTATTTTCTCTCAGCGTTGCATCTGGGATCTGTTCAATAATACACCGAACATTTTACGAAAAGCACTGCTCTTACAACGTCAACGTGTGTCAGAAGGGGATCTGGTGATAATATGTGAGTGTTGGGATGTGGATGCCTTAACAGTGTTTCCTTGGTCAGCTCTACGGCTGTATGTGGTGAATAGACTGATATAAAATTAAAAGCATGGCACTTACTGTATTTTTTGGGTTTGGCTTTTCACAACTACCAGGAACCATTACAGAGCACCAAGATCTGGAGGGGTTACAATGACACCAGTGTAAGGGCCTGATCCAAAGCTCACTGGGATAGTTTTTCTATTGACTTCAACAAGTTTTGGATTAGATCCTAAATTCTGAGAACTTCCAGTGAAGTCCATGGATGTCTCATGTCTGGATTTATAGATGTCACCATACAGAATTGGGGAAAGGGAGGAAAGGAAAATAATATATGACATTCATTTAGCAGTTGATCTAAAAGAAGGAACCATTCTGATTAACAAGAAAGCTCTTTCCTTCTCTTCTAAATGCTAGGGTGAATGGTTTAATTTTGTGCCATGGGAATAAATAGAAAGGAATAGGCCCTATACTATTCCCTGTGTTTTATGCTCCAAATATAGTTCTCTGTATATAACTCCAAACACTGCCTTCTCCCCATGACCTGAATAGGTATACGTCAAAGATTTATGTAGTTGATTTTAAAACCATTGTTCCATAAATTAGGTCTAACATTTTGGTTGTGCTACCCATTGTCCAAACCTTGGTTATTTCCACTGCCTTATGTGTTTCTGATGGAGTTGTTGTGTAAATGCAAATAAACATGATCATCAGCTCCATCCCTACCCTGTTTTTAGAAATCCAGACTGAAAAATAGTTTTCAAGCAGCAACAGGAAGCTCTGTAAGAAAGCTGACTGGAAAGAGTATACAAAACCTCCAGGACAGAGTTCCTGCTAGAACTAAACTTTAGATTGTGGAGTTTGTTTTCCCTATAGGATCAACAGGATATTGAAATTTACAAATATCTTGCAGTGGTTCATTAATTAGAAATAGTAGCTCTTTATCTCTTATATTTAAGATATAATACTGTAATATTATGATATGGTTATGCTGCAGTATTTAAGATTAAGCTTGTGTATATACTGCAGAGATATTTTTATTTGAACGAAAGTCAATTTTTGCTTGAAGCATGATGTGAAATGTTCAATTTAAAGAACCTGAAGATAAAACAATAGCATCAACCATTCTGGTTATTCTCCAACTGCTCTGGATAACGTGTGTGGTTTCCTCCCTGGTTGGTTTTTTAACCGATCCTTCTGTTATAAAAATGTCAAACTACCACACCCATAATCTGTTAGCTTAAGTCTGTTTTTGGCTGCAGATTGCTTGGGTCCCTCTTCACTCATTGACATTATATGGAAGTTGAAACCTCTCATCTCACCAGGGCCATAACAAGGATGGTGCAAGTGCCAAGTGCATCATAATCAGATGTAATAAGAGTGTAATAAGTGAAAATAGTAAACTGCAAAAGTAAAGAGCGTGATGTGTGCTAACCTAAGGAAAGGGGGAGCATAATTAATATATTGCCCCAGATGCAAAAATTCTTAGTTATGGCTCTGCATCTCACCAGGTTGTGAGCTGAGCCTGATCAGAACACATGTGTACAGGGGTGAATCCTTTCATTAGTACCTTACATGAACAATTTCCTCTACAGTTCAGTGAAGACCTATTGTACAAATATCATTAGTCTATTTTTGCCATGACACAGCCAGCCCAGTTACATTTGTTGTAGGTGATACCTGGGCCACTATAATCTGGAAATTGAAGGACATGAGAGGTTCATAGGAAAAACAAATGATACCTTACACTTTTTTTTGACTATTTAGCATGGTACGTGCCTTTTAATTTTATAGATTTATAAGCTGATTTTACTCAATCACAGTCTGGTGAGCTGAGTGGTTTCCATCTTCCTGCAGACAATGCACATTGCTCACCTCTACTCAGAACCAGTGAAAATCAGGCCACTAGAGTGCAATTTTGTGACAATGGTGTTAGTAGCACAGTTCAATCTCTTCCTATAATATTGTGTTTAATGTAATAACTGGAGTGATAAAGCCTGTCAATATTCATCTCTTTAAATAAAATGATCACTAGTTTCTTTCCATTAGCACTTTTTTTTAGAGAGACTACATTTAATTTAGCCTCCCATATGAATTAAATGGATAAAATTCAACAATGACGTACATCCCGATACAATCCCATGGACAAAATTCGTCCATGATGAACTTGTATGGAGTTCAGCAGAGTTCCACTAGGGATGGATCTGGCTCAGTAGGATCCCCTGGGATTCAGCTCAGCAGTGAGTATTGCCCACTGTGTTTGTCTGGCTATGTCTACACTGCAGGGTTTTTGTGCAAGAAGTCTTTTGCAGAAGAGTTCTTGTGCAAAAATTTCTTGTGCAAAAGCATGTCCACACCTCAAAGCACATTGCTTTTGCGTAAGAGCGTCCACAGTGCATGGACACTTTTGCGCAAGAAAGCTTAGATGGCCATTCATACAATGGCCAGCAGAACACCTGTGCTTTTTCAGATAGGCTCTATTTGCACAAGAAACCCTTGTGGAGTGTCCTCACATGCCTTTTTGCGCAATAGCTGTAGCGCAAGAAGGAGTTATGCCTTGTAGAAGGAGGTTTACCTACACTGCAAAAAGCCATCTGTTCTGCCATTTTATTGTTGATTTACTTGCACAAAAGCGCGCTTAAGGTGTGGATGCTCTGCGGGTTTTTGCGCAAAAACCCTGCAGTGTAGTCGTAGTCTCTGTGTATATCAGGGTGTGTCTACACTGCAGGTCTTAACTTAAAATAAGCTATGCAAATTGAGCTACATCAATTGTGTATCTTATTTTGAAATAGCTTATTTCTAAATAGGGAGTGTCTACACAGCACTTATTTTGAAATAAAGCACTCTTCCTCCAACTTCCATTATTTCTCGTACAATGAGGGTCACACGAGTCAGAGTAAGTAGTCCTCCAGCTTGACAGTATTTTGACACTATTTGAAAATAACTGCCTGCTGTGTAGACACGGACTAAGTTATTTCAGAATAGCACTAGTTATTTCAAAATAGTATTGCAGTCTAGACGTACCCTCAGAATTGATATTTCCAAATTTGAATAAAAGCGTAATTTGTATCAGTTCTCTAACACAGAAAATGGCATATGACCATAAATTAATTGATGAACTGGTAGGAGTTCATAGAAGAGCAACCAAAATGATCAGTGGGTTGAAGGGATTGGTTTATGAAGGAACTTTAAGGGAATCTATATAGGATGGGTAAATGAAGATGAAGAGTTTGCATCTGTGAAGAGGCAATGAACCTGACATTTACAGCTACTGAAAGTTCTTCTTCAAGTAGTGTCCCCAAGGGTGCTCCACCGTAGTTGTCGGGCTTGTCCTGGCGCCGCAGATCGGAGATCTTTTCAGCAATAGTCCACCGAACTGTGCATGTGTGTCGGCCATCTTGCACTGTTTGCGCTGTTTTCTGATTACGCGTGGTCCGGCTCCCACCAGTTCCTCCTAACCGTCCTTGGGCACAGATGGAGAGAGCTCCCTCTCGCATTCAATCCTGTCAGGAATTGAGATAGAACACATCGTATATAGTTAATAGTTATTAGTTAGTTAGTAGTTCGTAGTTAGAGTTGCGTACTTTCGTTTAAAAAAACCCACCTTCAATACTACTTCTACCATGCCAGGCTCACCGGGTTTCAAGAAGTGCGGCACATGCTGCGAGCTGATGCACCTTATACATTCCTCTTGTATAAGGTGTCTGGGCGAGGGACATATCCCTCAGAAATGTCCCCATTGCTCTAAGCTCATAGCTCGAGCTAGGTGGGACAGGGAGATGAGGCTGAAAATGCTTCTTTTTGATAAGGCATTTCAGCCACCGCAGCCCGACTCCCCTTGCCCTTCCAAATCTCTGGCAGTCGCCAGATGTCGACCTTCTTCACCAAAGTCGACTCATACTAAAAGACCTTCTCCTTCTCACTCCCTACCTTCAATACAGGTTAGCAGCTGGGAAACAAGCTGGGTACTTTGGGTGCAGCTCCTATTTGCCGGCCCGATAAACAAAAACAAGCCCGAAGCATGTTGGCACCTAGTCTGGCACCGACAACACAGGTGGCACCACTATCTGTCATGGAAACCAGACCGGCACTGACCGCGGACCCAGCACCAATGACACAGACGGTGCCAGCAGCATCGCCCATAGCTGCACCAGTTCTTACAGCACTGGCCATGCCTGCACCGACACTTCAGCCAGCACCGGTGTGCCATCTAGCTTCTGCACTGTCATCACATAAGAGTGCACAGCCAGCACCGACACCCATGTCAACACTGGTGTCGTCATCGCGCCAACATTTTCCGGCACCGACTATAGCGCACCAGAAGACTCATAAGTTGCCTACCCCATCACCAAGCCTGGAGCACACTTCTTTTTCACCAGAACCACCTTCACCATCTCTGGCTCAATCAATTCATTCCGGGCACTTACCAGCATACCAATCTTCGAGACCGTGTCACTACTCACCGACTCGCACCTCCCTCTCTCCACGCACTGATACTCACCATTTTCTCCAGTGCACTCAAGGGGCAGATCCAGATCACCCAGATCTCCCACACTTTCCACCGGTTCCAGACACCATGACATACATGGAAGCAGACACTACCACAGATACTCCCCAAAATGTTATGACTGTCAATATAGGCACAGTTATCATGGCAGCCGTTACTCATATTCTCCGGAGTGTAGCTTAAGGAGATTGCCCTCCTATCAGCAAACTCAGACCACATACAATAAAACCAATTCTCCCACCCCCTTGATAGTGAGACCACCCACCCCCATAGGGAACGAGCCGACAATTACACATCAATCAGAACCGGAAGGGGGCAGCTGTTGGATTGAGAAGAGCCACAAAACCATTCTCCTGAAGGTATTTCATCGTCCTCACCCAATGACACAGTATCCCCTGGAGATTCATCACCTACTGATGATCTTCAGCAATTCCAGAAGCTGTTCAAAAAAGTCACTGACAGCCAAGAGGTACAACTGTCAGAAGTTCAGCAAAAGCAACATCATTGGCTGAGAAATCTACAGCCATCACAGAGGACAAAGGTGGCATTACCACTCAATGATGCAATCAGGGTACGTCTACACTTGCTCCCTAGTTCATGGCTAATGAAGCCTTATACCAGCCATCTGGACCCCAGCAGGGACCAATTTAATGCCCACCTGAACCGGACCAGGATTCAAGTGGAGTGTGCCTTTGGCCACCTCAAGGCATGGTTCAGGTGCCTCCTGAACCACCTGGACACGGGGGAGCACAACATCCCCGAGGAGGTGTCAGCATGTTGTGTCCTCCACAATATTGTGGAGAGGAAGGGGGAGGCCTTCCTCCCAGGATGGGGAGCAGACGCCGGTCGTGAGGAGAGACCCTTCAAGCAGCCGTGGACAGCTGCCATCCGCCAGGCCCTCAGACTGGGGTGCGCATCCAGGAGGCCCTGAGGGAGAGTCTCTCAAGCACCCCAGTAACTCTCTTCAGGGCCTTCCCCCTAGGGGCCTCTGGCTTGCTGCACTATTCCTTCCCCACCACAACCCCTCCCTGACCTCTCAATAAAGACACCTGTTTGGTTTTGAACAAAACAAACTTTCTATTTGTGTTTTAGAAAAAAAAAAGGGAGGGAAGGGGAGGGGAGCTCATAACCTGGATCAGAAGGGGGGCTCATAACCTGGAGGGGGAGGGGGACTCAAAGTGGCGCGGGGGCGGCTGGATGTCCCACCTCGGGTGCAGGGACCTCGTCGGACTTGGGGTTGGGTGGGTCCTGGGACCACAGGGGAGTGGGTAGGAGCGGGGGCTGGAGCGGGGTCAGGGATGGCAGGGGGGAGGGGGAGGGGGCATGGTCATCATTTGGGGAGGGAGCACAGGCACAGGTATCACTTGCAGGGCAGGGACAGGGGGAATGGGCATAGCAGGGAGGGCAGGAGGGTGGTAGGCAGGAGCAGTGACAGCAGACAGGTGTTCCATCATGTCACGCAGGATGGCACACATGCTATCGCACCACTGTATGAGCTGGTCCCACGCACAGTTCCACCACTCTGTGTCCTCCCAGATCTTCTACGCCAGGGTCTGCTGCAAATCGCGTAGTATGCTGACATGCTGCTACATCAGGTCTTTGTGAAAAGGCATAAGGATCTTGAGCAAAAAGGGGGTTTTGCGCAAAACAGAAACATCCACACTGCATGTTTTTGTGCAAAAACCTCTTGCGCAAAAACGTATGAGAAGGGACTATGCAAATGAAGTGCACAAAAATGCTAATCAGCGCTACATTTGCATTGCCCTTCCACAAAAAAAACCCAAAACGTAGTGTAGACGTAGCCTCACTGTGTCCGTTGCCTGGGACAGACTCATAACACGCAGCAGTGTAAGCACTGCCTGAAATTGATAAATAGGACTGAAGAGCAAGACAACTACAGATAAGGATGATGCAAATGGAGTCAGACTCCGGAACCATAAGTGACAGGGCATCACCCACAAATAAATCTCCTGGGGATGCCCAGGATAATGGGCTAGACCAACTTTCAAGCCACAGGGACCAGGACAGGGCTCAGACTCCCAGAAAGAGGTTGGGATTCCACTGAGAAAGGCTGTTGTCATTGCCATAGCTCTCATGGAATGAGCCCTTATGGTCGTGGAGGGGAGGGGGGGTTCTCTGTTGATATGTTGTAGGCCAGGCATATGCAGTCCAATATCAAAGTAGAAAGCCTTTGTTTGGATATGGGTAACCCTTTTGACCTTTCAGTGGATGAGATGAATAGTCTTGGGGATTTCTGAAAGGGTTCCGTTCGCTGAAGATAGAAGGTGATTGCTCTACATCTAAGCAGGGCCGGACTAAGGGGTGGGCTAGCCAGGCAGCTGCCCAGGGTGCCAACCTACGTGGGGTGCCTGGCTCCCGGTGGGCTGCAGCGGCTGCCCGGGGCGGGAGGCCGTGTTAACCCCCGCAGCACCGGCCAGCAATGCCCTTCCCCCCGCGGCCGCAGGGCCCTGCACAGCCAGGAGTAGCCTGCCCCGGGCGGTCCCGGGCTGTGCGCTATCGGCGGTGGCTGGGCCAACTGAACAGCGCATGCGCCGTGCGCCCAGAGGCAGGGCCGTGCGCCCCGCGGGCGGCGCCACACACCTGGGGGCCGGGTTGCCAAAATGGCTCGGGACGGCCCTGCATCTAAGGTATGTAATGTTCTTTCTCTGTCATCTTTATGGGGCTTAGGAAAGAAGACAGGTATTTATATTGGCTCTTTAGAGTGGAATGAGCTAATTACTTCCTGAAAGAATTTAGGGTGAGTTCGAAGTACCACCTTTTCCTTATGGAAGACTGAGTAAGGTGGTTGTATCATAAGTGCTCCTGTCTCCCCCACTCTGCTAGCTGATGTAATTGCCACTAGGAAGGCTACCTTCATTGATAGTTGTAGTAATGATCATGTAGCTAGAGGCTTGAATGGTTTGCCCTAAGAGCCCTTAAGACAAGGTTGAGGTCCCATACTCAAAATGGGTCTTGTAGGAACCTCTGGGTGGATGGGTGAGTAAATGTTGAGTAGCCATCTATTGGGTGATGCAGTACCGTTATTGCAGTGAGGTGTACTGTAATTGAGCTTATTCAAAGACCTGTTTTGTGTAGTTCTAACAGATAACTGAGTATTTCTGCCACTCCTGATCTTGTTGGAGTGCAGTTGTGTTTGAGGCACCATAAGTTCAATCTGTGCCATTTCTGATTGTATGTTCTCCTTGTTGTAGGTCTATGGCTGTTCACTAGGATTTGCTGTACCTCTTTGGGTTAGCTGGCCTCTGAAGGCATCAGCCAATCACCGTCCATACATGAAGATGAAAAGATTGTACATTGGGACGGTGGCTCCCGCCATTCTTCTGTGTCAACAGAGACCGGACTGGTGGAAAGGGGTGTGGTGGACAGGCATGCCTCCACAGCAGGTAAGAGTATCAGATCTGTCTGGGCCACTTGGGTGCTATCAGTATGACCCTTGCCTTGTCCTGACTGATTTTCAGGATAGTGCGCTGAATCATTGAAAACAGTGGGAATGCATACATCAGAGATGCTTCCCACTTTATACTGAATGCATCTCCCATGAATTGGTGTCCTATGCCCGCTCTTGAGCAGTAGCATGGACACTTCGGGTATGTCTAGACTACATGGCTCCGTCGACATTTCATGAGGCATACCAAAGCGGTCGACAAAGGCTTCCCTTGTCGACTGTGGCGCATCTAGACTGTCCTGCTGTGCCGATCAGCTGATTGTTGGCACAGCGCGGTGGCCATTTTGATGTAAATGAAGCGGCGATTATTTAAATCGCTGCTTCATTTTCCTATGTCTAGTAAACTCATCTACATGGTTCTGTCAACGGAGCCATGTAGTCTAGACATACCCTTCTTGTTTTTGCTGATGGCAAATAGATCTATTGAAGGAAACCCCCATTTCTTGACTAAGTGTTTTATCATTTTGGGGTTGATTTCCCATTCGTGATTGTGGGAGAAATCCCTGCTGAGACTGTCTGCTATGATGTTCTCCTGGCCCGGGAGATAGATGGCTATGAGTGCTATGTTACTGGGGATACACCACTCCCATAGCTTCACCGCTTTTTGACACAGTTTGTATGATTGCGCTCCCCCTTGCCGATTGATGTAGTATAACATCGTGGTGTTGTCTGTTAACACTTATAGGCTACGTCTACACAGGCACCCTTTTCCGGAAAAGGGATGCAAA
>CM057845.1:266184482-266204825 GCA_030068395.1 Apalone spinifera
GTGTAGACGTAGCCAACCTGTTTTGTTCTGTATTATAGCCTGGAAGTGGCCGCAGACATTGCAGACTGCCCTGAGTGCCAGCACATTTATGTGGTTTTCGGATTCGTCTCTGCGCCATTGACCCGGCACTATCTTTTCATCCAGGTGAGCTCCCAATCCTATTAGCAGTGTGTCTGGTGTAATTGTAATCATTGCAGGTGAGCGTTGAAATGGTACCCCCTTGCAGACATTGTGGTGAGTCTTCCACCATGTTAGTATGGATTTTATGCTTTTTTGCATCGCTAAGCGCTTGTTTATGTGGTGTACGAGTGGTCTGTACACCGTTCTCAGCCAGGCCTGCATCAGTCTCATGTGCAGCCGTGCATACGGTACCACGAACGTGGCAGCTGCCATGTGTCCTAGTAGTTGTAGACACTGTTTTGCCCTTATGTATGGGCTGGCCTGTGTGAACGATATTAAGTCCTCGATAGCTTTGCATCTGTACTGTGGTAGCGATGCTATCATTTTGGTACAGTCCAAGTGTGCGCCTATAAAGTCTATAGTCTGGGTTGGTGTAAGGATACACTTCTCCAGGTTGATCTGTAGGCCCAGAGCATCGAATAGTGTCCTTGTGGTGTTCACACATTCACACAACATTACACAATACAATCATTTGCGGACACATACACACGCTTTGACAGAACTGTACTAAGTTATTGAGTCAACAATGCTGAAGCACTCTCCACCGAACACGAACACTGCTTACTAGTTACCTAACGTGGAGCACTCATAAGGACACTCCTCGAAGAAGAAGGAAAGGTTACTCACCAGGTGCAGTAACTGTAGTTCTTCAAGATGGTTGTCCCCATGGGTGTTCCACCACCCACCCTCCTCCCCTCAACTTCGGATCTGTATACTTCCAGGTCAGAGAAGAACTGAGAAGGATGTTGGTTGCATGCGTGAGATGAATATTCTAACTGTCATGTGCCAGCGCTCTGCACACACAGCAAACTACAGGGCACTGCTACTAGAAGTCTGCCAACCATGGGTGCAGTGGTACTGGTGCACCTAAAGTGAAGCACCCACAGGGATAACCATCTCAAAGAACTACAGTTACTGCACCTGATGAGTAAACTTCCCTTCTTTTGGCCCAGTCCTGTATCACTGAAGTAAACTAGTTTTGGCATTTGGCAGTGGGAACAAGAATCCTGCATCTCAGTATTAGTTACCGGAAGCATCTATTAATCCTTAAAATCATTTATCTAAACAAATTGCATTGATATCTAAAATAATTCTTTCTGAAGGAAAATGAAAATATAGTCCATGTAACATAAATGTTTTCAGTCTCTGTCTTCATAGAATATAGGAAGCAGAATTTTTATCACAGCTTTCCTTCTGAGTTTCATGAGTCTGTATTTGCTGAGCTGCCCAAGCTGCCTTTCCATATCTGTGGTTGTGCTTACAGCAAAGCTATATATATATCTTGACAGACTAGGGACTTTTCCCTATCTCAGAAGTAGTCTGTCTATAAAATAAATTAAAATGCAAGTACAGTTTTCATACTTTGAAGGTTAGAAATGTTGGATAGAATGAAAATAATATTATTCACATCACAAACTATTTATTTTATATTTTCATTAGTTTACTTAAAAATGAGGCTGAGCTTTTTGATGGGAGAGGAAAGGATAATCTTGTAATAGAAGGAAATAAAGATTGTATTTGTCAGTCTATAGGTCTATAGAGGGAACAAGAGCAGATGTGGGAGGAGATAGTGGAAGTTTGTCTCTCCATGAAGAGAGGACATATGAGTGTTATTTTTCAATATGGAAACCACAGGAAAGTGTGTCTAAAGGAGAGAATGAATACGTGCGGCCAGAACATCTGGACCAGTACAACTCCATTGTGTGGCTCAAGACAGTACCTCTTTGGTTACAGCCCCATACTTTTAAGTCAGATCTCTCCCCACTTTGTATATCTTTGAGGTCTAATGTGGTCAACCTGAGTATCTGGCTCTATTCATTAGCTATATGACAACAATATATTGAAAGAACAATGGTCTGGCACAGAAGCTATTGCCAACCTCTCAAATATATAGGTTGGTCTATTTTTTGATGACAAGCTGTGAATATCCACAAGTAGAGTTGAACCACAAATGGTTCTATAACTGATTACTTGTCAGTATGGTCTCAGAGGGATAGCCGTGTTAGTCTGTAACTTAAACCCACTTCCTCAGAGCGGGTTTTGGCCATGAAATCTCATGATACTATATATATACTATGTTAATCTCTAAAGGTACGTCTTTACTGTGCAGCTATTTGGGATACTGGAGGTATCCTGAAATAGCTACTCTGTGTCTTAACAAGCTGCCCATTATTTCAAAATATTTTTCAAAATAGCAGGTGTGCTATTTCGGCATCCCTGAAACTCTCATTCCACAAGGGCTAAGGGATGTCTCGAAATTGTGAGTTATTTTGAAATTTGGTACTGTGTAGGAACACCAAATTTCAAAATAAGTTATTTCAATTCCATTTGAAAATAGGATATGCAAATTGTGTAGTGCAAATTGCGTATCTTATTTCAAGTTTAGGGTGCTGTGTAGACGCACCATAACATGCTACAGGACTACTCTTTTTTTTTTTTTTTACTTGTCAGTATGTATATTTATGTCCCGCAGTGCTAATGTACCGACATATTACTCACACTTTACTCATTGGGATAGGGATGTGAAGCCCTACCCCTAAGGCTGGAGTCACCATGATGATGAATGGTGAAATGCAGGTCATGTTGTTAGGCCTGGCATTGAGCTTAGCTTATCCTGTCATTTTGGGTTGTGACCAGAGAGGATTCACAGAGATCTTGTGTGCTGTGAATGTAGGTCCCAGTAGCTGGGGACAGCCATTTGAGGAAGTGGACAAGGCACCCAAGAACTCTGATTTGAACAGCGAAGAAACCAGAGATCCTGACCATAACCCTCCCCCCCAGATGAAGAGGTCAGCACTGGGCAACCACTTGGGAAGTTTGGGGTCAGTCTTCAGCCAGGACCAAAAGAGGATCATGTACTCAGTTGGGCTTCTGAAGAACTGACATGCATCATTCAGACCCTGAGAGAGGCCCATCGGGCAATAATGTACCCCACTTTGAATTGACCAATGGCTGTCTTTATTGGATTCAACATGACCCTGAGATACATAACAATTAATTAATTAATTGAACCCAGTTGTTGATATATTTCTTACCCTTTGAATTCTAATATGGCTGGCAGCCAAAGGGGCTGCTATATCTTCTGTGGGAACCTAGCAAAAGGTTTCTCTTATTCCCATTTTCTGAAGAGTGGAAACTCTTAGCATGCTGATTTGATAGGGCTGGTTACCCATGAAGTGTCCCAACCCGATCAGAAGAAAAAACAATAAAGTTACCACGTCAATCTTTTAAAGGTCTGGCAGGGGCCTAGGTGGCTGTTCATTGCCCCGTATCTCCCAGAGCTAAACTTAGGTCCTCAGCTAATAGATCTAACAGACTCTGAAGGGCCATAGCTGGAGGATACCTGGACTGAAGAGCAACAGAGACAAGTCAGGAGCCTGCTGAAGACAATCTCTGAAATCTCCTTGGTCCAGCCAGGACAAATGATTCTCATCCAACGTAGAATATTGATGAATTTGGGAGAAGTTGTCCAAGAGGCCACGAGGCCATTGCATGCTGAATGCCCAATGTAATGGAGGGTGGTCCAAGCCATGACAGAACTAGGCATAACCGAAAGATCCCAAAGTGAGTGGCCAGCCCCACCATTCTGGTTCCAAAGCCTGATGGGTTCTGCTTCAATTTCAGAAAATCTCTAAATTCCATGCCTACCTGATGCCACAGATCAATGAGTTGCTAGATAGACCAAATCAGTGATGCCAAGCACATCAACAACTAGATCTCACCAAAGGGTACTAGAAAATCCCCCTGAACTTGAGGTCCAGGGAGAAGACCATAGTCACCACTCTGACCAGGCTATACTAATTCACTTGGATGCCTTTTGGTTTCCATGGCTCCCTG
The DNA here is from genome assembly GCA_030068395.1 of Apalone spinifera. Taxonomy (NCBI): domain Eukaryota; kingdom Metazoa; phylum Chordata; order Testudines; family Trionychidae; genus Apalone; species Apalone spinifera. The sequence goes on from CM057845.1 coordinate 266,188,500, forward strand.
GTCACCTTCCAGCAGCTGATGGACTATGTGCTATAACTTCACTGCATCTATGCCACCACCTATCTCAATGATGTAGTTATTTACAGCAACCACATGAAGGACCATTACAACCAGGATGCAGCTGTCCTTAGAGCCTTGTGCACCGCTGGCCTGACTGCTAACCTCAAGAAGTACAAGATTGGGTGGCAGAAGACCTATCTGCAATACATTCTGGGACAAGGCCAAGTACAACTCCTGGAGGGAAAGGTTCAGGCTTTGCAGATCTGTTCAGTCCTTCACACCAGAGCAGCCATGGGTCCAGAAATAGTGTTCCATTGATTTGGTTCTAGATGATGGCGTCAAACCTGAAAATGAAGGCTTCTACTTTCCAGTTTGAGAGGGTTTAACAGCAGAATTTGGCAGGGAATGGTGCCCTGATCTGAGGGGAATCCAGTGGTTTAGTATATCATGACTCTAATATCAGGAAAACCTGGATCCAGACATGTCTGCTCTTTCATGTCTGATATGCAAACCCCAGCAAGCCAAACAACAGTCTAATGTGCCTTGCAAAACTCCTTCCCCTAGATAGCAGGTATGTGCACACTAGTCTAGGAAGATGGAGTGTATGAAATGCACCATTTACACCAGATATTTTTCTAAACTTTTGAGGTCCAGAAATGACATGATGCCCTGTAACTGAGCTGAAGTTGGTCTGGGAATCTGAAACTGAAAAAAACTTGAAAAAAACCCCTTAGTATTAATGAGATAGAAAAGTGTTGTAAATTCATCCTCCCTCAAGTTTCTTGGCTTGAAGAGAGGGTCTCTTCACTTGCACCTTGCTTCAGATTGGAAGGAACATAGGCAGTTGGAGTGGAGTCCATGCAGCTTCTTATAACCTTGGTTCCAAATGTGCCCTCCCCATATAATGGAACTTATGTCCCAACAGGCATCACTTTCTAGTGGGTTTCAAAGCTCTGGGGCATGAGAGGGCCACATCCTAGATGTAGGAATATGCAGAGGCCATCTCAAAGAAGAAATTAAATATACATTTAAAAGTAGTTTTGGCTATTGCAAACAGGCTTGTTGAAACAATGACAAAGGATTGAATTCATTCAGTACAAATCACTGTGAAATGTACCAAGAATGTAACTATTGTCTCAACAATATCATGCTGCTGCAGCTTCTGTCACAGTGATCCCCCCCAATCGATTTTGTAAAGGTCAGAGTGTAAAGCCATATTTTTAAGTGTACTTCTGACATAATTTTAAGAAAAATAATTAAAGAAGATTGAAAGTGACCTTTATACATATGGTACAAAACAAATGAAACTGTTGTATTCTTTCTCCTTCAGCAATTTTCTTTGATGGTTATGTCTCATACACTTTATAGGTGATAAAAAAGCGAAACATAAGATTAATGCTCATAAAATGTGTATGCAATTTTGCACCCACATTTGCATATGCAATTGCTATGTTAGCATGTGCCAATCCAAATTACATGTGCAAATGACTAATTTATTGCTCCATTTTTGTAAGTACAGTGGCCACAGTAGTAATAGTTTAGACATATAGTTAAATACACGTTTTTAGCATATTCAAGTGGTCACTTTGTAAAAATGTGGCTTTATAAATGGGTATTTTACTTGTCTCAAAATAGATTAAAAAATCCTATAAGGTATTGTAACATTAAGGAATGAGTATAACACTGGGAATCAGTAATGCTAATCCTGTTCTGCCACAGATTTGTAACCTTTCGGTTTCAAAATTTGTATAATGCAAATAACAGCGCTTACCCACCAATTCCCAGGGATGTTGTGAATACTGATTATTTAGTTAATATTGGTTCAGTGCTTTGAACATATAAAACAAATATAATATGCTAATAATTATTTAACTATCTCTATAAAGGACTCTGAGATCCTTATATGAAAAGCTTTATTATATCAGTGCAAAGTGTTATTGTTATTCTTATTATAAAGTAGTTGGCACAATCAGGAAAATATTTTAGTCCCCAATATTGCTAGTTATGAGATTTTTATAAAGGAAACATATCAAATTAGAAAGTAGAAGCAAGACTTTATTTGTGTACTGCTAATTTTTATTTATTAAACCCTTTTATATATAGCCAGGTCACATGCTATCTCAGGCTAGTGCTTCAGTTTTGTTTTTCTAAAAAAATTACATCAATGGTTTATTTTGACTTTTTTTTTTTTAGAAAATATATAAATAGTAACAAAGCAAGTAGTTTGATACATTTTATGGATACCACCTAGAGGTCTACATATACACACTTCTGTGCAGTCAAGAAAGCTTACATATTTTGGAACTCTAAGTTGGTCTAATAAAAGATATCAGACTACAGTACTTGCTTTGTCTGCTCTGTTTTGTTGGTTCAGAATGACTAAAGATTCATTTACAATTTTTATCATAAAAACTGAGAGATTTGATTCCAGGTTAATGGTTTTGAAAGAGGCTCATACAACAATACAGAATGTTGTCAGTTTGAAATTGATATATATTTCAAAATAAGAAGATATGAAGTTATATTAACTTGGGAATTTTGTTTTTATAAGGAAGACTTAAAAGATTTTTTTAAAGTAATCATACCGTGTATTTGATGGTGAAAATTAGTATGAATGTTTCTGGCACGTGAATGATGTGATGTGGTTATATGTTTCTGTTTTTATTGCTTGCTCAGTATTGGCTTTTAATATACACAGATTAGTATGCAGATGGAAGGAATGTATAGTCTTGGTCTCCTTGTTTCACTCTGTGTTACAGCACCTTTTTCACACTTTATGTTACACATCCTGTTGATGGTATTTATCCCCACAGAAAGGAAATATCTGTGGATTGAGACAGTGCTTTTGACGTATATTGGAAACCTGTGTCAGCTTTCACTATTTAATTGGATGAAATGAGTATTATTTAGCACTTACCCTGATAGTCGCATGAGTGAAATCCTAGCCTAATGGAATTCAGTGGCAAAATACTTGTTGACTACAGTGGAGTTAAAATTTCACCCATGGTTTCTAACTACCTGATAATGGTGCAGATTAGCAGCTAAGAAAAATACCATAGTAATACCAGTAAAGAAAATGCATTCAAATAATAATAATAAAAAAGAGTCAATACTATAAATTGTCTAAGGCGTAGGTTTTCAACACAAATAAAATCCAAGTTGTATAAAAGCCATATGTATGATATGTTTATTGTTGTTAGTTTTTAGGCCTCAGAGGCTTAGCTGGCTCACTTCTGCAATGCAGCGACAGTTACAGCTGTGTTATACATTTGTGTTCTATGGGCTATTGTACTTCATCCCTTACTTACCTCATCTTCGTGGGCAAGCATCTGCTTAATCTTATTTCATGGAACTGCAGCTGTATTTCTAGAATTCTGTGATCCTCTGGTGTTCCCCTCCCTGTAAAATAATATAGTTTAAATGTACCAGCATTTTCTCTGGTAAACAACTACAAAATGCATATTTATTCCTGATGGCAATGTCATGTACAGAGTTTTTCCTCATTCTTGAGTTCAGTTCAAGAGGAAAACATGCTTCTTGATTGGTGTTCACATTAGCCAGCTGCAGTTTATAATAATAATAATTAACAGCACAATGTTACAACAGTGTACTCAGGATTTATTTAGGGTGAAGGGAAGCAGAGAAATGCCATCCAGTATCTTCAGTTTATATAGCTCTCCCATCAATAACTATTCCAAAGTGCTTTACAAACTATATTATAAGCAGGGCTGATACTGAATGAGTAATGGATGGGTGGTTAGAACTTGGTTTTATGTCTCTTCTGAAAATCAAAATACAAGGAGCTGGCACTTGGGACAATGGTTAAGGCCCCAATTCAGTTATTAGGCACAAGTTTTAATGCAAGCAGAGGAATAATCTCATCCCAGTACAGTAGTGTACTTTGGCATGTGCTTAACTTCAAATACATGATTAAGTCTCATTGAAGATACTTTTGTGTGAAAGTCGTGAAAGAAGAAAGTATCACTATTGTGGAAAGCATGTAAGAACATACTTAATTTTAAGTACAGATGGGATGACTTGGGGAGCTCTGTCTATTTACAGTTTATGAATGTATTTGATACTGGAGACTCTCTATATGTATCTGTGTCAGGTTGCAGATTCCATTTTGAAGGTGCCTTCTCTATTGTCTTTTTTTAATTTCTGTGTTGGACTGAAATTCCAAAGGTGGAGATAATGGTGGATTGTTAAACCTTGCTGGTTTTCGATTCAAAATGCAAGCATACTTGGACAAAGATGGTGGTCAGACCAAGAAAAGCAGTCTGCCTAGTAGGCTGGTGGTTAAGCAACACATCACTTCATGGCAGAATTGGATCACCTCATGAAGTTGATTAGGAAGTCACCTGAGAAGAAGTAAGTTTTAAAAAAAAGGGTCTCCCATTAGCTATTTTAGAGGGGGAGGGAAAAGAAAGCTGAAGCAGAAGCAAAAAGATGGTTGAGGCATCACTGGAAACTCCTTGCCTCTGAGAAGCCATGTGAAAGAGGAAAGATTCTGGACTTCTTAAAATTCTCTGATCTAAGCCCAAAGAACACCGAAGAGTGTTGAGGAAACTGAGGCTGGGAAAGGAATACAGATATTTTGTTGTTTTGTCTAGAGCTGTATATTTCTTTAGCTATCTATAGTAAAGAGTAATTGTTTTAGAATTCCTTTTAGAAAGCTTATGTTTTTTATGGTTCCATTATCATGCTCTCTGGAGAGGTAGACTGTAAACCAGACTCCTCACAAGGTTGGTACGCTGGGAAAGGGTGTGCTTAATTTATTGGGGTATCTTGTGGGGGATCAGCAGTGGTTCTGGTGGTCTTAGATAGCCAGACAAGAGGCCCCATTTCTTTGAAGGGTGTTCCAGATAGAATCTCTGCCTAAGAAGTGGGCCAGAGAGGCTGTAGTTAAAGACAATGACTGGGGAATTGTAAAGTGTATTGATCCAGCACATTGAGACCCAAACACAGCAGCTTGGTGAATGTCCAGCAGGGGGAGCTTTACCAGGATTGTTGTTGTATCAGGCGTATGATGCAGTTTTCATTAGTTGCCATTTTCACTCGTTACTGTCATATATAAAATTCTGTTTAATAAAAGCCATGCTGAAATGAATTTTAGGTATATACACCACATGGTTCCTTTATTTGTACTTATGATGGTCTTCTTCTTCTCCTCTTTATATTTATAGATTCAAAATAATTGGAGTATAACTGGCAAACTATCTTGCAAATCCTTAAAATTCACATACATTTTCAGGCACCTGTATGAGCTTTCTCCCCCAAACCTCAGGAAACCTAATTAGATTCTGCAGTCAGTACATTCTTACTGAAGTTAATGGGAAATATTTTGCATGTGGAAGGTCTGCAGGATCAAAAATTATGCCAAATAGGTGTATAGTCCTACAGAATAAAAAAGTCAGCTCCTTAGGGTGGCATTTCTGCATCCTGTAAATCAATATTTATCTGCATCGATAAAAATCATATTATCTTATATTAATGAAATACATTGCACAGTAGAAAACTGGCTTCTGAGTTTATTTTACCAATATACTAAAGGATATATTTAGAATAAGTATACTGTGCTGTATTACAATTTTTGGAGGATGTTTTCAGGACATATTGTTTCTCCACCTGATCTAGAGCCCCTTCTGTAACAGTCCCTTAATGTTCTCTGATATGACATGGATGAGCATCAGAATTATAAAACTTATAGCCAAATTTTAAAATGAGAGTTTTTGTCATCAGCAACAAAGCTACCACACTTTAGGATTTTTCTTTCTAAATTCTTATTTACTAGTACATCTGTATATTTATTTTAGGTGTTTAAACCTCAAAAAACCTAAAAATCAAAAACGTTAGTGCCTGCTTCTGTTACCATTGAAATCAGTGAGACCTTACAAATGACTTTAATGGTAAGATAAGCCCTCTAATTATGAAAGTGGCAAAGATGATACACATGAAAACCACAAGTAATTTTCTGTTTGGTCATATCCTATTGTATTTGCAAATGCACAAGGCAGAATACTGCATGGTTTATTCTTGAGTTAAACAATACTGTTGTATTTTGGGCCTAATTCTATAGTAAGCTACCATTATACAATAGCCAGTAGTAGTTTTGCCTGACAATAGAATGCAGGCCATTCATTATCATACACAACTCATAAATATGGCCAAGTTAGTTCAAGGTCAATTTAAAAAAAAAAAGCCCCTTTAAAGTAATATAGCTCTTGGTTTTGATTTTACACTTCCCTAACTGATCTGAGTAATAGAAGGGTTTGGTGAAGCAGTTTTCTCTTCATATTTCTCATGTTTTTCATGTGATCAGTTTTGACAGGTTTTCTAGAAATACACATAATAACTGTAGCAGATACTGTACATGTTTTCATTTAAGGATCACTGAATGGTACTAGAAACTTGCTACCAAACTATTGTAATCCTATACATCATCATTTTCATATTGCATTAGTGAAAGTGAATGATAATCCACCACAAGAAAAAATTACTCATAGAATTAAGCCTTTTTAATGTTCATTTTAGAAATATACCAGTCCAAAGAGATTGGAATTTGTAAACAATTGATAAGCTGTAAAAAATAACACGCTAAACATTCTCACATACCTGATGCCTGAATCTAAGTTTGTTAAAAATATTAGTCATTAGCTGTCGATTATGTTGGTGTGCAATATTTTAAAACATCTGTTTATTCATACAGCAGGGACAGCACCTTTCCCTGACTTCTACTCATCTGTAGTTATGAAAGAATAGTGGGCATGGACTTGAATTCATTCTTTGGCTTTTCCACTGATGCCATCAAAGAGAGTACAGTAAAACCTTTGTTATCCAGCACTCTGTTAACCAGAAAACTTTGTTAACCGGCATTGCCCCCAGCTACAATACTGTCACATCTTCATGCGCACAGGCCTGGCTTGGTTTACCACAATTGGCTTAACAATTTTTTATTTAAGAAGTACTAATCATCTTTAACTCAAAATAGAAATGTGAGACCAACTGCCTCACACTAGAAAACTACCAACATGAAAAACTTGAGTTTTACTATTATTGTCCATTGGTTTTTCCTAGGTTGATGGGACCCTCTGATAATCGAAATTTTTAGTTAACCGGAATGCCCTAATCCTCAAGTGTGCCAGATAACACAGGTTTTACTGTAGAATTTGATGTCAAATGCAGTGACAGCTTTTGTGAGGTGGATACTTACCCATTTAAGAACTGGAGATGGTACTATGCTACAAAGTAGAGCTAATCAAAAATTTTCTGACACCTTTAGCTGGAAAATGCTGATTCAAAAGAATCAAAACATTCCATGGGAATGGTCAGTTCCATGGCAACTTTGTCAGAAACCAAGCAGGGAGGCAGGCTAACTGGTCGGTGTGGTTTCCTGTCAATCCACTTCCCTGCTGGCAAGCTGATGGATGGATGGGCTGCCATCTTCTTGGTTGCTCTTCGGGGGGCTGACTGGGCTCCCAGACTCTCCAGATTTGCCAGTTTCCTAGCTGGTGGACTGCCATGGAACCAAGTCTGGGCATCCTGGTGAGTTGAGGAGCTGGCAGGTAGCCTAAAGAGGCAGGCTCTCTAAGAAGTTGGGGAACAACCTGAGGAGCAAGCGGAAAAAATTCATCTCAGTTCTTCCAAACAGAATTTTTCACAACTTTTCTGCTGGGAAAAAATTGTCCTTTCATCCTAATTTAGAAATATATACGATCTCAAAATATAATCTCAACATTTTTCATAGTCAAGAAATGCCTTTTTGGCCAATAATACTACAAAATTCATATAAAAATTATTAAACCACAGAGTTCAGGCTGATCTCTGAAATTTCTGTGTTTTGGTATGGTTCTTCTGCACAGTGGCCCATCGAGTGCGCTAAACATGCAGTGGAGAGTGTGCTGAATCTTCTGTGATGGGTTGGGTCACAGCAATTCCCTTGAGATTGTTACCTGATGATCTTATCATACCATTGTGTCCTCCCTCCTGCCCTCTGGGACACGCCACCTGTGTTCCCGCTAAGATTTTCCATCCATGAGCAGAGTGAGCTTTGTCTTGTGCACCAATATTGAAGTCATGTACACTTGTTTGGATGTGTGCCACTGTGGCACCCACCAGTTACTAACAAAATTACATTTTATTATATAGTTATGCAAGAAAAAATACTAAAAAATGGATAATTAACAAGGTGCATGACCCTGCACCCACATACCCTGAAAACCACCCAGCTTGCTGGCTCCTGCCCCCAACACACACACACTGTGCGTGCCCCCCTGCCTGTGTCCCCATCAGAACCACACAGCCAGCTCATGCCTTTATAGGCCTGGCTAACTACCTACCCACACACACACACCTTGTAGTTGTGCCCAACCTTGCAATCTGCCCCCACATATACCACCAGTGTATGTGCCAGGGCCATGCTATCTGCCTCTAAACACAAACAGCCAGTACCTATCGCCCAGAGACCTGTGTTTGACTCCATACCTTGCCCTCTTCTCCCCTCCCCAGAATTTACCTGCACCTGGTACCTCCCACCATCACAAACAGATGGTGTCTTTGCCACCCACCTGGCCAGTTTCTGGGCTGGGTCCCTGATGTCCTTGGCCCCACTGCCTCCCCTGCTGGTACAGACCCCAGTATCTGCCCCACCCTCTCTCTCCGTGGCTCCCATGTGGCGGCTCTGGCACTGGCCCTGGCTGCTGGAACAAGCCTCCTGCTGTCTGTGACGCGGCTCATGGCTCCTCTGGCCCTGGTCACTGGACCAGCCTCCCGCTGCCCATGATGGCTCACAGCTCCTCTGGTCTTGGCCTTTGGACCAGCCCCCTGCCACCCACAGTGTGGCTCGTGGTTCCTCTGGCCCCAGCTGCTGGAGCAGCTGTGTAGGAGGTGGGAAGGCTGGAATTTTTTTCTGCACACCTGCACAAGCACACAGCTTAGGGGGGGGGGGACCCTGCTCCCCACCACTCTGTCCTGCTGAGCCAGAAGTTCTGATTCCCCCCCAGAAAAGGTATAGAGTTGGGATAACAGCCCCCAGGAGCATAGCACCAATGGGACCAAATACATCCACCTTACTCTGAATAAAGGTTTTATATAGAGAAAGCTCACAAAGTTCACTCCCTTTATCAATGAAATAAAGAGATGCACACCTGTTGTTCCCTCCCAGGTAACAATTATTTACACTGGGTTTGATAATAAAAAGAAGTGAATGTATTAAGTATAAAAAGTAGGATTGGTTGCAAGTGATAACAGACAGATCAAAGCAAATTACTAAGATAAAATAAAACAAAACATTCCAGCTACACCTAATACACAAAGAGAAGTTGTTACTAATCATAGTTTCTCACCCTAGTTTTCATGTCAGATGATGCAGCAGCAAATCTCGACCCTTATTCTTAGAATACTTTTGTTTATAGGTGCTTTCATGTATCCTCTCGGGGTGTGGAGCAGTCAGTGAAGCTAGCTGAAGACCATTATTGCTTGCTTCCCATTTCTTTAATAGAATTTCCCCAGGGCAGGAATCCTTTGTCAAATTCCCTCGCACCTCTCTAGAAAAATACCAACTTCAAGATGGATTCCAGCACTACGTGGCATAGTCACATATCTTTGTAGGACCAACCACAATATAGGCTTACAGGAAAAACAAGACTATTCACAGAGCACTAGACCATTAAGTTCCTTAAGTACCAATAATGGTTTTCTCTTGAAGACCTAGATTAATAAACAGGTTTAGTCTTCATATGTCTAACTTCACATACAAGGATAATTCATCCGCACAAATAGAATGTACCCATTCAAGGCATTTCAGGCTCTTGAATGTTATGTCATATGCCACAGTTTGCATAAATTATATTCAAGTTATTCATCTTCATATTCAAAACCACATTTCCATAAACCTATGGGGGCACAGTGTCACACCTTCCAAAGATATTGTATAGCATGTGTATTCCCCCTGCATGCTGGGGAGCTCTGGAAGGCATTGTCCTGTAATGTAATGTTCCTGGAGATGTGTCGTTCTACACTGCCCACAATGCAGACTTATCTCTTTAAACCATGCTCTGCCTATATATGTATATCTATATATACATTTTAAATAATAATAGTTTACCTGCTGTTTGTCATTCCTTAGCTACTCCCCCTAACATTTTATCAAGTTGAGCAGACACTTCATATATGTGGAAATATATTGGCTTCTACTTTCTTCAAACTACTGCATAACACTGACAGAAGACAGAATCCATTTAAAAGCTTCTTTCATTTCACGCTATTCAGCTGGCAATGGGAGCAAATATTTATGTACCTGTATTATATAGGGAAGGTTGGTGGGCTACAGCAGTAGTGATAACATTAGAATTGGATCCATCATTGAGAATTTCCTGAGTTTTTAGTATCTAAATAATAAAATATTGTAGTCAGGGGGCCAACCCTTCAGCTGGTGCAAATTAGTGTACCTTTGTAGAAGTAAATGGAGCTATTCTGATTGATACCACCTGAGGATATGGCCCACTGAAGCTTTTTTCTCAACTCCAATTTTATATTAACAAACCTGTTTTTGTTTTTCAGTAGGAGAATAAAATATATAATCTAGGCCAAATTAGTTAATAACAGTGAGGTCAGTGGTCTTATACTGATGAATGAATGAATTTGTCAAGCTCTGTAAATAATATACAAATGCAATATTTCTAAATTCTGCAATATGCAGGAAAACTATTAAAAGTTGTAGGGCCTATAAACTTAAAAATATCATTATTATAATGTACCACATATAGCAGTCATGCTCACATCTCAGCAGCCAATGCTTTTAAAGGTTATAATTAAAAATATATTGGCAGCAGAAATAAGAAGGGGCATGGAAATATACAATAAAATATCACACAATTATTCCATACAACAAATATTAGTTTAAAAAGAAGAAAAAACAACTTGGCTGAACTTTGAGCTCTTCACTCTTTTGCAGAAGGCTACTTATGTCCCAAGAGTAACATAAATGGTGCATAGGCTTTCTGCTGTTTTTCACATGAATGGATTTAGCACTAGAAAATCCTTATGTTTAAGGTCTACAGCAGCTCAAGCTCAAAACTACAACTGACCTCCAAAAGAAGCATGAGAACAAAGGCAATGAGGTTACTTTGAGGGCAGGTACCATCTTTTTGTTGTGTTAGTACAGCACAATGAGGTTCTAATTCCTCATTGTGGCCCATCAGAACCATTGCAATAGAAATAAATCTCTTTATATATTTTAGTGTGTGTCTGTGTATCTGTCAGCAAGTCCATTTTTTTCAAGAACTCTTCCTAAATGGTAAGAGCTAGGACCACCAAATTTGGTATGAAGCCTCCTCTTCTCCTACCTTAAAAGCAAGGTCAGGGTTTGGTTGTGACAGGATAACCAGAAACCCTGGGAAAAGGACTGTTTTCCATAACATGCAAACAGAAGGGCTGCTGTTCGGGGGGTGGGGAGGATATGATATGGGAATGGCTGCTGAGGACAGCGAGCCTGCAGGAGAGAGCTATCATGCAGAATGTCCACTGGGGGCAGCCATACCACAAGGGAGTGGCCAGCAGGACTGGTGCTTCACCATTTTGCCTGCCAGCCTACTGGTAAATGGCCTCTCTGGCTACGTCTAGACTGCATTGCTTTGCTGGGATACTGGAAGTATTCCGGAAAAGCAACGCTGTGTCCAAGGAACACGTCTGCTTTTCCAAAAAAAATTTTTTTTTAAACAGACGCACTCTTTCGCCATTCCTATAAACCTTGTTCTACGAGGAATAAGGGATGTGTCAAAAGAGCACTTTTCCTCAAAATTTGGGACAGTGTAGATGCGCCTAATTTTGGAAAAGCTTCTTTTGAGAGTAAATTGGAAAAAGACATGCAATTTGTGTATTGCAAATTGCGTGTTTTTTTCCAATTTAACTTTGCAGTGTAGATCTAGCCTCTGCCCCAAACCCTTTTCTCCCTTCTAGCTATTGGCTGCAGCGCCAGAGGTGGGGGAGAAAAAAGGCCCCTGGTGACTTGGGAGGCTTGGGGGGAGAAAAAAGGCCCGTGCTGAATAGGACTCCTCTTCCCTGAACCTCTGTTCATCCCCTAACTCTCACTCTCACCTTCCCACTCCAACCTCCTGCACTCCTCCCCCCCACATCCATAAGGCTCTGCCCTGGCTCCTGCACCCCTCCAGACCACCAGCCCCTGCCATGAAGGACCTGCACAATGCCAGGTAAGTCTGTTAGTAATAATACAAAATTAAATTAGTGCTTACTTGAGCTGAAGTGGAATGGGCCTGGGCTTTTCGTAGAAGAAAGAAGCTGTCCAGAAATTACTTTCAAAACAACTTTTCATCAGAAAGAAATGTTCACATTTTTGCAATATCCCTGTATTCCCCTTGACTAGTTCCATGAGAGAGTGACTCGAGTTCTATCCCAGTTTATGTCTGTAAAGTTCTGAATAGTTACTGTATGTGCAGCATGCTGGTGACTGAAATCTCTGTGGCAATACATGACCACAGTCTCAGTATCTTGTCTTCCAACTGTGGCCAATGCCAGGCACCTCAGAAGGAATGAACAGAACAAGTAATCATCAAATGATCTACCCCTGTTGCCCATTCCCAGCTTCTGACAAATGGAAGCTAGAGACACCATTCTTGCTCATTCTGGTTAATAGCTATTGATGGACCTATCCTTCATGAATTTATTTAGCTCTTTTTGTGTCCTTGTGTTATGAGAAGGAATAAATAGCACTTCCATATCTATTTGCTTTACACCAGTCATGATTTTATGGTCCTCAATCATATCCCTCCTTAGTTGTCTCTTTTCCCAGCTGAAAAGTCCCAGGGTTATTAATCTCTCCTCCTTCAAAAGCCCTTCCATACCCCTAATCACATTTGTTGCCCTTTTCTGAACCTTTTTCAATTTCAATTTATCTTTTTTGGGATAACCACCTGGGGGACACCGCTATTTATCGTTGTCTATTCTGAAAACTAACCATTTATATCTACCCATTGTTTCTTATCTTTTAACCTGTGTTACCAATCTGTGAGAGGACCTGCTCTCTTATCCGATGGCAGCATGCTATGAAAAATGAGCTTGGAAAATATGTTGGCAGAACCAATCCTTTCCAATAGCTCACTGAACAAAGACAAAGGAGGCTTGTTCTTGATAGTGACAAGTATCAGAGGGGTAGCCATGTTAGTCTGAATCTGCATAAACAGACCTGACTAAGTGGGTCTTTGCCCATGAAAGCTTATGCTCCAATAAATCTGTTAGTCTGTAAGGTGCCACAAGATTTCTCGTTGTTCTTGATGGTAACTTTGTTCATGCACAGGAGTCCTCACAAAGGTGCAAACAAACCCTCTCTCCCCACAATAAAATTCAGCCCCATTAGTTGACATTGATGTATTGATTAAGCTCTTTGAAGATTCTCCTCAAGGTATTTTTGTATGGCTCTGAATTCTGTTTTTGATGAGGAGTCAATTCATCCCAGTGGAATTTTAGCTCCTGATTGGAGATTGATAGGGCAAATGTAGGATCTTTTGGAGGTTAAAATGACAGCTTTCCTTTTATCAAATATATCAGCAAACGCTTTATATTTTTCAGGGATTAATGGGCCATTAGTTTCTTTGAATCTGCTGGATATGGATGGCAATGGGCTTCTCAGCTCTACTCTTGTTTTCTTGGTCCTTGACATAGCTAGACATAATTGTCCATGCATTGAGAGCCAGGGAATACTGAGCACTATTGGAAAGTTTGGGGACTAAATTGAATTAAACTGCAAGGTCTCTAGGTGATTTCAGATTTCAACCTGGGGGACACAGTTTTATTGGTCACTGGCCCAGAAGACAACATGCTACTGTCAATCATTTCCATTCCATTCTTTACTACATTGGAAGTTGACAAATATTAGTGAATCCACTAAAATTGCCAGAGACACCAGAATCTGCATGCAAAAACTGGGTGCAATTCATCTCACATGTTGTCGGGATCCAGAAATGGAGCAAGATCTACAGGTGTGGAGGGTGATGATTTACAGCTGCAAGGCTACATGTGTGCAGAAGAGAGGGTCTGGTTGAAGGACTTAACTCTGAGGTCATGTCCAGCCCAAAACCTGCCAATAGGGCTAGATGTGATTGTTTCCCTGGGTCTGCCAAAGGTCTGGATTTAAGTGGATATTCAGTGGCCATGTTTTGCTCTGTCCACCAACAGTATGAACAAAACTGTTCTGCAACTGATACCTCTTCTTCTGCTCCATGAGGCATCTTTGTGTTGCAACAGAGGCACCTCGAGGGGATGGCTGAAACAAAACAGGATGAGACTGGAGTTGTTGGTATGACTTTTTCTTTTCTTGCCATTTGAACAAAAAAATTGTCAATCTGGAGACACACTTTGATATACAGGTCCAAACAAATGGGAGATTAAATTCTAACCAGTTCTTCCTTCACATGGTCATTCAGACCCAGGCAGAAATGGTAAACCTGTGCTGCCTCATTCCACTCTGTATCAGCAACCAGATGCTGAAAATAGGCAGCATAAGCTGAGACACGCCGATGGTCTTGTTGGAGAAACTGCAGGGCAGCTCTGGCATTATTGATGTAATTTGGATCATCAGACATTACAGAGAAGGTGTGGATGAAATCAAGCAAGTTATTGAGAACTGAGGCTGGCCTGGTCCAGGAGTGGTGAGGTGTAGTCCAGAGCTTCAGCAATCCATAAACTGATAATAAGGTCTACCTTGGTCAAATCATTGGGATACATCACAGGATTTAGTAGCAACAAAAGGTGGCACTAGTTCAGAAAACCATAGAACTTCTGATGGTTCCCATGAAATCTTTCTGGCAGTGACACTGGTCTGAGTTCTAAAGGCACCATTGCTGTCTGCATTGAGGTTATCTGGGCTGGTAGGATCTATGAGGTCAGGGAGGCAATCTCCAGATGTAACTGGGCAACTTGAACCAGAAGGCTCTGGACCAGCTCTGTCAAATCAGTGATGAAGGTTCCAGGTGGCTCCACGTCAGCTGCTGGAATCATGACCAAAAGGCCAAATGATTAGAAACTGAGAAGTGGATAGTCTGGCTTGTTGTTGAAGCAGTGGAAGTCATGCCTAGTGGTTAGCCCAGGGGTCAGAGCAGGCACCAGGAACCAAGAGTGGGGTTGGAGCAAAGCTAGAACAGGAGAAAACACAGGCTGGGGCTGGAACAGGAGCAGGAAAAAATCTATGAAAATCTCTAACTGGTGGGGATACTCCTTGAGGGGTAGTAATGTTGAGCAGACTGGAGTAGCTGCTCTCACTGGGAATGTACACTGTTGCTCTGAGGTTGCTTTGTTAGACCTTCTTCTGTGGTTTGGCTGAGTCCCGGTAATAAGGTTCAAAGATGACACATTACACCTCATAGGGAAGAGCAGTCAGTCAGGGCTGCTGCAGGAAGTATTCAGAGCTCTCTCCTCAGGAGCCAACACCTTTCTCACAGGAGAGAGCTAAGGAGCCCAGCAGGTCAGCACGGTTCTGCTCGCTCCTTCTCCCACCCCTCCTGCATGCAAGGGGAGGCCTCTTCTGCTCCTTCTTTCCACTTTCTCTCTCTTCAACATCTGATCTGAACAGGGAAAGAGAGGGGTGAAAAAATCCTGGAGCTACAGGAGGAGCAGAGGAGAGGATATGTGTATTATAGAACAGATGGGGCGTGGGAGAGAGGCAGAACAGATGGGAGGCTGGGGTACAGGTTTGATTTGGATGTTCCTGGGAAGGACTGAAATGAGGATGAGAGTTCCTACAGCACGAAAATCACCTTGCCCAGTCAGTATGAACAAGTTGGCCAAATTAAGACACAGACAGACATACCCCACTACTAGACACAGAGGCTAGGTCTACACTGCAATGTTAATTTGGAAAAAGAAACGCAATTTGCAGTACGCAAATTGCATATCTTTTTCTGATTTACTTTTGAAAGAGGCTTTTCTGAAATTTGGTGCATCTACACGGTGCCAAATTTTGGAAAAGAGTGCTCTTTCGACACATCCCTCATTCCTCGTAGAATGAGGTTTACAGGAATGGCAAAAGAGTGCATCCGCTTTTCCGGATTTTTTTTTTGAAAAAGCAGATGTGTTCCTTGGATGCAGCATTGCTTTTCCAGAATACCTCCAGTATCCCAGAAAAGCAATGCAGTCTAGACATACCCAGAAAGAGAGAGAGAGAGAGAGATCTCCCCCTTGCTAATAGATACACACACAGACTGACGGGGTTCAAAAATCAAAAGGTGGATCAAAATCACAGTATAATTTTTTAACAAATCTCTCAGGGTATGTCTACACTAGCCCCCTAGTTTGAACTAGGGAGGCTAATGTAGG
>CM057845.1:266204925-266216802 GCA_030068395.1 Apalone spinifera
CGAATGCCTACATTAGCCTCCCTAGTTTGAACTAGGGGGCTAGTGTAGACATACATGGCCTTGGGTATCCCATACATTATTTCTGAACCTATGGGAGTGACAATACTGCAGCAGCTTCGGCCCAGTAAGAGATGAAGTCGAATTTATTAAGATTGATTTTTTAGCACCTGATTTTGTAAAGTCAAAGGTGCATGTCCCCACTGTGCAATAATTCAATATAGTTTGAAGTAGCTCATCCTCAGTAGGATGGCCACCTTCCACTTTGAGAGCAATGCACTATGGGTAGCTATCCCACAGTGCCAGTCTCCTTTGTATTCTGGGTTATGCTCCCAGTGCATGCTGGGAACAAAACTGTGCAGCCAGAGGTTCTGGTACATGTTATCAGCGACCCATAGTGCACTCGTTTCCTCCCTCCTTCCTCTGCTTAAGACCAACGGGAAAAAGTCTTTTCACACCCTTTTTTTCTCTTGTAGGTTATCCACACAGATGCCATAGTAGCATAACTATGGAACCCATTGTGGAGCTCATTGCGCATCAAAGCATTATGATGATGATGATGATGCAAACCTTGGTGTGCTTAAAGCTGGAGTGGAACAAGGAAGACTCTCAGGAGGCCATGAACATACTCTTTTGTGAAGCATTTGAGTTCTCCTGGTGCTTCATTTTGCTCTCTTTTCCTCATGCTTCGCTCACATCTCCTCCAGCAGCATATTCCTCCACTTGCTTATGCACTCCCTGTCCAAGCTGGTGGATTGCATTTGCTTCTTGAACATCTCTTCCCTAGTTCATTTTTGTATGTGGATTTGGGCCAGCTGGACATCTGGCAGAGCTGGGGGAGTGCACAGGAGGCTGACTGTTGTTTCCGCTGTAACGAAAAATGAAGGGCAGACTTTATAGGAGATATACTGTAGAGTGTAAAAACTAATTTGTTAGAATAAAATGAAGATCTGTCTAAAGACAATAGGAATATATAATTTACAAAGCCATAGTTATGTTTTTAAGAGGCCACTTTGCAGCAGTTACATCTCAGAGGTCTTAAGGATGCAGTTGGACTTGGTTTGGTGGCAAGCATTGTAAGGGACAGACAAGGGTACGAGCCCGCAGATAGGGAGGAGGCAGTAGGGCTGGACTAAGGGGTGGGTGAGCTGGGCAGCTGCCCGGGGTGCCAACTGATGGGGGGCACCTGTTGGCAGCTGTAAGGGCGCGTGGCGCCCCTTATAGCTGCCATCAGGTGCTGTGCGCCCGGCTCCCGGTGGGCTGCCGCCATGTTAACCCCCATAGTGCCCTTCCCCCAGTGGCTGCAGGGCCCTACACGGCCAGGCGTGGCCCGCCCGGGCAGCCCCGGGCTACGCGCCAGTGGCGGTATCTGGGCAGTGCATGCGCCGTGCACCCGCCTGTGCGCCCCAGAGGTGGGCTTGTGCATGCGCTGTATGCCCAGAGGTGGGCCTGCGCGCCCCGGGGACAGGCTCACACATGCGCCGTGCACCCAGAGGCGGGCCCACTCACCCCGGGGGGGGGGGGGGGGGGGGGGGGCGGGCAGGCTTGAGCATGTACTGTGCACCCGGGGGCGGGCCCATGCGCCCTGGGGGCGGGCCCGTGCATGCGCCATGCACCCAGGGTGGTGCCGCCCGCCCAGGGCATCAAAATGGCTCGGGCCGGCCCTGGGGGGCCGGGGGCCTGGGTGTGGCATCAGAGCAGGGCAGGGGCGTACATAGCACTTTTGTGTTCGGTACCTCTGTTTGCCATGAGAGTGCAACTTTCCTTTGCTGCACGAGTGGGTCGGCAGGACGGAGGGGGAGAGTGGCATGGTGGCAGGGCAGGTCAGGGGCTCACACAGTGCCTGTGTGTTCGGCAATCCCCATTTTACCAGGAGTGTGCAACTTTCCCTTCCTACATGAGCAGGCAGGTGGGAGAGGGTAGAGGGTCTGGGCTGGTGGCAAAGCAGGCAGGGCAGAGGCTCAAGCCATGCTTCATTGGGGATGAAAAAATGGAGGTTTACTGCAAAGGCATCAGCTAACAGCTTTCCCTGCTTCAGATCAGTCCTTTCCGAATCACACAGTGTGTTAGGGAGTAGATGCTGACTGATTGTGGCCAGAAACCTGGAGCTTATGCTACAAAGCTTTGTGCTGCAATAAGGCCAGACCATTTACTGCTGGCTTGGCATGTAAAGGTGTCCTACCCTGGAGGACAGAATAAGGCAGGCCTCCCCAGAAACCTTGTGAGCAAGAGGAACTCTGTAATCCATGAAAGCTTTATGGAGGTGTGCAGAGAGGATTCCCGCTTGGTCTCCAGTCATGTTAACAAGCTGTTCCAGGCCCTCCCCCCAGCTGTGTAGGCGCATTGGCAGTCAAAGATCACACCCAATTGCCTTAACCACTTTAAGCAAAATAAAAAATGTGAACTCACCAGAATTGCTCTCCCTGGGATCAGTGCCTGACTGTGATACATCCTGAGAGAAGAGGGATTATCTCAAAGGTTATAAGAAGTTCTTGGCTCTCCGTGACATTGGTTGGCCCACTCTCCTGCTGACCATTGTCCTCCTTTTCCTCACACTGCCCTCCATGCTGCTGTCTGAGGCTTCCTGAGTGTCTTGGGAGGAATCCAGGGACTGGCTAGGGAAGCTGGTCAGGTCCCTCTAAGGATCGCATGCAGCTGCTCGTAGAAGCGGCATGTTGGCAGCAATGCTCCAGACTGTCTGTTTGCCTCCTTTGTCTTTGGTGCAACTGCCTCAGTTCCTTTATTTTCACTCAGCACTGCTGGGTGTCCCTGGCATATCCTTTCTCCTCCAGGCCCTTTGTGATCTTGGCATAGATATCTGCTTTTCTTTTGCTGGTTTGTAATTCTGCAAGAACAGATTCCTCTCCCCACGTAGCAATGAGATCAAAGATCTCCTGTATGCTCCATGCTGGTGCTTGTCTGTGACCTGGAAACTCATGGAGCTCAAGGAACTTGAACTCAGAGAACTCATGGTCAGGTGTGCTGCTCTGGAGTGCTGCCTGCTCTGAGGTCTGCTCACCATGCTGGCCACATCGGAAATGAAATTCAAATTTCCCCATAGCTTTTCTCGCTCACCTGGGGTATGTCTACACTACACACTTATTTCAGAATAAGCTATTCCAGAAGAAATACTCAGAAATAGCTTATTTAAAAATAGTGCATCTACACTACAGGGAAGCCTCAAAATTAGTCTGAGGCAGGCTCCCTTAACGTGGACACGCTACCTCCATTTAGAGCCCCACGAAGCACTAGGGAGTAAGTACTTTGAATGGCCCTGAGGAGGAGCTATTTCGAAATAGCAGCAGTGGAGCATCCACACTCCAGCTATTTCGAAACAGCAATTTTGGAAGAGGCATTATTCCTCGTGGAATGAGGTTTACAGAAGTTGGACTGAGCTGTCTGTTATTTTGAATTTATTTCAATATAACAGAATTTCTGTGTAGATGCTCACATTGTTATTTCAGAATAACGGCTGTTATTCTGAAATAACACTGTTGTGTAGATGCACCCCCGGAGAGGTGAGCAGAAGAGTTGAAAGTCATAGCAGACATGTGAAAGAATGTTGACTTTCACAGAGCTGCATCTGCACTACCATAAAGTCAATCATGCAAGATCAAATTTAGTGGTTGCTCCTCATGAAAGCAGGAATACAGAATAAACTTTAACAGCCCTTAATGTTGATGGAACGGGCTTGGTAGTGTGGACTTGTTGTTTAGAAAATTGACCCAATGTGGCTAAGTTTGACCTAAACTCCTAGTATAGACCAGGCCCTAGTGTGCTTTGACCTTGGACTTTGGCACTGGCCATTAGGCATGACTGCCTATGACCCAGTCTCTTGACATGCCAAGAATAAAGATCATATTAGAAAAGTGAGACACAATTCTCTCCTGTTGAAAGTGCAGGCATAATCATTCTTTGATAAGTCAGTGTCACTTCTGACTTGTCTGGGTCCAGTCTCAGACAGTTGGCACTCATTCTGGTCCAACTCTCTGTGAAAAATCCAAAAAGTATAGGAATAGCTGAATCCTGGTTTGAGAAATGGAGAGATGACAGAGTTGGATAGAGCTGAGTGTTACCCCCATGCTGATGATACTACAGCCCACAATGCTTAACAAATCTTCCATGGTGGCTTCTTATACATAGTGGATGTGTGGGGTGACAAGCCTGAACCTCTCCTCCCCCCACACCCAGCCTCTAAATGCTCTTGGAGAAGATAAATTATTCCATTCCATCATCTGGAATCTCTTAGTGAGGAAGGAGCAGAATTGTTCTAGGGCGGCCCAGCTACTCTGCAAGGCACCACAAAGAAGTCTACAAGGCATTTAAAGACAGAGGAGATGGATGTCCTCAAATATCTCAGACAGAGACCAAAACTCTGTGGTCAGTTGTATCAAAGGCTGCCAAGAAGTATAATAAAATCAGCAGAGACACCTTTTCAGCATCTGTCATCACCAGATGATATCAGAACTATCTCTAGGCCATAAACAGATAAAAAACCTGACAGAAAAGGATCAAGAAAATGTATAGATTCCAGATGTGACTGGATTGGTTTCATTACCACCTCCTTGGCAACCTCCTCTGAAAAGGGAAGGGTGATAATTCACAAAATGGCTAATGGCAAGAGATTTTTCTTAAGCCGGGGACTAATCACTTCTCTTTTAAAGACAGCTGGAGTCTTGGCCTTCTGACGGGCAGCAATAAAAAACAATCAGTAGACGGCTCAGGCAACAGAGGGCTAGGTGGCTGGATAGAGCTTTCAATACTTTACCTGTATGGATAAAACTCTAAAGAAAGGAGGCCATTTGGCAACTCCATCTCTGCAGATAGACTGCTCTGGGTAGTTTATTTAATTGAATCAATGTATTAATTACTGTAATTTTGTATTTATAAAATGTACCTTTGATCAACATGTCTGAATAGATAGGCCCAGATACTCAATTGGTGGACATCAGCGTAGCTCCACTGATTTCCAATCAGGCAAGGGATGCTATTTTTTACAAAATACTATAACCTTAACTGCAAAATGTTGCAATACATATTGGACAGATGTATGGTATTTTTGGGCAACCTGCAAGTAGTGACTGCAGAACAGATAGAATGTGATAAAGACATCAGATATCTGGCCTAACATTGCATTCCTGGGATATCCCAGACTTTACTGACTTCAGAACACTGACTTCAGCAGGAGGTTTGGGTGTCAAAGTACTGCTGCACAGGGTACCTTATATTCTCTTTCCTGGTTTCACAGGTGTTGATTAGAAGGGTATAAAAGTTGATGGTTTCTCTTTCTAGTAGGTGATCTGAATATCTTTGTTTTTTGAGATCTCTCAGTTGTCAAACAACCCCAAAAACTCAACACAAAACACTGCTGAAATGACCAAATCTGACCTGGTATCATGTTGAAACAATACAACAATGCTAATTTGGCATGAAATGTAAAGCCAGAAACCAGTCCAGCTTTGTTCGAAAGATTTGAACTTTAGCAAACATCTTGAGGAAAATGGTCCAAATCTTAAGTTTGTTACTGAAACCAAACTACTTTGTGTAGTTCTGAGTTTCACTGAGAATACTGGGCACAGTTGAGAAGGGGCCTGATCCTGTGAGGTGCTGAGGGCACGTGGTACCTTCCAGATGGTACTCAGCACCCAACAGGTTGGGTACATGTTGGCTGAAACTCCAGGATAGAAAGCGAATATCTGTTATATGAGCCCCGATTCAGCAAAGCACTTAAGCATGTGCTTAATTTCCAGTGAAATCACTCCACTGAACTAGTGGAAGTTAAACATATTCTTGAATGCTTTGCTGATTAGGGACAGAATAAGCACATGCTTAAAGGTAGGCACATGCTTATTTGTTTTGTTAAATCAGGACTAAAATACTAAATTCAGTTACCATAATGTGCTTGGAATTGTATTGCTATAGCAACCAGATGGTGGCCAAAAAACTTGTAAGCAGAAATACATACTCAGCCATAAGTGTGATTTAAACACTGACCATATTTGCCAGAAATATGAATAAGGAAATGCTTTTTAGAGCCAGATACATAAGCCTGTATCTGCCAAAACGAACAGAACGTGGTAAGCTGTGCTAACCTTGTAGTGTATGGAAATATTCGAGTTTTCATGCAGTTTGCTTTTATCTAACAAAGTTCAATCCCAAGTCAATTGAAAAGGTACTGCTAAGTATGCAATCTGTATATGGAGGCTTGGGGCAAGCATGATGCTTCCTGGGGTGCTTTAGAGAGCTCTCACTAGCACTATTTGCTACATTCTTGGAAAAGACATTGCATGCACCTAGAGAAGCAGAACCATGGGCACACATACTTCTGCTCAGACACATCCACATGGCTGTCAAGCCCTGATAGTATAGGTTGGACCTCCATGGTCTGGCACCCTCTGGACCTGACCAGTCCCGGATGACGGATTTTACTGGACCAGGGGAGGTCATTTCTGGATTCCTGCCAGTGGCCTCTTCTGGCTCAGCCCACTGGCCTCCCAGCCAGCTCCCCACCTCCTGCTGGCCCCATTGCCCTGTCACTCCTGCTGGGCAGCCATCGCTGCTATGGCTCCTGGTCCCGCCAGGCAGACACATTCTGTGGCTCTGGGATCCGCCGGGCAGTCGCCTGCCACGCACTGGAGCTCTAGGACTGCTGGACAGCCACTGTGGTGTGCTGGGGGTCCAGGACCATTGGGCAGCCACATGCCACAGCTTCCTGCCCCACCGAGCCACTGCCACTGCAGCTCCCAATCCCGCTGGGTACTCCTGCTGCCATGTGCTGGGCGGCCCTGCCATCAGCTCGCTGTGGGCAACCCGCTGCCCTGGCAGCCCTGCAGGAGTCCTTGCTGCTGGCTCTTCACTGGGACTCTCTGGTCCTGCAACATCTGTGCCAGACCATGGATGCTGTTGGATCAAAGAATCCCAGATAAGAGACTTTCAACCTATAGTGGCACTAGCAGGGAATCCAAGCAACATGGCTGCTTTCTGTGCAGGTGCATAGGGTAAAAAAGGGGGTTTCTGCTGTCTCTCTTTGTGGTGTATTGTAATTTTAATATAGTTTTCAAGATATCACTTTAAATCCTAAGGGATTTCCTGGTCATGCTTGCAGACTAAGGGATTTTGAGAAAAGCATGTGATTTATGTTCTCCTTAGCAGTCTACTAAATAACTAGTCAGGAGTAAGGTAGGCTGAGTTGTGCCTCTCTGCCTTAGGAAGCAGCATGCTATGTCTCCTTCTGTATTTATTTATTGTGTTAGATTTCTGGATTCTAAGAAATAAAGCAGTTACGCTGCAGCATTTCAGGAGTAGTTTGTTTTGTTTCTAACCCATGTATATGTTATGACCATAACACTTCAGTCTGGCACATTCATGCTGGAGCAGCTATAGTTTGGTCCCTAATATTGCTCATGTCTATCCTCATGGCACTGAAACACATTGAAACACTGTGTCTGCACTAATAGGCTGGCGTTATAGGGCAGCTGGTAAATGAGATTAGATAACAACATTACATATACAGCAATTTCCTTATGCTGTAAAATGCACAGTTTCTGAATGTTTTTTTTCAGCAGTACTTCACCTGCTAAGGCACAGGAGACTTGCTGTCTTCTACTAGCAAGAGAATGTTTGGTTAGCTGTAGCAGACCCTGTGAAATCTCTGCAATTCATTCATGCTTCTCCCACCAGCAGGTGTCATTCTGGAAAAAGGAAAATACTGTGAATCCCAGAACTGAAGCATGTGGCTGTGACAAAAGAATGAAAAGTTTGCGTAGAATATAGCTAGCATAGATTGGCCTGTATTAAATAAATTGCATTTTAGGATGGAATAATTTCTAAAAATCATTGTATATATATATACTGTGTAGAATAATTACACATATTTGAGAGAGTGCAGATCAAAGAAGCAAACCAAACTTCCAGTGAAAGCTGTTTCTCTCTCTTTTTTTATTATATTCTACCTTTACCACTTACACTCACACCCACACCTATTCTATATAGGGGAGGCCCTACCCAATTCACAGCCGTAAAAATATGTCATGGACTGAAATCTGGTGTGCTTCCATGAAATCTGGTCTTTGGATGCTTGTACCCTATTACCAGGGTGAGGAACCTGCAGCTTGCAAGCCACCAGTGGTTTGTCAGGGTTAGCTGCTGGCAGGCCACCAGATAGTTTGTTTACATGAGTATCTGCTCCTACTGGCTGCGGTTCACCATTTCCATCCAATGGGAGCTATGGGAAGCAGTGGCCTGGCCCATACCACTTGCTGTAGTTCCCATTGACTGGGAATGGTGCACTGTGGCCACTGAGAGCTGTGAGTGTACATAAGTGCAGATGCTCAAGTAAACAAACTGTCTGGCAGGCTGCCAGCAGCTAACCCTGATGACCCACGTGCGTCCCCCAGGCTGGAGGTTCCCCACTCCTGCCCTATACTATACAGATTTCATGGGGAAGACCAATGTTTTTCACATTTGGAGATTTAGACCAAAAAGAGTTGCAGGGAGGGTCACAAAGTTGTTTTAGAGAAGTCACAGTTTTGGCACTCTTACTTTTGCCCTTCTTTCAGAGCTGGGTGGCCAGAGAGTGGCATCTGCTGACTGAGGGCCCAGTTCTGCAGGCAGCAGTGCAGAAGTCATGGTAGCAATCCCACCCCATCCTATCCTTATTTCTGCACTGCTGCTGGCAGCAGTTCTGCCTTCTGAGCTGGGCTCCTGACCAGTAGTCACTGCTCTCCATCTGCCCAGCTCGGAAGGCAGTGCTGCCACCAGTAGCAGTGCAGAAATGATGGCAGCAGTACTGCAACTCCCTCAACTCCTGTGTTGGTTCAGGATTACACCAATTACAACACTAAGAGATTTCAGATTTAAATAGCTGAAATCATGAAATTTACAAATTTTAAAATCCTATGACTATGAAATTGACCAAAATGTACCATGAACTTGCTAGGGCCCTATCTGTATAGAATTATATAAATTAATCTTTATTAAAGTTGTAGTGCTTTAGTTCTCTTGAATAATTTCTAGGTCTTGTCAACATGGGGGCTTCTAGTAGGGCCGTCTCTAGAGGGGTGCAGGGCCTGGGTCTATCTCTTCTACCTCAGTGCTCCTGGCACAGGGCTCAGGGCAACTCTTCTATCTCAGGCTCTGCCCCTGCTTTGCCCCCACCCGAGCTCTTCCTGCCACTCCTCCCTCCCATTTGCCCCATTGCCCCCCTTACTGAAGCCCCTTCTCGTGAGTGACACAAGCTGGGGGATTACCCGGGTGCCTGGCATGGGGGGGCATCAGAGGTCAGTCCTCCCTGCACTTATCATGTCAGTGGGAACCACAGCCATGTCCCAGCCTGCTGCACTCTGCTTCACTGTGGTGGCAGGAAGCTAAGCACCCTGTGCCCGGGAAGCTCTGCTTCCTGCTGCCACAGTGAAGTGGAGCACAGCAAGTTGGGATATGGGTGGTGGAGAAGAGCAGGCTGCCAGGTTGCTCCAGCTCCCACCATTGTGTTGAATGCGATGGGGCCCGGTCCCTGCTTCCACCTTGCACCAGGACCCTGCTCCACTCTGGGCCATGCAGGTCCTGTCCATAGGACGGTTGAGGTAGCTGCCACAGGGTCCCCTGAAGTGTGGGGTGGCTGCCCTGAACCATCTTATGAATGGGAAAGCTCTGACATCTAAGTTAGTTAATCCAAATTAACTAACAATATGAATTTGAAGTAGATTAGTTAAACTTTATTAAATTCCTGATTGGATGCTGTTGTTCTGAATTAAAGCGATCTTAATTTGGTTTACTTTTTAATTCACTTGGAAAGCGAATTAAACTGATTGGCGTTAAAGGCTTGTGTGTACATCCTAATTCACAATTAAAGTGGTCTTAATTCAGTTAATTGGTTACCTTAAAATACATTCTTTTAGTTAATTTGGATTAACTTTCATGGATGTTCCTATGTAAGGGCCTGTCTACACTAGCAAATTATTTCAAAATAACTAAATTTGAAATAATAATTCCCAAAATAACAACATTGAAATAGCAGGTCCCTGCTATGTGGAAGCCTCAAAATTAGTCTGAAGGCAGGCTCCGTTATTGTGGATTTGCTACCTTGATTTAGAGCCCCAGGAAGCACTGGGGAGTAATTATTTGAATTACTCTGGGCAATAGTTATTTTGAAATAGCAGCAGTGGAGTGTCCACACTAATGCTATTTTGAAATAACTATTTTGAAATAAGCATTATTCCCCAAGAAAAGCAGGAGTACAGATTTCAAAATAACCAGACCATTATTTCGAAATAATGGGCTTGGTAGTGTGGACACTCCACTTATTATTTCAAAATAAGGGGGGGGAGGGAGTATTTTGAAATAACTCCCTAGTGTAGACCAGGGCTGAAAGCCCCATAGTCAGTGAGACAAATTCTGATATTAGTTACATCTGTGTAAATCTGAAGTAGCTTCACCAAAGAAACTGAAATCAATAGGATTTTATGGGATTTTCTCTGATGTAACTGAAAGCAGGATTTGGCTTTATGTTCTCAGAAGTGGACTGTGTAGCAAGAACAAGAGTGTTCAAAATAATATAATCCTTCTAATAGCTATTTATGTAATTATCCCCTCAAAGGGCATGTGATTAGTTGCAGCCTCTGTAATATCTAAATAATTTTTTTGGGGTTTCTATTAATCATGGCAAGAAAGATTACTGTTGGGTTACAAGAAAAGGATACAATTACTTTTACTGTAATGACAGGGGACTCACTTTCTCAGGCAAAACTCTCACGGAAGTCAAATGGGAGTTTGTGCTTGAGTGAGAACAGCAGGATAGAGGCCTAACTTTGGCTGCAAGGAGACCAGCAATTAATTTAAATTAATTTGACACTTTAAAAAACTTAGTTAAAATGAAGTAAATGCAATAGTATTATGTGCAGCCATCTTCTTCACTTTTCTTTTGATAATTTAATATGAATGTTGCATTCCCATCCTCATGAACTGCACGTCATCCTCCATGCACATTGAATGAGGTCAGGCCCTATGGAAATAATAGCGTGTAATTGAAAACTGTATGTTAATGCAGAGGGAGGCAGAGTTCTGGCCTTAACTTTTGAGTGCTTAACTCTTATAATGGCCTCTTAACATAATTTATTGCATATGTATATGGTTGTGCTTTGAATAATTCTATTTGTCCATTACAGTATTTGGGTGCATCACTTATGCTCCGGTGCCAGAAAGTCTTCCCCAGCTGTACCTGTAGGGGCAGCCATGGTGTGTCTTGGTTTTCTTTGTATGCAAAGCTGAGTGTATAAAGAGGCAGAAGCATTTTCCTATCCTTCGGTTCCTTTGTATTGTTCATGGTCAGTGGTTGAAGCATGCTTCCTGTTCATTCCTTCAATGAACTTTCTAGCAGTTGTTATTGTTAATGGTACTTGGATTTGGAGCACCTCCCTTTGTTTTTTGACTGTCAACAGTTAGTCACAAGGGTACCATTTCAGATTTTGGTTGGGGGGATTGACATCTTGTGGCAAGTCACTTAAGGGACACTGGTTGGCATTAACATTTTAATGTATATTCTTACTTTGTTATTAACTCTGTGGAGAGAGAGAGAGAACCCATCAGGACTTCTGGGCTCTATCTCAGCTCTGGAAGGGGAGTGGGGTCTAGTGGGTTACAGCAAGAGGGCAGATACATTTCAGCTCTATCTAAGAATATCAGGATGGCTATACTGGGTCAGACCAAAGGTCCTTCTAGCTCAGTATCCTGTCTGCCAACAGTGGCCAATGCCAGGTACTTCAGAAAAAACAGAAGAGGCATTCATCATGATCCATTCCCTGTTGCCCATTCCCAGCTTCTGGCAAACAGAAAGTGGGGACACCATCCCTGCCCATTTTGGCTAGTAGCCATTGATGGACCTAT
>CM057845.1:266216902-266234259 GCA_030068395.1 Apalone spinifera
TCATTTGCATCCCTTTTCCGGAAAAGGGTGCCTGTGTAGACGTAGCCTTAATGATTTTTTAGATATCTAACATATTCCCCTGACCTTTAGCCATTTCGTTTCCAAGCTGAAAAGTCCCAATCTTGTTAATCTCTCCTCATATGGAAGCCGTTCCTTAGCCTTAATACTTTCTGTTGCCCTTTCTGTACCTTTTCCAAATACAATATATCTTTTTTTAGATGGGTTGACCAGTTCTTCATACAGTATTCAAGTTGTGGGCATACAATGACTTTATGTACACGTAATATGATATTTTGTCTTATTATCTACTCCTTTCCCAATGATTCCCAATATTCTGTTAGCTTTTTAGTTTTTAGACTGCCACTGCACATTGAACAGATGTTTTCAGAGAACTATCCATAATGATTCCAAGATCTCTTTCCTAAGTGGTGACAGCTATTTTGTATCTTTAGTTAGGATTATATTTTTCCATGTGCATTTATCAACATGGACTTCCATCTGCCTTAGTGTTGCCCACCCACCCAGTTTTGTGAAATCTCTTTGTACCTCTTTATAGTCAGTTTTGGATTAATCCCTGTTCACCCCTTTTTCAAGAACATTTGTAAATCTAACACAGTGAACCAAATGCAAATCCCAGCAGCACAACACTCATTCCTACTCTTCCCCCCATTTTTTAAGCGGAGTACCCAGCAATATTTTCCTGATGCTCTAACAATCCTTCAATTACTGGACTGCCCAGCTTTTTGTTATTCTTAATCACCCTGCCTTCCTCTTTTTATAAAAAACTCCCTGCCCCAAAGGCAAAGCTGCAAGCAGGTCAAACTCTTGCATTTAAGAACTGCCTCTGGATTTAAGTCCTTAGTCCTCATGGAATGAGGAGTAACAGTTAATCCGAACTAAGGACTTAGTTCGGATTAACTTTAAACTGCCGCGTGTAGCCGCGGGCAGTTAGTTCGGACTAAGGGGGATTTAAAAATGGCGGCGGACAGGAACATGCAAATAAAGTCCGGGATATTTAAATCCCGGGCTTCATTTGCAACTCCGGTTGCCTGATTTGCCTACCTAGCTCGAATTAACGAGCTAGTGTAGACATACCCTCAGAGAGTGGGTGGGAAGAGGGAAATCTATGACAAAGTCCCCTGACTTCACACCCTGTTCTAGATATCATAAACTGGTGCTTGTGAGCAACCCTCACTTTCACTGCCTGAAGTTCTTGGGGGAGGCTTATGTCAGGGGCAGGTGTCTGATTTATCAAGGCTTCAAGATAAGAATTAAAAAGCAGAGAGAAGAATATCTAAGGACATGCATGCTGTTCTTCATCAAGCATTGGTACTGCCTTGGTTAACTAGAGGGAGTTCCTTTCTGTCCAGGAGTGCTCCCCTAATCTTACCTGGGATAGAGACAGAAAGAGAATCCTTATACCAGGACAATCCTCAAAGAAGAGCAAGTGCTTTGAAACCAATACTATTAGGGTTAGGGTTAGCCAATAATATATTAATACTTGTATAGCACTTTACATCTGTACAAACACTAACTAACATCCTCTGAGAGGTCAGTAAATATCATTATCCCTGGCTTAGTTGTATGAAATTAAGACAGACAATGGTGATGTGACTTGTTCAAAGCCCTTCACTGAATTAATTTCAAGGCTGATATTTATTTAATTTATTAATACTATATTCCTGTTTCCCAGGCCCTTTCTAATTCCTCAGTATTGTATGTGTATAGTACATAAACTCAAAATAGTGACTACACTATGTACACTTTGAAATTCTTACATTAATTGCCATCTTTGACTACGTACAGATTAGTAATTAGCTTCAGAGACCCGTTATTTACAAAATTTGTTGAAGAGTTGTATTTTTCCAGAAAGAAAAAAAATCTTGCAAAAAGGAAAAAAACCCACACTCCAAGTTGTCATTAAATTTGGTTTCCGAAAGGTAATCAGAATGGCAACTGCATAATGCACAGGTGCATTTGATGCAATTTGGAGAAAAACTGGTAAGGTAGACTGATTGGGCCAATTACAGAAAGTAACCTAAGTTAATTGATAATGTATGGGAATCTAAAATGTTGTAAA
Source organism: Apalone spinifera (assembly GCA_030068395.1). Classification (NCBI taxonomy): domain Eukaryota; kingdom Metazoa; phylum Chordata; order Testudines; family Trionychidae; genus Apalone; species Apalone spinifera. Next base: position 266,218,983 of record CM057845.1, read on the forward strand.
TTACTCCTTCAATATTTATTCCTTCAATATTCAATATTTATCCCTTCAATATTTATTTAGATTCTCTTGCACTTTGAATCCAGTTCCCAACCTATAATTTACACATCAATTCTAAATTTCTTTCATAAGAACATAATAGGCAGCAGGTTTAAAACAAACAATAGGAAGTTTTTCTTTATTCAGTACATAGTCAGCCTGTGGAACTCCTTGTAAGAGGATGTGGTGAAGATTAGGACTTTAACGGGGTTCAAAAAAGAGATAGATAGATTAATGGAGATTAGGTCCATCTATTAGCCAGGATGGGTAGGAATGATGTCCCTAGCGTCTGTTTGTCTGGATATGGGTGACAGGAGAGGGATCATGTGAGGATTACCTATTGTGTTCCCTCCCTCTGGGACATCTAGTATTGGCCATTGTCAGCAGACAGCATACTGGGCTAGATGGACCTTTGGTCTGACTCAGTATGTCGTTCTTATGTTCTAAATTTGTCTTGCTAAATCTAAACTGCTATTATTTACATTCTAGGATATCAGAAGAGGTAAGAATAGAAAGGAAAGCAACTGACAAGAGCAACCACTATCAAAGGTATAAATTGAAGAAGGGATTCTCAATACTTTAAATTTCAATTTGTTACACATTCTCCTGGCTTTTTGGTGTGTTGCACTTTAGCCTCCTTTATATTTAAATATAACTATATAGATCTAAAGCAGTGGTTCTCAAACTGCAGTCCGAGGATCACTAGTGGTCCATGGCTGCTTTCCAGGTGGTCTGTGGTTTGAGCTCAGTCCCCCCTTTCGCCCCACAGCAGGTAGCCCGTGCTGGCACTCCAGCCTTGCCCTCCCTTCTCTGCGAGGTTGGAGTGCCAGTGGCAGCTTCCTGATGGAGTAGGAGGGGAGAGAAAGCCCTGAGCCTCACTGCATGATCTGGCTGGCAGGGAAGAAGCGCTCCCTCTCCCCCTTCCCTGGCTGAAGGAACAGCAGCACATGGGCATGCTGCCTGGAAGCTTTCCCCGCTGCTCTCATTGGCCAGAATCCAGCCAATGGGAGCAGCAGGAGGCCGTGCCTGGGCCTGGCACAGGGTGCAAAGGCAAGTAAGTGCTCTCACCCCCTCATGCCAAGACCCCTGCGTCTTCAGCCTCCTTACACACACACACCCTGCCAAAACCTCACACCCCAGCCTGCTTCTGCATCCTCCCCCTGCCAGACACCTACCCCCAGCCTACTCCTGCACCCTCAGTCCTCCCTGTCCTTCCCCTGGTCCTCTGGTACTCCAGTGGGGCTGGAGTACCAGAGGAGTGAAGTGTCTCGGTTGGGGCCACATCAATGAGGGCTGGAAGTTTTTAGAGGTTTTTTTGGCTTCTCACTTGTGTGGTCCCCAAATGATTTTTTTCTGTGGGTCAGTGGCCCCAGACCCAAAAAAGGTTCCCCCTGCCATAAATAAAACAAAACAAAACATGGGAACCTTTTGTGTTGGACTTAAATTAATATTTTACTTTATTTAAATAAAGTTTGATAAACTAACATGAGAAAGTTAAAGTGCTTAATCTGTTTAATAATTTAACGTAATATTTCCTTTCTTACTGGTTCCCTAGCTGCAGCACTAGCAAAATGGCTCAGGTATAATTATGTAACTAACGGCAAGTTTCCATTAGCAACTGGTGGTCTGTAGAAAGGTTTGCATTGATCCAGGTGGGCCACAGGCCAAAAAGTTTGAGAACCCCTGATTTAAAGGAGTCAAGCTAAGAGTCGCCACCTTACACATCCCCTATGAATTTGGCCCTATAGCTCTGATAGCAAGAGCTGTGCATACATTGGGCCATACATGAGCCAGGCTTACGACAAACCTGAACTGAATTTTAAGTGAGGTTACACTAATTTTTGGGTAAAATTTGACTGATTTTCCAATGAACTTTGACTGAGGCTTGTGTATCTGGGAGGGTTGCACTTATTGTTTCTAGAAGAAAATATATGAAATTCAGTGACTTAGTTTCAACTAGAGATTGTGTAAATGGAAAATCCAGATGTATTGCACCCCTGCATTTCAGAAAAGTTTGGGTCTGGACCTGATCCTGGCAGCTGTTCAGATCTAAAATAGAAGTTTGATAAACTAAATTTTAATCTAAATTAAAATCCTAGATTCAAGTACTTTTGGATTCTGAAACTGACTCAGACTTAATCAAAACCTGAAAACAGGCAACAATGCAGTGGTTTAGGCTCGATTGGGCTTTGTTTGAACCTAAAACTCAAAGCAAAACTCATGGGGCACAAATCTACGTAAAGTGAAACATAAAGTTAACACACAACCACTACAAACCCAAACACTCAACTTGCACTCAGCTATAGTAATAATCTCCTGTCTATAAATTCTCTTATCAACGGCATAAATGAAAGTCATCAAAAGATGAGCAAGCCTTGCTACCTAAGGGGGAAAAATAAATTATTCAGCTTTGAAACCTCACTTTCTTTTCTTGTTTAACCACAGTTAGAATAAGATTTCTGTGTGAATGGAAACCAGACTGTAGACATCTGTCAGGAGATGAAATTGTCTCTGTCCAAGCCTAGCCGCAATCAACTTTTGCAACTTTTAACTATGCAACAAGGGATTTTGGTTGAAGCCTTAAAGATATATTTCCATGCTGACCTCCATTTCTGAAGTCCATTCTAAAATCTTTAGTAATATTATATATTACATTCACATCCCTTTTCAAAACTTTTTGAATCAGCCCCTCTAGCATGTTATTCAAAGAATTCTCATACTTTTTATTTTAATTTTAGGGGCCTGATTTTTCAGAGATATTGAACACATGCAGCTCCCAAAGACTTCAGTGGTAGCTGCATGTGATCAGCATTTGTGAAAATCAAACCCTTATTCCCAATGAAGTGATGTATTATTCTTCATCTCTGTATTAACTACACACAGAATATTCCTCAGTGCTTATGATTTCAGAGCTCAGATCTCCGTATAATTGATCAGTTCCTAACAGTTTACCTTCTAGTGGATCCATTTCCTTTTCTAATTCCCAAAATATTTTAATAGACTGAAATGCTATAATTATTATTGGTGGGGGTGGGACAAAAGGTGAGTTATAAAGAGCCTTTGAGCTGATTCATTCAGCTTCTAGATAGTTCTAACCCTTTAAAACTTTATTAAATTAGGTCATAGTAGTGTTCAATATAAAAAAAATTAGACTGCACTACAATCTTGTGTGTGTGTACATTAGTATTTTTATGACATTTGTTAGAAGGTATATTATAGATTCAGGGAGGGAACAATTCTTGGCAGAACAACTGAAGAGCAGAGCTTGAAATGGTAATGGTCTCTGAAATACAGCTTTAAGTCTGAATTGCATAGTGTTACGCAAAGAGACATTTGTCATGTTGAGAACTTTGAGAGAGAAATAGTGGCACTGTTTAACAAAATCTGCTTCACTCCAGAGAGCAATCCCACCACAAAACAAAATTAACTTTAAAAGAAATAAGATGTCCAATATTTAATTTTTTCTTAAAACAAGCGTGGGGAAGCTCTGGCGCGCTGGTTGTACACAGTTCATCGGGTTGGCCATTGGGTCGGCCTCTGGACTCTTTGTTTACCTGGTGTTAACAAGTGCATTTATTCCCCCCTTCCCACCCTTCCTTTAGTCTCGATTCGTGAGCCGAGTCTGGCTCACACCTTGTTTGCTTCCCGCTGAAACACGTCAGCCCACGGGCAATAATCACATGCCCTGCCCTGGACTGCTTCCTCTCCACATTTTCTCCTGGCGGCAGACCGCCCGTTCACCCATTCCTTCGACAGTGCTTCCGCCAGCTGTAAGCCTCCCTCCCCAGCTTCCCAAAAGTTCCGTGCCTCCTTCGTGCCCCGTGCCCTTCCTTCTTCCCTTTCCCAACCATTTCTCCCTTTTTAAACCATCCATCCTCCATCCTGATGCTCCCCTGTCCCTCCGATGTCACCCCATTGCCGTCACCCAGGCCCCGCCCCTTTTCCCTCCACCACTTCCAGCATGGCCGCGCTACGGCTGCAGCTCACAGTTCCCGTGGTCTCAGAGCACCCTGTGCACTCCGCATACCCGGTTCCCCATGCCATGTACAAGGCCACCGTTAGGCGGCCCGGAGTGTGGGGTGTAGGTGCCCCATTACACACCTCCCCCTCTAAGTTCCCCTTTAACCGCTGTTCTTTATCCTCCTCTTGTGAAGCCAGCCTTGAAAAGAAATCCGCATTTCCATGGGCCATACCGGACCAGTGGACCACTTCAAAAGAGTATGGCTGTAAGGCTAGGTACCATCTCATTAGATGGGTGTTCGCGTCTTTCATCATTGTAGCCATCGCACTGGGGCGTGGTCGGTGACTACCCAGAACTGGTTTCCTAGAAGATAATATCAAAGCATATCAATGGCCCATTTCACAGCTAAGGCTTCTTTCTCGATAGTAGAGTACTTGAGCTCCTGTGGGAACAATTTACGACTTATGTATACAATAGGGTCCTCCTCCTCCCTGTTTTCTTGCGACAACACGGCCCCAAATTCCCTCTCCAAGGCATCGGTCTGTAGGATGAAGGGCTTCTCAAAGTCTGGTTGTGTCAGCACAGGGGCGTGGTCAACTGGTCTTTTAAGGTACGAAACACCTGATCGCACTCTGTACTCCAGTGCACCTTCTTGGGCAATGAGTTCCTAGTCAGGTGCGTCAAGGGGGCAGCCACTGTCGCAAAATTGGAATCAACTACCACCTTCACAGGAAATCCCCCCACCTTAACCCTTCTCAAAATTTTCCCCCTTTCTTGATTTTCTCAGATCCCTTCACATGCTAGGGCCTGTGCATACGTGCAGTCCATATAAGGGCAGTCCTTTTGAAAATGCCCCTCCTGGCCACATCTAAAACATGCACCTTTTGGGGGTCCTCCTATCCCTTGGCTTCGTCCCCCTTCAGTCGGAAGGGAGGCCTTCTCCTGAGTTACACCTTTTAGGGGGGTTGTCCATGCTAGAGCTAGCCTCCTTCCCTCTCCTCTTCCTTCGGGGTCCTTCTTCTGCCGGGTTGTCCCAGGGGCACCTATCTTCAGGGAAAGGCTTCCCCTAACTGGCTTCCCCAGACCCTCTGCAGATTCGGCCGCTTCATAGGCATCCATCAATGCGACCACCTCGTTCACGGTGGAGGAATGGTGTCTCCGTACCCATCGTTGCCCGCCACTGGGCAAGATATTTAGAAAATTGTTCGAATATCACCATCTCGGCTACCTGTGCTCCCGTACGCTGGTCTGGTTCTAGCCAATGTCACCCTGCCTCCCTCAACCTTTGCACCACAGCCCATGGCTTTGCCCCTCGCGGGTACCGTTCTTGCCTAAATCTTTGCCTATAAGTCTCTGGTGTTATTCCCATCTGATCCAAGATCGCTTCTTTGACTTTATAGTAATGTAAAGCATCTCAGGAGTTTAGGCTATGGTATGCCAACTGGGCCTGGCCTGTTAAATAGGGGGCTAATAAGGTGGCACAGTGGTCTTCTCACCATTGTGATGCAGTGGCCACCCTTTCAAATGTAGTAAAAAAGGCCTCTGGGTCGTTGGCCGGACCCATCTTGGTCAAATGGACCGGCAATTGCGGCATCTCGCCCATTTCATTTTCACTACTCATGAGTGGCCCGGCAGCGGTCCATACAGTTGCATCCATCTTTCTTGCTGAGCTTGGTATTACTCAGATAGTTCTCTCACCAATTGCCTCTGCTGCTCCTGGTGTTGCGAGGATAATTGTTGTATCAGGAGAGTCTGCTGTTGCTGATGCTGTCTTTGGCTTTCCGCCATCCATTCAAGCATCTTCACAAGCTCCATGTTCACCTTCCACCCCTCAGGGTAACAAAAAAAAAAAAAAAAAAAAAGGACAGGAAACAAAAAGATACAGGAACAGGAGCCGCTGGCCCCCCTTCCCTTAACCAAAGGGGTCTTGTCCTCGCAAGACCTCTTGCTTGCGTCTTTTTAGCTCCCCTCACTTCAAGGGATTGTGTTCAATGCTCACATTCTCCACCATGTTGTTAACAAGTGTGTTTATTCCCCCCTTCTCACCCTTCCTTTAGTCTCGATTCATGAGTCCCTGAGTTCGGCTCACATCTTGTTTGCAACGCTCTACTGACTCCTGTAGCAGTCCATACAACTCTCACTGAGATGTCAATGGGTACACTGCTCCCACCTTTGGTGGTGAAGAGAGGGGGGCCTGGACCTACCCTCACTTGCAGGCCCCAGCCAAGGGCCCTAAGAACAGGGATGATCTGTGGTCCTGTCCGGCTGATGGAGCTTCCCGTCAAAACATGCCAGCCCGCAGGCAATAATCACATGCCCCGCCCTGGACTGCTTCCTCTCCTCATTTTCTCCTGGCGGCAGACCTCCTGTTCACCCCTTCCTTCGGTGGTGCTTCCGCCGGCTGTAAGCCTCCCTCCCCAGCTTCCCAATACCTTCCGTGCCTCCTTTGTACCCCGTGCCCTTCCTTCCTCCCTTTCCCGACTGTTTCTCCCTTTTTAAACTATCCGCCCTCTGTCCCGACGCTCCCCCATCCCCCCCGATGTCATCCCATTACCATCTCCCAGGCCCCGCCCCTTTTCCCTCCATCACTTCCGGCATGGCCACGCTATGGCTGCGGCTCATGGCTCCCCACGCTGCATACATGGCCACCATTAGGCGACCTGGAGTGCAGGGCGTCGGTGCCCCATCACACCTGGGCGTCTGCAGGCACAGAGTCCCGCAGCTCCCAGTGGCCACAGTTTGCTGCTTTCAGCCAATGGGAGCTATGGGAAGTGGTGGCCCAGCCTACACTGCTTCCCACAGCTCCCATTGGCTGGAAGCAGTGAAGTGCAGCCACTGGAGCTACTGGGATCTGTGCCTGTGGATATTCAGGTAAACAAAGCATCTGGCAGCCCACCAGTGGCTAATTCTGATGAATCACATATGCTCTCCAGGTCGGAGGTTGCTCACCCCTGTCTTAAATGGATTAATTTTTAGTAATAAATTCTAGACTGTTTTTAACTTCCATTCTTCCATTGTTGGATCAGAAGTGGGCTTTTTCTGAGTTCTGTGATGAATCTTTTCAGGGTACTTTTTGTTCATGGCAGATTCAAGTATCTCTAAAAATGCTAGCGTGAAGGCTCCCTATTCTATTCTATTTTAAAAATAGAAGAAAGATTATATTTCTACTGGGCTTCCAAAAGCACCAGTAACAAATCAGATTTCTCTTAATATTAAATCTTAGCAATCAGCAGTGTTTAAGTTCAGCAATAGCACTTTGCTGAGTAACTCATGCTAAAACTTAGAATCCCTCCCCCAAAGATCTTTCCAAATAGATACTGTGAAAAAAAATGAGAAGGACCCCTTCGTTACAAGGAATTATGGAACTAATTTTCTTCATACAGTATGTTTGCACAGGACATTTTTGTTAACTCTTAATAAAAAACACCATTCAGCTGCTACTTTCATTGTTTTTATCCTGGGACCAATACAACATTGTCATTATTGGATATAAAGTGCTGTAAAAACAAATCTAATTTGTAAAGTTTATTTTGAAATATAAAGGTAGTGCATAGTTTGTATAGTGTTGTTATCATAGTACTCCTGGGTATAATTTATATAAAAAGAAAATAAAAAAAGCATACATAACTTTCTAGTTGATTTCCTTTAACAAGGCTAATTGAAAACAGTTTCTGTTATTTAAAAGTAATTTATTTTAAATATACTCTTTAGAACAAAGTTCTTATTGATCTCCATTTAAGTATAATATTATCTCAGTGTGGGATTCTAGTAAAAGGTCAAATCTTGTAGGAGTATTTTCTATATGACTCAGTTCTGATCATAGATAAACTTATCAGTGAAACCAGATTAGTTAACCTTTTCAGTACCAAAAGCTTGTTTCAACAGGCAACAACTGTTTCTTTCATAAATACACAACTTCAAAGCTAGCATCTTTATTCTGAAACATGAAAATGAGACCAATGATTTCCTTTTTCTTTATTTGATATAGTGAACAGGCTAATGATTTGAACATGATATTGGATTGCTAAGACTGTATAAAACACACTAAGTAATTTTTGTGTGGAAAATTATTTATAATATTTTTAAAATATGCCATTGATTGCTATCCAATATCTCTGAAATTAGTGTATTTGTCTCATACAGTAATGTAATTCTTATACATGATTCAGTTTACTGAAACATTAAAGTATAGTCTATGTATTATATTTAGGGAAACTAGCCTCTTTCCATATCACTCAATTCCTGTCAAGCTGATTGGTTTGTTACATATCTCAGAATTCTCTTCAGCTCTGTTTCCTTACCATTTCTATAATTAAAATAGCAACTTATGTTAATAGCAATAAGAGCAAGATCTACATAGACACCTAGGTCCCAGTTTTAGCACCACTGTGATTCACAAAATCCCCGTTTAGCTGTTGTTTGACCATGTAGGTACCTACATTCCCACAGTGCCCAAGTTTTCAGAGTGAAAATTCCACAAGTGACACTGCCATCGATAGGCATCTAAACCCTTGTCTTCTACCCACAACACGGTGAAATCCAAGAACCAGGGGAGGATAGGTGTTTCCATACCTAACTCACTTTTGTGGCCTGATCCAGTAGATGTGCATGGAGACCGCCTACTGACTCCATTCAAAAACTGGCCAGAGGAAGAGATGCAGCCACCCACACTACAATTTTAAACCTGGTGGTTAGAGCATTCACTTGGGATGTGGAAAACCAGGTTCAATTCCTTTCCCTAACTAATAGGGAAAAAGGCCTGGAATAGTAGTTTCCCACACCTCTCAGGAGAGTGCTCTAACCACTGAGCTGTGAGCGAATCTGACACTAGGAATCCTACAAACTCTCCAACTGAAACTGTTCCACTATGGATAAATAATAAGAAAATGACTGGAGCACTGGACCTTATGCCTCCTACAGGAATGCTCTAACCATCAAGTTACAGAGTAATTTTCAGTTTTGTTTTGTCTCTCTGGCTCAGTGACTATTGTAGGCCTATTGTAGGCCTGGTCTACACTGCAGAGTTAGGTCAACATAAGGCAGCTTACATTGACCTCACTCTGTAAGCATCTACTCTGTGCTAAAAGGTAGCTTCCATCGATGTAACTCAACCATTACACTGACTTAGTAACTCCACCTCCATGAGAGGCATAGCACTTAAATGAGGAAGTAGGTTTTGTCCACGAAAGCTCATAATACTATCTATATATTTTTGTTAGTCTCCGAGGCTATGTCTATATTCCCAGGTTATTTTGAAATAAGTTGTTTCGAAATAATAACTCCCAAAATAACTATTTCAAAATAAGCTTATTCCTCTTTACAACCAGGAGTTATCATTTCAAAATAACAAACCCATTATTTCAAAATAACAAGCTTGGTAGTATGGATGCTCGCCTTATCATTTCAAAATAAAGGGAGTTATTTCAAAATAACTCCCCAGTGTAGACATGCCTTACGGTATTACAGAACTACTTATTTTTTTAAAGTTACAGACTAACATCGTTACCCCTCTGAGACTTTTAAATCAATGTCGTTATGTTGATAAAGTGTAGACCCGAATTCTCAAACTTCGTTGCACTGTGACTTCTTCTGACAACAAACATTACTACACAATGCCAGGAGGAGGGACTGAAGATTGAACCCTGCTGCCTGAGCCCCACCATCATGGGGAGGATCTGGGGGTAAAGTTGAAGCCCCAGGGCTTCTGCTCTGGGCAGGGCACATGTTACCTTAGCCCTGGCTCATGGGGCTTGGGTTTCAGATTTGCAGGGCCCCAGGGCCAACACCAGCCTTGTTGATCCCATTAAAATGAGATTGTGACTCACTCTGGAGTCCAGACTGACCCCACAGTTTGAGAACCCCTAGTGTGGACACTGCTTTGCTTACATTGACAGTTGCTGCCTTTCAGAAACTATCCCATGCTGCCCCACACTGGCAGTTAAATGGGTGCAAGTGCTCCTGGTGAGGATTCATACTGTTGACACAAAGGAGCATAGACATGTAAACCTGATTCAGTTGCTGTGGTGGCTGTATATTGATGTAACGTAGGTGGGCATAATTGTGTAGTATCGTTTTACCCTTTAGTATTTATCCAAAGTGGATCAGCTTCAACAAGTATGATTGTGAAAGACTCACATCAGACTATCCCCAGAGCATAGTAGTTAAAACACTCTCCTGGGAGGTGTAGGAGACCACTGTTCAACATCTTTTATTTCTCTCAGGCAGAGCAGGGATTGAACTTGGGTGAGTTTTCTTACCACTGGGCTTGAAGTCTTAAGATTGGCACCTCCTCTTGTTCCATCTGTTTTGTGTGGAGTGAGGCAGAGGCCCTTTAAATCACTGCTGGAGCACCACATAACTGCTCTGGGTGGCTCTAAGGGCTGCAGGGGGGGAGGGATGCTCTGTGCTCCAAGCCGTGCTGAGGACTGTGGTGCACTCACTACTCCATCCCCATCCCTTCTGCCTCAGGCCCCACCCCTTCCGGGAGTGCAGAGCTGCCCCCTCCCTTGCCAAGGGGCCTATTGTGGCTGTCAATTCCCCTGGTCTAATTTATTTACACAGGAAATTACTTAGTTTACCTAAGTTGCCTGCCTCCAAGAGACAAGCTGAGGAGTGCTAGTAGAGACAAGCTTTTCCATGCAGCCTACAGCGAGAAGGGCTAGGCTTATGGCACAGCTCTCTCATCAGCCTCTCCCACTGCCAAGTTAGGCAGCTCCCTCTCTAACATGCAGGCTTTTGTAGGTCACATTCTTAGGGCCCATCTACACTGCAGGGCAAAAGTCGAATTAAGCTATGCAACTTCAGCTATGTCAGTTGGTGCTGTCTACACAGCAGGAAGTCGAAGGACGAACAATATTCCTTTGACTTCCCTTACTCCTCGTAAAATGAGGGTTACAGGAGTTGGAGTAAGAAGTCCTCCATTTTGACATTATTGCGAAATAACAACTTGCTATGTAGATGCGCACTATGTTATTTTGAAATAACATCAGTTATTCCAAAATAATGCTGCTGTGTAGACATACCCTTAGGCGCCTCTCTCTCCCCATTCATTGTATAGGGATGCATTTAACTCATGCTTTGTGGATCATGGTGACTCTGTAGGCCTTGAACATGCGTTTGAGGCTTTTTGCATGATTAATTACCAAACAGTGCCTAATGGACAGTTGAAAATCTCTTAATTCTTCCATACATCACTTTCTATGAGTATGGAATAATACCAGGCAATGATTTGAAAAACAAGTGGTCCTGTAGCACCAGAGACTAACAAAAAATATAGATAATATCATGAGCTTTTTTGGGCACAATCCACTAAAGAGGATTGTGCCCACAAAATCCTCTTTAGTGGATTGTGCCCACAAAAGCTCATGATACTATCTATATATTTTTTGTATTTTTTTTTTAAGTTTTTTTGGTTACAGACTAATATGGCTACTCCTCTGAGGGAATGATTTTGTCACTTTCTTGTGAAATTAAAATTTCATTTGCATTAACAGGATAATATGATTATCTGGGTGGATCATGGGCAACATTCCACATATATGGGTAGTGAAGATATCCTTTGATTTTATGAATAAAAGATGATTACTCCATGAGTCGTGCTAGGTCACCCTTAATTATTAAAATGAAAAAGCAAATTCATAGTTTTCACATAGACTAGTCAGACCATACAGTATTTTCAGTTTGGTTCCGTTGTTTAAATATAGATTTTTTTTAATCAGACTTCCTGGCAGTGGTTATAAGTGGAGTCTGACTGAGAATTTGGTAGGTGAGTTAATTTCATTTTGACTTGTGTCTCCAAAGCCGCCCACTTTTCTATCCTCTGACTCAATGTCCCAAAAAACATTTGCAGATTTTGAAAAAAACAACAACCTCAAACCAAAAACGGAGGTTTGATACTACTCCTCTATTTTCTCTTACTTGCCTCTTTTCCACTTTTTCCTTTCAGATATTTCATTGTCCCCATTGGCTTTTCTTGGTTCTCTCCCTGCACCTCATTCATTTCTCATAGCTTGTGACTTTAAAGGGCAGTGAGGGTACCAGAAGGCTGGGGAGGCAGAATAGCATAGGCAGTTTAGTAGCAGTTATGCCCATCTGGTGAAATCCTGGCTCCACTAAAGACAACAGCAAAACTCCCATTAATTTTAAGAAGCCAGTGATTCACCAAGGTATAAATATGTGATCAAGTACTCCAAGGTGAGAATATGCACAATCTCAACAATTTTTCCCCACAAGAGTGAAAGCAAAGAAAGCTTTAACTTTTATTTGAATTGGTGAATTTTGACTGCAACATCCTCAAAACCAATCCCATAGCTAAAAATTAATTAATGCTTAACATTAAAAATACAAGCATTATAAATGATTGAAAATTAGTGTTTGGGCAGGAGGCATCTGCTAAGAAACCTTGCCCCTTCCGTAGCATCACTGTGTATTCTACCTATCTAGCTTGTGAAGGGGGCTGCAGCAGAAATGGGACTGCTATAGAGGCTGTGGGTGGGATAATTAGAATGAGGGAGATTTCAAGCCTCTCACTGAAACATACAGCAGCATCCTCTAAAACTTGTCTAGACATCAAAGAAAAAACAAAGCCTTGATGAAATTACAAAAAAACCAATACAAAAAAAAAAAAACCACCCCACACACAAAACTGTGCATCCCATAATTTCCATTTTTTGGTTCCCTCTACAGTGTTCTGTAAATCCTGCACTCCTATGTAGGGGTGATCCTTTGCATTTGGCAGAGGCAAAAAATAGCAGACCGGAAGTGGCCATTTTGCAACTGGCTGCATAGACTGCCTCTCTCTTTCTCCCTTCTGTTTCTCTCACCTTCCCCAGCTGGTGATTATCTCTGCTTGTTAGCCCTAGTGCTCTGTTTTTTTATGGCCGAAGAGACAGTGCATTTTCACACCTTGATTAAAAGTTTAATAAATGCTTCTCTTTTTGGATGTAAAACGTAGCTGTCACAATGTGACCTGGTGCACTGTTAAAAACTTGTTTTGTAGAATACTTTCTTCAGACACATAATAGCAACAGCTAAAATGGAGAACTTCAATGCCAATTTGGGATCATTTAATGCTAAAATGGACCATGAACTTTTTTTTTTCTTCTCATTTACTGGACCTCCGAAATAAACGTTGATAATTTTAGTTGGAGTTGGAGTCTGCTATTGACTGTAATATTCATAGCTATTTATCATTCACATAACACTTTATTAAACATGCCACTTATAGTACAACATAGACTAAGGTGAACTTGACTGAATAAATATCATAGCTTACAAGGGCTATGTCTGTGCAGTGGTGTGTACCTTAAACAGAGTTTAGAGTGCTCAGCCTCTTGGAGGATCAAGGAGTCCTATGGCACCTTATAGACTAACAGATTTATTGGAGCATAAGCTTTCATGGGCAAAGACCCACTTCATCAGATGTGGGTCTTTGCCCATGAAAGCTTATGCTCCAATAAATCTGTTAGTCTATAAGGTGCCACAAGACTCCTCGTCGATTTTGCAGATTCAGACTAACACGGCTACATAGTTTTTCCTTTTGTTACGGTTACCACTCTGATACTTGGAGGATCAAGACTCTAAGCCTTCATTGGTAATTACAAACTAAAACGCCAGCTGCCATGTTTGAAGAGATGTGATCCAAGTGTAACTCAGGGCACGTTTACACTGCAGGGCAAAAATCAAATTAAGATATGTAACTTCAGCTATGCCAATTGTGTAGCTGAAGTTGAAATAGCTTAATTCGGCTTTTGGCTCTTTCTACGCAGCAGGAAGTTGAAGGAAGAACACTCTTCCTTCAACTTCCCTTACTCCTTGTGAAATGAGGCTTATAGGAGTCGGAGTAAGAAGTCCTCCAGCTCGACATTATTTTGAATAACGGCTTGTTGTGTAGACGCACATTATGTTATTTCAAAATAATGTCAGTTATTCTGAAATAATACTGTTGGGTAGACATACCCTTCGTGAGTTATATATGTGGCCTTCAGTTGCTCTTTCCATCTATGTGCAAGGACCAAGCTAGTTAATAGCCAGTTTTTATTAGTGGTGGTTTCAAATTACAAGAAATTTCTATTAATTTGTCGTGTAAAAGCAAATACTATGGTTATGTTCATTGTATTACTCTATTTATGTACACTTTTATATAATCATGTGCAGTGTTCCCTCAATTTTTTTCCACCCATAGGCAGAATAAATTTTGTTTTGTACACCAAGGCATGTGCAGATGTATACCACCACTAGAAACACATGCTGCTGGCTGTGGGTGGCTATGGGCACTCTGCTAATCAGCTAGGCTATGTCTAGACTGCTTTCTTCTCTTGAAAGAGGAATGCAAATGAAGTAGATAGAAAATTCAAATGAATCGCGGCTTTACAAATCTCGCGCTTCATTTGCATAATTACGTTCAAGCTCTTTTTCAAAAAAGTTTTTTTTGGAAAAAACTCTGCAGTCTAGATGGCGTTCTTTTGAAAAAAAACAAGAACCCTTTTTTGAAAGAACCTGTACTCCTGAAAAAATGAGGTTTATGGGTTCTTTCGAAAAAGGGTTTTTTTTTCCAAAAGAAAAAGCACTCTGACATGATTATGCAAATGAAGCGCGAGATTTGTAAATCCACGCTTCATTTGAATTTTCGATCTGCTTCATTTGCATTCCTCTTTCAAGAGAAGAATGCAATCTAGACGAGTCCCTAGATGATAACTGAATTTCTCCTGGGTGGCCACCCAAGCACTCAGCTTACAGGGAACACTGATCAAGAGTGGTTCCAGCAACTTGGTGTGCAAAGTCTGAGCATCTCTTGTTTAGAGACCTACAGTTTTCTAGGAAATCAGCCTTCCTGATTCAAGCAATGATATCAGGATTTCTGCATTTTTAGGCCTCTGTGAAGTACACATTCTTGAATATAGATGATCATTATTAGTGATTATGGACTTCATCCTTTTTGCAATTACTGTGGTTGCATTTCTGCAAATATGACCTAGATGAGATACTATCACCAAGCAGGGTCCTGCCATATTTGTGGGTTTTGTGGTCTTCCATAAATGTTGAATAAACACATTGTCCCACCACAACCGATTTTTCACTACAATATATTATCTTTAGTGTAGCAGAAGCCATACAATTTGCTTATTGCACTCCTACTGCATTTTTATATATTGAGAACAAAAGTTCAAATTTTTCTTAGTTTATTATTGACAGTATATACGGTTTTTTTAGAAAACAAAACTCACTGGCTGCGTCTAGCCTGGCATGATTTTCCGCAAATGCTTTTAACGGAAAAGTTTT
>CM057845.1:266234359-266272460 GCA_030068395.1 Apalone spinifera
TTTTTCCGCAAAAGCGGCTGCTTTTGCGGAAAAACTTGCCAGTTTAGACGCAGCCTCCAGGTTTTAGGATTAGTATAATACTTCAAAGAATTCTCTGGCATGCGTGTAAAGATGTTTATATCAGTTCTTTTTTGGACTTCATGTTTGAAAAATTAAAAGTTGAAACGTCAAAGTGTGTCAATATACATGAGGACCTGCTGTGTCTAGGGATTTATATTGCTGATGCTGCAAACTGGAGAGCGCCGCCATGAAGGGCTCTTGAAGTGTACGGTCACTGAAGGCACCAGCCATCTTGCTAAAGGGTAAAAACATACAGAGCTTATAGGGAAATTCTACAGTCCTGGAAGGCCCATATTTAGGATCTGATTCAGTGCAAATCTTAGTATTTTTCAACATTATAGAATCATGGACGATTAGGGTTGGAGGAAATCTCTGGAGGTTTAGTCCAGCTCTCTGCTCAGAGCAGGACCAAATGCAGCTAAATCAATCCAGATAGGTCTTTGTCAATCTGGGCCTTAACATCCTTTGAAGTTTATGGGGATTGAGGACACATAGGGCCTGGTCCAAATCTGCTTGTGTAATGCTGACAGGCAGAACCAAACCTGGAACCTGGGTGCTTAGTGCATGAACCACTACAGCTTGAGTTACCTGGTTTCAATGAAAGCCCTACAGCATGCTTATTCTTTCTCTCTGTAAGTGGTCTAAGTGCCATTACATGGGACAGTATACCACACCCAATAGGTGCGTGAGTTACACTTGCATTCATTTAAGCCCTTACTGCCTCACCAATAGCATTGTATACCTTTAAGGGCAAGGCCCTTTGGTTCCTTAAGTTGAAAAGGCATGTCATTTTGGAAGCGTGTTATTTTTTGTAAATGCCCATTTCATAAAAATGAAGTACTGAAAGGGACCTTGAGAGGTTATCCACTCCAGCCCTTACACAGAGAAAGGACCAAATAAACCCAGACCATCCCTAACAGCTGTTTGTCCAGCCTATTCTGAAAAACCTCCAGTACAAGGCCTACTATCTTTATAGTTTTTTCCTAATATAAGCCAAATCTCCCTTGCTAAATAGTAAGCCAGTTACTTTTTGTCTTGTCTTCAGTGGATATGGAGAAAAATTAATAACAATGCTTAACATAGTTGAAGACTGTTACCAGGCCCCATATAGTCTTCTTTTCTCAAGACTAAACATGATCAGTGTTTTAAATCTTTCTTCACAGGTCAGGTTTTTAAAACTTTTTATCATTTAGGTTGTTTTCTTCTGTACTCTCTCATTTGTCCATGTTTTCTTAAAGTGTGGCACCTAGAATTAGAAACAGTACTCTAGCTGAGGTCTTATTTGTGCCAAAAGAGGGATAATTACTTCCTGTGTCATATATACAACACGGCTACGTCTACACAGGCCCCCTTTTCCGGAAAAGGGATGCAAATGAGAGAAGTCGGAATTGCAAATACAGCGGGGATTTGCATTTTTCCCCGCTGCATTTGCATTAACATGGCTGCCGCTTTTTTCCGTTTCGGAGCTTTGACGGAAAAAAGCGGCTGTCTAGACAGGGCTCTTGCGGAAAAGAAAGCCTTTTCCGCAAGATCTCTTATTCCCTTTTCTGGCTGTCAGTTCTGCAGACAGTGGCTGTGAATGAAATTGAATATTTTGCTTCACTATCTGTGAAACAATTTCCAGCGAGTGCTTTGTCCTTCATTCCCTTGTAACCCGCTGCAGATTCTATTTTGCAGCCTTAACAGTATGGGTGTAGTTTGGTGGGTATGGAGGCTGTTTTGAAATGCAGCTATGAGCTCTGTGGCTAAATGACTGGGTGAGTCCCTCTTCCTGAGATCGGTCCTTGCCTCTCCTTAAGTAGCCCAAGGAGATGCTTTTGAATGTTCAAAGGTGTTCTCCCATCCAGCATTGATAAATTTTTTCTGCCACAATCCTTTTAGAGCACAGCGTGCTACTGAATTGAGTCCCATGATCCAATCTAGTCAGACAGCTCCTTCCCACCTTCACTACATGCAGTAGCTTATTAAAGCAATATTTGAAAAAAAATAAAACAGGAAATGATTTCAGTAGGGGATGTGGTGGTGTCTGATAGAGAAAAGCAGAGTCAGTCTGAAGTGTAGTTATTTCTTTTAAGTGAGCCTTAAGTTCCTGAAGAAATTTCACACCAGAATATCTGTATGAACATTAATATGGTATTAAGGTCCTTGTTTGCTTTTGCTGCAAACATACTTAAATTGATACCCCTAGCAACCTTTGTCCTAATGCTGCCATTAGTTAAATACAGAGTATTTAACAGAGAGCTTACTCCCACGGATAGGTTTGTAGTGCAAAATTACTAATGCATGTGGATTTTTAGTCACTCATTACACAGACTCACTATTCCTTCTGTTAGGCAGTTTAATGCTTGAAGTCTTAAAAGGGCATAATTCTGCAAATTGCTAAGATTCCACATTTCCCATTATTTCTCCCTAAGGAGAGATCTGAAGAAAGAATGCACTGCTCAGAGGCCTTAGGCTGTCTGTGAAGGCCAGATGGGTGCTTCATAGCCTCCAGTGTCTTGTTTGGAGCTCATGTCTTGGGCTTGGAAATACGCCTCTCTGCTTCTATCAGCTCTGTAGTTGATGGTATTTATCTATAAGGGTGGGATGAGAAAGACCTTTCTATTATATAGTATTTTTAGTGCTTAGGTCATTGGCTGAGGGCATAGAAGGGGCTTTTATAAATTTAAATAAATACACTGGGAACCAAGAAGAGGACACCTGCACAGCACATTGAGCCTTTCAAACTCTGTCTGGTTCTTCTCAATTGAGAAGAGCCATTGAAGCTGTCTAGATTAATTTATTATGTTTGGCTGACATTAATGGTCTGGGAGAGTAATTGTTTTGGCCACCATCACACCTGCAGGAGTACTGGGCAGGTCTTTCTGTCAGATAGATACCTTTTTTGATCTTTAAATAACAATGCATTCTCTTTTAGGACTATTCCTAACTTTGTTCATAGGAGAGGCACTCATCTTCCTTTGGTGTTTAACCAATTTATTTCAAAGAAACAATCTGTGATATTTCTAGGCATTGAATGGTCCCTTAAGTTATTCCCAAAGAGATTCTGTGCCCCCTCCCCAAATCTGCAAAATTCTTCAGATTTTTGTCAAACAAATGTGTAGGTTCCAGCATGGCTTTGGGGAGCATAGGCCACTGGCTGCACAGTGGTGGGAAATCACTATGCAGCTCCCTCCCCCCCAGACACAGACTCACCCGTGAATCTGCACTGAACCCTGATACAGTGCGAGACCTGGGACTGCCCTGAAAACACTCCAGGCCCCTTTGTGCCAAGTGCACCAGGTGTGGGCAGGCAGGCTCAGCAAGACAGGATCCATGTGTGGAGGAACTCAGATGTGGGTTGAGAGGGTTCTGTGGAGAAATCTGAATGAGGGTGGCTCAGAAGGGGAACTATCTTGCAGTGTGGATCTGGATGCATGGGGTGGAGTGCAGGGTTCTGGGTACAATGGTAATGGGACTCTTCAGATTGATCCAGGTAAAAAGTGGTTGCGGCTCAGCAGGGAGAGTCTGAGGGGGTGTGGGTCAGTGGTGACTGGTGTGGAAGGACATAAGGGAGGCACTGGTCAGGTGACCACCCCCATGTGACTCCTCCGCATACCACCCCTAAGCCTAGGGAGTGCCCTATCTCTTCCTGCCCTGCCCTAGCTCCACCCTAGGTCCTGCCTCTTCACACCATTGCCCCACCCCTTCTCCCAAGTCTCCTGCTGCAAACAAGGCAGCCTGGGGGACTAGCAGGGGCCTGGTGTCAGAAGTAGGGGTTATCTCTCCTGCACTCACCATTGGGGGGGAGGGAAATGGAGTGACTTCACCCAAGCCTGCTCTGCTTTCCCAGCTGTGTTGCTTTGCTTCCCACCCCCAGTGAGTATAGTAGATGGTTCCACCCTTTCTCTCAGGGACCCCCCCCCCACTCTGAGCACCATGTCTAAAAGCAAGGAGTGCAGAGTGGGCTGGGGCTTCCCACTGCTGCCAGTGAGTGAGGGGGGATTTCAATCTCTGCAGCCTGCACCAGGCTCCCCACTAGTCCCACAGGCCACATAGCTGGGGGAGGGAGTTTGGGGGAAGGAGTGGAAATGTCCCCTGTACTCACTGCTGGGGTATAAAGTGGAGCAACCTGGCTGGGAAATGGCTGAGTGAAGCAGGCTGAGGGCTGGGCCACTCTGCTTCCCGCTGCCAGTGAGTGCGGGGGTGGGACACCCCTGCTGATGGCGCCAGCCCTCACTAGTCACCCGAGACTCCCTCAACCCCATGGCACCACCCAAAGCACAGGGCCTGAGACAGCCATTGGGGGGCACGTGACCCTTTGTACTCCCCATGCGTCACTCCTGGTGTGGGGGAGAGAGCTTGGGAGGAACTCAGTGCAGGAAAACAGATGCTGGGGAAGTGGGGCTCAGGGAGGTGGGGATCCATGTGGAGCTGGTTGTGGCTCAGTAGAGTGGGGATCTAGATGAGGATGGGTTGTTGGGATGGCCCATGTGCAGAGGGAATCGTGCTTGTCAGGTGGGTTCTGGGTGCAGTTGGAATGAGGTTTGGCAGGAGGGTCTAGTATGAGGGGGTTGGATGCATTGAGGTTGTCCTGTCTTCCCCAACTCAGCTAGGACTAGCAACTAAGCCTGGTATGGGGAGCCACTAACGGTCTTCCCCAGTCTCACCCCATTCCCCATAGTGATTTACCTCCCTGCTGGCTTTCTTGGGCACCCAAAACATACTGCTGGGGAGGGTCACATGACCAGTCTTATAGATTCTCTTTGCTTCCTAGTCAGAAAGTAATTTTTCTGTGGGGAAGCAAAGAATTGACCATCCAGTACTTAAGTGTTACCATAAGGGTTAAAGACATTTAATTCCCTCTCTGTTAAAGTGTAAATCTCCTTAAGAAGCGCAAGTATCAAAGCCTATCCTTCTGTCTTGGCTAAGCTTTTGTATCAGAGAGATTTGTATAATAGAAGGTGAGTACTGCCTGTTCAGTGTGTGTCTTGTTGCAATCTATGAATCAATCCTGGGTATCTAGGATGTCACAGAATGATGGGTTCTGAGCTATCTTCAGGGAGCCAAGAATTTCCAGGAGAATTTCAAAGGTCATAGTTGCATAAAGTTTAGTTAAAACATTTTTTCTGCCTCTGACTGCCTCGCCCCCCCCCAGTTTGGTTAGTGGGAATATTCAGCATGAAAATCTATGTACTAACTCAGTTTCACTTTGCAGTTTACTTTTAAAGCATTGACTTGACATGGGACAGCTTTGTTGCTGATAGAGAATCTGCATTACTTGGTGCAGCTAGGCAGTCAGTTGGCAATTTGTACCCCAAATTTCACCAAGTGATATAGAGTTGATGTTCTAGATTGTGTGTATTGAGTGCAGTCAGGTCCAGTCGAGACCTTAATCAGTTTTTTATTGTCTGGCTTACATGGAGGCTTTGCTGCTGCTGCTATACAAACATTGTGGAAGGCTCAGTCCAGATTGGGGGAGGACCAGGAAGGAAGAAAGGTGGGCTCAAATCAGAAAATCTAAATCAGAATTAGAGCTGCGTAGGGATTTTTCAGTGAAATGAATTTTCCATTGTAAAATTTTGATTAATTGAAACCAAAACTTTCTGTGGGAAAGGGTTGGTTGTGAGGAAATTCTTGTTGGGAAGGTTCGCTTAAGTTCAGAATAGACTTTCTGTTTAAAACCAGAGAAAATGAGAGAGAACCCTAATTTAGAGCCGGGTTTGAATCTGGGCTCTTGCCTATTCTGAGTTCTCCCTGGTTACTCATTACATTTTTGAGTCATCTCAGATTTGTCTAGATGTGGAATGGGAGCATTTTAGAAATCTCAAAAAAAAATTAGCAGTCTGGGAAAACTGTTTCCCACCCAGTCCTAGTCAGGAGTTTAAACAAGCTCAAGGGTATTATGAGGCAGGATTTAATTTTTGAGCAGTTGACCTTTCAGCCAGAGAACCACCAAAGACAGAGAGAGGGCAGGATTTGTGCACTTTTCCATTAGGATGAAAAATAATGTACTGCCTCACAAATAATGTAATTCCATTTCCTCTCATTTAGATAGCATTTTTACTCAAATGTTTTCTCAAACTTAGCAAACAGAATATTCTTCACATAGACCTTTGTACAGGCCATGTCACAGCTTTAAAAAAAATACCATTTTTAAGCGATCTGTGTTATCACTAGAGCTGGTGCAGTAGTTGCTGAAGTACAATAACACTATATTGGTTGGGGCAAGTCCAATCCAGCACCTCCATATCAAGGATTGTTGATTTTCATAAATTCCACTACTAGGTTCCTTCAGGACAAGTCTACACTAGGGTGCTACATTGGTGCAACTGCACCGATACATAACTACTCCACCTCCATGAAAGACAGAAACTATGTTGGTGGGAAAGTGTCTCTCGCCAACGTAGCACCAGTGTGGACACAGCATAGGTCAATGTATCTGATGTTGCTCAGGGAATGTCTTTTTCACACCCCTGAGTGATGTAAATTACATTGACTTAAGTAGTAGCGTATACCAGCCCTCAGGCACATAGCGTCTGGTAAACCTGAAAGTTAAAAACTGCTCCTTTGAACTTCTGTAAAGATTTTCTTTCTTTCAATGGCATTACAAGAATGTTTATGGAGAGATTAATAGTGTCATTTACAAATGCAGAAGGCATAAACATACAAGCAGCCTTAATGGAAATAACATCAACATATATAAAATACAACTGAGATTTAAGTCAGGGTGGGGTTGGGGAGAAGGCAGAGGTCCAAAACAGCAATTGACTGCCTGGTATTCTTTAACGCAAATATTCCCACAAAATAGTTGGTCTCTATAGTCATTTTTCAAGAACTTGGCTGTGGTATACTGTCAAGTTACCCCACTGTGAACTTTCACATGTTCTTATATCTACACTCTTCACTTTAACAAGGTTGGGTGAAAGCATATATGTCTCATAAAATTCAGTTGAAGACAGTGTGTTTAAATAAGGCAGTTTTTAAAGAATTGTTTTAAATTAGCCGGGGTCTGCTAGGCCCTGAACGAAATTAGGTACTTTTTTGATTACTGTCCTAAACAGTATGTGCAGTACTGGACAATAACTCAGTCCAGTGGCAGGGACAGCTGTTGAGCTCACAGACAGACACACACCCACAATGTCTGCAATGCACACAGCTGCTGCCTGGCTGCATTACAAAGGTGCCTCAGCAGAAGCATATGGGCTGTCTGAAATACAGTCTTTAAGCGGGCTATATTTTACAAGCTAGTTTTCTCTCATACTGCAAGCACAGGCATGCTTCTATGGCATCTAGAACATTTTGCTGAATGATTTGGTAGTACACTACTGACCAGACAGCACATTTCCAGATTTAGATTGTAAGAGGAAAACAGCAAGTGGTAGGTTCAACTACAGGTCAACGGATATGTTATCCTGGAGTTCCTTCACTGAGCACTGGAGTACTTTTATCCCTTGGGGACCAATACTGTACTATAAACTATATTCAACAGAGATGGCCTAAGGTGTTTGCTTTTATGACTACTAGTACCACTCACACTGGAAAAATGTTATCACATTGTAAACTGCATTTTTAATATCACTGGGCTTTTATCTGTAGGGATTAGAAAGCCAAACTAGATTTACACATGTTAATTTTCTCCTTTTCTCTAAAAGAAATTAAGTTCTCTTTAGCCAGTGTGTTGTAAGGACACTGAAAGGAAGAACAGTGGAACAAAGAGGTGGAAAATCAGTTCATGCCATACAAAAATCCTTTACTTGATCCTAGCAGTAGCATTATAGATATGTGTTAGAAGCTAATATTTTAAGAGGATCAACTTTCTTAATGTTCTAGATGTATACAACAGATACGCTATATTTAAACATAATTACTGTATACTTCAGTGTAGTTGTAATCATGTTGGTCCGAGGATATTAGAGAGACAGGTTGGGTGAACCAATATCTTTTATTGAAGGGGCAATGTATGGGGGGAGAAAGGAGTCATGTGCTCCCCAATGTTGTGGGTGGGAGGTCAAGGGGCCAGAACATTTTGGCAGCCTAGGGGACTAGTGAGGGGGGCATAGGGCCTGCAGCAGGGGTTGCCTTCCCCCCACACTCACCCGCAGCAGTGGTGGGAAGCTCTGCTCCCCTGGCTCGTGACCGCATTGCTTGGGGGGAGGAGTGGGATCTAGTGGGAAGTGGAGTGGTGTGGCTGGCAGCTGGGGGAGTGGAGCAGGCTGTGGCTGTGTCACTCTACTTCCCTGGCTCCCTTTGCTGCTAGTGAGTGTGGAGAGGCTGACCCCTGCTGCTGGCGCCAGGCCCTTGCTAGTCCCCCAGGTGGCATCCCTGTGACAGTCTGGGAGAAGAGGAGTGGTGGGGGGCAGGGCAAGGTTGGGGAAGAGGT
Organism: Apalone spinifera; assembly: GCA_030068395.1. Classification (NCBI taxonomy): domain Eukaryota; kingdom Metazoa; phylum Chordata; order Testudines; family Trionychidae; genus Apalone; species Apalone spinifera. The sequence continues at coordinate 266,242,782 of CM057845.1, forward strand.
GGGAAGAAGGTGGAGCAGCGGTGGGGAGGGGGCAGAGCAGAGTGGGGAAAGGCAGGGCCTGGGGTTAAGGAGGGGCTGTCCTGGCCCTCCCACAGGCTAAGGGTCGCATGGGAGGAGTCACATGGGGGGCCAGTCATGTGACCAGTGCTCCTCCTCTGTCCTCCATCACCAGTTGCCCCCGTTTTATTGGGCCAACTTCTTTTGGTCCAAGACACAAATTTTTTACACAGATCATTTCTTCAAGTCTGGGCTTAAATTAGAAGTACTTGAAGAAGAGGATCTGAATAAGCTCTGTGTAAGCTAAAAAGCTTTTGTCTTTCATTAAGATAAAATGTTCCAATACAAGATATTGCCTCAGCTACCTTGTCTCTCTAATGTGCTGAGTGACATATATGGAAAACATGAAATGATTTCTCCTCTCACTTATACTTATTCAGCCCAATTGAAGTCAATGGGACCCTGAAGGAAGAATTGGGTCCTAATAATAAAGTTTAGTTGTTAAATTCTAGTTTTAACCCTTGCAAGATTTCTAGACTAAACACTGACTGACTAAACTTGGGATTGCCTTACACATGGCAATTCTCTCTCGCTAGTTTTTCTTCACTTAAATCCTGGCAGTTACAATATCATGAGAGATGATAAAACCTCTTACACTTTCGTTGTCATAGAAATAAAGTACTCATTCTCACAGTGGCTGGGTTAAAAATGTTTATGAAACTAAGTGTAGGCCCCGACCATGTGTCTGCTGACTAAGATCTAGCCCACGTAGGAGTTAATCAGTAATAACACACCCATTGTCACAGTTCATGTTGGTTGCAGATCTCCCACATTTTTTATCAAACAGTATTTTTAATGTCAAAGTGCAGTGAGCTGTAGTCCTGGGCTACACTAAATGTGACTTTGTGGGAGGATTGTCTCAGAATTCCAAATGCAGTGATCCTCACAGATTAGGTGATAAGGCCAATTTTCTACTTGTCTAGGATGGATTTGTTAAAATCTCACAAAGGAATGAAAAATACCAGCCTGGATGTTGACCCACTCCAAACTTACAGTGTTTAAAACATTTAACATTATTTCATGAAGAGGCGTTTTCATGTTTACTGATTAGAGACATCATCATAAAACAATTTCAGATGAAAACTACTGTCTAGATGTTTTTCTGTGATCATGCTTCTTTTCTCCACAATGGTTCAAATCCCATAGCTCTGCCTTAGATCTTACTCAGTCAGACTTACAGATTTAAGATATTTGATTTTGTCTGAGACAGAACTGACGAAAGAGTTCATCATTTGGCTCAGTATGTATAAAACGGAACTTTGATAAATAAAGCATCCTAGGACTGAAATATTTTTATTTATATATATCTATAACTATCTTGAAGAAGTGGGTTGTGCCCACAAAAACTCATGATAACATCTATACGTTTTGTTAATCTCTAAGGTTCTACAAGACTATTTGTTGTTTTTAAAGTTTTTCTATTTGTATTTAAGTTTGTTTCTGTATAATACAAGCATATTCTGATGGTCTAGAATGGGCTACTATAGTACATTATTTTTAGTATGCCAGATACAACCAATCAGAAGATATATTAATTGAAAATATTGGTAATGTCAATGCATTGTGAGCATAACAGAACCTTCCCCAAATTATCCCTTTCACAAATGCAAATCTCATTCTCTCTCTCTTGCTCCGAGGATCTGGCTCTAATGGTATTTTGCAGCTCTGTATTTCTAAAACACATGGTCAGCGCTTAGGTAATAACTGGTATCGTATTTTGAGGCTTAATCTGAATGTTTATAATTAATCCTCAAAATGCCTTTTTTTGGCCTCACTGAACACAATAGTCTCCTTGGTAATTTTCACTGATCATCGACCTAAAAGGGAATATCATTATCTGAAGCATATTCATGTTTGTGCTGAGAGAAGCGGGTCCCAATGGATAGAGAGATTGTTTCATAATGGATCTAGCTATATACAAGCAAAAAGTCTCATACCACATAAAATCTCTAACAGAATATAACGGGAAGGGAGGCTATGCAAGCATGATATTGGGGCAGCATGTTTATTTATTTTGATATTCTTGACAGACTCAGTGGGCCAAACACTGCTGTGGTGTTTAGTCTAAGCTCACCATTGTTCCTCTGGTTTTACAGCGGTGCAACATTCAGACTGATGTCTTCCAGGGAGGGTCAGAAATCCACAGAATGTTCATGAGTGCTACATTTTACACTGGGATCTCACATTTAGCTGACAGATGTGGAAAAACCCCCAACACATATAGCCAGACAAGTCCCTACTGACCACACAGCTTCCCGTACTGAAGAATGCAAATTATTCTAGCTAATTATTTTAGCATTAATTTGTACTCAAAAAGATCCCCCAAGGATTGCTTTTGCTGCTGGCATTGTGTTGTTTAGGGTAGATTTCACCTACTTACTATCTAACTCCACCCCTTCCAGAGTTCTTTCAACAGATACCCAGAGAACACACACATGAAAAAATTTGCCTCTTTTGGAAATCTCTTTATTGGAGCATAGCAAATTTCAGAGCTCCGGGGTATGGATTTGACAGGATCATGCTGCTCATACTGGATAAATACTGTACGTAGATTGTTTCATGCCTGCAAGAGTTAATGAAGAATTAAATGAATTATTAAAGAGCTAGAGATGAGAATGAGAAACAAGGCTCTGGTGTGCTACTCAGCTGTTTGGTTTATCTAGTTGCTTAGATTTTGAAGCATAATAGATGTAGCGATTAGGAAATTATCATAGTATTTTATGCCTTACAGTAGGTGAAAAGTGAACATTCAAACTCACAGTAATTAATGGGTAGTGTGGGTTCACGGAAGGCCACCAGAGGCAGAGAAAGTAAAGGGTTAGTGCTGCTCTAAGCAGGTGTCACCATGCCTGCAGCTGCAGCTGCAATTTCAAGCAGGCTTATTTTGATTATGAAAACGTCAAGCAGGGAGGCAGAATGTTTTACTAAAAGGGGGAAGGAAGAGGAGGGAGGCCAGTGCAAAACTCTCTTAAAGGAGTTCAGTTAAAAAATAATTATTTGAAATTGTTTAAGTTTGTACAGCAGTGGATCTTTACTCTTCTAATGATGTTTTTAAAACTGTTGTTATTGCAAGAGATTAGAAATTTTAGACATAGTTTGCAGACCCTGAGGGTCTACAGACAACAAATTGGAAACCATGGTAGGACTCAATGTGAATTTTGGGTTTCAGAATCTGACACTAATGTAGTAATGTCAGCATGAAGGGTACTTAAACATATAAAACAAAGTTCAGTTTAGTACTGGGGCCACATTCTCTGCTGCTAATTTTCAAAGGGTCCTCATCTCCATTCGAAATGTTTTAAAGGATCCACAAATGAAAAAAGGTTGAAACCACTGAAGTAGTACATATTCAAATGAGCAATTCTGTTGACCTCAATAGGTTTACTCATCTGAGTAAGTGCTCTTCAGTGTGAGTAAACGTAAAATCAGGCACAACGTTAATAGTAACAATAAGAAATTTTATGCCTAATTTTTTTCAAGTATTCTACTTTTAGTGCAAAATCTACACATGTAGAAATGCAAGTAAAATGTAGCAAATCATATTTGAAAAAATGCAAAAAGTCCTCTTATAAATATTCATCCTTGCAATGATATTTTCTATCTTTATATCTACACACGAGCACACATATAATATTTTTAACTATGTAGGAAAATCTTACTCATCTCTGTAGAAAAACAAGGTAGAGATTTTTACCAGGGCCTCAGTTTTGAGACTGTGTGATATTTTTGTGTGTGTGCATATGCAGTTTGTCAAGATGCTTTGGAAAAGGCTATGGTTTTGGCTGACTAAACTGTGGAGTGATGTGTAGTGATAAAAGTGCTCAGGGGAATTTTTGGGGCACCCGAGAACCAAACGTGTATGATTGTGTGGGTGTAAAAAAAAAAACTTTTTTTTAAAGTTTTTGAGCTCACAGACAGTTTTTGCCACATGCTAGAAAGTTTACCTCTAATTCTCCACACAATGTAGTGTATTACAACTGAACATAGGCTTGCTAAAGTGCAAGAGAGATTTTGCTTTGGATCGCCTATTTTGATTGCAGTTTTGAGATAGAATTTTTTTGTCCTGAAATCTACCACATGGCAGCACATTTGGATGCTGACCACAATATCGGCGAGCGCACAGCTAATTTGGGATACGCACCACTAGTTATCTGCAAAACATTTTGAGTAGCAAACGGTCTAGAGCTGTAGTGAACTGTGCATCAGTTTCAAGTTCTTGGGAACAAAAGTCCTGCCGAGCTCATTGTGCCACTGACTGCCACATACCCTTTAGGGTAATCCTCCCGCCAACGAACCGCTGGTGCTGCATAAATATACTGAGCCTAGCCGCTTCTTTGAAAATGACCTCAAAGAAAGGCAGTCTGCCTTGAGAAAGCACTCTCGGCCTGATCCTGAGATGCGCCAAGTCACCTCAACTCCTATAAATTTCATTGTGAGTTAAGGATGCTCAGGATCTCCCAAGTAATTCTTAGACTTTCACTCGGTCAGAACCCAAAGAAAGTTTTCATTTAAAAATATTTTTGTAGGTTGGAGTGGGAAAACAGGGAATGAGGTTGTGATTCTGCCATGTGTTTTAAAACTACATATGTGATGTGTTATTTTTCTAGAATAATTGTTTCCTTGGGCATCTGAAGGCATGTCTACACTGCAAGCAATTACTTCGACATAATGTTGAAATAATGGTGAGCTGGAGGATTTCTTATTCCAACTCCTATAACCCTCATTTCTCAGGGTATGTCTACACAGCAAAGTTATTTTGAAATAACAGCCCTTATTTCGAAATAACTTTCCTAGCGCCTACACAGCCAAACCGCTATTTCAAAATAAATTCGAAATAGTGAAGCGCTTATTTCGAATTTGGTAAACCTCATTCTACGAGGAATAATGCCAAATTCAAAATAGCTATTTCAAAATAAGTGCTGTGTAGACACTTATTTCGAAATAGGGGGCCTCCAGCCTTCCCAGGGTGCCCTGATGGCCACGCCAACCTCAACCAAGAACACTTCTCTCCCTCCCCCACCCCCAGAGCCTTTAAAGGGGTAGACTCTGTGCCAGGTCCAAGCCTGCCAGCCCAGAGCCAGCAGTCACTGACCCTGACCCAGTGGCCCCAAAACATGAGCCAGCAAGCCACTGGCAGCCAGCCCTCCACCACTTCCCAGGAGCAGTCTGCCAGCTCCCAGGAGTCTGCCAGGGCCTGGAGAAGGTGGGCACCTTCCTGGTCCAGGGTGGAGATCAAGGACCTTATTCAAGTTTGGGGGGATGCCCCCAACTTCCATGATCTCTGCACTAGATGGAGGAACATGTCTGTCTATGGCAGGATAACTGCCAGCCTGGCCACCAAAGGCCATATGCGAACCCAGGAGCAGGTTTGCATGAAAATCAAGTTGGTCTGGCGAGACCCCCAATCCTGGGCCCTGAGCTTCTCCTCCCCCTTCTTCCCCTTGCTTTCCCCTTCCAGCTACCTCCTCCCAGGTTTCCCCCTGCCCTCTCCCACCCTCTCTTCTCCCCTCTCCCGCCTCCTTTCCCCAGTCTCACCAGAGTTTTATTACCCCTCCCCAGTTTTGTTAAATAAAGAGAGTTTGTGTTCATGAAAATACGTGTATTTTATTTGACATCAGGAAGGGGGGTTAGGAAGGGCTAAGTGGAAGGACGTGAGGGAGAAATGAGGCACAAGCCCCCAATGGGGCAGACCAGGGAGGCTCTTAGTGTTCCTCAGGGTGGAAGCTCTCCTGCAAGGCCTCCTGGATATTGACAGCCCCCCGATGGACCTCCCGGATGGCAGCCTGCAGAAAGTGCAGCCAGGCTCACAGCAACGCGTCCAAGAGAAGCACCAGTGTGCTCAGGGGCAGCTCTGGCTCCATGTTGCAGTGCTGTGGTGTCCCGAGTGAGGGCAATCAGAGCACGCAGAGACAAAATGCTTTGCTGTCCCTCATTGAGGTAGACAAGCAAGCAGGGAAACCTGAGAACTGGCTGTCCGGGGAGGGAGGAGTGTCCCTTTAAGCACAGACCTCAGATAGCCTCAGGCAGCAGCCCCACGCAGTAAGTCCTGTCCTGGAGCCCTACTGGAACTGGTTCCGGCCAGCCTTAAATGCGATTCAAAGTCCACTCAGTGTGGACATGCTATTTCGAAATGCATTATGTGTGTAAACATGTTATTTCGAAATAAGCTATTTCGAAATAACTATTTCAAAATAAGATATTTTGAAATAACACTGTAGTGTAGATATACCCTCAAGGAGTAATGGAAGTCAGAGGAAGCGTGTCAGCGCCAAAAGCCGAAATAAGCAGTTGATGTAGCTGAAGTTGTGTAGCTTATTTCAGCTTTAGCTCAGCTGTGTAGATGTGCCCTGAGAGTGCAGGGGAGGGTTCAGCTGATAATACTGTTTCTGCTCTTAAACGTTGTGTGTTATTGTCTACCACGATAGTTTGTCCTTCTTGAAAATGTCAAGATTTTCCCCTTCCTGAAGAATTTTCAGTATGTTATTGTATGTTATCTGGAACTGTGGTGAGAGCAGCTCTCTGCAATACACATTGTGCCTCCCTGATTCCAAATCTCCTTTACTTCTCACTATACATGGAAAGGGCACAATCTGCCCCATCATTTACTACTACCAGTGTGCTGACCCTGCTCAGCAGGCTGGAATGGAAGAGAAGAGGGAGAGTCATCACAGTGTCCTTAAGAATAGCCATACTGGGTCAGACCAATGGTCCATCCAGCCCAGTATCCTGTCTGCCGACAATGGCCAATACCAGATGCCCCAGAGGGAGGGGACACAACAGGCAATCCTCACGTGATCCCTCCCCTGTCACTCACCTCCAGAGGAACAGAGGCTAGGGACACCATTTCTACCCATCCTGGCTAATAGCCACTGATGGACCTAACCTCCATGAATCTATCTAGCTCTTTTTTGAACCCTGTTAAAGTCCTAGCCTTCACCACATCCTCTGGTAAGGAGTTCCACAGATTGACTATGCGCTGAGTAAAACAGTCCGCCTCCCTGCTTGACGTTTTCATCTCTCTCATCTCTTCTTACCACTATTTCAGGGTCCTGTTTCCTGGTGGGTGGGGAGGAAATGAGGAATCTCAACCGGTAGGGAATCCAGGGGCAGGTTTTGTGAATGGCACAAGGAGTGAAAAGAGTCTTGCTAACCTTTTCTACCCCTGGAAAGCTGCTCAGGGCCATTCACATTCTGTGCCTTAATTTTGTCTCACCTTGTTCAGATCTAGCTCTTTATGCTTTTCACAGGATTCCAGATAAGTATTGGCAACTTTCCCGATTTTATCACTAGTCTAGAAATATTTAAGGTTTTCTTAAAACCCCAGCTAGTGATTACATAGGAATCTTTCCTATTTTGAAAAACAACAAGCTTCCTCCAGCCCTCATGGTTGAAGAATGGAACTTGATAACACAATCCTCTACATACAAACTCAAAACCCAGAGGCTGTGTCTAGACTGGCCCCCTTTGCCGGAAAAGTCATGCAAAGGAGGCCAGTTGGAATAGCAAATGGAGCGGGGATTTACGTTAGAAAAGGGAATAAGAGATCTTGTGGAAAAGGCTTTCTTTTCCGCAAGAGCCCTGTCTAGACTGGTGCTTTTTTCTGTCAAAACTCTAAGACGGAAAAAAGCGGCAGCCATGTTCATGAAAATGGAGCGGGGAAAATGTAAATCCCCGCTCCATTTGCAATTCCGACTGGCCTCCTTTGCATGCCTTTTCCGGCAAAGGGGGCCAGTCTAGACACAGCCAGAAAGTAAATACCTCCCTCCTCCCACTTATTTTTAATCTCATAATTTTTGGTGTCTCATCTATGAATTTTGAATGCTGGGGTCTGTCAATGTTGTAACTTCAAGATATTTTATGTGTGGAAAGACCAGAGTAGACATAGTGTGTCTTCTGGCCCTTAAATGGAAGCCAGAATGGTATTTTTTGGACAGGAACAGGAAGGCAAAAGAAACAAAGTCCTTGGGGCAAATTCTACTTTCATAACACTGCTGCCTCCCTAACTGCTTTTTTTGCTTCATTCCAGCTTTGTGACCAAATATGAGCAGGAGTACTTTCTAAAGTACTAGCAAATAATTATCCTGAGACTGGTGGGCTTCACAAAACTTTTTTTAACTTATTAAAATGGGGAGCTTATCTGCCAGGTAGTGTTTTCTTAGCTCTCAGATACTGATCTTTAATCGTCTAATCTTTAAAATGAAAACATTTGTTTCATGTCGCCAAGAACCGTGTTGCAGCACACAGTGGTTTATATGGGGCTGTGAGCATTGTCACTTTGAATACAGTAGAGTATACTGTATCCTGTAAAGTAACAGAGCTAGCAAACACCACAAGATAACAGAATAGTGAAAAACAAAGCTCTCAGTTCCCCTTTTTACACAGACTTTTGGGTAGTGACATAGAAACATTTAAGATGAAATCAGATTATTGTGTTTTTCTTTTCTTTTAAGTCTCAAACCATTTAAAAGCTACTTCTCTCCTTCAATCCCTGCAGTGGTGCTTTGTGGGAGAGTGTGGGCTTGAAATAACTTTTAGTCATTGCCATGTTCTAAATATGTATCAATGGTGCATCTAGTTTTAACACAGCAGACTGACTCAAAGCATTTTCTTCTCCCTCCCACTGTCACACAATTCATATTACAGTAAAGAAATATTTTTATGAGACAGATTACACAATAAAAAGGAGGAAGCAGCGTGGTCCAGTAGAAAGGCTTATGTAAGGGAGTCAGGACACCAAATCTTTATTCCCAGCTCTTCCACTGACAGATTCTGTGATCTTGGATTATCACTTAACCTTGTCTCTGCCTCAGTTTCCTGTATGGCATTATGGGTCTAAGGATATGTACCTTCCTGTGATTATTACAATTGTTACATCTTACTAGTCTCTTTAGTGCCTACAGTTATGAAAGCAATGTGCTTTTATTATATAGATTAAAATATATCAAAACCAATTAATAAATGATAAATAAAATGAACACGTTTTTGTATTAGGCCCTGAATGTCACTAGATTTAGGCTGCTGCAGGCAGTCTCCCTAACAAGTTTATATAGCTTTCTATCACGACTCTCTCATTTGGTGACCTCTCTTCCTATCTGACCCTTTAGCTGTGGTGGCGATGTTTGTTTCCAACCCAACATGATACCTGCTTCACATAGTTTTCCGTCTTAGGGCCCATTCCATCTGCCTCTTCTCTCCCCTTCCCTCAGGATGGCTGTATTCTATCTTGCTTCTTGTGCCTCATCTTCTCCTTCTTCTTGGGGTTGCCTCATGCGTTTCTCTTCCAGCACTGATGTCTGCCTTTCCATATACTGTTGCCAGATGGTTGAAACAAAAATACCAAACACCCCCACCCCCCAAAAAAAACCCATCAGGAAAAAATTCTGTTGAAGGGGGGGAGGGCGGGAAGGAGGGAGGGAGACCAAAGTTGTTGAGCAAAAAAACCCAGCATTAAAAAAGCATGTCCCCTTTAAGAGTGAGTGCAAGGATAAGAACAAGGGAGCGATAGAGCACTAAGACCCAGGGGAAGCATTGCTTCCCCTCAGTCTTTTGGCCAGCAGCCATTTTGTGCCGGCAGTCTTGCGGAACCAGGTACGCATTGGGTCGGGGGGCTGGGAGTGTTGGGGGAGGCCTGGCGCTGAGTGTTTGTAGGGTTGCCAGGTGCCTGGCATTTTTACCTCCTGGCTGGGGAAAAATTCAGAAAATACCGGATATCTCAGGTGTCCAGTATTCTCTGAATTTTTTTTTTTACCGGACAGGAGGTGAAAATACCAGACTGTCTGGGTGAATACCAGACACCTGGCAACTCTATCTCCATACCTTTATTTTGGCCAGCTTACATTTCGGTGACAGAAACCCATACATAGTAGGGGCCACATCTGGAGGTGTTTTCCTTTGGATGAGATAAAATACTGAGGTCCTGCAGTCATAAGGAAAAATATAGCACTTTTGCAAGTACCAGGGATGTTGTCCCTTTGTTCAGATTCCAGGTAGGGCAATTCCATTCTGCCAACACAAATTCTCCCTACATTTTCAAAAAGATAAAATATCCTTCTGTGACGGGGCAGACAGGCCCTGCACTGAAGGGCAGGGAGTAGCCCAGGCCTAGCTGGCTGAGAAGGCCCCACCCACCCAGCTCTGCTGGGTATGCTCCCCCTCAGAGCCAGAGTATAAAGGCAAAGAGAGCCCCGCAGCAAGGGAGGCCGCAGGGGGAAGGAGTAGGTCAGGCTGCACTGGTGTTTCTGCAGCAGCTGAGAACTGAGTCACTGTCTGCAGCTGACCCCGGAGCAGAGCCAGCAGCGGCCAACCCCTGGGAGGCAGGAGCACCCGCAGCTCCAGAACCAGCCCCGGTAAGGACCGATCTGGGAGGCCAGCAGACTACGGGGTACCAGGGTGTGATAGGAAGCAGCCCAGTGCAAAGGACTGATAGCGTGGCTTGGTGTGTATTGGCTGGATTCCCCGCTCAGCAGGCAGGAGCAATAGTCTCTGCCTAAAGGGCCCTGGGCTGGGACCCAGTGGAGAGGGAGGGCCTGGGTCCCCCTACCACCCTTTTCCCTGCCCTGGACAATCAATCCCCTGGCCGGGGGAGGCTTTTCTGGTGAGTAGGCTTCAAGGGCTGTATATCCCCTGATAGAGGGACCTGAACTTTGTGTCGAAGCCGAGGGGGAACGAGCCCTTCGACACCTTCCTTGGATAATATTACTCCCTGTCCCTTGCACAATATTGCTGCATTTAAATTGTGCTGCATCTCACATCAGTAGTCTCTGCACTTCACTGGTAGATTAAATTATTCTTGTACAATCTTTAATCTCCTTTGAGTTGGATAGTGCTATATACAGTTCATTATCTCCTAGCAATTTGGAGTAGGTATTGAACTGGCAGACTGCTCACTGTTTTGGACTTTTTTTTGGCGGAGGCATCAGTATGAAAACAGGAAGCAATGTGGAAAATGTTAATAAAACTTGACAATAACAGCTCTGAAGGTGTTTGATCCACCACTCAAATGTACATAACTATTACAGGATGAGGAAACAGGAAATATGCTCAGGGGAGGAGATGAGAACAGAATAGTAAAAAGAGAGAGAACAAACTTGAAAGATTCCTAGTTGCTGCTTCTGAAGTCACTTGGCATGCACTAGACTTTAATCAGAAAATATAATATCTCATTTAGGTGCTATGCATGTGAAGTACAAAGAGTGAGAATTAAGATCCATCAGAAATAAATTCCATCTGAGAATGAATACGAGAGCAGGTCAATGCTAATAAATATGAAAAAAAAGTTTGCTGTTGTACTTAGTTTTTTTAGTACTATCAAAGCAGATTGACCCTCTTATTTATGTTGTTTCAAACCTTGCAGTTGATGAGAGCCTTGAATTACCTAAATGTTCTCATGCTATTTTTTCATTTTATTAAAAAGGACATATTCATGCTTTGATCACTTTCTGTCTCAGTTCCCCTCCCCTGCATTCCCTGCTGGTATTCTTTCAAAAGAATCTGAGTCAGAAAAAAATCCCCTCTTTCTTTCTGAAGCATTACAATATAGTGGGGTTATGTGCCTAGTTCCCTAGTGACTCACTAAAACAGTCTATTGAATGTGTTAATTTTAAATGGACTGTGCAGAGAGAAGCACAGGTTGATTGGGAAATGAGAATCATCACTCATATCACCTTTCATTTTAAAGCATTTAAAAAGGGTTAAATTATGATCTTTCTAGATGAGGAAATTGATGCACATAGTTTAAGGCTACGTCTACACAGGCATGATTTTGCGCAAGAACTCTTTTGCGGAAGAGTTCTTGTTAAAAAACTCTTCCAGAAGAGAGCGTCTACACTGGCATGTGCCTTTGTGCAAGAGATGTGCTTTTGCGCCAGAGCATCCTTGCCAGTGTAGACGCTCTCTTGCGCAAGAAAGCTCTGATGGCCATTTTAACCATAGGGCTTTCTTGCGCAAGAAATTCATGTTGCCTGTCTACACTGGCCTCTTGCGCAAGAACAGTTGCACAAGAGGGCTTATTCCTGAGTGGGAACATCATAGTTCTTGCTCAAGAAGCACTGATTTCATACATTAGAACGTCAGTGTTCTTGTGCAAGAACTCGTGGCTAGGGTAGAGAGGCAGCAAGTTTTGGCGCAAAAGAAGTCGCTTTTGCACAAGATCGCGCCAATGTAGACACAGCCTAAGTGTTGTAAAGATCACATTTTAAGTTAATGGCGCTGTCCAGGCCTTCTGACTCCCAGTTTGGTGGACAGTGCTTTTCTCTATGGTCTTAATCTCCACAAATAATTATTTTCTAAAGTATACCCAGTATTGCCTTTCCTTCAGTATGGTCCTTGGGCCTTTAACAACTGAAAGCAGTAGCTACAGGTGTTATGCTTTCTTCTAATGATGTGACCAAGTGGAAATTGGAAATAAAATCTTGTGCTTTGTAGGCAAGGGAAGAAATAGGAAGAATCTAAAGTCAAGGAAGGATCTTGCATAGGGCCTATCTCAGAGACCAAGAAGGGGAAGGCTATATGGGTCTCCGCCCAGCTGTGGAAAGCAGGAAAGGTTACTAAGTGTACTGTATTATTTAGAGCCTTTATTTCTTCTTCTGATTAAGCATTGTGGACTGAAATATCTGCAGGTGAGATTTATTGGGCGGCCCTGAGTAGGATTGTCAGTTCTCTGTTTTTTTTTTTAATCACACCTCTGATCAAAAAGGGACCCTGGTGTCTCTCATCAGCAGCTAAAAGTCTGGTTGTTGGTGTGGACAGGCCCTTTACTTGGCTCCAGTTGGCTCCCTGGAAGTGGTGACATGCCCCCCGAAGCTCCTAGATGTAGGGGCGTTTACAAGGCTCAGTGCTAGTTCTGCAGTGCTCATTGGCTGGAAACTGCAGCCAAAGGGGGCTGCAGAAGTGGTGTCTGTGGGTGGGCGCAGCACAGGAGGTAGAGGGACATGCTGGCCATTTCCTGGAAGCCACCTAAGGTAAATGCTGTGTGCTCTCCTGTTTTCCTGTGCATCCCAAACCCTGCATTCCTGGCTCCAGCCCAGAGCCTAAACTCCAAGCCAGAGCCTGCACCCCCTGTTCCAACCTCCTGCCCCAGCCTGGAGCCCCTGCTGCACTCCAAAGTCCCTCTATTTCTAACTCCACCCTAGAACCTGCATACCCAGCCCAGAGGCCCCTCCCACACTCCAAACCCCTCAGCTCCAGCCTGGAGCTCCCTCCTACACCTCCAAGCCCTGAGTCTGCACCCACAGACAGAGCCCACACCCCTCTTGTACCTAACCCTCTGTCCCAGCCTGGTGAAAGAGAGTGAGTGACAGAAAGCGAGTAGGGGGGCTTCAGAGAAGAGGTAGGGTCTCAGGACGGGGCAGGGCAGGTGGTGGGGCCAGGGTCTTTGATTTTCTGTGATTAGAAAGTTGGCAAGCCAATTAATCTGCCCACTAGTTTACAATGCTTCTTTTTCTTAATCATTTAAATATTTCTCCAGCACACTGGTAGCTTGAAAGCCACACTGCTGGCTTCTGGTATACACTGGTCTCCTTTAACTTTTAGAATGAATGTAAGTTAATGGAGTAAAATAAGTAGACTAGATATGTGGCAGTATTTGGATGAAAGTGTATAAATGACACTGACCACAAAATGACTGAAGAGATGCAATAGAACAAATATAGATAAACAGAAGTTCATGCAAAACTTGCATAACCTATTATCTCTTTATCTAAAGATCTATGTACACATCGCTTCTCTCCCAGGAGTTTCCTGAATGCAGATTTTTAATAATTAGAAACCTGTTGCTTCTTTTGATGTTTTTTTTCCTGGATTGTTAACATTTTGCAGCTTCTAAAACAAATTTTGATGACCATGACATAAATATGAATATCTGTACATGTTCCTTGCATATATACTTAGCACTTCAGTCCATTATGCAGAAAGTAAACTTGTTTGTCTTTGAGCTGACTCCTCATGGTTTTTGTGGAAACACACTAATGCAGCTACCTCTCTGAAACTTGTCATCCAGCTTTGTGTGTGTGTGCGGTGGGAAAACGGGGGGCAGCCCATCCAGCATTTTGTGTGCATGTGTTCATTGTATACCTAACCATTTTTGGTTGCAACGTGTTGTTTATTGACACAACTGTGAGTTCCTGTCTGGTAAATTTTAAATGTCACAAGTTAAAATGATACCCAAAAACCGGCTAAATATTTTAGAGAGTTGTGGTTTTTTTTTTTTTAAAGCACTTTGAGGCCTATTGATACAAAGTGCTAGGTATTGTTAAAGACTTTATTTTGTTAAAGACTTTAATATGCCTAGTCATACTACCTGATTTCTAAGTAACACTACGTGCAGTCTAATAATCTTTATCTTGATGATGTATATGTATCCTGATAAAGAAGGCCGGCTTGGCTAAAGTCCACTAGCTGAGAAGTGCTTTCCGTTTTTCAATACTGGGACAAAAATTGTCCCTCTTTCAAGTTTGTGAGCATCACTGCTAGCTTCATATGACTTCTCTAGAATGTTTTAATTTTCTCTTTTGTTAGTCCTGGTTACAAATTGCCAAGTTTCCTACTAAAATCACTGATGTCTCATCTGCTCTTTGGCCTATTAGGTTAGAGAAGATACGGCCTTGGATATTTTCCCATTATTTTTGAGCCAAGAAATATGAATTCTGTGTATTGTCTGACTGTGAAGCAGCCTTTTAATAGCAGATAATTTGTTCCATTTCAAGGTCTTCCTATGTGTATGTGACTGTTCATTGAATAAGGGTTGTTAGAAACAAAAGAAATCACGTGATGCTACAATATCCCATAGTTTTCTGTCCAGCATGTTAAAGGCTATGTCTACACTATGGAGATATCCCGGAAAAACTCTGCCGTGTCCAGGGAACGCTTTTTTTGCAGAAGAGCGGACACATTCTTTTGGAAGCCCTGTCTTCCTCTTCCCATGAGGAAGAAGGGCACTTCTGAAAAAGGAGGTTTTTCCAAAATTTGGCTCAGTGTAGACGGGCCAAATTTTGGAAAAGCCTCTTCCGAAAAAAACTATCAGAAAAAGGTACGCAAATTTCTAAGTGCAATTTGCGTACCTTTTCCTGATAGAGCATTGTAGTGTAGACATCTCCTGAGTAGCATGAACAAGGCACTAATCCTGGCACTAGTAGCAGGAGGCTGGCAGAGAGGGGAGATACAGGCATTCATTTTCTCCTGGAAAGAAACAATCACTCAGTTGCTGACAGGATGATCCAGGCCACCTCCAAAAAATGAGCTTGCAAGGATGTAAAGTGTTTTGGTGCTCTCAATTTTGCTGACTGTCTTTTAACATTATGTATAATAGGCCACCCTAAGATGTGCTAAGCACCACCTGCAACTCTTTTTAAGCTAGTTGCAGGTGCTCAGCCCCTCCCTCAGGATGAAATTTGCTCCCATGCAGAAGGATAATACAAGGTCTGTGCCCCAAGTAAGTCTGACTTCCGCCCTCAGGGCCTTGTTCTGGCCCACTGTACGGGCGTGAAATTTGCCCCAGTGATTAATATGAGGTAAGCTGGTTAGGATGAAACAAGAATTTGCTGCCAAAATCCTGTAAAGGCAACCACAGTGAAATGGCTGACAAATTGCTGATTCTGGCAGTCCAACCTAGAAGGGAGGGTGAAGCTGATGCACTTCCTCATATGTAACTGAATGGCTCCTGACTCTGGCACCCCTTTGGGATGGGTTGAAACGAGAGCTGGTGGGTGTAGGTTCTGGTGTTCTGCTCCCAGCTTTGCCTGTCTCTAATCACTCTACAGCACATACACATGTAACTGTTTTAATGGCTGTCTGTAAAAGTGGTGTCAGCCCATGCTACCCAGCTGTGATGCTGCCTCCTTCCATGTAACCTTCCCAATGAAAATGAGATCAGCATGGTGAGATGCAGATCCGTAGGATATTTTACAGCTTGATTCTTTTTTACAATAAGGCCCGCATATACACTATAAAGGGACTTAAAATGGGCGCCATAACTTTTTTTTATCCATTTTAAGTCCCCTTTACCCAGCCAGAGTGTGTAAATGAGAATCAGGTGTGTGTATTACTGTAGTAACCCTCTGACTCTTGTGATAGTCTTCCTGAAAAACAAGGAAGATCCCTCTGAGTGTAAGTGAGAATACTTGTGTTAATATATCTTGGGGCTAGATGGAAGTGAGATGGATACTAGGGAAGGGAAATCCAGATTTTTCAGGTGCTGAAGCCCTTTTGTGGCCACAGTTACAGACAGTAGGCACTCCCTCATGTTTGATGGTAATGTGGATAATAATGACTTTGTCATTTGTCTCTTACATTCCAGCTTTTCCCCCACCCGCCTTTGAGTACTACCCTTACACTGCTGTGATTATGTGGATCTGGCAAATGCCACAATGATTTAAGATGTGACATATCCAGGAATTCCCCGCTGAGGTAATTTTTTCCAGTGATCCCTTCTCATATTCTGTCTCAATACTTTTTTCAACCATTGTCTACTCTTCTACTATTTTTGTCTCCTACACTCCAGTGTGAAACCATGCTATAGGGCAGATGTTCCAAGGAATTCAGCATGCTGCTTTGTTTGTGAATATGGGTTAGTTCACACAACCCCCCTCCTCCAAAACCCTGCTACACTTGTAGTTTGGGTTTGTTATTTCTAAGAACGTGCAGTAATAGATCTTCACCTACATGGACCGTGTTCAAAGAGGTTCCTTTTTTTTGCTGATGTTTTGTAACTATTCATTAGAAAGCAAGAGATTCATAGGAGATGTGACCAAAGCACATAGGATTCAGAGAAAAGACAGCAGATGGTGCAAAACTGTTCAATAGGTAAACGAACTCTCTACATCAAGAGAGCACCAACAAAATGGAGCTGAGAAAAGACTGGTTTCTGAGGGTATTCCGAAGAAATTCCTTTAGGAAGAAGGTAATTCACATCTAGAACCAATTGCCAAAGTTGGTGACAAGGCAATACATTTTTAAATAAAGTGACAAGGAATTGCAAGAAAAAAACATTACATAATACAAACTGTTACTGATACGTGGCTTGACCTTGATGCTCATCTTTGATACCAAATGTCTTAATCCTGTCAGTCTTTGAAAAATGTTCATTTGGTTATGCAAGGTTGCTGCAAATAAGTGCCAACCATTGTTTCCTCTAATTTTTCCACCCATGGTGGAATAAATTTTGTTATGTGTACCAAGGCATGTGTGGATGTGAATCACCAGTAGAAACACAGGCTGCTTGCTCCAGGTACTGTGGGCATTCTGCTAATCAGCTGGGAAGCATTTGAATCTTTCCTGAGTGGCCACCCAAGTGCTAAGTATACAGAGAACACACACTGATGTTGGTTGAGTAAAGTTATGTGCCAAGCGGAGGCCTCTACACTAAGGAAATAGTGCGTCCCCAACCCTCTCTACATTTACTCTTTGACTTTTAAATCTGGAGTGTGAAAACTGGGGCAGGATATGAGCAGAGAACGAGCTTGTCTGAGAAAACATGCTTTTAAAGCATGATTTCTGTCTTGCCAAAGGGTACCCAGGCGTTACTCCTGCTACTAGGCTATAGCAAACTGGCCATCATACAGCAATGTTCTGGTCACGTCCTTTGCTGCCTTTTGTCCTGCAGAAATAACTTGTGACCATGCTGTTATAGACACAACACTCTCCTCCTGCACTATATAGGTTTGAAGCCTAGAATGTTCCTACATAATGGTGGCTGAATTGGTCCCTACACAGCCTTAAAGTGCAGCTCCCTGTGTCCATTCAACCATTCTGACTCCTTTAGAATTTGCAAATTCCTTTTTATCTTGTGTCTCAACTTACCATATACTGTGATACCTACTCTTTTGTTGACAAGACCAGCTGACATAATTAATTTAATCCTTTGACAAAACTCCTCATAAGAGTCTACTTAAGACAACTAAGTAACCATAGGATAAGAAGAAGTGAAGTTCTTCTTCAAGTGATGTCCCCGTGGGTGCTCCACCGCAGGTGTTGGGCTTGCCCGTGTACCGCAGAATGGAGATTTTTTTTTTTCCCGTAGCAGTACTCAGCAGGACCATGCATGCATGGCGGTGTCTCGCAGCGTTCGCGCTCTTTTGTGCGGTCTGGCCCCCTCCAGTTCCTCAAAACTGCCTCAGGCTGCAGACAGAGTGGACTGATCTCCTCGACTTCTCTCCTTTACCGCTTCAATCATGAGATTGTTCTTGTTAATAGTTCTTCCCATTATAAGTTCCTTCCCTCATTCTTCCTAGTTATAACCCCCCCCCCAAAACCCCCAAGTTTTTCTCCCGCTCCTACACCCTTCCCTATGGTTGCATAGTTATCATTGTAAATAGTTATATATAAGATATACATACATAGTTGAACCCCTATTCGAAAACTTAAAAAAACCCCTAAAACTTAAAACTTAAAGATTCAAAATGCTGGCTTCACCTGGCTTTAAGAAGGGCGACACTTGGCGGGAGGCAATGCCCGCGTCTGATGGCCACTCCTCATGTATCCGCTGCCTTGGTGCAGCTCATGTCCCACAAAAGTGCCCACACTGCATGAAGTTGACTGCAGGGGCCCAATGGGACAGACAAATGAGGCTCTGGATGATCTTATTTGACAAAGCCCTGCAATCGGTGGGCTCTGAGTTCCTCAGACCAGCCTCCGAAGTGTAGGACTTCATCTCCTATGACCGTTCCGCCCAAAAGACCTAGGACGTCACCAACCAGGTCTCTAGCTGCTATGTCGCAGAGCAGAGTCAGTACGGGAGGTAAGCCTGGTACCTCGGGCACTGCAAAGCCGCATTTAAAAACCTGTGTGGCGCTGAAAACGAAAAGACCAGTGGAAGCGGCACCAACAATGGAACTTAGGTCTACTTCGGCACTGTTCACCAATAAACCTCCGGCACCGAAGGATTCCCTCACACCGAGATCATCATCGGCACCAGCGGCGCCAACTTCACCACCGGTGCCGGCTTCAGCTTCGGCACGGGGCTCGGCACTGAGCTCCGCTCTACCACTGCTGCCGGTACCAACTCTGCATGTGATGCAAATGACCCGGATTCGAGTTTCCCCTTGGCACTCAAGCCTTTCTCACTTGCGGTCATTAGTATTCTCACTGGCACCATCACCTTCCCCACTGGCACCGTGGTCCCCGAGATCTCACGGTGCGACCCTGCACCTGTTCCCGTACTCTCCACACCAGAGGCTGCCCTCTCTATTCCTAGCTGTGCAGAGGGACCATCACCACTGCTTCTCTGTGTCTCCGGCATCCTCCAGAGCCTCATACGTTCGTTCCCGCTCTCCACATTCACCTCGCACGAGGCATTGGGATCATGCTTGGCATACTTATTCCGACAGGCGATCACCACTTGACAGACTCTACTGCCATGATGACCATTACTGTCATTACTCCCCTCATAGGTATTCATACCACTATAGATCCAGGTCTTATGGAAGATTATACTGTGACTGCGCATCATGCAGACACTCTCCAACCCCAGCCCGTCCCACTCCAATGGGGCAGCCTGCATCTCCACAACACCATCCATCCGAGACAGATGACACGCAACTTTCTGCTTCCGAGGAGCAACCACCGGAAGTATCCCCTACTGACCATTCTTCTTCTTCCCCGGATGAGGTCGTCATCCCTGGAGATATCTCTCCACCTGACGACCTCAGTCAATTCCAGGAGCTCTTTAAAAGGGTAGCAGTAAGCCAAGAGACACAGCTGGATGAAATAAAGGAGCAACAACATCGCTGCCTCAAGAAT
Source organism: Apalone spinifera (assembly GCA_030068395.1). Taxonomy (NCBI): domain Eukaryota; kingdom Metazoa; phylum Chordata; order Testudines; family Trionychidae; genus Apalone; species Apalone spinifera. Next base: position 266,262,570 of record CM057845.1, read on the forward strand.
CTCCAGCCCCAACATAGATCAAAACCAGCCATACCCCTAGATGAGAACATACTTGAAGTCACCAAAGAAATCTGGAAAACCCCAGCCTTGGTACCACCTACCAGCAAGAAAGCCAACAAAAAGTATTTTGTGCCGCCTAAAGGGATGGAGTTCTTCTTTACCCATCCCCAGCCCAACTCTTTAGTGATGGATATGGCCCAGCAAAGATAAAAAACGCCGCAGTACAGACACGCTTCTTCTGACAAAGGCACAAAAAGGCTTGATTTTTTTGGGCAGAAAAGTATACACATCCGCAACACTCATGCTCAGGATAGCTAATTACACTGCACATTTCTCCAATCACATCTTTGATAATTTTACAAAGCTGGTGCCATTTTTGGATCACCTACTGGAGTCAAAAAGACCCATATTAAAAGCAGTCATGCAGGAGGGCTACACCTCAGCAAGAACAGCGCTCTAGATAGCAAGGGATTTGGCAGATACAGCGGCCCGGTCCACAGCTATGGCGGTAGTCATGAGGCGAGCATCCTACCGCCAGTTGGCGGGAGTGCCCAAAGACCTACAAAATAAAGTAGAGGACTTACCGTTCGACAAACAAACTATTCACTGAAAAGACAGACAGCGTATTACATTAATCTAAGGACTCACACACGACCCTCTGAACATTGGTATGTGTACCTCTCCCTTCAGACGACGTCGTTACCCTCCCTACCAATGACGTTATGATTACTCATGTATTAGGCAGCAGTGGCAGCACCAACAGCGGACCCTTGATCAGCAGCGTATGCATCAAAGACTTCAGAGGCGTTGAAACCAGGGGAACCATACACAGACCCCACTGAACAACAAACAGCAGGTTTGATGTCTCGGTTGAGGGTACCCCGACAGTCTTTTACATCGACAAGAGTCACCACACTCAGCTGTTCCATCACCGCCTGAGACCCTTTCACCACCAATGGGCCTCAATCACCGCAGACCAGTGGGTGATGGAGATAGTTCAGTCCGGATACTCCATACCCTTCCTCGCCATACTCTCCCCATCCCGTCCTTCTTCAGGGACCCATCTCACAAGGCCTTGCTACGCACCAAAGTCAACCACCTACTCTCCATGGGTGCAGTAGAACCAGTCCCAGACGAGTTCAAAGGCAGGAGCTTCTACTCCCATTATTTTCTCACTCAAAGTTGGGCGGTTGGCGACCAATATTAGATCTCCGGAAATTGAACAAGTTTCTCCTAAAGCAACGATTCAAAATAGTGATCCTTGCTTCTATAGTACCCGCGTTGGATCATGATGACTGGTTTGCTGTCCTTGATCTCCAAGACGTGTATTTTCATGTCACAATCCATCCAGCACATAGGAGATTCCTACGGTTCAGTTGGCACGGACCACTCCCAATACAAAGTCTTACCCTTCGGCCTCTCCACTGCCCCCAGGGTATTCTCAAAAATCCTGGCAGTGGTCGCGGCACACCTCTGTCGACAAGGAGTGATCGTATTCCCTTCCCTCGACGACTGCCTACTGAAGGGCCAGTCATGTACCGAAGTGCTCGATATGCTCTACATTACTATGAGAACCTTCTATACCCTTGGACTACTCATCAATGACAAAAAATCCACTTTTCACCCTACTCAAGAGCTGGAGTTCATTGGTGCTCGGCTAGATGTGATCACCGCAAGAACATACTTACCCCTCCAGAGATTATTTAAATCCCCGCTTCTTTGCCTATGCCATGTAAACTAGTTTACATGGCTCCGTCGACGGAGCCATGTAGTCTAGACATACGCTTACAGAGAACATGGTGGCATGAAATATTTTGGCATTGGAATTCCAGAGACTAGAAAACCACAAATCAGGATGTATAATCATATATGACCAAGGGAAAATATTACATAAGGATAAGAAGGATGCCAAATCCTGGGATGTGTAGCTATTTGTTCTTTGAGTAGATGCAGTTGTGTATTCTGCTTCAGTGTGTGCACACCCAGTGTAGTGGAGCTGGAGAATTTTGCCTAGTAGTATCCAATGTTCCTGATGCGGCTGTAGGCACCGGGGGCGCTCTGCTAATTTTATGGCATTTGAATCTCTCCTGGGTGGCTGCTCAGATTACAGGGAACACTGGTACTATCAATAGAAGAGTGGCATCCATGCCACATAGCTATAGCCCTTCCCATGGCTACATGAGGTGCTGCCATCCCAGCCTACCTCAGTTCCTTTTTACCACCTGCAGTTGATATCAGAACTCTGAGCTTTTCACCTCACAATCCCTCTCTCTTTTAGTGACTTTTCAAGTTGTGTATTGTCCATTAGTGTCCCCAGTTTAATGTTAGCTAGATTAATTTTTAGGTGTGATTTAAGCATCCCCAGGCTATACCCTCATTAGGGTTTAAACATTGTATGTTGTGTCCCTACATGTGGTGCTTGCTGTGCCTAGGTGAAGCCCACGTCAAAGAGCAGTACTTGGTTTGCAGATTATTCACCAAACAGGCAGCACTTGCTTGAACAGACCATATGGCTTATTTTAGCACCAAGGCCCTCCTCAGATTGGAGGTGTCCCTCAGGCTCTGAGAGTGCTGCCGTTTTGTGTGCTAGCGCTGATGCCTCTTTAAAGAAACAGAGGAGTTGACCCCATTGAGTGCCCTGAGCATAGGGTCTCATAAGACCAACTGAGGCTGCCCAAGGCCATGTGGGGACTCCTTTCCCCCACCCCCAAAAGAGCGCAGACCAGCAGAGGGTGAATGCCGGTGCATGGGATGGCATAGATTCCATCACCTGCTCCCCAGTACCGTGCACAGAGACTTCATCACTGACTCTGGTTCCAGCGCCTGGGTTTCTGTTGAGTCTGGCACCAAAGAGGGTGATGTTTGTTTCTGTATTGGTGGCCTATCAAGTGCCAACAGACTTCTTCTGCCTTTCTGTCCCAACCTTGCCCTTGGCCCAGGACTTTGACAGGGTTCCATCTTTTAGAGCCATGTGGGCTTAGTGGGCTGCTGAATGTGTGAGTCTATCAGTACTATAACCTGAAGCTTCCCTTTCACAGCCAGTGGGGCTGGTGCTGGGCTCAGCGTAAGAGACCTCCTTGGCACTTTGGGAGTGCCAGTATTGCTGTGGCAGCACTCTCTGCCCTCAGCTTTGGCACCATCCATTTGCATTGGTACTGCTGCCGACTTCAGGACCAATGTTCCCTCCGGTGCAAGAAACAACAGAGATGTCCTTAGTGCCATTGGAACCGTTGCCACCATTGGCACCAGCTCCCCCATCTTTCTGAGCTGTGAAGAAGTTGGGACTGGCTGCTCACACAGGCTCCACCTTTAACCCCTGAAGCAAAGAATTGGGGGCCCCTGCCCAGGCACTTACTGCTGTAGCCACATCAGTGGCCTCCATGGAATCAATGGAACAGTCCTCTGTTGTGGATGTTCCACTCTTTATCTTGCTTGTAGGTAAAATTACTGATCAGGACTGTGGTGGGGATGTTGATTCACCCCAGGCTCCCGTGAGCTTTTCCTTTGTGGAGCCTCGACAGTTGTCCTGTCCAGGCTTGTTAGTCCTGGAACAGGATGTGGCTCTGGCACAATGAACTGCTTCATCTTTGTTCCTGGATGATTCTGTGATGCTTGGCTCTTCCTCCCCTTTGTTACTGGAATTTCAAGGCTTACTAAGACCTTTTGCAGCATGAGATTGCTTCCCATGGTATTCAAGTGGAGCTCTTGCAGAAGAAAACCCATAAGACATCGTGTATCCTGCATTGGTCTGCTCCTGGGAGAATCATCCTGCCTATTAATGATTTGCTTGTTGAGCCTGCTAAGGACTTCTGGAGCACCCTGGCTTTGGTACCACCTGCAGCAAAGTGCATGGAGAAGCACTACATTGTTTTGGTGCAGGTATTTAAAGGTTTTTACTCCCATCAAGCCCAAATTCCCCAGTTATAACCATGGGCAACAAATGAGCCCAACTGGGTAGCTTTAAGTATACTCCAAAGATAAGGGCTCAGAACAAATGGACTTGGTGGGCAGAAAGATTTAAAAGTGACACACCAGGTTGCTCAAGAAGTGAAAAGGCAGCTGAAGATTTGAGTTGCTGTAGGTGTTGACCTTTCCAAAGGAGTTGCAGAAAATGTTGGGGGATCAGCCCTCCACCCCACTCCTTTGCATTAGTTGAATTTGAGAGTGCAGAGGAAAGCAGCTGCTGCCTCCTCTTCTTTCCAGAATGGTACAGATGACATGTCCCTCCTGTGTAACCAAGAGCTGCCTTTGCCACTTTATCTGCCTGAGACTGAATTCCTTCAGGGGCCTTCATTGTACTCTGCAATGCTCCCTGGCTGAGAATGAAGGCCCTATCAGGCCTTCAATATATTTCTTCTGAACGGGCCTGAATGTTGGCTCTCAAATTTTGACTCATCCTACTCCATATAGAAAGTGTTGATTATTCAGTGAAAGAAGCCTCTGACTTTCAGAGGCAAAAGTTACTGTAATAACCCACTCCCTTTCTAAAAACTAAATTTCTTGGCTCCACTTTGCCTTATAGAAAGTAACAGAATTGAAGTAATAAGTTTTCTGCTTGCAATTAATGGGGAATTTTGCTGTGTAACTGCCTCCTGTGAAATAGTGGCTGGCATTTGGTTGTCATATGGCTGCACTGTATAATTATAGAACATATTATGGTTTGATGGATGAAGTCATTAAGAGCATAGTAATTAGTACCAGCCTACTACTTTGAACTACAGTGTGGTGACAGTGAATTACATCTGTAAACACATGAATATGGCTTTCTAACCACCTGATGCCTCAGGCCTACATACTTTTACACTGTAACCATTCTGGACATTTTCCATTTTTAAAATATACATACATAAAACCAGGCAGAAGAATTTTGCTTTGCATCTTTAAAATTCACATGAAATCTAAATAATCTCGGAGGGAAACTTAAAGGCTAGTTAACTACATTAGATTACTCGTGACATTACAATTGGCATAAGAAGCAAAATCCTATGGTGGAAAGGCAAAGAACTGTGCTACAATATGCAAGACTCTGATCTAGAATTAATCCTAGGATTGGACCTCCTGACTCAGGGTTTATAAGAAGGAACTAGAAGTGCAGCAACATGCTAGCTGTGAAGCAATTCGCTTCACTTTCAAACCAAACTGCCTACTGGGATCTCAGTGATAGTTCAGTTGGAGGTGTAAATCTGAACTGAGAGGCAAAGGGAGAATTGGTGGAATACAAATATATATATATATATATATGGGGAAGTTGGGAATGATAAACAGCTCATCATATATGTGGTGGCTTTACCATAACATCTAGAGCTAGTGTGGAAAAAATTATTTCCGTTTGACTTTTCAGTGGGAAAAATCATAACCTGGCAGAATTTTCAGAAACTGAAAGTTTTGATTCAGAAATGCCATGGGAATTGTCATTTGGGTGCCCATTTTCCCTGGGCCCTGCTCTCCACCTGGCTATATCTCCTGTGGGTGTACCTTCTGGCTGACCTCACAGTGTCGGAGGGGGTCTCTTGCTACAGTGCATCACGGAAGTAGTGTGGCTCAGCCCATAAAGGAGAAGGAGGAGATAAGGCATCTGAACTACAACATCCATGAAGCACTGTGGTGGCATTTTGATTTGAAATTTTCTGTTTTCAGAAAAAAGTACTTTTTGGATATTGCATGTTTGAGTTTTTGATAAAAAGTTGAATTTTTCCATGGAAAGCAGATTATTTTTTAATGAAAACTTAATTTAGTTAAACCTCTAATTTGCCATTGAAAAACAACTTTAATTACATCTCTGATCCCTGCAAAAATCCATGTTTCACTGACAAGAATTATGAGTAGTGAGCAACTGCTTGCACCAAATAGATTGGGAAATACTGATGACTGGGGCAGTCCCAGATTTTAATTCTCTTATTCTTCTTGGCACCAAATGATAGAGGCCTTGCTTTAAAAATAGCTGCGATTGCTTGAGCCAGTGTTCTTGTGTGTGTTGGGAGGGAAGTGTTACAACTGATCTTTGCATAGAGAGAGATGTTATTGTCTGTCACTTCTTTTCTCATTTCAATGAATGCTCTTTTCTATTTCTTCATTCTAGTTGAATATGGAACATCCAACCTTAGACCGCATTGACCTAGGCCACAAACATGCAGTTCCCCCACAGGTCTGGTCTACACTAGCTCCAGCTAAACTCCATCAGTTCAGCTTTGTCAGTAGCAGCAGTGATGGAAGTACTAATGCAGACAGGGTGTTGGCACTGAACAGTGTAGCCTTATCTCCTCTAAGCAGGGTAAACAACCCAGTGTTTTAAATGGTCACAGCTGCCTTAAGTCCTGTCTACACAGTACTCTGGTATTGTTATCAATTGAACTACTCTTACTAGTAACCAAAGGAAGCTTTTAAAGAAAAAAAGCTACACATTCACCACACCCTCACATCCCATTCTCCCAGTATTTTCAAAGTGTGCTCCCAAATGTGGCCAGATTCAGTAGAGGAACTTAAGAGTAGAGGTTTTGTCTACACTGCACACCTTACAACAGCATGGTTGGAAAGCGGCACTGTTGTAAGGTAGAGAGCATTCCTGACAACAAAATAAAACCACCTGCCAAATGAGGAGTGGAATTTCTCCTGCTGACAATGTGCTGTCCTCATCGGTGCTATTCATCCTTAAAACTTTTGGTCATTCAGGGGGGTGTTTTTTTCACACCCTGGAGTGACAAAAATGTTAACAACGAAGTGCAGTGTAGACATAGCCAGAGTGTGCCCATCTGAATTTACCTGAAAAGCTACCACCAAGCTAGACCCAGGTGTCCATGAGAAGTCTCATGGTGGCCCTAGTATTACTAATAGCTCGTGGTTATTTTGACTAGTTTATAAAGCTGAGTGTCCGCCTAAAAAACCTAGAGTCTTTGAATTAATCTTTATTCTCAAGAAATAAACAGTGAAAGATTTCACCCTGGTATTTTCAACAATTAACAAAGGGAAAATATTTTTTACGAATATGTAGCTAAATTAAAAATGTGGGGGACACTAATGCCATCTGAATCCTAATATTAATACAGGTTGCACCTCCCAAAACCAGCAGTCTCTGGGCTGGCAACATCCGTGGTCTGGCATTACCATGGATGTTCCTGGATTAGAGAGCCTAGTGGCAGGAGGGTTATCCAAAATGGGGCCAGGCTGAAGCAGCATGACTGAATAGGGGTTGGGGCTGGTGGCAACCCTGAGCAACCTGCAGTAGTGGGGCTGGAGATGGCAGCAGCCTGTGGCTCTGATACTGGATCAGCAGCCCCCGGCAGCCTGCGGCTCTGCAGCCAACAGCACATGTTAGTGCAGGATTAGAGCCAGAGCCCTGGTCAGTCAGCAGGAGCAGGGCCAGAGCTTGCAGGCTGCCACAGGGCAGGAGTTCAAATTCTCTGTAACCTGCAGCAGCAGGACTAGGGCTGGGGCAGGCAGCAGCCCTAGCAGTCTGTGGCAGTCCGGGTCCCAGGCCAGAACCTCTGGCAGCATGTGGAGCATGGGGCCAGAGCCCACAGGCTGCCACAGTGCTGGAGCTTGAGTCCTAGACAGCCCCCGGGAGTCTGTGGCAGTGGGACCAGATCTAGCCCCCACCAGCCCACGGCAGCAGAGCAGGGCCAGAGCTAGCAGCAGCCCATGGCAGTAGGGCTAAGGTCAGACCCGCAGCAGCGCAGTGCTGGGCTGGAGCGGGAGCCTATGACAGCCCGCGACAGTGTGGGCTGCTGGAGTACTCAGGCAACTTCCAGCCAGGGCAGTGACTGTAGGGTTGGCCGGGGCTGGGAGTAGTAAGAGGACCCTCAGAGCTGGTAATGCTCAGTTGAGGGCTGAGGGACTGTGACATTCCCTGGTCTGGTAAATTCCCTGATTTGGGACTGGTCAGGTCTTGAGGGTGCCGGATCAGGGAGGTCCAACTTGTAGTCTGCCATTCACAAGACCGAAGTTGACTTCAGAAATTCCTTTCATTTTGCCAACACACAGGTTCAAATTTTCAAACACAAGCTCCTTAACAGAATATTCAATTCCATATTTAGAATTCACATCTGATCTGAGGCTCCTAAATGCCCAGGTTTTCACGCATGAGTGCTAATATAGAGCCTGGCACATGCATTCAAAATTTGGCCTGCAGACAGATGATTCTTTGAGACAATCTGACCTTTAGGTTGCTGGTTCAGGTTTAGCCCAGGATGGTAATGATTGAATAACTGTTTGATGGCCATGTTCTCTTCATTGCCATCTGGTTATTCCTTCTGTCCCATACCTCAGCCCCAGAGACATCCATCCTTTCCTTCTCCTAACCCTAGGCTCTCTTCCTATTGTTACCTTCCTCTCTGACCTTCGTCTCAGTCTCTTTTGTATCTGACACAGGACATTGTCCAACCCCGCCAAAATGTTAGGCTCGATGGGGATGCAGGAAGGATGAGACTACGACTCAAGACTAAAGAACAATCCTGGTTTTTATTATTATTACAGACACTGGCACTCTTTTAACTCTTGGGAGAGTACACCTGAGTCTGGTTTACAGTCAATTACATTTACATATGTGGATGCCAGATAATCATTAAAACAAAAACCAAACAGATCACCAGACAATAGCAAATAATTCCCTGGGATTTTTCTAAATCACAGTAATTGGCGAAGTGGACCCAGGGGTTGACAATGGCAATGTTAGTGCTGGTCTCATTGATGGAGGTAACTATTTACACTAATTATTTAAATGTGGGGTAAGAAAGACCATTAGAGGTCAGTTATTTGTGAATGGGTGACTAACAACCCTCGTCACCTTTAAACTAAACTTCCAACGAATAACAATCAATGAACATCAAGGGAGACCAAAGCAGGTCAATTACAGAGTTGAAGGCAAACAGTGTGGGAGGGGATTATACCGTTTCCGAAGACAGCGGGAACACAAGGGCCAGCCACGTACTCTCTAACTGCCTCTACTTGGGTCTACCAAACTCGAATACGCTCAGCAAACACTCGGGAGCGGGGGGGGGGGGGGGGGGGGGGGGGGGGGGGGGGGGGGGGAGAGCAAGGCGTCTGGGTGATCAGGCCAGGTGTTCACACGATGCAATTCCCCGGTGCGAAAGGGGTTGCCTGCCTGTTGTATCGCCTGCTTACAGATCCAGCTTATTGGCTGGTTTTTGCCGTAGTGGGAGGCGTGAGCAGGGGAGAATAATTATTCTGTTTAAGTTTTTATGCCCTTATATGGAAGATGTTCCACCCTGCTGACACAGCGCCCTATACCTGCTCCTATTTGTGAGATCTTCTGTGGCCAGCTCGTGCGGGCAGCCATTTTGTATGGTTCTTCCCTGGACAGACATCATCTGGGATGAATGGGCAATATCTTCTTGCTAGCTAAAGGTTAATTTTTTAAGGTATTTCTGGGCCTGTTGTTGTTTGAGAGTCCTATTATTGATTTTTCAGAATCAATGAGAAGGCCACCATGGACCACAGTTTTGTGTGGCATCTCTACTGCCAGAGGTCATATGCCCTTATTAACACAGTTGGGATATGTTTACACTACAAAGTTAATTCGAAATAACAGCTGTTATTTCAAATTAACTTTAATAGCATCTATACATGCAAACTGCTATTTTGAAATTAATTTGTTATAGCGGAGCGCTTAATTCGAATTTGGTAAACCATTCTACAAGGAGTAACGCCAAATTTGAAATAGCTATTTTGAATTAAGTGCTGTGTAGACACTTAATTCGAAATAGGGGGCCTCCAGCCCTTGCCAGGGAGCCCTGGTGGCCACTGTGGGCACAACCAGGAAAACTTACTCTCCTCTCCTCCAGCCCAGGAGTCAAAAAAGGGGTAGACCTTGCCAGGCCACAGCCAGCAGTGGCCACCGGGGCCCCTGACCCACTGGCCCCAAAACATGAGCCAGCA
>CM057845.1:266282253-266293416 GCA_030068395.1 Apalone spinifera
CAGGAGAGAAGACCTGAAAATCCCGTCTTATGACAGGCTAATTGGCTAGTTTCAAATGTTCTCCTATCTGTCCAGCTAAAGGCCATTCCTGGACATCTTCTCTATCTTTAGGGACATGTTTTAAGAAGATGTAGCTATTATGTAAGACAAGTCAAGGAAAAGGAGATAATGCTAATTATTGTAAATAGTAAAAAATTCACCCTCCATAAATAGAATACCAAACAATGGAAAATTATGGTTGGTTATTTTCACATACCAGTCTTACAAAATAAAATGAGCATACTCTCATTAAAGTGTTGGTGGGATTACCATGCTGTCAGGAGCCAATCTTCATGTCATCTGGAAATTTCTCACATAGACAAACTCCTAATCCAATATCAAAATATTGGTGAAAAGGTTATTTCAGTCTCCTGAGTTTGCTTAAGGAAGAGTTTAAAGGCGAGAGCCCTTTTATGCCCTATTAATACTAGGAAAAGGGAGGAGGTGTTTAAAATGTGATTGTTAAGATGCTGTAAAAGTCTGGTGTAGACAGGGCAAGCTGTAGTTTTGCCTGCATTCAGCTGGTTGAGGTATACACCAGACTCCCAGTTTTCTGTTAATATTTTTTAAACATTCAAAAAGCCATTTTTCATCAAAAAACATCCTTTGCCAACCATCACTAGAGTGCTATATTTGGAATGAGATGGGAAGGGTTAAGTTTCAACTGATTATTGTGTAAATGACTTAGGGCCACATCCTAAAGGGTATTTAAGCTTCAGATAGCCTGCTTCCTATTAATATGGTAAGGAAATGGTCTTATTTATTGAAATTAAACTAAAACAGGTACCTTGTTGTAGCCAATAAGTATGTTTCATTAAAGGCTAACACTTCTACTTCTGTCAAAACTCCAACTCAAGCAGAGTTGTGATTAACCCAGGGATTTTTAAGAGTTTGTTGTGTGTGTATGTGTGTTTTGCATGCTTGTTCTTTTCATGTTTTCAAGTATTTACATGAATGTATTATATTTGAAGATGTTTTTTTAAACACCAGAAACATTAGGCTGTAATTGCAATATATGAATGGTAATTTAAACCCTTTAGGAAAAGTTAAAAGGAAAGTCATGAAAAAATGGTGGGTTTTTTTTTAAATGCCAGCTATGAGGAAAGTAAAGAAGTTAAAGAACTATCTAGAAGACTAGTGCAGGAGGAGAATAGGAGTAAAGCTAGCATGGAGGACACCGGACAAGAGCCTGCACAGAGTACAGGAGCATCTAGAACCAACTGTCATTGGATACTGAAAGAAGGGGAATGGGTGGAATCATGAAGCAGTGGCATCCAAGATGAATGATAGAATCTAGAAGTTGCTGATGTAATTAATATAGGCTGGGGACATAAGAGTGCTGATAAAATTCTATATTTTTAATTTTGTGATGTCAGTCATATGACATAGGTAATGGTTACAAAGTTTATACTGTGTACCATGTCAGGGGTTGGTATCTGGTGACTCCTGTGGCTGAAATTGCTGAAGATGATGCTTTCCTACCTTGCAGCTGGTGAGGAGGAGGGAGAGATGGGAGGCATTTACAGGTACAGTATCTTAAGTTTCCAAAATATAGGTATCCATTGCTATTTCAAACGTATTAAAGTATCATCCTCTAATCTTAATACAGTTCTAAAGCACAATGTGGAATTCTGAAAATGTTTCTGCAATCACCATCTGTATCATGATTGTTTCTTTGTTCTTGCACCATTTTAAGATCCAGATAACTACCCCAATCTGTATTTATGATTAAGACTGTCACAACAAGCTGGTGAAAAATTGCTGAAGCGAAATCATGGTAGACAGTTGAATATAAACATTTGTCCTCTTTTAAAAAAGACTTGCCAGGCTTCAGAAAGAATTGAAGGTACTCAGCACCTCCCAGACCTCTTCAGCACTTTCCAGGATCAGCCCTTATCTGGCACTAATACATCCAAAGTCCTCAATTCTTGCAAGGAAATACGGCTGTGTGTGTCCAGCTATCCCATGGGTGTATTTAAAGATGTATCACCCCTTTTAGTATATATAAGTTTATATGACAGTCAGTAACTGATTGCACTTACGGGTTTAGGGCATTACATCACCAGCAGACCACCTCCCCCATCCTCCCCTGCGGTTTGGAGTCTAAATTCCCAGCTCATAACTGACCCTTTTAATTTTTACATTCAATCCCCACAATAAATTTTAAACATGGAGAATTCAAGTCCTCTTAACACCATTCAAAATAAACAGCTCGTACAGGAACCTTAGCTAGCCTAGCTTTCTCTCTAGGGCAGCTATTTAAAAATTTATTCTTATTCTCAAAATCAAATAAATTTCAGTTAGCTTTTATTCTCAAAAGGCAGAGTTCCCCACCCCTAATAAATCAACAAGAAAAAACTAATCTGGAAAGTCCTATGCTTTGACAATATGATTTCGTGGAAAAAACAGACTTCACAATGTCATTTAAGCTTATTTAAGTTGGCCTCGCTTTTTTAGTATTTCACCCAGTCTTTCATTTACATTGTGTTCTATTGAAATCTCAGCCGACAGGACTGCAGTGTTGCTTTATGTATGAGTTTTTGGGACACAAATGTAGTATAGTTTCTGTAGGCAGGCAGCATTCAAATGGCAGTGTTCTTTTTGACTTCTGTCATCTGTATACTAACAACAAATATGTCTTCCTCACTTTCTCATTTCTCCTGGCAGATAAAGGAAGAAAAACATCAACATCTAAACATAAGAGATATTTAAGTGTTAGAACAACTATTGACAATATCCCAGGCTAATAATCATCCTTGGTCCCTGGTGTCAGAACTAGTTTAGCCCAGCGTACATCAATTGGAAACGTTATCTAAATATATAGTATCAGAATGTGGGGGGCCTCATGATTATGCAACTTCATGTCATGCTGAAGTAGACAGTTCAGGAAAACCTGGAAGTTACAGATATACCACAGGCTGCCCACACTTTGGTAGCTTTGGGGAATGAGTAAAAGTTTAAATAAGCATGAATATTCAAGATGTCAGATGATTCAGTGTTAGTTTACTGCAGCGGTAGTTGAGAGGAGACAAATGACTGATCAATACATACTTTTCCGTTCCATTTTAAACACGGTGGCTAAGGAATGTCATGACGCACTCATTATCACACAGATCTGAAAAAACATTTAATCATTACATTTAACAAGCCTGTCAGTACTTAAGGAATTAATGGTATATAGATGGCATATACTCTTAGGCAATGATATCAGAGTTAATTCTTGCAACTCTTTTCTCATTTCATACCTCCAATTACTACTAGATTTTTCCTCATGGAAGATTTTCTAGAGAATTAGCACATTTAGAGGAGTCAGGATTCAGTCTTGACTATATAACTACATTTATAAATATTGAATGCTTGTTTACCCCTTGATTATAGTGTTAATTTAATATTGCTATAGTTAGAGCTAAAAAGAGACTTTCATTTTAAGTATCCACTTTCAGATGCAAAGGAAGAAAACATCCAAACATTTTTCAGAAGTCTGTTTAGAACATCTCCAAATTAAAATTTACTAAACTTACCTCAGAATTTCATCTTTAGTACAAATAGTTAAGTATGAGAATTTTTAGCCATAATGTGAATTTTTGAAGTCTGTTTGGTAAAATTTTGTTTGAAAAATGTTTAGATATTTCTCTTTAAAATTTCAAACTTTCCATTAACTTGGCATTGTGTTCTACCCCTAGGCTGCCTTGCAGTGGAAGATGGAATGCTCTGATGTCTCCATGACATACCTCACAGCACTGCTGAGGCTTATCTGTTAATGTCTGTAAAGTGCTTTGAGGTTCTCATATGAAAGATGCTAGAGAAGGACTATGTATTATTGCTATTGGAACTCCAGTAGTGATCGCTTCAATTTTGTTCTAGGTCTGGGGTTAGTAACCTACGGCATGTGTGTCACTTATGGAACACAAGCCGATTTTCAGTGGCACGCAGGAGGGAGCTCATCCCTGCCCCTCTTCCCCCGCACAGCCACTGGAGAACGCTCTCTCCTCCCTGCAGCAGGTTAGGCTGCAGTGGGAGGAGGCAGTGCTGGGGCTGAGTCTCCTCAGCAGCACCTTGGCTGGGACTGGAGGTGCTTCTGCCATGGCCACATGGTCCAGGGCCTCCAGCCTCTGGGGTCAGCCATGGCCCATGTGGCCGTGGTAGCGGGGCCCTGGCCCATGTGGGCTCTGGCAGTGGCGGTGGGGCCTTCCTTCAGGGCAGCCCGGGACAGTGTGGTCATTGCTGCAAGGGGGTGCAAAGCCAGGTAAGATTCTCCTCATGTCCAGATCACCCCACACCTCAGTCCCCTCACTCACCTTCCCTCATGAAGACCCCACACTCCCAGCTTGGTCTGACCCCTTCTTTGTTCCTGCACCTTCCCCCTGGCCTTGCCTGACACCCCCATCCTGCTCCTGCATCCACCATTGCTGCTGCAATCTTTCCTGGCCACAAATGACACCCTCTCTTGCTCCTGCTCCCTCCACCTGGTCAGACACCCTACTCCCACCCAGACCTATTAACTTCTCCCCCTTCTGCACCCTCCCTCCCAGATCCTACACCCCATCTCTATCCTACTTGCTGGTAGCTGTGTGTCTCACACTGAACACCTCCTTTTTGTCCTTAACTCAGAGTCTGAAGGGGTCCATAAAATCCACTAACTCCAGAACCCGCTAACTTCCTTTCCCCCTCACAATGTGAGGCTGGGGCACTGGAGGAGTGAGGTGTCTCAGTTGGGTGCCACATCAGTGAGGGTTGGGGATTTTGGGAGCAGTTTTTTGCTTTACTTGTGTGGTTCCCACCTGATTTTTCTGTGGTTGATGACTCTTGACCCCCAAAAAAGTTCCCCACCCCTGCCATAAATAAATAAACATGGAAACCTTTTGTGCTGGACATATTTTACTTTATTTAAAATGAAGTTCGATAAACTAACATGAGTTAAAATGCTTAGTCTGTTTCATAATTTAAATTAAACCATTCTCCCTGGCTGCAACTGGTTCAGAAAATGTCACCATAGCCAGCCTGCTCTTGCTTCCCTTCCCCTCCCCTCCTGCCTAGCACACACATCTGAATAAGTTAAATCTTGGTATGCCAATTCTGAAAGGTTGGCAACCCCTGTGCTAAAAGGTAAGATCTGCATCTTTCTTTATTAATGAAGCTGCTGTAAGTAGGACTATCATTGACTTTAAAAAGTATCACTGGCACTTGGACCCGTACATAGAGGTGTAGAAGTCAAATCTTGGCACTCTATCTCTGAAAGGTTGCTGACCCTTGTTTTAGGTTGTGCCATTAGTTAGATACAGGAGTGAAAGAAACATAAGAGAAATTCTACATTAGTTTCTCATTCCACCCAGAGGTTCAAGAAGTGTGTGGGGGGAGTGACCTTTCATCCTGTTTTTAATGGGCGAGTCCCTTATTTAAGCCCTCTGTCAGGTGTCCTGCCTTTAAATAAAAACATAAAAAGGAAAATTGTCTCATATTTCCCTTGCTAGTCAAGTCAGGCTGCAGTCAGTGCAGACACAGCCCACACTGTGGGGCTGAAGCGCTGATCTCTGGCAGGTCCCCCCCAGCCCTGTGGGGCTGAAGCCCTGATTGCTAGTAGGCCCCCCCCTGCTGCAGGAGTGAAGCTCTGATCGCTGGGAGCCCCTCCCACAAGGCTGAAGCCCTCGCTGCTGATGGGCCCTCCCCCTGTGTGGCTGCAGCTCCAGTCATCGGCAGCTCCACTCTCGCCCTGTGGGCTGAAGCCCCAATACCCAGCACCCCCTGCAGGGCTGAAGCTCTGTGTCACTGGGTCTCCTGGTGCCTGGGGCACCCCTAGTCATTCCCCGTGAGGTACAGCCCCTAATGTCAGGGCTGGCTCAGCCTTTCAGGCTTTGTACCCAAATCAGATTCACCCCCTATTAGGGTGTTACAGCCACTTGGGCCTAGTAACAAAATCCTAGTCCACCCCAGTAGGGCAATTATGGTCCCTGGGGCCTAGTCACAAATACAGCCCCACTCCCTCAGGGTGGAGACAGTTTTCTAGCCTGGTTCGCGGGTAAGCTCCCCCAAAATCTAGGGAGCTGGATTACAGTGGGGCAGGGAGGTAGGGGGACCGGCCCCCCCACTCCACTAGTCCCGGCCCAGGGCCCTGTGGCAGTGATGGCTCTCGCTGCCGGCTCGGCAGGGATGCAGCCGGAACACGCCAAGCTCCCGCAGGACAATCCTCTGCCCTGGGCCACTTCGTACCCCACCGATGCGTTGCGCTGTCCTCTGCATCTGTCTCCGGTGGTCAGTCCCAGTCTGGTGACTCTCTTGCCCGGCGTTGTTGCTGTGGCTGCTGCAGTGGCTGGGGCAGCTACTCCTGGGGCTGTTCAGGAGCTCCTGCCCGAGCTCCTTCCCCTCCACTGGTCAGCCCCATCTGCCCCAAGTAGCCCTCTTTTATACGCAAGCAGCGGGAGCATGCCCAGCAGGCTACAGGGGGTGTGGCCTCCCTGGCCCTCAGAGCGGAGTTAATCCCTTTTGGCCTAGAGCGGGGGGATCTTACCTCGTCACACTCTGATTCCCATGGCCCCCCCAATTTCCAGCACCCTGTCTCCAGGTTGAAGCCCTGATTCACGGTGCTCACCAAATTCCCAGCATGCACTCACCCTCTGAAGCCCAGCTCCATGCTCCCTCCCACTCCGCAAGCCATGAGTGGTGAGGCTCAAGCTGGGAGAAGCTGAGTTTAACTCTGCGTGCCCCATGCTCTCTGGGAGGGAGAAGCCTCCTGAGTCCATAGGTAGAATCAGGGCCGGATTAACTTTCTGTGGGCCTGGAGCCCAACATTTTTGTGGGCTGTGGAGCATGGCTCAGGGAGGTCAGCCTCTAGAGCAAGGGGCCAGCTAGAGACAAAGGGGCACAGCATGGCAGGGGCGACTCTGCTCCTCCCAGGACAGTGTGAGGGCATTATTTATAAGCCGGCACTTGTCAGACGCACAGTCAGCTGCCCGGACCTGTGCTTCCACCCTGCCCCTTTCCCTGGAGGGCAGGGCCATGCTGTGACCCACAGCCCTCAACTCAACATTCCCCCATCTTCCTATGGCAAGAGCCCCCCACAGCCCTTCCAGAAGTACAACACCCTGCACACCACCCCTGCCCAATGCTCCCCTGCCACAGCTGCCTAGAACCCCTACTCCCTAGTCCCCAAACACACATTCTCGCTATTTCACAGCCCACCCCCCTCAGACCCACTAAAGACCCACTCTCCCACATGCTGGCTGCACTCACTGGCCCTGCTGGGAAGTGACTGTCTCTGCTGGCAGTGCAGCCAGGGAAATTGCTCCAGCCCCTTAACCACTAAATTGTAAGTATATATTTTTAATTTTTTACCTATTATTAATGGTATAATAATGCAGTATTTCTTTTTAATGAGTGCTTAGTCAACTTAGTATTATTTTCAATGTTTGTACTGCATATTTCTGATGGATTGCCATTGAACTCACTTAAATCCAAAACAATTTTACCAGGTGTCCTGTATTTGACATAGAGAAATATGGTCACCCTATACATCTATGAATGGTATTTGGCCTTTTTAAACCATGTTATGTAGTCCTTCTGGGCCACAGCCTCTTGACTCTGAAACTACATCTTCATGAAACTGTAGACATTCCTTTTATTTAGATTACATTAACTGTAGGTGGGTGAAACAAATCTGTGGCAAACTTGAAAAAGGCATGACTGCTTTTAAGACAGCAATAATTTGTTTTCTTGCAGCATGAGTGCAGCTTACATACATTTCCAACACCTGAAACCTGACCAATGCACTCTTGTTTTCATTTCTGGACCTATGTACCTAGTCCACTGCTTCAGTTATCTGATATAACTTTATAGCTACAGCTTATGCAACATGTAGTTTAAACCATATGGTCATTCTTTTATGTAGTGTTTCTTCTCTCTTATTTTTCATTTTCCCACACCCACTCCATTTATTGTTGGCTGCTCTCCCGGCACCTTTCCTACATAGAGGGAGTTGCATAAATAGACCACTGTAGATTTTACAACACAGACAGTGGTGAAAGGATCTTCTCAACTCTGCTTCAGAGTGGTGTAAAAAGCACATAATATATGGTACATGTCTACAATATTCTGTAATTACAGAATTTGATCTATAAATAAGAGTAACAATCCTGTTTACTGTGACATGGGACCAGCAACAAACTGTATTTAAACTGCTACATATTATTGAATGATGTCTTGCCTTGGCTGCTTAATCTGTCTGCAGTCAATAGGAATGAATGTAAGGTTATGGGGAAATTAGGAATAACAGATTACATTTAAAAAAAATCTGCATAATGTTTACATTTTCTACCTCATATTCCTTTTCCTCTTCACTTAATTTGCTACTGAAATACTGAATTACATTTAGCACTAATCTACCCATATATTTATTTTATGCAAGATTTACCCTTGTAATAATGGGCCCAATCTTGCATTCCAATGCACATTCAGAACTCCCACTGATTTTCAGTTGAAGTTTTGATTGCCAAGGAATACAGCATCAGGCCCACAGTATGGCTTATTGCAAAGTTACTGCTGAAGGGATAGTAGTTTGTTTTTATTAAGATTTATCTACATAAAAATGTGTTTTAATCAGTTATTCCATCTCAAATCAAGGTCAGGATCCCACTAGAGCAGTGGGTCTTAACCTGGGGTGCACGCACCCGTTGGGGGTGCGAGATGCCCTTTTTGGGGGTGTGAGACATGCCAGTTTTTTATGATATATCTTAGGTTTAAAGAACTGACCTACCAACAATTTTTAATAAGGGGTGTGAGAACATATTTTGAGAACCAAAGGGGTGCAGGCTTCAGTAAGATTTAGAACCACTGCACTAGAGGAAAGATTTGAAGATTCTTTGCAAGTGAATACTTCGGAAAGAGAATCAGTTCATCTGTCTTGAAGAATAGTGCAAATGATTTAAAGGAAAAAAGTGGAGAACTGTTTAGCGGAAGTTGCATTTTGGTGTGTAGAAACAGGAGGGAAGAAAAAGAAACTAAAATAGCTGTTTTGTTGTTTTAGTATTTGGAGGATTGTACAAACTATTCATTGGAATGTATCCACTTATGGAATGTGGGCCAAATTCAGAGGTGAGGTAAATGATATGTTAACTGTCACTAAATAATTGTAAGCTTCAGGAGGTAGCCGAGTTAGTCTGTACAGGTAAACTGAAAAAACAACAAATGGTCTGGTAGCACTTTATAGACTAACAAAATATGTAGATGGTATCATGAGCTTTTGTGGGCACCGCCCACTTCTTCAGATGACCCGAGTGTTGGATGTCTAGGACCCTAACCCCTCTCCCGTCTGCCCTATTTATTTTGGTCCTAGACATCCAACACTCCGGTCATCTGAAGAAGTGGGCTGTGCCCGCAAAAGCTCATGATACCATCTACATGTTTTGTTAGTCTATAAAGTGCTACCAGACTATTTTTTGTTAAATAATTGTAAGTTGGCGGAGAGTGGTGTATCTTGCATGCAGACATTCAGAAGGGGAGGGTACTGCAGGAAAAGCATTTGACAAGAGAGTGTAAATGTTCAAAGTAAGGAAGAAGAGTTATAATCTAAGCCCTTGGGCACAGGGTGGAAATATGATATCATACCACAGTGTATGCCTCTAGATAGATAGTGGGATACTGGAGATGGGCCTAAACCACAATCCTTGATCTGAACGCCATCCAAATTTGGAGGCGTTTGTATCCAAAATTGAGCTTTACAGCTCCTGTTTACTAAAGGCCCCTGTCTACTAACGATATCAGTAGATAGAATATATTGATTAAGAAGTGCTTCATTCCTGGAAAAAAGGGTGTGATCAGTTAGAAACATGCACATCAGCAGCCTTCAAAAAAGCATGTGACTCCGACAGAGAGAGCCAACTGCTTCAAAGCATGACTAGAATAACAAGCATCTTACTTAGAGGTAGGCCAACCCAACCAGATATTGGAATTCTTATTGCTGGGGATGCCATACAGTGTGTTTGTGTGCACACTCTGCTGCCTTTTGCACATACAGACAGAAACTAGACTCTACTGATAAACACTTTCTAAAATAAAATACATGAAAATCACTTTGTTTGCTTACTGGCCAAGACCTAAATGCTGGATTTGTGTTTGCACTGCTGTGATTGAGGGCATCTTTCACATCTAAAAGAGTGGAAGCAAAATAGGGAATGTAAATCCTTATGCAGTGGTTTAGGTGATAATGAGATAGTATCTACTGTTGCAGGAGAAGCACAGAATCTTGGACTTCAGATCTGGGAAGATAGAAAACATTCCAGTTCATCTATGAAACATTTAAGAATAAATAAATAAAATGGTGAAATTGTCTATGTATTTTGTATATATAAAGGGATTTCACCCATTCATGAGAAAAGCCTTTGTCAGCACTACAATTTCCCTCTTCGGAAGTAGATTTTCTAAAGCAGGACAAATCAGAGGGTGGACACATCTTGTCTGTCTTTATGGTGCACTTTGGAGACATTCCATGTTCATTAGCTTCTGGCTGAGGGAATGGCTCCATGTGTGAAGAGGAAAATTCCCCAGGGAATCTATTGTGTAAACCACAGTCTGGGAGATAAGGCTGGACCTCAAAGAAGAAATTGGTCTTCTCAGATCATATTATGTCTACATGTCTGAGACTAGACAAGCTTTAGGAATAGAAAAAGCAGTACACAGGAGGTTTTCATCAAACTGAGAATTCCGTGGGCAGATAGAATAAGTTGGCTAATAAGATAAAAGCATAAAAATATAAGGAACTAAAAAAACCCACAACAGCAGAGGATGGAAGGCATGAAGCTTTCACTAGAGCATTAAAATACAGGAGATTTCTAAAATGTACTGGGTCCACAGTACTGGACTCCATGAGAAAATACTCCCAGACAACACTCACTTCTTGGAAAAATGTGGGTTGGGTGTTGGTGCCTGTGTGTACTACATGCCAAAAAAATCATACTGAAAAGAATGATTAAAATTTAACAGTACGTCTCATGCTCATGTAGTTCTAAAGCTACTCAAACATATTGTGTCAGGATATGGGGAGACTCCCATTTTTCAAATATGTTCATTTTGTAAATTAACGTGGGACTTTTCAGTTTAGAAAAGAGGAGACTGAGGGGGGATATGATAGAGGTA
>CM057845.1:266299132-266317019 GCA_030068395.1 Apalone spinifera
GTCTGGAGAGTTAGTGAGCTTCAAACCAGCATCTTCACTTAATGTAGAATAAAAGTATGTCATGCCTCGAGGTACTCTCCTCTCAGGTAACAGGACACTGATATAATCTGTATTCGCTCCTTACTGGACAACTTTTGCACTCAGTTAACATCCAGCCGCTCACTATCTGCTTGTTCCAATCACAATAAAAAACAACCCCTTGTTATTTCTCCCAGTGGTCTGCACTAGCAGTGGTGTCAGGATGTGGCAGTGCATGCATGCTGGTGCCAATGTCTGCTATAACTACTCCAGTTCCATTGTATCCTGAAGATCAGTAGAGTCTGTATACTGTATATGGGACTCTGCTTAACACAGGAGGAAAGAGTTTTACCAAAATCAGCTTATTGAAAAAGAGACAATTAAAAGGACTAGAGAAGGATCTGACTGGATGCTTCACAAGTAGAACCATGAACACAGTTACTTTGTATGGGTATGATGTTAGCTATTACATTTACACCAGCTTGTAGATATCAAATAAATCTTACGGTAGCTTATCTCTCAGCAAAAAAAGGCTACATTTGCCTAGTGTCTTTATTGTGAATTATTTGCTCATCCTTACATACATGCACACAACTGAGCAGTTCCATTTCCAACCAGAAGAGGGCAAAGATACACATACACACATACCCCCAACAACCAATTGCAGTTTAATTTGTATTTTCTGCCATTACATCTTCCTTTTTCTGTGCACTTCCTCATCCTGTGTGGCCTTCTTTGCATAGAATATATATCTTGCTGTAGTCTGACATCTCACAGCTCTCTCTGCACTGAAATTCCTCAGTTAGCTTACTTTTTACATATTGCCCACAATAAATGATTTCCTACGCCAGATACAATGGAATCATCGGACTGAAAGGGACATTGAGATGTCATCTAATCCAATCCCCTACATACATGGCAGGATTAAGTATTATCTAGACCATCCCTGACAAATATTTGTCTGACTTGCTCTTAAATATCTCCAGTGATGGAGATTCCACAACCTCCCTAGGTAATTTATTCTACCACTTAACCATCCCAATGGTTAGGAAGCTTTTCCTAATGTCCAACCTAAACCTTCCTTTCTGTAATTTAAGCCCACTGCTTCTTGTCCTATCCTCAGAGGTTAAAAAGAAAAATTTCCCACCTTGTTCTTGTAACGACCTTTGATGTACTTAATAACTGTTATATCTTGTTTTAGTCTTTTCTCCCCTAGACTAAATACACCAATTTTTTTCAATCTTCCTTCAGAGGCAATGTTCTCTGTAAGTTGTGTGCTTGGGTGGCCACCCATGGGAGATTCAGGTGCTGCGCAGCCCAATTAGCAGAGCACCCACAGCTGCCCATAGCCAGCAGCATTTGTTTCTACCGATGGTGCACATTTGCATATGTCTTGGCGCACATAACAAAAAATATTCTGCACGTGGATAGAAAAAATTAGAGGGAATATTGCTCATAGGTCATGTTTTCCAGATCTGTAATAATTTTTGTTGCTTTTCTCTGAACTTTCTCCAATTTGTCCACATCTTTCATGAAATGTGGTGCCCAGAAATAGACACAGTACTCCAGTCGAGGCCTAACCAGTGCAAAGTAAAGTGGAAGAATTGCTTCTTGTGTCTTGCTTACGGCACTCCTACTAATACATCCTAGAATGATATTTGCCTTTTTTGCAAGAGTGTTATGCAGATGAATCCTCTTTAGCTTGTGGTCTACTTGTGACCCCAGATATTTTCTCGGAAGTCACTGCCCATTTTGTATGTGTGCAACTGATCATTCCTTCCTGAGGGGAGTACTTTGCATTTGTCGGTATTGAATTTCATCCTATTTACTTCCAACCATTTCTCCAGTTTTTCTGGATCATTGTGAACTATAATCCTATCCTCCAAAGCACTTGCAAATCCTCTCAGCTTGGTGTCACCTGCAAACTTTATAAGTGTATGCCATTATCTAAATAATTGATGAAGATATTAAACCTGACCCAGAACTGATCCCTGTGGAACCCCACTTGTTATGTCCTTCCAGCATGATTATGAACCATTGATAAATACTCTATGGAAATGGTTTTCCAACCAATTTTGCACATATTTTATATAGCTCCATCTAGGTTGCTTTTCCCTAGTTTCTGTATAAGAAGGTCACATGAGTCATTATTAAAAGCTTTACTAAAGTCAAGAACAAGTTACATCTACCACCTCCCTCCATCAACAAAGCTTGTTACTCTGTTCAGGAAAGCTATCAGTTTGGTTTGACATAACTTGTTTTTGACATTTGTTACTTATCACCTAGTTATCTTCCAGGTGTTTGCAAATTGATTGATTAGTTATTTGCTCCACTATTTTTCAGGGTACAGAAATTAAGCTGACTGGTCTGAAATCCCCCAGGTTTTTCTGTTTCCCTTTTTATAGACAGACACTATATTTGCTCTTTTCCAGTCTTCTGGAATCTCTCCCAACTTCCATGACTTTTCAAAGATAATCATTAATGACTCAGATATCTCCTTAGTCAGCTCCATGAATATTCTAGGATGCATTTAATTAGGACTTGGTGACCTGAAGACATCTAATTTGGCTAACTAATTTTTTTCTTTTCCTATTTTAGCATATGATCCTACCTCATTTTCACTGGCATTCACTATGTTAGATGTCCAGTGACCACTAACCTTTTTGGTGAAAACTGAAACAAAGAAGTCACTAAGCACTTCTGCTATTTCCACATTTTCTGTTATTAACCCCCATTAGCATACAAAGAATCAGGGGACAGGAGAACAGCAAGATGAGAATATGCATTAACCGAGCAACCATTTGATAATGAAAATGATTATTGATACTGTTTTTCCTTTTTCTAGAATGTACACCCTGGCATAGCAGCTTGGCATCATGTCACAGCTGAAAAAAGGCCTGTGTCTGAATCAATCGTAGCAGTCACTTGTAATCCAAAGCGTGTATGAGAGTGAGCACTTGTAAAGACAGAGTCATTTTCAGTTCTTGACAACAGCTTGGTATGTGAGCATTGGAGCCCTGCTTGCCTCTCATATTAATAAGGCAGAAATACCAACTGGAACAGTTATAGCGACAACGACTCTTCATTCTGCAAGATCGGGTCATTTTGTTACAACTGTAGGCGTTAAAAAGCCTTTGATTATTTTTTCCTGGAAAAGTTTATTTGTATACATTTTAACTAGTTAGAACTTCCATAGCGTGCCCTCAGGGTGGTCCTGCAAACTGCTGTCTGCCTCTGTTTTCCGTTTCTGGTGGCCCCTTTCCCCAGGGCTTGCCCACTTTCACCACCATGTTTGATAAAATAGGCACTGACTATGGCACCTTCCTTTGGCAGGCTGCAGTACACTTGGTGAACTTGCTTTAGCTTTCCCTTCCTAAACAGAAATCCCAATACTTAGCTTTCAAATATAAATAGCCCTTTGTGAGGTTTATTTGTTACAGAAAGTCCCATAATCCTGAATTTCCCAGTATAGTCAAAACAAGGAGATTCTCTCTTTTGAGCCCCTGAATTCCTCAACACCCCAAGTACAGTTCTAGTATTTCTCTCTACAGTACCAATCTCCAGTATGGCTTCAGTGTCTCTCACTAGAGGGTACTTCTACACAGCAACATTATTTTGAAATAACTAACGTTATTTTGAAATAACTTAATCCACGTCTACACAGCAAGCAGTTATTTAAAAATAATGTCAAAATATTGTCAAGCTGGAGGACTTCTTACTCCATCTCCTGTAACCCTCATTGTACGAGGAGTCAGAGAAGTGGGAGGAAGAGTGCTCTATTTCAAAATAAGTGCTGTGTAGACGCTCCCTATTTCGAAATAAGATACGCAATTGACATAGCTCAATTTGCATAGCTTATTTCGAGTTAAGTCCCGCTGTTCAGATGTGCCCTCTGACAGTCAGGTACAGGTTTGGTGTCTCTCACCAAATCTCAGCCTAACCCCTCTAGTGAGGGTGCTTCTATGTCTGCATCATTCTCTTGTGAGGTATCATAAGCAAGCTTGTCCCTTCCTTCTCCCCCCCAGCCTTCCCTCTTCTTTGACCATGCAGCTTCATCTCTCTGGCTCATAAAGCCAGCAGGCATCTCCCATTGCTGCTCTTGGTGTTCAGTCATTTCTGGATGTGGCTTTTAGGTTTGGGGAAATTTGTAGGTGACCTCCCACCACCTTCCTGCCTTTTGGTTTCACCAACCTTATCCAGAACTTAACTAAGGCAATTTCAATGCTCCCTCCATCAGGGGCATCCTCTCCCTGAAGCTCTCAGATCAGCAGTCTCCCTTCTCTCAGGACACTCTTCTGCACTGGATTCTGCTCCCTTTGGGTTCTGCTCTCTAGTGCCCCTGGGCTGTGTCTCAATTAGAATTCCAAGGACAGCCTGGCCTGCCTCATTACACTGACAGAGGGCATACCTGGACTGAAACGGGAGAGGTGGGCCCAGGTGATAAAGTCCTACTATTTCCTATAAGTGAAATATTCTGTGTTGTTTGTGTGCCTTAATAGCTTACTATAGTTGTTGTTGAAAGTTGTACGTTAATGTTCTTCATATATCTTAGCACTCTAGTACTCTTGGCTATACTCTTTGAAGTGGGTTTGGATTATCCCGTTTATTGTGGTTTCCTTTAAAGTAGTCCCATTGTGCACTGCAGTGATGCAGAGTATAAGCAAGATGACTCAAGCATTCAATACTGAACAGAGCAATGCAACTATTCTGTACTCAGACGTACATTTCAGAGATCACAACAACCGAATGAAAGCTTTACTATAATGGACTTTGTTGCTCATATTTAACAATAAGTAAAGAGTGAAAAAGCAGTGGGAGATAAAAATGTATGATCTTGTGTCTCTTTAAAAAAAAATCTGTATGTCAGCTGGAACAAAGCTGGAAGCAGAGCTGAGCCAGCATAGGAGGGAGTGCAATGCTACTCTTTCAAAAGGGGGAGGAGCAGTTGTTCCAGTCTGTGCTTCCCTTGAGCCTGTGAAGGATTTTTTTTGTCAGTCAGTTAAAATTCTTTCAGGGTCTCCTTCCCTGCCTCTCCTCCCACAGTGCTTCTTCACAGCCCCATAATGTTTGTTTTGGTGTTACACCTCAGACTGGTCCCATGTCTCCCTTTTGTCCACTGCTCGTATATTTTTGGAGGGGAAGGTAAGTATCAGTAGCAGTGATCCAATGTTGGGAAATAAATAGTGCTGAGATTTTAGTGTCACCGGAGAGGAGGGATTTCTTGCAGATTGACTATTACTTGTGTTAGTATATAGGCCCAGCTAAAATTACTGTGTGACTAAAAACAACTTAAGTGATCTATGCCATTACAGAAAATGTGTTTTGTCTGACACTTGGTATTGTAAAATTTAATTGAATGTGGATTAAAACTTTCAAGACATAAACCTTGAAAAAGGGTGAGTGCTTGGTCAATAATATACCATCTTTGGAGATCTGGGTTCACATGTTGCCGGGGGTCACAAGTAAAATGAGTTTGGCAGTCACCAGCTACTCCCTAGTAAACGTTTATTCATTACAAGACCCACACTATTTGTCATGGCTGTCAGTTTTTATTCAACAGAGACCCAGGTCTTTAATAACAAGGGTATTGTAAGTCAAGGTTGAGATGCACTGGCAGAAGTGTGAGGAAGCTTGCAAAGCAATTACCTGCAATTTGCCTGGTTCTCTGCAAAGCTAAAGGTCACTCACTTTCAGGAGCAGTAAAATTGATCATATTTAAAAACAAAAAATTATTTTAAGCGAGTTTTTTAATGGAAAGGCTGGCAAAGCCAAGACTAAAATATCACTGTCAGGAGACCATTTGAGCTTTTCTAAACTTCTCTGCCAAAGTTTGTTAAAGTATTTTCCCTATTAACTCTTTTGCAATCCTTGTCTTAAATGTACCTGAAGTTTTAATGTTAAACCATTAAATCCATTTTACAACCACAGATTATTATGTCAAAGATGAAGGATTTGTGAGGTTAATGGCTGACCCTCAAAAGCTGAGACACAAAACATGTTTACATTACTTAGGGCCTTATTCTCATCCCATGAGAGTCAGTGGGGGCAGGATTCAGTTTATGTGTGAGAGTTCAAAATCCATACAAGAATAATGGTAACATACATGAATTCAGAATAAGCATGCTGCAAGATTTGATTTTAAAGCACAGAATCTGCCAATTACTTTGTAATAGCATTTTTAATTTGAAAACATCATTGCAATGAAATATTGCTGTAATGCCATTTTTAATTTGAAGTGGAAAGCTTTCCAGAAGAAAACACAAACAAGACAGCAATTATGATTTACAAGTGATTAAGGGATTCATATAAGGAACTACAGCAAGATCAGGAGCATAATACAAGAGAAAGATATAAAAAAGCTTGTGAGTATGATTTGAACCTAAGAAACAAAAAGTAGCATCCAAAGTGGTGGCTTCCCAAGAAAGTTGATCAGCAAGCAGACACAGATGATAAATGAAATAGTTGGAACAAACACAGTCCTACAAAAGAATTTAAAGCAATGATCATCAGTCATTTAGGAACATATAATCTAACCATTTGTACCTTCTGAAAGTAGGATATATCTTTTACAAGGGCTAGGTGGTTTGGTTCATCTACAAATTCTTAGTTTCTATCATATGAGTAATATACATAAATGATCAGTATCATACTATACTGTAGCATTAGAATTAATTGTGAGTAACCATCAAGTTAATTTTTACATCTATTTTATTTGTAATTAAATGTGGAGGCTGCTGGCACCATCTCCACATCCTTCCAGAATAGTGAAACCAAGAAGGATTAAGTGTTGTAAGCAATGATTCATTCTCCTGCTCTGCAACCTGCCAAGGGATCTCTAGAATGGCATTGCTGTTGGTAATGGAAACAGCTATCCCTCCTTCCAGTCAGAAGGAAGGAAACCGATACACATGGCAAGCAACCAGGATGGCTCGGAACAAATACTATAGAAGTTAAGGAAACTAAATATCAGACCAAGAATCTGGAAAACACGCCAGAACAAAAAAGGATAGAAGTACAGTAATAACAAAAGGAAGGAAATAAAAAATAAGCAAGAGAATTCTGTTACCAAAAATAATCCCCAGGATCAAGTATTCTTTAAGAGCCAATGCCTATCCTCCTGATGTAGAGGCTGATTTTACATGGCACCAAAAGCTACTACAAGATGTTAAGCATCTGTCCCTAACAAGGAAGGGAGTTTTTCTTGAATGAAGATTGCCTTAGGGCTTCAAGATTTGGCTTTCAAATTTTCTAAGTCAGCAGAGTAATTCTGAAATTAATCTGATCTGCCTCCATTGAATTCAGTGATAAAACTCCCAAGGATTCAAGTCTCAGAGGGGTAGCTGTATATCAGCAAAAACAACGAGGAGGCCTGTGGCACTGGAGTAAATCTGCTTTAAACCCTGCAGGGATTCAGTTGAATTCATAGTTCAGATAATTTAACAATTTCTGCTGATTTATGGAGTTTAATAAGATTCTGCAGTCAAATCTCACTCATTTATTCTCAGTGATGGCTGTTGGATGCTGAGCACTTTTGGAAATCTGGCCTTTTCAGGTCCACAAATGGGGGATAACAATGGGGGCAGTTGCCCCAGAGTCCAATTATTCAAAGGGATCCGAGGCCCTGGCTGCTGCCGCTGCTACTGCAGGTAGTAGCCTTGGGTCCTTTAAATTGCCACTGGAGTGCTGCACCTCATGCTTCATGCGGCTCTGAGGGCTGGGGCAAGGTGCACCCATGGTCTGGGTGGTGCTCAGGGTTGGCTGTCCTCAGTCCTGACTCTTCCAGGAGCATGGAGCCGGCCACCCCACACTTTGCTGAGGGTTCTGGGTAGGCCACTTTGGTGCCTAAATGGGAACTGAGTTTTTTTGAAAATCTGTCCCTGACATTGGAAGTTTCTTGTGAAAGAATGGGGAAATACCCAGACTCGTACTTTCAGAGTAACTTCCTGAATACTATGGTCTTGTCTTCTTTGTGTTGATTCAGTACACAAACTAAAGAGAGGTTAAGGACCATGTATTGTCTTTCTGTGCTTTAGGCGAATTCCTTTTGTTGCTCTATTGGTCCTTTTGGAAATGATGGTTTTAAATCTGTCTTCTGTAGTTGCTTAGTTTTTGGGTTGAGACTCAAGCAAGATAGACTCGCCATAGCGATGTTCAGGTTCCTGCTCTGCCTTAATTGGTGAGCTGTGACAAAAAAGTTTGTAAATCAAGGACTTAAATCTGTGTTTTGTGAGCCACTAAGCCACACTCTTTCTTGGGTATTGTAGATACTTCTCCTGAATGCAAATGGGTGTTTCAGCACAATTCTGTTTGTGTGAAAATATGTGAAGGGTTTTGGTTTCATTCTAATGTAGAACAAAAATAGATTTTTAAGCATCAAAAGTTGCCATGAAATAATATAATAGAGATTGCCTATCTCCTAGAACTGGAAGGGACCTTGAGAGGTCATTGAGTCCAGTCCCTGCCTTCACAGGAGGACCAAGTACCATCCCTGACAAATTTTTGCCCTAAATGGCCTGTGCAAGGATTGAACTCACAACCCTGGGTTTAGCAGGCCAATGCTCAAACCACTGAGCTATCCCTCCCCAAATGGGACTGAATTATGAAGGAAAGAATAAGTAAATTCATAGAGATAATGGTAAACTAATACAACAAAGGTTTACCAAAGATATGTTCCTAACGTTCTTCACTCAGTCACTGGCAGGAGTCAGAAAGGGATTTCTCCTTACAGTGTGTTCTGGGACATTTTTTAAAATCGCCTTCCTCTGAAACATAAGAGATAGCCACAGATGGGACATTGAGTAGGACTCAGAGGTGGCACCAAACATTATTTTTCACGTGCTTGACTGGCTGGTCCTTGCTCACAGACTCAGGGTCTAACTGACTGGGTGTATGTGGGGATGAGAAGGAATTTGGGATTGGCGGTGTCTGTGGAAGGGTTTCACTTTTTTCTCTTTAGCATGTTGGTGCAAGTGCTTTGCTAGGATTACCTGGGTACATCTCCCTTCATCATTTCCCTGCCATTGCAGGGGCCTTGCTGCACTTCTGTCTCTCCTAGCCTTGGCCTATGACATGTAATAGTCTAGTCTCCTGTGGGCTGTAATACTTTAGCCTTATTTCCATTGCTGGGTTTAGAGCAGTGTTTCTGAAAGTGTACTGCAGAAAAACTTTTAGAAATACTTTAGCTGTCCGCCCCAGTTTGTTTATCTACCGCCACTGTAGCCACGGAGCCTCGCGTCTCCCATTGGCTCTTTTGTCCTTTGCAGCCAAGGGGAGTTGAAGGAAGCTGTGGCCCAGCCCAGGCCGTGGTGCTGGTACATAAACAAACCAGGGCGGCCAGTTAAAGTGTTTCTGAAAATGTTTCCATGGTACACTTTCAGAAACACTGATTTAGAGTGCAGGAGAGGGCTGGTACTGGTGGCCAATGCTGCATAGGAGATCAAACTAGATGTTCTGCTGGTCTCTACTGGCCTTAAAATCTATGACTTTGTGATCTTAGATCCCTGCTCTGCTTAACTCGCAGCATGTGGGTATGTTTACAGTGAAATCAAATACAAAATTTATTTTTCAAAACATAATTCAAGTAATTGCAAGTAGATTTGGAAACAAAGGGTTGTATGGTTACATATACATTAAAATAATAGCATGTGTTCTAAAGCCTAGACATATATTAAAAAGATAGTTTCATGTCTAGAAGAGTATTGCTCACCTTGCAGCATTTTACAGTTAAGCTGGACTTCCCCCTCCTTTCATGAGACAAACACAATGGCAATTTGCCTCCTTGGTGAAAGTTTCCTTGCACCCTAAAACATTCCAGAACAATTATTGTCTTTATTCATAAACAGGACCCACTTGATGTAGGCTTCATCTGTGAATTTCCTTTCTTCTAGATTTTGCAATCTCTTATTTCTCTGGTGGCTCAGCATGCGAATAGATATACTCTGTTGCATAGAAGCTACATGAATTCTTTGCATTAGTCATCACTGTGGAGGATTTGAGGGAGATTCTCACACCTGAGCCATCCTTTCTGGATGACAAATCTGATGAGTGTCGCAGACTGAGGTGTCAGTAGAAGGGGTTTTGGAAGTTAAACAGTAATAAGTCACCTGAATCAGATGGGATTCACCCAAAAGTTCTGAAGGAACTCAGGTATGAAATTGCAGAACTGCTAACAGTTGTATGTAAATTAGCCTTAAATTAGTCTTTCTACCAGACAACTGGAGGCTCGTTAACATAACCTTGGTTTTTAAAAAAAAGTCTCCAGAAGTGATCCTGACAATTACAAGCTGCTAAGATTAACTTCAGAACCAGGCAGATAGATTAAATCTGTAGTAAAGAACAGACTTATCAGATACTTGTATGAACATAATATGTTGGGGAAGAGTCAACATGACATTTTAAGAGGGAAATCATGCCTCATCAGTCTAATAGAATTTTTTGAGAGTGCCAAGAAGCATGTGGACAGCAGTGATACAGTGGATATAGTGTACTTGGGCTTTTAGAAAGCCTTTAACAAAGTCTCACACTAAAGGCTTCTAACTAAGCAGTTATGGGCTAAGAGGGAGGAAAGTGATGGATGATTCAATAATTGCTCTCCTCTCTTCATTTCCTCTGAGACACTGGGTGCTGACCGTTGTTAGAAGGCAGGTTACTGGGCTAGATGGACCACTCGTCTGATACAGAATGGCTATTCTCATGTTCTTATGGGTATTTTTTAATATTTTTTTTGTGGGACAGGAAAACTACTACTCAAATACATTAGAATTTGTTCTGCTGTCCGGTTATTCTCTGAAGTGTCTCAGCATCTTAGCAATTAGACACCACATTATTTTTGAAGTGCTGATTATTTCAGTAGTTCTAGACTGTCTCTCTTTGTGAAACATTTTATTCTTAAGGAAATTAAGTCTTAGGATGGAACCTGACAGAGCATTGGTATAAAAGGCTGAACTTTTACTAAATCTATTGGAAGTAGCAAACCTTACTGCTGTAGCTCTGTTAGAAATTGAAATGAGAAAAATCTTTGCTTGCCTGTCCTGGTCCCTGGTCCCAAGGGTTGTTCAGTAGCAGAAGTTCTTCTGTATACAGTTAGCTATTTCCTGTGGTTTTTTTGTCTTAAGGCTTTAGACATGTACTAAACTCTGAAGCCTTCTTATCTAAGGAATCTACATATAGCTTAACCCATTTTTTAAAAAGGACTGTGCTAAGCAACATTCCAGGGCTAAAGCCATTAGTTGTGTCTTTCACTAGTGTAAGTACATTGTGGTGTACACAGAAAATTTCATTTTTATCGCACGCCGCATCATAAATAAAGGAAAGAGCTGTCTGCAGCCATTGGAGTTTTTTCTTGGGTTGTTTGGAATTTTTAGACTTAAAAATACTAGATGAAAGACCTTTAACCCATGTGATGACAGCCCTGGAGGAAAGAACACTAGACATGGCTTCTCTCTGCCTGCCACGTAAATCTCATAATCACCCCTAAGAACTCTTTGCATTATTTTGTCATCAAAGTGTTTCAGAGCAGCTGCCTCCACAGGAAACAAGTTCTTTTTATAGGTAAAAGCTTCAGTAGTGGAACACACTTAGGGAATGGCAGATATTTTATTCCCCTTTATACATTTTGAGTGTGTGCCTGCTATGTGAATGTCTCAAGATGTTGACATTCAGTGTATACCAATTTGTGTAAGTAACCAGAACAAGGAAAAATGAAGTAAGAGCTAATTTGGAGTGATTTGCTAAACAGATAATGGCATTGAACACTTCTCATCAGTTTGGGTACATTAGATTAGATCATCCCTGCTTCTTAATCTCCTGTCAATGTAATTCAGAGCAGGATGAAAAAGATTTCTAGCTTTCCTCAGGTGAACTTCTGTGCGGAAACTGAGAGCAGCCAATTTGTTCAGATTCCTTTGGCCTTTTTAGATTTACTCTTACTTGTTTCAAGTTGATGAATGATTTGAAGATGGGGCCAGTATGTGTCTTGGATGCCTGCTTTAAATGAGCCCTGAGGGTACTGTCTGACCAAGCAAACCGTGTCTCGTAGAACGGTTTCTACTATGTACTATGTACAATTTTAAAGATCAAATACCTCTGGTCTAAAGAAGAGAGTGTAACGCTTGGGTTGCCTGATGAAGTACAACTATGCACCCTATGGCCTTAGAAACCTGATTTTCTTCGTTGCTGAAGTATCTGTGGCATGTCTTTGGCAGAGTCACCAAATCCAAAGAGGAATGACATACTTTACGTGATTTAATGGAGGATTCAGGGCAATGACTTATCAGATGGTTTATCAGAGTTTACAGGTTTAGGTCCTGTTCCTTCTGTCACAGAAGTCAATGGGAAGACTGTGATTGGAACCAGATGAAGTATTATATTTGCAATGGGGCCTTTTGAGGAGTGACACTGTTCCCACATTGATTGCTCACTGAGGAATACTTATTTTTGCTTGTTTCACTTATAAGAATAGAAGAAGATAAAAAGATATATTAGTTGCAAGATAATTATGTAGGAGACACTATTGGGAGAAAATCCCTGGATCTGGACCTGCAGTTAAGAAAGGAAGGAATAAAAAGAAAAATGTTGAAATACATACATTGGGTCATACACAGACAACTTTACTCTGTTTTAACTCAGTCAGAACCTGTATTGACTCAATGAGAATTTCACTTGCAAAGGAACTGAGTAAAAACTGCATAAGGACATCAGGAATTTCCAGTGAAATGCTTGAAAAAACGTAAGCAAGGCAAAACAAAAACAAACAAGTAAACAAACAAACCCTAGTTAATATGGCTTAATTAAAAAAAATGTTTTCACTAGAGAGTGTATCCTAAATCAAGCTGGTTCACTACAGAGGAGCAGAAATGTTCCATGAGCTTCCTTTTTGTTCTTTGGTAAGCAAAAGAGAATCCATACTATAATCTCTAGACTGATGGGTTACAATCCCATTTGAGTATGCCAGTGTTTGAAGCAATGCTTATCTGCTGAGCTAATCTAAGCCGCAGTCATAATTTTTGCAAAATGCTTTTGGCAGGATTCTGGATTTTGTTTGTGACCAATATTTGTGTCATTTTAGGATACATTTTCTTAACAACAGAAATATTAAACAGGTTGGCTTGTGGTTCTCAGTGTTAAGCTCCAGTAGATAATGCTCTACCAGATTTTTCCAAAAACTCTCATTACCAGGTTCTGACTCATCTAGCCAGACTCTGACGCCAGTCAATGAAGAAACTTGCCAAGTATTTCATGTGGTTTTTTTTCCTGAAGCTGAAGGGAGAAAATGAAAGAAGCTTTAAAATGCTATATTTTTTTTGTTTAAATATTTGCACAAAACAGATGGGAAAGATGTTGTCATGGTTACAGAGCTAACAGCACCTCTGCCTCCTGTATTGTCTCTTTGAATACGCCCTCCTCAAATGGCAGGCTTCACGCCTTCACCTCTTTTGGACTGGAACCCCTTGATTCTTGCTGTGTCAGATCAGCTTCTAACTATAATACTCTGCATATTAACCATATTTACTCAGGAGGTCTGACTCGATTTGCAACTTACAGTTTTTGCCTGGATCTGTGACCAGTGGTTTAGTGACCAGACAGTGCTTATCTCAGTTTTCCTTTTCCAGACAATCCCTAAAGAGCTACCATCCTCCAGAAAAAAAGTCCTTTTTGCAGAAATACTATAGTCCTTTGTTCTTATTAGTTCTTGGGCTTTTGGCCTTGCTTGCTCAACTAATTCTGTAAATTGTCTGGAACCAGAAGGTAGAATCTTCATAGCTAATAATTCAGGCATTGTCTCTTCACAACCCTTAAGTGTTTACTGGGGTGATGATGGTGGCTTATTTTGAGACTGTTTCCTTCCTCCTTTCTTTTCCCTATAGCCTTCTATTGAATTCAACCAATATAGTCACACTATAAACATCTCAATAACTAGGTCAGCATATAGTATTCATAAATTATTATTGAGCAGCTCCACTTCTGTCACAGAAGCTGTCATTTTTTTACAGAAATATTAGGCCTCTGTTAGCATATTACTTGTGAAAAGCTGTGGCTTGGAAACGCTCGATTAATAAAGATCAATTGTCCAGAGCAGGTCTGATTATATAAATAGAACCATGGCCTGAGTCACAATCAGATCACAGACAATGACAGTTTCATCAGCCTTGTGCTGAACAGCATGAAAGAATAGTCTCTGTCAACCAGTGATCTGCACTCTTGAAATGTAATCCCAGATTAGTGCAACTGGCCAAAAATATGGTCCACCTGGCCTACTTTTACATAAAAGGCCTCACTCCATCCAATGCTGCCTGTCACAACAGAGACTGGATATCCTCAGAATCCTGACACATGAGGTCTGAGTCTGCAAGATGCTGAGTATCCTCAGCTCCAATTAGGTGAACTCCTGTCAGGGGCTGAGCACCTTCAGACCCAAGTGATTTCCCACCTCCACTGATTTCTGTAGAAGCAGAGGGCTCTCAGGCTGTGATATGAGGTGCTGATACCTAGCTTGGAGAGCCTTACTATAATGAGATGTTGTGCTAATACGATACCCTTATGTTTATCCTCTCTGACTTGCTTTTAGATTTTAGAAATGTTTGTGTCATCAACTGAGAAAATGAAATGAAACTAGTCACTCTCACTGGTCTGAACACACCTGCCATCTTATAACTGAAACCAAAGTCCATCTGTGTCTTTGGCATAACACAGCTATACTAGGTATGACACTAACTTTTTGGATAAGAAAGATAAATGCTCTGGGTTTTGCTTTTGTAATTTAAATCAAGGGTTATATCAGGCATTAGCTCAGGGAATGAGATGAGAGGCAAAATCTAAGTGGGTATAAATACTTAACATGCTAGATTGTGCAACAAAATGTACTTCTCCAACTTCTACATGTTGAAAATAGATAGAATTGTGAACATAGGTACCTGAAAGGTGTAAATTAATATGGTCTGGGTAGCTTTCATTCACTTCCAGCAAATGAAGATGTTGGAAACATTTGACAAAGAAACATAAAGCTCCTAGAAGTGTGTGAATTGCAGCAGGAAAGCCTTGGATCACTCATGTTAATTGGAAGGTACACCCAAGGGGGAAGTTCAGAATAAGAGAATCCTTGCAGTGTTCAGGAGTCAGGATCCCACAAAAGCAAACCGACCCATAGAAATAAAGCAGCTGTGCCAGTCTGGAATGTGCTAAGGAGCAGAGCTGAAATAAATACGACAGTCATCAGGCAATTTTTGAACGCTGGGGAAAACCAAACCAAACAAAGACACAGCAGTGACACTATACACGGTCAAAATATATTGTACCTGATTCTGATTTTGCTTTCACTGGCATAAATCACAAGTCCACTCCATACAGGTTAATGGAGTTACAGGTTAATGGTATAAAACCAGTGTAAGCAGTCAGGCTCAGGCCCCTTTTGACTAAACTTTTAAGCAACATATGAATGCTGCTTTGAGATAGGGCTATAATCCTAAAGAAAGAACAGTCACTGTATGCATTCTCCTTTTTATTACAGCTGAAAGAGTAAGTCATGCATGATTTTATAGGACACGATAATATTTATCAGCCACAGGACAGCACGAACCCGTACTAGAATAACTGGCTCAGCCTCAAAGTGATAAACATGTCAGGATAATGCAATCGTTCTTAAATATGAAAGGACAATGCAATTTCAAATGTTGTTTTGCTGCATGTTAATAGTACTATAATTCATCATCCAGCATAAACTATTTTATTACTTGTATGGTCACAATTGGCCCATATTTTTATGACCTAGGTTCAGTTTTTAAATTTGCAGGTTGCCAGTGCAAATAAATTGCAGACCCAACTTTGGTCATCTAAATACTCTATTATCCCTTCCAATAAGGTAAATAGATGTCTACATCACATGAATGACACCCAGAAATGTACGAGAGGACAAAATTATGCTGACAGTTTGCAAGTGCAAAGATGGAAGCCGTGTTTAAGGTTGCGCTGAAAATACTTCTATGTTTGTTAATATGTAATACCCAGGAGCTAATGGAAGGGAGAAAAGCTCAACATATGTTTTTAAAATACATCAAATTTACTACAGTCGCTCCCAAACAACTGTCTTTTTGACTTTTGATATATACGCGTTTTGTTACATGTATATGTAGCTACAGTTCACTCCTGTTTCTGCTTCTACCGCTGTAATTGTTATGGCAGTGTCTCTTTTTGTGGGTCTTCCTGCTCTCTCACTTGATGTGTGGTCCCACAGGCCTTTATCTTTGACTCTCTTCTCTTCTTGTTTACGTTCTTCCCATGGGCAAGCTCATCTCCTTATAGGGCTTCAGCTGCTTTCTTTATGCAGATGACCTGAAAATCTACATTATCACGTCTGACTGGATCTCTCAATCTTCAACTTTGCCAATGAGTGACTCAAAAAATGTGTGACATCTGTGGTTTGCTGCATATTATACCATAAGTGAAAGCTTAGAATGTTTTTAAATATAAAACCTGCTTTTCAGGGTGTTGTCAACCTGTGTGAATCAAATGAAACAGTTTTTTGATTGGTAGCAGGTTGACTGGGGCAGGAAAGGCCAGCTATAATTAATGCAGTTTCCTTAATTCATTCAGTACTTCCTACAATTAATGTAGCCTTTGCATACAATTCATGTCAACACACTACAGAACAAGTGTCAGTCATCTGTCTCCTCCCACAATTAACACCTCCCACCACCCAATTCTGCTTCACAATAAATTCCTTTCCTCACTATTAATGCTGGCTGGCCCCATTAACTACTCTCCTCCGGTTATCAATGCTGGCTGCGCCTGCCTTATCCACTTGATGCTAAGATTCTCTCCTTCCACCCCCAGGAGCCATACAGAGGCTTGTGAGGGAAGGTCTGAAGCTGAGAGTACATTTTTGGATAGGGGAAGACAAGAGGGAGCTGTGAGACCAACATCTTTTTCACAGGAGGCAGAAAAGAGAGCCCAGCAACTGAGACCAGGCTCTTCTCCCTGAAGAGTAGGGGAAGAAACAGAGCAGCAGAAGCCTGGAGCTGTAGGAAGAGCAACTCCTCTTCCTCCTGAACATCAGCTCGTCAGCAGCCCCTGTTCTGCAGACTCTACTGGTGTGAACTGTGGAGAGGGTCAAACTAGCTGCCGATTGGAATTTGCTTTGAGAGCTCTGCTCCCAACTTATCATCAGCTTTCCTGTTTGGCACTCTTCTGTCTCTCTGACCACTTGCACTCTGTTATGTCTCACCGTCTTCCCAACCTCAGTGCGACTCCCCTTGAATTCATCGTTCCACTCCATTTTTCTGTAGTCCTGTATTTCTTTGATAATGGCTGGTGTTGACAATACTACCATCCTCCCCTTCACTCAAGTACGGAACCCGAACACTGTTTTCTACTCCGTCCTCTTCTTTGCCCCCTATATCCATGACAGATCCTAATGTTGTCTCTAAAGCTGTATCTACACTACAAAGAAAAGTCGGAAAAGATATACAAATTGTGAACATGGTGCCAAATTTAGAAGAAACCTCCTCTTTCGGTACATCACTTTTTCCTTGTACAATGATGTTTACAGGTATGGCGAAAGAATGAGTCTGCTTTTCTGAATTCTGAAAAGCAGATGCATTCCTTGGACATGGCAGAGTTTTTCCGGGATACCTCTAGTATTCTGGAAAAGAGCTGTAGTGTAAGATTTGAAAGTATAGGTTGAACTTCTCTAATCCAGAACTCTTTGATTCTAGTTAGCCAGATGTCCACTTTTCATGGGTATGGCCAAGCTTCCTGCGGTCCCATAAAGTTTGTTTATAGCCACCAGTCCTAGCTGTCAGTGTTCTGTGCTGTGATTTGCTGTAAGGGTGTGTCTAGACTACAGGGTTTTGTCGACAAAAGTGGACTTTTGTTG